>JAWRVZ010000024.1:1437500-2065000 GCA_037043235.1 Rhodeus uyekii | reverse complement strand
TTGAGTAATTAAGGAAAATTTTCTGGATTAAATACTTTCAAGTTTTAAGCTTGATTGACATAATTTTGACTTTTTTAAGTAACATTTTACTTAAAGGGACATCTGGGGCAAGAATTTTCAGTAGGGTTTTAAAAAATTACATAGAAACAGTAAGTAACATTACATTTAACAAGAAAGTAGAAAGACTGAATTAGTATTTTCATGTAAAAATGTACTCCAACAAGCTTGGTTTTATATACAGCTTAAAAAAAATAATATCTATAGTGTAGTTTCTGTAAACATTGTGGACAGATAAGCCACATGATCTAATATGCAATACTTTTCAGGTTTACAGTCTTTACACTGACAGTTTAATGATTGAATATAATTGACAAGGTTAGTAAATGATTCTAGGGAGATTCGCAGTTAGTATGTGATTCATTTATGGCTATTCTTTTAAAACGGAACAATGATATTTATTCTAGCGCTCAAACATTGTATGATAGTTTTTCCATTGCATCTGCATTTCTGAAAACAAGATTATTGGTTGTTTGTACAAACTTTGGGGTGAGTTAAAATTTATTTCTTGCGGTAATCGACAGCTTGTCACATGTTGTCAACAAGAGGAAGATTCCTTTAATATATTGTGGTGGGATTCTTATCAAGTATTTTCAGCCTTTAAATTAGGCACTTCACATTAAATCGGCCACTCTTTCACTCTCTGCGTTTGTTTATCTAGCTGTTCTGCAGTCAACATTGCCTACTCTTCTCCTGGTGTCCATTAAGTGAGCATGTGATTAGCATTCCAGCAAAACTCCCTTAATGAGGGAGTCAGATCGTGCACACACACACGCGTGCATATCTAACCACATTTAAATGCATACAAAAAAGTTTAGTGTGTTCAGCTGCCACTCAGGACAAAGAATGGTCCTTTTTCTAACCCATAACACAGAGATGAGTGGGCATGCCCAGTGCAGGACCACTGAGAGAGTTTTTGACCCTTCATGTAATGACTCTGGACTGTACCATTTTTTTAAGACTCCTTGTTCATATAAAAACCTCATTTGATTATTATAATATTTGCAAAAGGAGTAGTTGAACAGTAGTTCACATTGGTATTTTTACGAGTGTTTGCTCGTGCGCTTTGTCATGTTTTGTGAGCGTGTGTAGTTTCAAGTTCGCTCACACCGTGTGCTCTCTTGTCCGCGTGTGTTGTCTTCACAATTGAAGACAAACACACGGAGCATGAATGTCCGAATCCCGACACAAAACCGAAAAAGACTGAAGTGCCGGAATCCGAACACCACGCCCCACACGTCACAGACACTCGAAGCTGCGCGCTCACACGAAGACACGACAATGCAGTCCTGTCAGGGCTCTGTCACAAAACACAAGAAAACTAGACCGAAATGACAGAACCCTGACAGGAACAAACAGTGACAGACTAACTATGACAAGAAAAACTGGTATCGCTTGAGCATTCAATCCTTTTGAGGATCGCAACTTGTGTCCTATATGTCCAGTTTTTGGTTCATTTACATGTCTTTGATTCAAATGATATGAAGAGTGTCATTTCCCCAAATTTATTCTGTATTATTTTATCTCAGAGTAGGCCATCTTCACATGTTTGCGTTTGTTCTGCACTGCAATGAATGACCTCTGAGCAGATTTCCCTGTAGGCTCCGTCCTAGATAATCGAAGTTCTGCAAGACTGTCTAAGGTCTGTCTGACTCCCTTCTTGAGAACAGAAGATAAAATCCTGATAGGGACCCATATGATGGGAAGTTAACCACAATCCTCAGATCCAAAGTTCATCTCATGATTGAAGTGGATAAATGAGAAAACGTGATCAATAATGATATCAGATGTGAAGGTTATACAGCTGATCTGAGCAAGATGCAAATGCACACAAGGGTGGGCGGTATGATCAAAACCATAAATCGCATAATTTTATATCACAGTAATTGAAACTATCACAATATAGCTATTTCAGTTGCATTGATATCCTGTCAGAATTTGTATAAACTTGCAGGATATGATAATACAACCATTTTAATATATATTCAAAGTATTATACATGTATAAAACACACACATATATATATATATATATATATATATATATATATATATATATAGTAAAATCCCAAGATTCTTTCTTGCTCACAATGTGTTTTTTCAAAGAACCACTTGGGATCTCGGTACAATCGAGAGACTATCAAGAGCGATGACAATTTTGTAGCACACAGACAGCGATTCAGAGCACTCGCCGCATCTATCGGCAATAAATATTTACAACCCATTTATTTCAACACATACACACACATGACAGAGTGTAAAACGGTCAGCTCAGCGAGCTGGAAGAGGAAACACGGAGGAGACCAGAACAATACCTCTTCCCAGCTGGTGCCACCACCAGACCCATCAGTGTGTCAACGGCAAACGGATGTGTGTGTAACAGCCTTAGTACCTTCACTGACAAACACATCTGTCAAACGTAAAGCACATCCTAAAACACACCATCAATCTGCCATCAAACAGACATTAGAACACACACCTGTCAGTCAGCAAACACAGTTCAAAGGGCGTATTTTAAATTGCAATTTATTTGTGTGATGGCAAGTCTTCAGTGTCACATGATCCTTCATCAATCAATTGTAATATGTTGATTTGGTGCTCAAGTAAAAAATTTTTTATTATTATCAATGTTAAAAGTTAAGATGCTACATATTGCAAATAAATGCTTTTCTTTTGAATCTTCAAAAACAATTCTGAATGGTTTTCAACATTGATAATAATAAGAGCAATAACTGAGAACCAAATCCGAAAATTATAATTATTTTTGAAGGATCATGTGACACTAAAGAGTTTATATGTTTATGAAAACCCTGGCTCTAGTGTATTTAATTAAATCTAACTCATTAGTGAGTCAAGGTGAAGGTAATTAATGGTTCATTTGTTGGCAGATTATATTTAGTGTGAAGCCACAAGATAAATCCATCATAAAAAGAGGCAGAGAGAGGATATACGCTGTGAAAGAATGAGGAATGCTCATTTCATTTTAACTCAATGCTTCTTTCCTTCCTGAGGACGATCCTTTAAGACATTCCTCCGCATGGAAACAACACTGTTCAATGGGGCATCACATGTGAGCTCTCTAGCCAATTTCATAGCATCTTCTGCAGTGTGATCATATAGGTACAAATAATACCAGAATAACCTGTTTTCTTATCCAGCATCACTTAAAGCAAATGAAGTGGGATGATCTTGTGTTATGAAGCTTTACGGTAGGAGAATAATCTAGGAGATACAGATATACAGCCATCTAAGGTAAACAATAACCAAAAATGGCTTTCGTAACGGCTAACTGTATAGTTATGAAAGCTGGACTCAGGCAGAACTCTTCCTTTGCAATCAGTCTTTTTTCATTTCAAGATCCCTGCATTTACCTTTCTAGCTGTTTTTAAAGTAAGAATATAAGCTGTGTGTTCAGCCCCTAACTCTTCTACTCTTTCTGTCTATCTGTTTATCTTTGGACATCTACCAAGGTAAGCCTCTTTTTTTTTCAACACTCTGACAAGGCTTTCAAAAAATACCCACAGCCCAATTACTGTAAACATCTTTCTCTGAGTAAATATTTTCCAGATTATCCTCTTTTAATGTGTTGCCTGCTAGTACTAATGCTACAATTTTCACATTATCCTTTCCAACCATGTCAGCTGCACAATGTTATCTCTGGAAAGATAGAATCAGAGTGAGCAATAAGATGCTACTACTCAATTATTAAAAAATAATAAAAAGTGGGAATCACTATAATAAAACTGGAATTGTAACTTGAGAAGCTAATATATGACGTGGGGAACTGTTCCTGAGTGCTGGGGTGAAGCCTGTGGCATTAGGGGCTCTTCTGGACGATGAAATGATCGAGTGCCAAGGTGTCTGTGTATACACTAGCACAGTGGATGTTGATATGACAGAAGTCTAGCCCAGACTCACTTTGGCTTCTGGGAGTTTTCAATCCCAGAGCTACTGGACACGGTCTGGAAAAGAAAGGAATTGGGGGAGAGAGCAAAAGTGAGAGAGAGAGAGAGAGAGAGAGAGAGAGAGGGGAAAGGAAGCCTGCATTCCAGTGCAGTGGTCCAAAAGTCTGTAAAATAGCTTTCCAACAAAATTCATGCCCAGAACATAAACACAACATTACGCTAACATTTCACAAATGTTCAGTTGATTCGGTTTTGCAGAATTTTTTAGAAGAAATTCCAAAGAAATTATGCACAATGATAAACAACTGTTGACTCAAAGGTATGAAAAGGAATATTGGAAACCATTGGGAATCTTGGAACAACCATCTAACACCTGGTACAACCATCATATCAACAAAGCTTAGAGCCTCTTTCTCGCTCAGACAAACAGATCCCACTGTCTCGCATATTGCTCGACTCTTCTTCTCCACAATCCC
Organism: Rhodeus uyekii; assembly: GCA_037043235.1. Lineage (NCBI taxonomy): Eukaryota > Metazoa > Chordata > Actinopteri > Cypriniformes > Acheilognathidae > Rhodeus > Rhodeus uyekii. Next base: position 2,060,563 of record JAWRVZ010000024.1, on the reverse strand, counting down.
TCCGTTTTGCTTCATATTTCTCCTACCCATTCTCTCTTAATGTTTCTAATCTCACCCTCTTCCTATATCTCTTCCATCATCTTATCCTCTATCTTATACTCTCCATTTCTATCTAATCCATTCTTTTCCTGTTCTTTAAACCCATCCCCTTTTTTTCTCATAAGCTGGGGAATGGTCTGTGAATGAGCAGTAAATTGCTTGCCCTCCCAGTTCAAACCTAATTCACATGGCAGTTGAACAGATTACTTGCCCAGCCAACAGGGTAAAGGGGCACAGGACAAGAACAGAAGCTTTTCCTAGGACTCTGAACGCTGTAGATTGGTTCATCTGGTTCATCAGCAGAGTCTTCTTAATGCATATCAATCTGACCAAGTTCAAAAAGGTTTTGTGCTTAAAGTGAGACCAAGAGACAATACATTTTCCAGACTTTCTGGTCTGATCCAGAGCAGACCTCCAGGAACTCTAGGAGTCCCTCAGCCATGTACCGGTAGCTAAATTCAGACAACAGGATAAATGCAAGTAGGGGGCCCAGATGGCAATCCTTTCATGTCATGAGAAACAAGGCCTTTTTTAGTGTTCTGCAATCAGCCATATTGGTTACCTTCATTTTTTGCCAAGTGTAGCTATGATCCATGAGCCACAGGGAAGAACATGGGGCCTCCACCTACTACGTAAATTACAGACCTTGATAAACGCTGCCTCTACCTGAAACACAAAATGTTCCTGCTTCAGTGGATAGCAAGATCTACTGGCTACCTGTACTGTCGCAAATCTATGTAGTCAAGATGCTACTTATCACTTTAGAGACTAATTCAATCAGCTTAGCCTTAGTGCAATACAACTGCAGACCTAAAAGACCGTAATTTGAAAAATGGCCAGAACACCAAACACCTCTATCTAAGATACTTACTGTTTCTTAGAACTAGTCTCACATTTGCACACATGAGCAACTCTAATACAGATGCATTAGATGAAGAGTTAAAGTTTGTATGAACCTTTGATAGAAGAACTAGGCTGTGAGAATATGAATGACCAGCAGCTATATCTATAAAAGCCGGCTGTGGTTCATTAATCTTAACTGATGAGTTTGCAGTGGATGTCTGGAAGCGTTCCGGAGATCACGCTGGGATTCTTATACAGGAAGTACAGCATTCCTACAGCACATAAACGGTGTAATAGCTACTCCCAACTGAGTCAAACACAATTACACACACATAAGGACCTTATAAAGGAAGAAAAACATCAGCAGATATAAACAGATCGTATGTACATAATCAAGAAATGGATACTTATAGAAATAAAAAGTCACAATTACGAGAATTAAAGCCAAAAACCTGTAGCTCAATCATCAGAGCATTGAGTTTACAACGCCAAGGTCATGGGTTCGATGCCAGGGAAAGCAAGATATAACCTGACAACAAATGTGGGATAAATTGAGAATCACACAATTTTGTTTTAAACCGATATCACGAAACTCAAATCAGATTCCGATTAGAAAAGTGAACAAAATAACGTAATTTACTAGAGGTTGACAAAATATTAATTGGTGCAGTATATTTAAAAAATACTTCAATGAATGATTCAATGACTCACTCATGAAAACTTTACTTTTAATTAGTTTTTTTATTGCATAGACATTAGCATTAATATACGAACCATGAACTTTTATCCCAGTACTTTTGTGACAATTTGAATCACTGTAACAACAGAAATAACGATAAGCCGCTTTTCCACGGTCAGACCGAATGGTTCTAAGCAACTGTTCCAACTATGTTTCCATCTGATTATCCTCCAAAACGTGGTCAAATACTTGTCAAAAGTGTATTAGACACAGCCAAATCATTGTCATTTAGGAATAAGATCGCAGGGATGTTTGAATCGTGATTGCTATCTTCTAACAATTAAATGTGCAGGTTGTCTACTGACAACCGAGATATATAAAGATGAAGGTGAAATTGTACGATATGGTTGCAGATACTATTTCTTTACTCAGAAACGGGTTTCCATAGATTCCAGATTGTTGAGCATAAAGGGGGAAACATACATACATTGTCTTTCAAGTCAGAGAGGGAGTGAATATTATAAATGTGCTGTGTTTGGCAACGTATGAGAGCTGTAATGGGACTGTGATTAAGGATCCAATGATAATCTCCAAACGGTGGCACAAAAGCAGGATCCCAGCTGTCACCGGCTACTCTACGAAACCAAGATCTGCAAATTCCTATGAGAGATCGAAAACCAATCTTCAGAATCAATTTTCTTTCACATCAAGCTTCTTTGTTGCCCACAAATGACTTTTTTACTGTAAAGCTGCAGTAATAACGTGCAACGGCCCTTTGTTATCCTTCTGCAACTGTGGCTCAGTGTCATTGGCATTAAAAAGGCAACAAGCGGCTTAAAGGTCGCCCATTGGAAAGCGGAAAAATGGGAGATGCAACATTAGGTTAGCACCATGCTGCTGCTGCTGATGCAACTTAAATCCGACGCACTGCATTGATGAAGGAGAGGGACAACGGTCTGCAGAAAGGTCACATTATAGCAGCTGTGTGAAATGGAGTCACCTACTTCAAAACTGTCTCTCGTTTTCTCTCGCTCTCTCCCATCACCTCCTCTCTCTCTCACCTTTCAGTCTTGTGCTCCAGCTTCCTAAATCCCCAATCACACCTCACAAGTTCCCATCATTGAAAAGGTCAACAGGAGCAAGAACACATCCGTGGCGACTTCCAATGAGACGCTTCCTCGAGGAAGACCATGCAAAGGTGATGGTGGAGGTCAAGCTGAATCAAAGAGGGCACTCCTAATCTATTACAGTACCAGAGTGAAATAAATTACATTAATTATGCATTACGCTAGCTGTTTATCCAAGGGACCCTGATTATAATAGCTTGAAGAGTGTTAGCATACACCATACGTTGCATGCCACTAAATGACCCTGAAATGTCCCAGAGGTCGGATATAGAAACCTGGAATGTAGTTAATACGTTGCGAAGTTGATTAATCTGCCTGATCCGTCAATTATGAAATTGAGTTCCTGCATTCCAAAGCATACATCCTGTACACCGTTGCTTTAATTTAGGGAATGCAACATAAAGTGCGGCAGTAATCTTCACATGGATTAGTGGGACTTCAACTAAAGATTACAGCCTCTCCATGCAGTGAGGCTTAGGCACATCAAATAAGAGGCACACACTTGCATGTTAGCGCCACACTTTCACTCAAACATGCTCATTAGCATTGAGAGCTCCCATGTGCATACAATACAATATTTCATATACACACTCATACGTACACACACACATACGGCTGAGAGGATGTGATTGAGGTGCTCTACATTCACACGTCCTTAATGAGGATCCAGACAAGGAGGTTCATTAAAACACAGGCGGATGCTGATGATGTCATGCTAATGACCTGCGGAGAGGTTCAAGACAGGACCAGTGTTGTTAACTAAGGCAATTTAATAAATACTGTAATGGTATATAAATAACAATAACAAAAATCATTGGAGAGATCAAATAACAACTCCCTAATTCTTCTCAACAGAGAAACACACAGTATAGGTTTAGTCAAGCTTGTCAAACATTGATGGACTGGTGGTCTCAGAAGAAACGAATGGACAGTCTTCTGCCATAAAGCATCTTCTGTATTCTTCCTTCTCTACCTACATTATTTTCCCAAGACTCTTGAGGTATCATTCCTTCCTCAAGTCTTCTTCACCCCTTTATGTCACTCACTGCCACCCTGCTTCCCTTTCGTTGCTATTTTGTGTTTCTGCTTAATACTTTCATATAATTTTCTGGTTTTCAAGAGTTACACTTGACTCTTCCAGTTTTAGTCTCTCATGTGTGTTTCGTTTCCATCCCCCTTTCTCTTGCTCCTGCTCTTCACCTGACCCTTTCACTTAATCATTCATCACTGCCAAGCTACAAGCTGCATTTCAGAGGTTGGTCAATCTGCAGATGAACCGTCTTTAACTAAAACTGAACTACGCTAGGCTTAACTGAAAACAACTCAACTGGTTATAACCTAGACAGTGTTGCCAGATTGGGCGGGTCCCCGCCCAATTGGGCTCCTTTTGGTCTCGTCCGACCAGGAAAAAATGCATTGGGCTGGTTGATAAAATTTGGGCTGGTTTTTGATATACTGGATTTTTAAATTTCATATAAATGCATATAAATTTCAACATTAAAACAAACTAAAACAAAGTAACCCCCCCCAGTCTTCAGTCCAATCTGGCAACACTGAAACTGGAGTGGGCTGGGCTTAGTGGAGTACAGCTGGACTTTCTTAGCTACACTGTAACCAAGCAAGACAGACAAACTAAACTGGACCTAACTGGTTTAGATGAGCTAGAATGAACTGGTCTGGGCTTATCTGAGTTGAATTGACTCAGTTTAGCCAAGCTGGACAGAGTTGGACTGGACTGGGCATGCTAAACTGAACTACAGTGGCTTTAAGTCTACTCGACAGGTCCTAGCTGAACTGGACTAGTCTAAGCAGATGTTTCTGTCAGGTTCACTTGTAGCTAGAGCTCCTTCCCCCATTCCATCCAGCACATACAGTCTCAGACAGCTCGATGTGATTGATGGTGCGCCATTAATATGACCACCTCGCACATCAGCCAGCAGATTTATGACAGTGGCGACGGGACGATTTGGCACAGGCAGTGGCAAAAACACAGACGCATGCACACAACTGCGCTTCTTCGATCTCCATTTCACTTTCGCAGCTGCGCTATAATGATGCTCCACATCAGGATCCAGCGTCCATCGAGCTGCAAAACAAATACGCACAACACCCTCTTTCCTTTGTCCACAAACACAATCACTCAACACAAAACACGGCACAAGGCATATAAATTGTATTTATTTGTTTAGGCACCCAACATAATCTCCATCCACAGACGTACATACACATGCGCATATTCTCCCCTCCTCCCCCTTCTAATGCTGACGGAAGAGATTTACAGGGCAGTGGAACAAAAGAGCGGGTTATACCGAGTTCAAATAATCATATGGTGAAAAAGTCCTGCGTTTCATTAGCAACTCAGCACAGCCAAGCCACGTAGACACACACGCACGCGACTTAAACAGCAGCATAAACAGAACTCTAGAGAGGGTCCCATCCATCTGAATGGCAAAAAACAAGATGTTACACTTTAAATACCCTGGGGTCAAGAGGGAGAAGTTGTGACTTGTTTTGAGGTGACATGTTTACTGTGACTCTTTTAGGTCCTGTGAGGACTGGCATGTGTCCTCCTAACCAGCTGAGAGCGGTCGTCTGAGGGACAGTCAACGCCAGGGTGAGTAAAACGACACCGGCTTTTGAAATCATAAGGGGCCTACTTGGAGTATGTCCCCCGCTGCTGTAAATATAACAGAAAAAGATCAGCTCTGCAACACAAAAAGCAAGGAAGCATACACACTACACACTGTTAAAAGAAAGGAAACTAAAATTAGATATAAAAACAAGCCATATAAACCTTTAGAGTGACAAAGGATGAAGGACTAGGAGAAAAAAGAGAGGATGAAACACATTTGGTGAGGACAAAGAGGCTGGGAGTATGTGAAGATATATTCAGACAAGCTAGTCAGAGTGTATCTTTCTGGAGAGACTTGTTTGTTTGCCAGTCTGCAGACTTTGTCAAATTATCACTGAAACCATTCCACACACTTCTTCATTTCCCTACACTATATCAGAAAGAGACGCTCTTTACTCTGTAATTTGAATCTATATAATCAAATATGAAGCAACTAGGATGGAGAATTGCAAATTGAATTCAAACCCAAGGGTTTAGAATAAAAAAAGATTACTAATCAAATGAAATGCATTCATACCTGTAGTTTTTAACTAGAAAAGCAAAGGTTTACCAGCCTTACACAGAATGATAGAACAATAGAATGCACAATAGATAAATAGAACGAACAATAGACAGTGATAGACAGAACCAACATTAGACAGATGATAGAATAGCAGAACTATGGATAGAACGATAAACAATAGATAGAGCGATAGGACAATGAAGACAGACAGATAGATTTCCAGATTTCTGCTTACACAAACACAAACACCAGCATCTGATCGATAAAGCTCAGCTGAGGAATGTGAGCGGTGTCCACCATAATTCAATTTTCATATTTTATTTTCCATACAACCCTCCGTATACATACAGCTGAAAACACACACAGCATACATGCACAAAGCATGCATAAAACAATGTTTTCCCTTCATTTGTATTCTTATAGAAAAATGTGTGCAACGTACCAAGACATAAACGAGAATGAGGAATATTCACAATCTGCTGCATACTGATGCGCATGGTATTTAAATCAGATGAATATGAAGAGCTGTTTGCCAAAAGACTCCTGAGGTGACATAAACGTTAATATTTACATTCATATTCCTCATGTGTTCACCTCTAGCTGCTTCTAGAATTCATATTTTTCTCTTGCGCTGACATCAATAAACTAATGAGCGTGTCAACTGGCTTCTGGAATAAGATGTGTCCGGTATAAGAGTGTATGTGTGTGTGTGTGTGTGCTTGAGAAAATACGGTCGTCCTTAATCACTATAACGGATAAAGATGCCTGCCGGGAGTGGCGAAGCAGGGGCCGCTGATGTGTGACTACGTGTAGGCAAGAATGTCTATGAGATGAGACACTTACTATGGAAGGACAAGCATGAACAGTGTGATTTCAGAGAGGAATTCATAGATGTGTTCACAAGCGCCTGTCGCAATTCCTCATTTGGAGTCGTGATTGTCCATGCATGGCATGTGTAGCATTATACACTGTTTACCATGAGTTACGCTGCCAATGAAACTCATATATGGAAGGCTGGTGGTCTCTAGTTGCCAGGGCAACGCATACAAATAGCAAAAGGTCTTTATTGGGTGATTGAAATGCGACAGCTCACCTAAGCTAACATTATTAATATGTATGTGGAGTTTCATCTATGACAAGCACCAAATGTCAGGCGTCTGAGAGTGATCTAGCAAGCTCGTTCCTTGCTGCCGTTGAATTTAACCTCTCGCGGCAGAACTCTGAGGGACGGCAGGGGGGAATTACTGCGCACTCTGGGAGCCGTCCAGGGAATGGGATAAAGATCTAAAGCCGAGGCAAATGCCGTTAACAGCCAAACATTAATACCCATCAATATGTATGAAGCTGAGCATGTGTAGAACTCGAACTTATGAATTTATGCATTAAAGCATGTATGTATGCATCAAAACACGCTTGCAGAATTCAAAAGGCACGGAGATGTATCCGGATACGTGTTAAGGTAAAAGGACAGTGCCTCATTTTCGGTAACTGAAATAAAGTTGAAATCAAATATGGTAACACTATATTTTATTGCATATTATTGTATACTATATTAAGTTACATTGTAGTAGTTACATGTTACTACTTCTGCATAATTACAAGTAACTCATCTAAGCCAAAACTAAACTCTATATTAAGTTAATTAATACTAATTAGTGCTTATTTGAGTAAATCCAAAAAATTAATATAGAGTGCAACTTAAAATATAAACAATAGATGAAAAAATTCAATTTTAAAAATTAACTTGACAGCTAACTGAAATAAAGTAATAAAGTTACTAAAACTCAAAAATAAAGCTACATAAAAAGAGCACAAAAACTATTAAAATAAAAGCCAATTCAAAACATCAATAAAACTATAATAGTATATAAATAATACTAATTACTTCAACTCATTAGGCTCTCTGACCGATAGATATAACAGGATAAATGTTATAAATATAAAGTCATGCTTTACCTGTGTTTGCCATCTGAATTAAAAAAGATGGTGTATTGCAAAATAATGGAAAGCAAACAAAATTGTTTTTCTTTTAAGATGTTGAGCCATAATTGATCATTTTTATATTTATTTGCATAACGTTACGATAACAGCTTTACACAAGAAATGCAATTTAAGGTTTACTCAACGACACACAGATATGATTATATGTTAAATATATAAAAAATGAACTAAATAGTTTGAGCAAATGTTAACATTTTTGTAATATACCGTTTAGATGGTTGTCAAAAAAAAGAAAAGGAAAAAAGGCCATTATTAACTGAAATATGCCCAAATAAATCAGGATAGAATCGTAATCTGAAATAAATTGGGAATAATTGAATCGGATCGGAAAATCTGCATTGATACTCACCTCTAATAAACAAACCGATCTTACTGAGTTAATAGACTGCAAACACTACATTAAAGTGCTTTAAGCCATTACACTCGTTTGTTTTTGACTTCTCTGTGCCATCTGTTGGTCTCAGGTAAACTGAATCACACCGGTTGCATGGAAAACGAACCACAAGAAAAGCAAAGCATCGCCTTTGTGGTAGAACAGCTGCTGCGATCAAGCTTGATCACTCCAGGGCAAAAACAGCAATCTGGCTTCTGTATGTTGAAAATGGCATGGGACGTCACTGCCGAATCTGACTTCTAACTGCCACTGAGCGTTATCTTAAAGAGTTAAACTGAGCAAGAGACTATTTCCACACTTGAATGCAAAGACCAGAAGTGATTTTATTATTTATTCATAACATCATCAGCATGCCAGTTCTCCTAAAAACAGCAGTGGGGAAATATATAGGTAAGCTGCCAAGACATGCAAATTAACCTCATTCCTCCCACAGGGATCGGCAATGATGTTTTGCAGGGCTGCGCATCCTCCATAGCTCTTTATTAGTAATCCACTGACTTCTTCCACTTAACTTCAGCCGTGAGGGTAAACATTAAATCTTGTAGCAGTATGTTGAAATGAGATGCCAAGAGCAGCAGGGAAGCAGAACAGTTCTTACAGGTCGAGACTCGACAGAGAAGCAGGTTCAGGGTGCAAAAACAGATCTTGCCTCAGAATCAATCCTGTTTAATTGTGAATATGCACAGTATTTTTCATATTTATTTACTTATCCATAGGTAAACACAATGCATGTTTCACAAATACAGCTCAGTTGTGACAAGAACAGGCTGCAATGTTTTAAGACAGGGGAGCCCACACTTTTTTGGCTTGTGAGCTACTTATATAATGACCAAGTCAAAATGATCTACCTACTATAAAAATACAAAACATATATTTATTTATGAATATATTGAGAATTGTTTATATGCACAATATATGTTGGTGTAGCTTGTATAACATTGCACAATACACAATCTCTGTATTTTGGTGTCTGCCTTCGCTTTTGAAGTTAGCTGTGAAGAAGTGCGAAAAATGACTACTGTCCGGACAACTGAGATTTTAGTTCCTTTACCCTTCTTCTACTCAGTTTGCTTTTCGAAGGGAAGTCAGTGTCATACTTTTTATGAACAGTCTGAAAATGCCGCTCCACATTTCCCTTCTTTGGTACAGCGATGAAAGACTGGCAGATGAGGCAAACACACTTCGAAAATGACATAGTGAAAAAAGTCCAACTCCCACTCCGTATGGAAGTGGTACGTTTTTGACTTCTTTCTTTGTCCAGCTCACCTGCTCATTTTTATACCCTTTCTTAAGTTTAAAAGAAATAAGGAGGCTATCTCGCCATCTTGCTAGAGTTTTGCAGCACTTGGCGCCGTTATACGCATGCGCGGTGACCCGTGTGTCAGATGTCAGATTGGCTGCCCTTTACATCAATCAAGTGACAAATTTCATAGTGAGGACGGATGATGGGTTGACATCTACTTTCTTAACTCCATGCGATCAACCCACATTACCCTTGCAATCGACCGGTAGATCACGATCGACATATTGGACACCCCTGATTTAAGAGGTAATTACTCAAGGGGGGGCATTTTACACCATCAGAGAAAACAAGGCCAAATCCAAGAAAATGTCAAATGATTTACAAAATAATAATAATGAAAGCTAAAACAAGTTGAAAGGCTAAAGGTGAAAGGTCATAGCTGGTAATATATGAGTCACTCATAAAGAGATGGAACACTTTTTCAAAGGTTATTTATAATAAAATGTAATGTAAAATTAAAATGTATTATTATCATTCTTGACAATGTCATAAATCCTGATTCAAATGCTAAAATCTTAGGAGATGGGATCAAAAGTGACCTGGATATGGACACGTGTAGCATGCAAACCTGTCATGAGGAAAATCTGCATCCTATTTGTGTGCTTATTTTTGCACGGGCTCGGAGGTCGTGTGTGTGTGTATACACCGCGTCCTCGGACATCACTGGCACGCGCATCATCGGAACGCGCCTACGACGCCCAAAACGCGTTCAGGTGGACAGTTCACTCAGGCTTCCACGCACAGCTCGTGTATTGTCTTGCATGGACTACAAAAAAATTCAGTTCCACTACCGCCCTGAGCAGTCGCTTTGTAGCAAACGACCACAGCAATACCAAGAGCGAACCGCTTATTCTTTCACACCAACATCCGCGCGTCCGACAGAACGCGTTTAAGTTCCTATCAAGCGGTTCGGTAACTTTTCCACATCGCGATTAATCAGATGAGAGCTTATATTGAAGAACTTACCGGTACAGACATCTTGAGCTCCTTCTTTCAATCCACCACAGAGCTTGATGCTGATTTTAACGGATCAGTTTCTTCCCCTCTAACGGTTTTTCAGCAGAAAGCATCAATTTGTGCGGTTGGGATTCGGTCGGAGTCCTTCTAGTCCATGTCGTGTGTGTTGAGGGCGCAGTCCGCGGCGCGATGGGGTGAGAAGTTTACACTGAATGTTTCGGATGTGTCTCCGCTCCTCCTCTCCAGAGATCCGCAGAGATCCTCCTCTTTAATATCCGCTGGATATTAAAATGTTCTTTGAAATAGAATGAAACGCTATTCTTCTTCACTCGTTTTAGTACAGTAAGGAATGACTGGTCTTTGGTTTGCCTGTATTGCGGTAGTGAACCCTCTCTCTCTCTCTCTCTCTCTCTCTCTCTCTCTCTCTCTCTCTTTCTCATTCTCTCTCTCTCTCTCGCTGATGGAATCATCAAGTTCTGTTTAAAGGGATAGTGTCCTGTTACCTCACTGTGGACAAACACAATTTATATTAGCATCTATTGACATTCGATTCATTGATCTTTATACTGTTACACACTGAAAAAATAACTTTATGTGACTTGCAAAAAAAAAAAACTTAGTGTATATACAAATTAATACTTGCAAGTAAGCTATACATAAATTACCATTAAAGGGAAAAATCATCAAAAAATTTTAAATTCTTTCCTTAATTACTCGCCCTCAAGTCGTTCCAAACCCGTAAGACTTTTGTTGATCTTCAGAACACAGATGAAGATCTTTCTGATGAAATTTGAGAGCTTTCTGCCCCTCCGTTGACAGCTACGCAACTACCACTTTGAATATGCTAAAAGATCATAAAGAGATTGTAAAACAAATTCATATGAATAGAGCGGTTTAGTCCAAGTTTTCTGAAGAGATTTGATCGCTTTATATGATGAACTGATGTGTGAATTGATGAATTTACTCAGTCTGTTCAAACTATTGATATGGTTTTACGATTTCTTTATGAATTTTTTGAAGGATCAAAGTGTCAGTTGCATAGCTGTCAATGGAGGGACAGAAAGCTCTCAGATTTCATCAAAAAGATCTTTATTTGTGTTCTGAAGATGAACAAAAGTCTTACGGGTTCGGAACGGCATGAGGGTGAGAAATTAAGGAATGAATTTCCATCTTTGGGTGAACTATCTCCTTTAACACAATTCAGTTGAAGAGTAGAAATCTGTTGAAACTAGAAGTCATCATGAAATCAAAATTGACAATTCGTATTTTTTTGACAATGCGTGTGTGTTCGTGTTCATCTAAGCCTCACACTCATTGGTCGTTACCGCTCGTTACTGACCAATGTCAAAATATTTGAGAAAACCAATCAAATCAGAGAAGGCATGTGCACACAGAAGCGGATGAGGCTTTGGGATGGGGTGGACTCACGGCAGCTCTCGTAAGAACGTGAATGTGCTTTCACTTCAGAGAGTCCTGCAGTCCCGCTGTGAGTAAAGCGTCACTGACAGAGCGATCAGGACCGTGATCCACGTGCAACGCAAACTCAGCGCATGCGCAGTGAACTAGGTGCGCTCATGACTCACGAGATAACCATGTGAAGTGACGACTTTGTCTGAGATATTTGCTCGAGATATTAGTGTTCGGCGACATTGAGGAATCGACATTAAAGAGTCGAAAATACTAAGACAAATAGGGAGTTTGGTGATTCCACTTCAAAAACGTTGACATAATAGGATTGGAGAGTTAACCGTTACTCGAGATAAGTGAATTCCACTGTAATAATAATGTGCAGAGATAAATCATCAAAACAGCATTATTCCATAACAAATAATAATTGTTAATTTTGGCTTTAGCTATTGGCAATGCATGCTTTGTCACTGAAATCGCTAATACTGCGAACATCCCTTTCTTGTTGATCAAAAATGTGGTAACTATCTTTGGAAAATGGCTGAAATGTTCTGAAAGCCCTACTCACACTGTCAGCAACATCCATCCTGAAGCATTTGCTGAACATATGCTTGGAAAAACTACCATATCTGCAGAAATGAGAACGACTCCAGAGATCTCTGACAACAAAAATATATAGTGTAAGTCTATATCAGTAGACCTATAAAAGTAGCAATTACCCATTAACATGATGAAACCGGCTGCAAACATTCCAGTATTTGACTTTACAAGAAACACCATTAATAATACAGAGTGGCCAAAAGATGCTGATACCAACAAAATGTTTGGCCTTTCAAACGAGCTGATGCTGGATGATGTTCTAGGGTTGGGGCTACTAACAAAGATTAAGCATGTCTTCAAAAAAAGGTTCAGATTAAACACCAAAAAGCTTCTCATCTAGAGTGAAATTCCCTTTAAGGAAAAAACCCGGTGTTATTTGGCAGACAGCAGATAGAAGTATGTGTTGTGGAGGAGAATTAGTTTATAAGCAGGATCATTCCCAACGCTCTCACTGACATCTACGCCATGAGCACTGTGAATGGCTTTTAATTATACAGGACAGCTGCGTGAGGGAAGTCAAAGGTCCTCTTCTTATCTTCAAATGTCTGTTAAATTGGTGTCATGACACTCCCTCCCTTCATCTGCCAATGTTGAGAGGGATAGAATACAGGAAAGGAGATCTTCAGAAGTAAATCTTATTGGTGCGCTGCCAAACCAATCCACTGTTGTGAGGCTGAGTTTGCTGCAAAGACTGAGGAAAAAAATCTTTATTTCATGGTCTGCAATTGGATATTAGCCACAAGCAGGTCCTTACAGAGTCTGCATGGAACATTTGGAACGCCCCCTCATTCATCAACTTGTATACATCCGTCACCCTCTGCTCGTTTCTCAAATATTTTGTGTAATTTGATAATGTGTTGGTCTCTTTTTAACACATTTAAATCCGTTCTGCGAGATTCCACATTTTCAATCAGCTCTGAAAATGCCCCCAAAATGCATAAGCCTAGTCCATCTATGCCTAGCCATTATCGAGGAAAAAAAAATACTAGAATGTTTAAAGGGCATGATCATTCATGATCAAACAAGGGAGGAAAGCACTTTATTGTAGTTTCCACAAAGGGAGTAAATACCCAGCAGTGTTTTAAATCGCCTCTTAACTCTGCTGACCTCGAGGCATTTGGAAAATTTTAGCCAGCTGTTATTTTAGGTTCTCATCACAGTGATTGTTTATAATTGTCCTCTCAACAGCGCTGTCTATTTTTAAGGTTTCTGCCCCTGTTTGAAGTCACGCACTTGGTGACAGACAGATACACATGCCTGGAGGTAAAGTTTGTGCTATATATATGCTACAGGAATTCCGAGTGGACACCTAAGCAGCTCCATAAAGGTCTTTTTATATAGTACACTGCTAAGGGTCTAAACCTCTTTAACAGCATCGGATCTGTGGGTTCATTTGATTGGATCCATTCCGCCTGACTCTACGCAGTGCATTTGATCTAAATAATACTATTAAATCCAAATTTTTAGTGTGAAATCGCTCAAGAAGTGAAGATAAGATGAAAGAGAAGTGAAATGCAAGTATTGAAAGACAGAAAAGAAAAGAACTGTCGTGAAGTGGAATTCAAAGTTAATGATAATGGCGGAGACAATTGCAGAAGGAAAATCAGACTTGTGTCATCAACATGTCTAAGTGGAACGCAAGATGAAAGCGGTGGGGAAATGATAAAAGTGAAAGAGAGAAAGAAAGGAATGAAGGCATTATTTAGGAGCTAACAACAGTGTTCAGACCCAAGAGAGAAAGTAAAATCAGGAAATCAAGAGAGGACAGGTGCATTTGAATAAAGATGAGGATGACGGGTTCCTCTCCACTCCTGAATACCACACACTTACCATTGACTTTGAGTGGGAGAAGGAGGACATGAATAAAAATGAGCGTGGTTACCTAAACTCCTACTGTGCCTAGAGTGTGTCTATATTCGCATGGAAAGAGTGATTTGACTTACGTACATGTATAAAGGATTAGTTTTCCAAAAATGAAAACTCAGTCATCATACTCACCCTCAGGTTGGTCTAATTCACAGGGCTCTCAAGCTTCGAAAAGGACACAAAAGCATAAAAATATGAAATGTATTTTTATGCAACTCATTACAAGTCCTCTGAAGGCTAAAAAACAGCCTTATGTGAAGAAACGACATTGATGATGTTTTCCTCTAATAAGCTGGATATTTTGATTCAGTGACTTGAATTTGGAACAGAATGAGAATCTGTCCTGTGAGCAAATTTTTCAGGTTTTGTGAACTAGATTTATTGAAAAGATCTGACTCAAAAGAATGATTTGTGCTTTTCTCATGGAGAAACTAGACCGAATATCATGAGTTTCATCAAGAAATAAAAATTGGTATTGTTTTTGTGCCCTGCATATGTATAAATCAAAAACGCTTGTTATTAGCGACACCTGTGGCCTTTACATGAACTGCAGCCAGCAGCCTATTACACGTGCTCGCACTCGTGGACAGCAGTGTTGCCAATTTGGGCGGGCTCCTTTTGGTCACGTCCGACCGGAAAAAAATGCATTAGGCTGGTTGATAAAAAATTGGGCTGGTTTTTGATGACAATTTTCATATATAAATGCATATAAATTCCAATAAAACAACCCCCCCCCAACTACAGCATTTTTTTTAAATGCTGTAGTTGGGCTGGAAATCGTCAGTCCAATTTGGCAACACTGGTGGACGACAGTGGCCAGTCACACAGCGAAAACGCATGAATCACGCACGAATTACACACAGATTTTCGTTTCTGCGCGGAGCGTGCGTCGTATGCGTAATTCGTCGGTGGAACGAACGTGGACCGTCAGTGATTGTAAGTGGATGTGCGTCGAAGGCGGTTTGTGTGTGATTTAGATTTTTTGGAACGGCTAAAAAAAAATTTGTTTTTGCGTGCGTTATTCGTGAGTAGCCGTGCGTAGTTTATGCGTCGAGTATGCGTGACTATGCGCGGGACACGTGTCGACCGTCAGTGCTTATGTGTCGGAACTGGTTTGAAACCACGCACGTCCACATCCGTCCACTGACGCCCCACCTTCATATCACGCATGAACCACGCACGTATCACGTTCATTCCACTGACATCCACTGACATCGTGGATTCTGAAAGTGCTTGTACGTGGAACGTTCGCGAAGCGTGCGTGTTTGGACGTGCTCCGTCAGTGATTCATGCATCAGGCGTGCGTCGAATGTTCGTGGAACACTTTGGTCAATTTCTCGACGCACAAACCCAATCTGTGCGTGATTTGTGAGTGATTCGTGCGTGATCGGCTGTGTGACTGGCCCTTAACGCTGTGCATAAAACATTAATAATACAGTACAGAATGGCTCTTTTGGTATTATTGTGAACATTATAAGCATTCATTTCATGCGTAAAAACTGAAGAGAGAATCTCGTGAGCGCATGTAAACGTCACATCCTTTTGAATTTCCCGGCAAAAACGTCCTTTGCATAAAAATGGCTTTTATAGACAACCAACGAGGTCATGGAAAATCTCGTTTTGTTATACGAGCCGTTCACACATTGGCAATATTAAAGCAATCAATTCATGAAATGTATTACAAATAGCCCCTTTTAGAGTACAGAGATGGAGAATTGAATGCAGCATGTGACGTGTCAGCAGAATACCAGTTTACTGGGGTAAAACACAAAACCCAGTGCTCGGCTTTGAGAACATTGATTAAGTGAGGGAATTGTGACAATATCATTCAATTTCAGTCCTGCAGAGTCTGATGTCTGAACAGGACACATCAGAGCACAGCACAGCGACTCGTATCCATTTTGGGCAATGCAGCAGTGAGGCAGGGGTCTGCTGTGGGGGTCTGCCATTATAGAAATCTGGATAGATGTGTGGAACATACTTAACATCCTTCTAAATGGTTGTCAAGCAGCAGGAAATGGCAGTAAACAAACTTTGTGCTCACACAGGCCTAAGCACAGGGAGAGGGAAGAGTGAATTATGTAAACATGACCATTATCTTTAAGTGAAGGGATGCGGTTACCACCCATGCTATCGAAAGACCCAATCTGTCTTTTTTTTTGGGGGGGGGGGGGGGGGGGGGGGGGTGTTAGGATGAGGATTATTGATTAAAATATTTTTGTAAAAACAGTTGAATTGTAAAATATGTTTATTGTAATTAATTTCAATGATGGCAAAGCTAATTTTGTTCAGCATCATTACTCCAGTTCCCTTTCGAGGGCGGGAACGAGACGGTGCATGGAAAAGATGCATTTGGGAACCTCCCCTTCACGTACATTTCTGAAACCTTATAGGATAACGCCAGTTGACAACTGGCCAATTGTCGCGCGATGCGCTCTGGCTGTCAGACAGTATAAATAGCATAAGCGCGGCACTTGCGTCAGATTATTTCCTTCACACGGACTTATGAACATAGATAAAAATGGAATCAACAGGATCTAAATGTAAAGTTTGCGCGGGTCCCATTGACCCGCCGGATACTCACGCGTGCTGCGTCGTCTGTCTGGGTCTGGCCCACGCTGAGGATGCCCTGCTGGAGTCCTCCTGCGCGCACTGCGGGGATCTGCCGGGGCGCGCGCTGAGATCCAGGAGGGACATAGCGCGCAGTATCGCGGGGAAGGGGTCCTTTGCCGCCGTCGAGCCGCTGGCGGGCCCCCCCACACACTCGCGGGGTGACGGTGACGACGCAGCATGCCGTCCTCTGCCGTCTCCCCAATCACCAGTTCGCTTCGCGGACTTCCTCCCGGTCGAGGATGACAGAGACGTGGACTCAGTATCCCTCGCTGCATCAGACAGGGACTGGGCGGCGTCGGAGTGCCTCGACACAGAGGGCCCTCTAGACCTCCAGGAGGAGCTAGTCAGGGTCCTCGAGAGGGCAGTTAAAGAGCTGGACCTGGACTGGAGTGCTCCACAGGAGCCCGCGAGAAGTAAGCTGGACTCCTGGTTCCTCCAGTCCAGCCGCCAGCAAGCCGGAGCTAGGAGGGGATCCCCCTTTTTTCCGGAGGTACATGAGCACGTGGTGAGGTCGTGGTCGGCGCCTCAGTCAGCTCGCGCTCACTCCTCACCGCGTGCCATGTTTTCGCACGTGGACGGTGCTGAAGCTCGGGGTTATGTGCGGGTGCCACCCGTGGAGGAGGCGATGGCGGCGCACCTGTGCCCTTCCTCAACCATGCTGAGCGGAGGTCTGGGGCTGCCGTCAAAACCGTGCAGGTTCACGGCGCACCAGGCAGAGAAAGCGTACACCTCGGCTGGCGAGGCCGCGTCCGCGCTCCACTCGATGGCGGTGCTGCAGGTGTTTCAGGCAAAACTGCTGCAATTGCTGGACGCCGGCAGCATGGACGCGGAGGATGTGAGGGACCTGAGAGCGGCAACGGATTTCGCTCTCATGGCAACCAAGCGGTCCGCGCAAGCCATCGGCCGCTCTATGGGGTTTTTAGTGGTGCTCCTGAGGCACCTGTGGCTAACTCTGGCGGACCTGCGGGACTCGGACCGGAAAATGCTCCTCAACGCACCGATTGCGGCCGCCGGCCTTTTTGGTGGCGCAGTCGAGTCGGTGATGGAAAAATTTTCTGAGGCGCAAAAGCGCGCGAAAGCGATGAGCCACGTGATGCCGAGGCGCGCGTACCAGCAGCCCTCAAGGGCGCGGTCGGCGTCGGCGCCGCGCCTCCCCCACAGACCGGTGACACAGCAATCGGCGGCTGCAGTTCCGGCGGCTTCTCGCCCGGAGCCGGATGTCCGACGCAAGCAATGGCCGGGGCCCGGGAAGAGGCGTCACGCGCCCAGGGGGGGCCCCCGTCGTGACGGCGCACAGCCTCCCGCAGGCAAGCCATCTTCCTGACGGTCCCGTCAAGAGGAAGAGAGAGCTCGCGGGTGGGCCGCCCCCAAAACACCATGTTGTGCGTTATGTCCCCTCTGTTCGTATGGGCGACGATTGCAATGTGTGTGTGTTAAACCCTGTTTGTGCGGATGCAATAATAAAAACAAATGCTTGTTCACAAAAAGAGTTGTTTCTTCCTCATTCTGTCAGTGTTATGTCGCTTGCCCTGCCTCAGAGCGGCGCGGAGCCACAGTATGCACTTGCTCCCTCAATAGTAGCCGACATTTCCCCGCCGCTCCCGATACTCGTCGAGCAGCGTGCAGCCTACCCTCCGCTTCGTCATTTCCTGGAAGCTTGGAGGGCCATTCCAGGCATCTCAGGTTGGTTGCTGGGAATAATTCAGCACGGTTATTCTCTTCAGTTCAGACGCAGACCGCCCCGTTTCACTGGTGTGGTCCCGTCTCTGGCGCTCCCTCAAAGCGCACCTGTTCTGAGACAGGAGGTTCACAGTCTGCTCGCGAAAGGAGCGATAGAGCGCGTCCCTCCGAGCGAGCTAGAGAGCGGATTCTACAGCCGCTATTTCGTGGTGCCCAAGAGAGATGGAGGGCTCCGTCCGATTCTGGATCTGAGACCCATCAACCGCGCGCTCCACAAACGCGCGTTCAAAATGACGACGCTGAAGCAGATACTGGCACAGGTACGTTCCGGGGACTGGCTAGCGTCCGTAGATCTGAAAGATGCGTATTTTCATATTCAGATTGCGCCACGCCACAGGCGTTTCCTGAGATTCGCGTTCGAGGGCTCAGCATACCAGTATGCCGTGCTCCCGTTCGGGCTGGCATTGGCACCGCGCACGTTCTCAAAATGTGTGGATGCAGCACTTTCCCCCCTCAGAGCGAGCGGAGTGCGCATTCTAAACTATCTGGACGATTGGCTGATTCTAGCTCATACAAGGGAGGTGCTAATCAGGCATACAGACATGCTGCTTCATCATCTGGAGTCACTGGGCCTGCGAGTGAACATGCAGAAGAGCATGCTCACCCCGAGTCAGTATTTAACATATCTAGGTGTGTGCTTCGACTCAGTGGCGATGCGAGCCCGCCTCGCCCCGGAACGCATAGAGACCATCTCTTCGGCTCTGCGTGGCTTCAGACAGGACCGGTCTGTTCCCCTGAGGGTTTTCCAGAGGCTTCTAGGTCTTATGGCGTCAGCGTCTTCCGTGTGCCACCTGGGTCTGCTGCGAATGCGGCCACTGCAGTTGTGGCTGAAGACCCGTGTCCCGTGGAGAGCGTGGACAGCGGGGCGCATGCGCATCACGGTCTCCCGCAGCTGCATCAGCGCTCTGGAACCATGGTCCAATCAGGACATGTTCAGCCAGGGGGTTCCCCTTGGGCTGGTGACGACACGCACCGTAGTGACGACAGACGCGTCGAGCTCAGGTTGGGGTGCAACATGCGAGGGCGTTCCGACTTCCGGTCTATGGTCGGAGTCACAGAGCGAGTGGCATATCAACCGCCTGGAGCTGAAAGCGGTATGTTTGGCCCTGAGGGCTTTCCTGCCGCAAATAGAACAGCAGCATGTGTTGATTCGCACCGACAACATGTCCGTGGTTTCATACATAAATCGCCAAGGCGGCGTGCGCTCCAGGGCCCTGTTCGAGCTGGCAACGAGCCTCCTGCTGTGGGCAGATCAACATCTCCTCTCCATCAGAGCTTCGCACATCCCGGGTGTACTAAACCGCGGAGCGGACATGCTTTCGAGGAACGGGATTCCTCACGGAGAGTGGAGGCTTCACTCAAAGGTGGTGCAAATGATCTGGGATCGCTTCTGGAGGGCAGAAGTGGATCTGTTTGCGACGAGCGAGAACGCGCACTGCCCGCTGTTTTTCTCCCTGTCGCACGCCCCTCTAGCGGGGGACGCTCTGACATCGCGTTGGCCGAGAGCCAGGTTGTACGCGTTTCCTCCGGTAAAAATTCTGCCTTTAGTCCTATGCAAAATAAGGGAGGAAAGAGCATCGGTGATCCTAGTCGCCCCGAACTGGCCGAATCAGCCGTGGTTCCCGGACCTACGAGAGTTGCTGGCAGCCCCCCCGTGGCGGATTCCCGTCAGCAAGAATCTACTGTCTCAAGCGAGCGGCGAGATATGGCATCCCAGCCCCGAGCTGTGGAGCCTGCACGCGTGGCCGCTTCAGGGGCCTTAGAAGAGCTCGCACTACCTTCTAGTGTGCTGGAGACTCTCGCGGAGTCTCGTGCACCTTCCACGAGACGCCTTTATTCCCTGAAATGGGGAGTGTTCGTGAAATGGTGCAACGAGCACAATATCGACCCGGTGAGCTGTCCCGTGTCAGATGTGTTACAGTTTTTACAGCTCCGGCTGGATGACGGGAGTGTTCCGTCTACTCTAAAGGTCTATGTGGCCGCTGTCGCCTCGTTTCGTTCACCGGACGACGGGCAATCGATCGGGAGGCATCCACTAATGGTCAGATTTCTCAGAGGTGCGAGGAGATTACACCCCCCACGCCCCCCATCGGTTCCGCCGTGGGATTTGGCGTTGGTTCTGAGAGCTCTCTCTCTGCCGCCGTTCGAGCCCTTGGAATCGGTCGCGATTAAGGAGCTTTCACAGAAGACGGCGCTGCTTCTCGCACTGGCATCGGCTAAGCGCATTGGGGACTTGCATGCGTTCTCAGTGAGTGACGATTGTATTCGTTTCGGGCCCGGAGACTGCAGTGTTACTCTCCGGCCGAGACCTGGCTTCGTGCCAAAATCGCTCTCTACTCCATTTAAAGCGCAAGTAGTTTCTCTGCTCGCCTTGTCTTCAGAGCCGTCAACCTCACAGGACATCGGCGCTCAGAGGGCTATCTGCCCCGTCAGGGCTTTGCGTATTTACTTGGACCGATCCGCCACATTCCGACAGTCGGACCAGCTCTTTGTGTGCTATGGTGGCGCTACTAGAGGAAATGCTGTCTCTAAACAGAGGCTTTCTCACTGGATAGTGGACGCTATTGCTTTGGCTTATGCGAATCAGGGACAGGAATGCCCTCTCAACATCAGAGCTCACTCGACGAGAGCTATTGCCTCATCGTGGGCCTGGTCTAGAGGTACGTCAATACAGGATATCTGTTTTGCTGCTGGCTGGTCTTCTCAGAACACCTTCGCCAGGTTTTATAAACTGGATGTTCCATCTTTGGCGTCTCAAGTGCTTTCGGTGAGTAATTGAATCAATTATTCCTGGGATATTGCTACTTTTCTCAAAATACAGTTGTTACCGCTGTGCTGTTGACGCTGGGGATTTCTGTACAGTAGTTTGTGCTTATGTGCTCACGGTCACCGCTTTGCCGTTGACGCTATGCGCTCACACTAGTTGTGCTTTAATGCTTTCTGAATAGTCACGTCTGCCCTGTAATAACGCAGCCCGCTATTTTTCATGCTGCTGATATGCAAATTTTGACAAGCTTTAGCTAAGATTTCATTGGCTTAGCTGCACCTATCAGTAGTGAGCACACGTGGCGACGTTGCCATTGGACGAGCTGTGTTTGGTGTATGTTTCCCTGTATCAGACTGGTCTAAGTCTCAATCACGGCGGGATTGAACACCGTTCCCAAATGCATCTTTTCCATGCACCGTCTCGTTCCCGCCCTCGAAAGGGAACGTCTCCGGTTACTATCGTAACCTCCGTTCCCTGAGAGAGGCGGGAACGAGACGGTGCAACGTCCGCCGTGTTCGTCGCTTGACCAGCTGTGCCGTGTTCAGTCATGATTCTGACGCAAGTGCCGCGCTTATGCTATTTATACTGTCTGACAGCCAGAGCGCATCGCGCGACAATTGGCCAGTTGTCAACTGGCGTTATCCTATAAGGTTTCAGAAATTTACGTGAAGGGGAGGTTCCCAAATGCATCTTTTCCATGCACCGTCTCGTTCCCGCCTCTCTCAGGGAACGGAGGTTACGATAGTAACCGGAGACGATTTCAGTGTTATGAACCTTCAGAAATCATTATAAAATTCATTTTTTATTATTTCTCAAGAAACCTTTCTTAATGTAACAGTAATTTTTTGAAATAGAAAATGTCCCTTTTGATCAATTTAATGCATCTTTGCTGAACAAACATTCTTTAAAGAAAAATCGTACTGACCCCACATTTTTGTTGTCCCATTTATTGCAAAACAGTATTAAAAGATCTTTATCTTTAGCATATTATAGTTTTGTAAAGAGGAAGGATTCATGCTCGACTCACTGCTGATCCCTTTCCTATATGTTTTTTCTTTTTAAAGAAAAAGAAAAAAAGCAGCCCAGACAGTGGTGGGGGTGGAATCAAGGGGGGCATAAGCTGCCAAAGAAGGATGGGGGGGGGAAGGAAAGCCAACCCTTAGGGAGGAGGTGGAGCTATTAATTAGTAGGTCAAAGTAATTAACAGCAAGACACGGTTCATTTAAAAAGAAAGTGTCCAAACCCAATGACATGATTTATTTCTGTCAAGCAGTGAAACACGATTCAAATGATGGGAGGGTAATTACCATACAACTACTCTTAGCAAAATAAATTCTCAAGACAGTAGTACATATATATGAAAAAAACAAAAACTATGCCCTTTCATTTAACCATCAAATAAACGATCAATGTTCCTGAATGGTTGTGCACAGACAGCATCACGATTGGATGAACCATTGGCTGTTTACATTACAGAAAGCCTTACCGTCAGAACAAAGATATGAATTATGCGAAATAATTCAGTTTAACCTGAAAACCTTATCTGAGAATCTTGATGAGGTTTTCTTCATTAATGTCGCTCTAAATGGTTAGGTGTGTCTGATTGTAAAAATGGGTTTTTGAGGAAAAATCCTTAAGACGACACATCACGAGCGGTTTCTCTTTCATGTTGAAGGCGGCATGCAGTATTGGACAAAGGAATTGTGCAAGAAAAAGATGGCTATAAACAAACGTTCGACTGGTTTTTGGGGGGGCTGTTTCAGGCCAGACATGCACCCATGTAGGAGTGTGAATATGGGACTGTCTGCGTTGTAATCTGTGAACATGTCTGCTCTCTCCTCTTGTCACCGTTTCATGTTGTTCAGACGCACGCTCTTCTCCAACTCAAACTGCCGCAGGTCTACTCTCTCTAGGAAGTTCTTTCGCTCCACGTACCTACAGACACATGGAGCAGAGAACAGAGAAAGTGAGGATGCTGAAATAATGATCTGGAAATAAAGCACACGCAAACAAGCACTTGGCAAGAATGACAATGACACAAACTCTGGGTCTTGCTCGGTTTCTTGTGTCTGTGTGAGTTCAATGACTGCATATCATATTTCCCATCGAGTCTTGAAATAAAGCAACACAGCAGTGAGTGGGGACAGTGGGGTGTGAGTAAATGTCAGCTTTTTTAAAACACTTAGATGGTAGCGATTCCACACACATGCATATTTTTTTTTTTTAAGGCTACTTCCTGTGGTTCGCAACTGTGAAGGACCACAGAGCTCCGCATTTTGTATGTCTTCCTTATCTGACAAACCAATTCAGGTTTTGGAGCATTTACTCACCCTTATGTTGTTTCAAACCTGTATGACTTTAGTTCTTCCGCAAAACAACACAAGACGACATTTTTAAAGAACGTTTCTGTTTTTGTCCATACAATAAAAGTCAACGGGGTCCAATTTCATTGTAACACAGAAG
This sequence comes from Rhodeus uyekii, assembly GCA_037043235.1. NCBI lineage: Eukaryota > Metazoa > Chordata > Actinopteri > Cypriniformes > Acheilognathidae > Rhodeus > Rhodeus uyekii. The sequence goes on along the minus strand of JAWRVZ010000024.1, from coordinate 2,036,630 downwards.
AAAGCAAGTCATTCAGGCAATGCCATAAAGGCAAGTGCAAAACAATCAAAGGCCAGAATTGGTCTCAGATAGCAAAATAATGGCTTTGGGAACCTGTATCCATTAGATGTCTGAGGTTATATGTGCATGTACTCAGCCTCCCTGTTTATTGTCATTGCAAGACTCGCTGGTACTCAAGGTAAAGAGCAGGTGCTGAGGGCAAAGAAAATAAAACAGCCCTTTCAGGCTGACATCATTTGGTCTGATGATCAGCAGAGAAGGGCATCTCCTACACAAAGCTTTAAGTGAGGTCCAAATGAATTGTTCTGGAGAGTAGTGCGCACACAAGGAAAACCCTCGGAGCAATGATGTGATGCTACGGAGCAGAGATCGAACACTTTATTAGATGATATATCATGCTCCTTCCAATGATGAAAAGAAGACAGAGAGCAAAAACTGATTGCTTGGGTCTTGTTTGAAGTCCTAACGCGATCTCTGTGAAACACACAAACACCCACAAACTCAAAACACAATCTGGTTCGAGCTACATGGTGACCTTTTAGGTCTATAACCAGACCGTTGCAGTTAAACAACAGTGACTTCTCTTTGGTGACGTATGCAAGACTTGCTTAAACTCTGCCCCTGCAAGCTCATCTTCTCCATTTTCTGAGAGCAACAGCCACATCTCAAAATCCAATCAACGGATTAATTGTACATGCCTTACATTATTTCCTTATCAATATTCAGTCGTTCTCGAATGTACATCACAATATGGAAAAATAGACACTTTGCTAGTTTATCGTTACTTTAATCTCTGTGTTTTTTTTTTATCAATTTTTGCCCTGTGGTACTTGAACATAATCTTCATGGATGGTTTCATGGCATCAAAATAGTTTATGACCATTTTCCCTAGTCTCACTTCTTCAAAGCCAGCCTTTTTATGCAATTACATAGTGCCAGGTTTAAAAACAATCAAACATCGAAGCTTAAAGTCAAAGTTGAATTAATATATTAATATCCCTTTCGCTGTTCTTTCCTAAAGTAGGGATTTATTGCAAGGATCTGCAGAGCAGGAGCCAGGAAAAGCAGACTTATCTATATTTCACTCTTACCTTCTGGTGTTTAGGAATAATAATGTGCCTCACACTATGTTTATGAACACAGAATAGCTGTCTCTGAATGGGTAAATTTGTCTTTTTCCACTGAGGATGAAGTTTTGAATTCTAAAAATGATCAAATGCATTTCAATAGAACACTGAATTAATATTTTACAATTAAGAAACGCTGGCTATTTTTCATGGTTTGACCCATTTAAGAGCCATGTTAGTTTTGGCTAAACCTAATTAAATTTCAGAAACATTGTGATTCCTGCCCGCAATGTTTGAAGAGCACAATCTGTCACATGGCTGCTCCGTTTCCCCTAAATCCCAGCAGAGGGTCACACTCCCTAGGGTCTCAATCCCAGAATGCTCTAGAAGCTGTGATGCCCAACCAACCGTTTGCCTCCAGAGACCCTGTGTGTGCTCTGACAGATCTGGGTGCATTTGTTGTCCTACATCTTATGAAAAAAAGAAGGACAAGAGATCTGCGACCAGTCTCACACTGAACACAGCCCTTACGGTCCTCTGGGTATACAGTTTGGCTAGCGGCCTGCGCACTATGCTCTTTTCCAGCCTGGGCGTCTTCCACACCCTTCAGCAGCCCTCCTCCTAAACCACATCCCTCTCAGAGAAACAGATATATGGAAACAGTGGCAGACCATAATTTCTTCTACTTTATTTTTAAACCCCCAGGCCAGGTTTTTAATTTAGCAACTGTTCCACTCCCTCCAACAGTCTGATGGAGAACTAACAGTTCTTTTCATCAATACATATTAGAGAAGAGGTGCACCAGTCACTTGTAAGAAAGCCAGAGCATCAATGCTGTGTGTGTGTGTGTGTATTGGGATTCAAAGGAATAGTTTAAGTAACATTTTCATTTTTGGGTTATTAACTTGTTTCAACAATTTTTTTCAGTTTTGGCATATACAATGAAAGCCAATGGTGTCCAAAACACTGAATCAATTCCCTTTCATTGTATGGACCAAAAAAAACAAAAATTCTCACACACAAAAAAAGCTAAAAGAATGAAAAGGTTGAAAACAATATGAAAACACGTAAATATTTTTTTTTAAATAATGGATGCCTAAATAATATCATATGTATATCATCATCCCCACTCTCCTCCCTCAACTCCCTACTTGTTTTTACACCAAACGCATCTGGGAGCATTATCCCAGAGGAATGTAGGATGGTAGCTAAGGTGACGGGGTTAGTTTAGAGGGGTATTCACAACTCAGAGGAAAGCAAGACAACAACAAAGTTGATGCGCTACTGAGAAAATCTACAGCCGCAGCTGTGGAATGAAACCCAAAAGATAACTTGCTATTACTCACCTCCGGAAATAAATGTCGGCATGCATTCATGACAAGCTCATATTCCGCCAAAAGATCTCACTTCCTTCTAAAACTCACCATGAATGAAATCTAATTATGACCGTGGAGTAGAGAAACAAACTATATGTGTGTAGGTCTGTTTAATTATTTATTTAATCCATTTAATTATATTACTATGGTCTTGTTTAATTTTCAAAGCCTTCTGTAGTCTAAAAACTGATCTCTAGATTACTGGTACTAAAGTCAGTCCTGACAGGGTAAGTACACTTAATCTATGAACTTTATTTTCAATCCCTTAAACATAATAATTTGTATCATAATGTTGTAATTTGCCAGAAAAGACCATGTATTTAGGCTTGTGGTAGTAACCCTGGGGACGAGCAAAAATTAGCTTGCTATGTAAAGAAACTGTCCATACAGGGCGCTGTTCACTCTCAATCGTCTCTATTTGTACAACTTTCCATTAGAACGGTTGACTTTAGCTATTAATTATACATGCGAGATGAACGTGGTGTGTTGAGGGGATCGATGAAGGGGTGTGTCTCTTGGATCAGACATTATGAAACTGAAATTCTCTCAGAAACCCCACCCTTAATTTTAGGGAAGGGCGGGTGAGAACTGCATTTACAAAATGAGTTTCTTCTTGCGTCTTTTATTTACTACTATGATGGAACAAAGAACGGAGGAAAAAAAGGACAGTCATGTGTGCTCAGAATGGTGTATCTTGTTAGTTTTCTGCATATGTGTTTGTGTAGGAGACATGTGGGCGAGAATGTGACCTCGCAGTGCAAGTGTCTGCCTGCACACTTCTGATTTGTCGATTAGAGATCAGCCAAAATTCTACGAAGATACAATGGAGTCCACTTCTGGAGCCAAGCTTCTAATTAGCATTTTCCTATTTTAATGGGATTTTTCCATTACAAATGATTTTTATCTGCATAAGAATTTGGGTAAAAAGTTGAATTGAAAAGTTAACATGAATTTCAAAAATGTTCTCATATGAAGCATGTCATTCTTTTGGTTTAATGACAGAAGCGCTTGAGGTGCATGAACTCTACAAGCATGATCTGAGAATTTGCTATCATGAGCTTCAATGGAAGAACATCTAACAAAGAGTCTCATGATTGATGAAATAGTGCAGAATCGTGAAATATTTATAGTATTCCCTCGCCACTTTGCGGTTCATGTTTCGCGGTCTCAGTGCATCGCGGATTTTTTTTAAATATTTATCGAAAAATAAAAATAAATACTGCCATATCGGCAGCCTTATTGCGGAAAGCAGCGATGTTTTATCATGATGCGTGAGAGAAACGGTTTCCCAGGATACCAGACAAAGAGAAAAACTTGCAATGAGGCTTTGTACACACCCACGGCACAAAACACGTGATTGGTTCTCGGCGTGAGATCGACCAATGAGAGCACGAGTGGATGTATCCCGTGAGCTGATTGGCTGATCCTACTTCGCAGATTTTCATCTATCGCGGTGGGGGTTCCGGTCCACATTAACCACGATAAAGAGGGATCACTGTATTAAACATTTGATTGTTTTTTCCATTTTTACTGGTTTTAAACCCCACCAAGCTACACCCTGTTTCAATTCCAGCTCAAACCGGAACTATGATGAAAATGCCCTAATAAAAGCTAGAAGTCAATGTTCCAAAATTGTATTCGCTTCCTATAAACGCCAATTTAAACGTTTTGACCCTGGTTTGTATGAACCTTTTTGGTACAGCTCTGCATCATCAGCTTTTGAGTAAAGCTGAAATCCTACTCCTCACCTCCTTCTCCTCAAGATAGCCATCACAGGCAAGATAAGCAGGCTTAAATTAAGTGCTATTGGCTTAGTTCCCACTCCATTCATTCTACTGAATAATGGATATATACTCAATTTTCTCCTTAAAACTGCAGTGAACCAAAGATAGTCAACAAAACCCAGTTTGAAACCACTGTTCCCTACCATCACAAACATGCAAACAATCCCGTCAACGTGCTGAGCGCAGCTTTTCTCCACTGACTTTCTGTGAGGTTCAAAGCTTTTCTAAGGATGCTGATTTTTAGAAGGCAGCTGTCTGATTCTGAGATGGTGAACAGAGAAAATGGTTTGTGTAGCATAAGCAACACATCATTAGCTATTTGATAACTCGGTCAAACTAAAGGCTAATCATACAATTAACAGCTATGTGTCTGGTGTTGTAGAGAGCGATACATAAAACGCATTTCCATTGTGAATTGTTCCATTTCTGATCCATTGTAGACTAACTTCTAAACAACCCTGTTTAATTTCGCTCATCCTCTGCTTCTTATGAATCTGGCTCTGAATTGAAACATATGGCTAAACTAAACCTATTTTTTCACTTCGTATTGTGTAGCGTTTACTATTACCAAGTTGATCAGGCAGTCTGAGCCGGTGTGATTGGTTGAAGGCGGGTATTAATTAGCATATCGCATTCTAAATGAAGAAAGGGTGTAGTTACATTTAAGCTATTGTGTCATTTTGAAGTATAAAATTGTTAACTGCAGAGGGACTTTAAAGCAAAAGAGACACTCAAATGCATGCATTTTCTCCCCAAAAAAGCTGAGATGTCATTTATAATGGAAAAAGCCATTTTAGATTAGAAAAACATGAATTAAAAGTGTAAACCTTATTATTGTCAGGTTTATGCCACATTCTGTCTAGTCATTCTCTTGGTGTTGTGGCAGAGCTCTGACACTACCGTGATTTGTGTGTGGGCGTGGTTTCGAGTGTTTGAGTCGCGCGCACTCTTGTCTGTGTAACCTCTTGTGTGCGGGTCATGATGTCCGGTCCCGATACTTTGGTCTGGTTCAGTTTCGGTTTTGTGTCGGGATTCGGGCATTCGTGAATCGTGTGCTCATCCTTATTGTGAGCGCACGAGAACAACTGTTTGCTCGTTCTCGCGCGATCTACGTCATGTGAGTGGGCGCGGTTTCAAGCTTTGCACGAGCCGCGCTCTCTCTCGTCTGTGTGTTATGTTTAGCACGCGGTTCGTGTTTTCATCGGCCGCTGCTTTTCACCAGCTGCACGCTGTCTTTGTCTAATATGAACACGTGCCGATGCGCGTTCGCATTGGTTGCGTGTTTGTGTCTTGTCATTGTTATCTCCACCCACCTTGTTCTCCTGTTTAAACTTTAAGCTGTTTCCAACTCAATTATCCTCCCTCCTGTGTCTTTTTAATCCCTCCGTGTTTGCCATCTTGTGCTGGTTCGTCGTCGTTTTATGGTACATTTGCTGCCTTGTTCCTGTTCTGTTGGTTCCCTGGTCAAGTCAGTTAAGTCTTATTTTTCCCCCTGGGGGTGGTTTTTGTTTTATTTTATTATATTTTAATAAAATTCCCATCCACTGCAATATTGAGTCCTCGTATCTTCCCTTCTACACATGTTCCCTTCTACAAAATGTGCAACTGCATTGCAAGGCCACATATTCAGCAGCCACATCTCTCCTACATGCATGAACGCGTATGCTTGTATTAGAATTTGGCCAGAAGAGCATATACTAACTTTTTTGTACTTGCCAAAATTTCTCTATATGCTCATCCCTAGTGAACCGCAAAGGTCAGCGTGTTAATCAAATGCATGAGCAGCATATGGTTTTACCCCAAATACATTTATTTCACTGTCCAGTTAACTTAAGTGAACAATTAATAAATTGTAATGCATGATAAAAAGTGCAGTGAAATACTATACGCCAGCACGTTGCGGCTTTAAGTACTTAAGACACTTAATGATATTTATTCAGCTCTGATGAAAATCTCAGAAGCTAGTGTGAGACACTAATGGGAGATAATATGAGATGATGTGTTTGTCTGGGTCACTAATGAGGCTTAAACATACCCTTCTTTGCCTCGATTATGGATTGCCAGCTCATCTGCAATGCCCTCCTCTGTTTTAAAGGCATCCCAGTCCATCTTAGACTTCTCCAAAGTGCTCATCTTCTGCTTTTTGGTCCCGATGCGATTCAGGATGCTCCCCATACCCACTGGCCTCTTCACACTACAGGAAGGAAGATGAGAAATCATTTTAGATCAGGATTTTCAAATATTAAAAACATTGGTTCTAACCAGGACGGGCAAAAACATGTTTTTAGAGAGACAGTTGGATTTTAAATAATACATTATAAATGCAGCAAGATATACTTGAGGACAGAAATGAAAGAGATAAGAAAAGATAACTAAATAAAACTAAATAAAAATATAGAAATAATAAAATTGTAATGAATATCCTTTAGTGCTTTAGATTTGAATTATTTGTAAAAAAATAAATAATAAAATGATGATCCAAAGTGGAGGAAGAGGCAATCTTATGTTGGTTTTCTTGCAACGTGCTGCTGGAACAAAGATGTGTTTTGAACATTACCAAAGACATCTTGACACTGAGGTTGCGCTTGGCTGCAGTAATGAAATGTTAAACGATCTGTGGAATGAAAGAGCTGAAGAGTCCAAACCAGTGGCCCTCCCTCTCATGTGTGGGTGCCAGGGGGAGTGAGTATGCTGGGGTCTGTGGGGGGAATAAGGGCCGGCAATAGGACCTTGGGGGGCATTGGAGAGTACCGGGGGGTCCAAGGACAGACGGTTTCACGCTCAGGCGAGTCATAGGAGAAAGTCTGCCATGAGCAACGAGAAGGAAAATTGTGTGTACGTGTATGTGTGTACAAAAAGATGGTACAACTGTTCTCAAAAAATGAAATGAAAGAATATCTAAATGCAAAAAAAAAATAGATAAAGACATGGTGTTTTAATATTGATTTAAAATACACAGAATAATCAGTCAAAATCCCTTATAAATCAGCTGTTAACACGGTCTTTAAGCTGATGTAAAATGAATGCTGTGAACTTGTATTACTTCACTGCAGGGTAAAAAGACTTCATTACTTTCTTAATGAGCTGCAAGTCACGGTTTCCTCATTGTGATCGAGTCGATTTAGCAGGACTTGTGTGTTCAACACACACCGTACCAGTGCAATCAGAGGAATGAGGCGACCCACAAACAGACACACATAACTAATGTCCAAAAGGTCTGACAAAACGCATTCAGCATCCGTGCAAACACTGCCAACATCATTCAAGAAGAAAAACAGGAAGGTTTTAACACATCTGCAGGTTTAATTTAATGCCTAGAAGTAAATAGGTTATCAGGAAATCATTCTTTATTATTGCTATTTTCCACATTTTACAATAACAGTAAGTTCAAACATAAAATAGTAAGAGCAAACCTGCATTTTACCTTAAATTAGCCAACCTTTGTCAGCTCTTGAAACCTTTGCTTTCTTTGACTATTTTTCATTGATAAAAGTAAATTATGTCAATGTTTAAATATAATATTTTTAATATAATGTCGTTTCATATAACAGCTGTTTCAGTGCAGCGCTTTTCCTACGGTAGTCACCGCCTGGCCAGACAACACAAAAAATAATGTTGACGAGCAAAAAAGGCAGTGAAAAATAAAAATCAATGATGGTAAAGTCAATACTGTAATTATATTCCCTCCAATTATACTTGCATCCACAAACTTCCAAATTTCATGCGGGGAGAGCTCTCCTGACAGCTGCACAAATGAAGGCTTATTAAAGTCATAAATACTGGCATTAAAAGCAATCAAAAAAAGATTTTAATATAACTAAATCAGTAATATAAACTAATTCACACTGCCTCTAAAATGCTGCGGTGTTTATGTTAAGGCTAGGCTCATTTCTTTCTCAACAGCCGGCGACTCATGTGTGTGAATACTAATATATATATATATATTTTTTTTTTTTACATATAAGCTGACAAAGCAGTAGCCCTGCCAACAGGTCACATAGGTCAAAACATCTGCTGCATATATCTGAATATGAAACACAAACTATACTGATTTGATCCTCTAATATAATTTACAGTACTTTAAGTTTAGATAGACAAATTACTTTGTCAATCACAGCAAACCTTTTGCAACTGGTGAGGATACTGAAATAATTTCAGTTCTAAGACAGTTACATTAACATTTAGTCATTTACAAGATGCATTTATCCAAAGTGCTCAAAATACTAAGTTTCAGAAGTTTCAGTAGTATAAGCTAGAAATCCCCCAGGACACCATCCGTCATCTCATCATGAGTGCATACAGGCACGTGGGGGCCACACACACTACTGACTTACATTACATATATATATGTTGATTGTGAAAGTGTTACCTGCAGCTTAACAGCTTAGTCAACAGAACCAGTACATACACACAGAGAGAAACAGGAACACTGCTTAAAACCATCCTGACAGGGAATCAATATACAATCAGAGCTCAACTGATAGTCAATCCTGTGAGCCATGCAACAGTGTCCATGTAAGTGGGGAACGTTGGGCCAAGAGCCAGACCAGAGTACACAACGCAGGGACAGAATGCTAAACATAAAGCCAAGGTGACTGTATCCTGCCTCATCAACCATAGTGCTCAAACAGAGAGATGAGTGATGTGACAGATACACATTTCACACAGTCATAGGCTAATACATTTAAACAATTATTATACACCAAATCAGGCACCTAAAAAACAAGAACAAACACAAATTGGCACAAAAACCTAAAAATGAAAACAGGATGTACAGGGCAAAACAGTAAGTCTGTGAATTCAGTTGTTTATTTTCAGTCAGAGTTCTCTCATGACCAAAGTCTTATCTCATTTAAAGGCGCACACACACAGTCAACAGGTCCCAGCACTTTGTGTAGGGGGAAGAAGAGGCTGGCCTGGAACATCCCATTGTGATTCCTTTCAAGACAGGAAGAAGATTCCCCAACCTCATTATTTTGGTTTATGTCATCGTAAGTTCATTGAGTGACTCATAAACTCACCATTGAACAGCAGTCGGTTGACAAGTCTCTCCATTTCCACTCTGAGTAATTACAGACTTTTTGACATCATAAGAGAAGACACAACAGGGCATCACGGGAGACGGACGGCAGCTAACCCCTGAATGCTTTATCTCTATTATCTCAGCAGCCTGCCTGCTCGTACTCATCTAATGGCCTTTTTCTGCCTAAGGCACGGACGCTGGCCTAGTTGCAGTCCAGCTATTTACGAGCGAGTGCAGGAGTGGGTCTGCAAACAACAGCTATAAACTCAACGCACACATCCTCCGTGAGACCCCAGCATAGCCTCACTGACCCACATTCTGTCCAACAAGCGGAAACTGGAAGAACAGCCAGAGGAGAGCCTGCAGGATTACACAATATACATCAAATCACACAGCGTTCACACGCACATACTTCACACGCATATTAAACCGCTAATGTTTTCACTCGTATCCGCATACGCCAAAATATATATACACGATTAAAAGCTACCAACACTTATGTGTATGTAAAAATCCAAAGATACAATTTTAAAAACTTCCACAAACAACACAACTCTAACATTCAGCTCATGATCAAGGCGGTCTAGAAGAATTGGAGATTTGTTAACATTTGCTATCTGAAACCAGGCATCTTTGCTCATGGGTACATGGAAATACAATATTCTCTCATACTCACTCACCAATGCTGAATTTATTTAAAATAATATTAAAACGCTAACCATTTAAAAACAACTGTTTGCTATTCGAATACGTTTTAAAATGTAAAGCTACATTTTAGAAGCCATTACTTCAGCCTTCAGAGGATCCTTCACAAATCAAGACAAATCAAGTTATAATTATCAATGTTGAAAACAGTTGTGCTGCTTAATATTTTTGTAGAAATTTTGACTTTTCAGGATTTTATCAATAGAAAGAGCAGCATTTACTTGAAATAGAAACTTAAAAAAGCGTCATAAAAGTCTTTACTGTCACTTTTGATTAATTGAATGCGTCTTTGCTTAAAAGTAAGGTGAGGTTGACTAGGTAAGCTTATCTAGATTTATTTCTTAATCGTTTATTCAAAAGCATTTAATGATGAATTTAGAGACAGAGATTCAGGGTTCTCTGTCTCAGAGTTTTATAAATGTAGCAAGAACTGCTAGAACAGAAAGCTAAACACATTTCAGAGAAGTTGTATCTCTAAATACCGTTATAGCACAGATGGTACAACATTCAGCCACCAATTGTGGTTGTATTTGTTACAAATTTGCCAGTTAATCTAAAGACTCAATGCTTAGTGTCTGTATAAGAAACTCACTTTACCAGTGTGTAAAATGACATGACATGACTCTAAATTAGAATAATTATCCCTGCCACTAATCACAAACTAGTTGATTTGTTTGACTCATTATTCATAACCCATTTGATAATCATATACAAGAACATTAGACTTAAGCGTGATAATCTTAAGGGCCAGTCACACAGCCGATCATGCATGAATCACTCACAAATCACGCACAGATTGGGTTTGTGCGTGCTTGTGCGTCGAGAAATTGAGCAAAGTATTCCACGAACATTCGACGCACGCCCGACGCATGAATCACTGACGGAGCACGTCCAAACGCACGTTTCGCGAACGTTCCATGAACAAGCACTTTCAGAATCCACATTGTCAGTGGAATGAACGTGCACGGTTCATGCGTGGTTCATGAGTGATATGAAGGTGGGGCGTCAGTGGACGTGCGCGGTTTCGAACCAGTTCCGACGCATAATCGGAAAATTTTTGAACCGCTCAAAACTCAAAATCACGCACAGACCGCCTTCGACGCACATCCACTTACAATCACTGATGGTCCACGTTCGTTCCACCGACGAAATACGCATATGACGCACGCTCCGCGCAGAAACGAAAATCTGTGCGCAATTCGTGCGTTTTCGCTGTGTGACTGGCCCTTTAGATTTAGTGTCCTATTGTGAGGCAAAGACAGAGATATTTAAATTCATCCTTCATCACCATTCATCCTTCACTACAGATTCAAACTGTGTACTGCAGCTCAATATTTGGATGTTCATTGTGAAGAGCACAATCTAGAGCCCAAAAAAAAAAAAAAAACCCAACCAGTGTAGACCATGCAAATTCGACACGGTCATTTGCAAAAGCCTCATTTCCCGTGAAGGACAATCACATACAAATGGCAGAGAGAGATCAGGCATCAGGCTCTCTCTTGGTTTGTGTTTATTTTAAATGATATCCTCCCAAACCTATCAAATCCCACTGGTTTCGAGGAACCCATTTTTCTCTTTTTGATCTTCAAAGTGCAGTTTAGCTTGGAAAATGAGGCTCTGAGCATCTCTTCTCCGCCCCTAATACGATGAACGACAGATTTACATCCTGTGAACAATGAGCAGCACACCTGCTCATAGACGACTAATGAACATACACTCGTACACATAAACACACCTGCAGCGCTAAGACTTAGAGTTCAAAGACCTTCTCTGCTCCAGGACCCCGGCCCCTGTGATCAGCCACCTGGACTCGGTGACACTTACAGCCCCACCTAACCCCCAAGCTGTGATTTATATGCGTCTTTCGTATACACAAACAAACTTGCCATGTCTCAATGTTTGCTAAAAAAATTCAAACACTTTAAAATTTCTACAAATACTCCAAAGCAGGGGTGTCCACACTATTTTGGCTTGTGAGCTACTTATAAAATGACCAAGTTAAAATAATCTACCTACTATAAAAATACAAAATACTAGAGATTTACTAGAAATGCCCCGACAACTGAGATTTTAGTTCCTACACCTTCCTTCATTTCAGTTTGCTTTTCGGAGGGTTCGCAGTGTCGTAGTTTTTATGAACAGTCTGAAAATGCCACTCCACATTTCCCTTCTTTGGTACAGGCGATGACAGACTGGCAGAGGAGGCAAACACACTTTTAGTCAAAAATCCCCACAACTGAGTGCAAAAACCTTTTTGTGAATTAAGAAATGTTTTACTCTCGAAATTTGCCATTTTCATTGCTTGTTTCTTATGTAATACTTTAAAATGAGTATTAATGGTGATGGAGACATAGCTTATGACAAGATTGAAGATTTTCACTCATATACGCATATAAACTGGGTTAAAGGGATGGTTCACCAAAAAAATAAAAAATAAAATTCATTAATTACTCATGTCGTTCCAAACCCGTAAGACTTTCAATCATCTTCAGAACACAGATGAAGCTCTTTTTGAAAATCTTTCTTTGAGCTTTCTGCCCCTTCATTGACAGCTACGCAACTGACACTTTGATGCTTCAATTATTATACTAATCCAGGGTTTTAATTTATTCTTACTATTTAGTTCAATTGCGAACCCATGAGGAACCAGTTCCTCTCTCTCCTCCAGTTCTCCCCTAAAGTAACAGTGCAGATATTTTCAGCATAGATGGACAAAGTGTTGAACCCAACTGTGAATTCAACTGAGCTCTGCAGGAGAAAGATGTAAGGAGACATAAGAAGAGATAAACCCTTACATCTCAAACACACACAGATGGGGTTTGTTTTCGCATGTTCAGTAGTTGCTGGGGAAACGGTCGAAAAAACATATGTGTGGTTTGTCCTTCGAAGCTTCTCCGACAGTCTGTGACGTGCAGACGAGACTGGCCTTGAGCTTTTGGAAAAGCAGCTTTATATTCTGTGGGTATGAGCATTTCAGTGTATATATGTGCATGCGTGTCTTTGACATTTACATTTTTGCATTTGGCAGATGCTTTTATTCAAAGCAACTCAAGGACAACATTGAATCAGTTCCTGCTTTCCCTGGGATCGAACCCATGACCTTGGCGTTGTAAACCCCAATGCTCTACTGATTGAGCTACAGAAAAGCTTTGACAAGATGGGGAACAGATTTAATGATTGCTATAATGTAGTAAATAACGATACCGCAAAAGAAAACAGTGAAAATCATGGTGAAACCGCATGATTCAGACATGGCAGCTTAGAATACCGGGATATAAAGACAAACAAACTTCAGCAAGTTCAGTAATTATAAATTAAAAAAAACAATGCCTTGAAACACAACTTGTTTCCATATTCATAAAAAAGCCCCTATTCCCAGAAGTTGGATAGTCAGCCAATCAGATTGGAGCTTGCCAGATCAAGAAAATATTTTCTAATTTTGTTAGCGAATGGCTGTAGGCAATGGGATGGTTAAATCCATTTATAAAAGTAATGTTAAAAAAATAATCTCAGATTAAGTCAGCACTGAGAGTGCAGTATGTAACTGTCACACATCAGTTTCTGCCCTGTGAACACAACGCTGTCACAATTTGTTCACCTTACAAGTGTCCCAGTTCCAAGCTGTCAGTACATTTCCCATCTTCAGAGCCAACGCCTGCTCCCTGCTTTCCATTTCTTCTCTCACTCACGTACTACTCCAATCCTCATTCTGCTCCCATATTAGCATAAGGGGCCAGTTTGGTAGTTGCACAAATCCATAAAGCTTTCCTTAGCTAATTATGGCCTCATTATATCTGCATAACCGATAAGAGTGAGTTACTATAATCACTTCCAGCCATTTTGCATCTAACGAGCCCAATTTCCTTCCTGAAAGGGGTTTCTCTTTGTATTTCAAGGGAAACCGGCAGGGGCAGTGGAAGGGGGTCTAGAGTAGCCCCCAAAGTGACTTTCCCCATCTGTTTCCACAATATTGGAGTGGAGAGCATCACCCAACTTTCCCCTCAACATTCAGACAATTGAGGCTCAGCAGCTGCATGTCAGCGAGAACGGAAATACACTTCCTGGCACAAGTAAAGGAGCCGTCACAAACCATGGTTTGAAGATGAGGCCTGGCGAGGGATGAAGTGTTCTAGTTGTGTCTCATTGAAAGGCTGAATGAAGGCTGATGGAGCTCTCAAGAACCGCAGAAAAACAGGAGGGAGGTAAAGTGTCTAAACAGCAAGGGCTGATTTGACATTTTAAAAGTGTCTGTGGTGAATTCCCCCCAAAACGTTGAGCTCTGCATTGGATATTGAAGTAAACACACTTAATATTTCATGTGTGATTCTGTATTCAGAGATGAAGCTTGATTGTAGGTCAGAGCAACGGTTTAAACACTTGAAGGAAATATTTAAAAGGTTTAAGTAAACGTCAGTTGAATGTCTCATGGTGTCGATAAAGTTTTTGAACAAACTAGGTGAGTTAGTGATTCAATGACACAGAGCCTGGGAAGTCACCTGTATTAATCGAAGGGCGTGATTTGTTAAACCGAGGGAACAGTTTAAGAATCTGTGAGAACAGTTTAAAAACTAAGGGGACTAAATTGCAAAACTGTGGCCAGAGATTCACATCACAAACATTACAAAAAAAAAAGTATACAGTAATCACTCGCCATTTCGCGGATCAGGTTTTACGGCCTCAGTGCATCGCAGATTTTGCAAAAATATTAATAGAAAAAAAAATAGTAATTATCGGCATATCGGCAGCCGTATTGCGGTAAGCAGCGTTGTTTCATCGTGATGCGAGAGAAACGGGTTTCCCAGAATGCCAGACAAAGAGAGAAACTCTCTCAGAGGCTTTGTACACACCCACGGCACTCAGACAAGACACGTGATTGGTTCCCGGCGCGAGATCGACCAATGAGAGCACGAGTGGAGTGGGAGCCTCTTCGCCTCTCTCAGAAGCAAATGTTAACGATCCAGCGCCGATATCTGACGATGAGGTGCTTCCCGTACTGATTTAAAGGCCTCATTATACCAGTGCAGTGACACCATCATCATCTAACGGTTCCGGTCCGCATTAACGGCGATAAACGAGGGATCACTGTAAACTATATAGTATATTGAAGGGTAGTATTTGAATGTACTACAAACGTCATGTCACTGTCAGGTGAGCTAACAACTTCACTGACATTCACAATTCCTGTCCCGTGGCTTAATGGGATGGTAAAACGTCCGTTGAATGCACTCTCCAGAATCTTTGCAGAAGTAGTAGGTTCTCCAGGTATTATACTCCTCAATGAGTACCTCATTGGTGTTATTAGGTTTGAATTTAAAGTAGTATTGTTTTTTTTCCCAATCGAACAACACTCAACAAAATATAATCAAATTATTGCTATGGACGAAATCCCAGAAAACATTGCTTTAGATATTGAAGTAAACACTTTTAATATTACATGTGTGATTCTGCATCATCGCAACTGTTTAAACAATTTAAGAAAATAATAAAAAGGTATCCATTGTGTGCAATCACAGTTTGTTGCCACATATTTACCGCCTCCTGAGAGGATGCCTTTCTGCAATCTCTTGTTTAACATGCATCCACAAGGGAGGATATGCATCTGTTTAGGCAGAAGCACACACTCTGACATACAGGAAACTGCGTGGTCCACTCTCTTTCGGGCCATGGCACATTTTTAGATGCCAGGGGAGTGAAGAGTGGCCTGGTTTTGTCAGAAGCATTAGCTGGGAGACAGAGCACACAACAGCAGTGCTCTGATGTGTCCAGCAGTGAGGGAGGCGTGATATCGAACCCTCACTTCAGTTAACATGCATTCATTCTAGCATGAGGACCGGCAGACACAGTGTCCTGCTGTGAGGAGACAGAACAGGTCATTTCAGGTCTGCTAATGAAATCCTGAAGTGGCTTTCCCCATTTAGACCAGAACAAACTTCCCTCTGCTCACTGTGACCTCATTATGGGTGGGTGGAGTGGTGAAAGATCTGAGCTAGTAAAAGAAAGATTGTTAGTTTGAACTCCACACTGAGGGAGTCATTAGCTCATTTGTTCAAAGCAGGGTTCTCAAATTTTGATGCAAAGGATGATCCTAATGTGCAGTGCACACGTTGTAAAAATATAAAGCCATATTTATTCATGTATATTGTGAGAAAATAAAATAATTAATTGCCACATTACTTAGACAACATGTCGTTTCCAAAATTACATCATTAGCTTTTATAATGTGCAAACAGTTGCCTTTTATTAGGTTATAATTTTCCTACCTATAAGTAATTTTCTAATAAAGTATTTTTAATATTTTGTTTCTTTCGCTCTCTTATATAAACATATACATATATATATATATATATATATATATATAGAGAGAGAGAGATATATACATATATACACATATACACACAGTGGAATACGGTTATGTCGACGGCCTTGGGGGTTGCAAAAAAGTTATATATTTGATGAAGCGATCGGCATGCTATAAAAATGTACATACACTGTATATGTTTGCTAACAACAAAAGCCATATGTGCACCAACTATTTACCAGTATACAATAAAAAACACCTTCGATATAGTCAATACAATATAACATATTCGTGAGGTCATCACGCTGTACTAGATTGCATACTTTCTTGCGTTCTGCCTGCCTAATGTGCTTTCTCAACAAATTCGGCTTCGTCCCGTCTTTTGATAACCGTGTTCTTGCAGCAGCGCTGAGCAGAGCTCACGTCAGAACAGGTGTTTGTGTGTTTATCTAAGCCTCATACTCATTGGTCGTAAACGCTCGTCAAAACCAATCAAATCAGAGAAGGTGGGCTTTATATGCACACAGCTGTGAGTGCTTTGGGATGGGATGGGCCCACGGTAGCACTCGCTGCTCCTTGAGAAGAGTAAGAACGATATGTGCTTTCACTTCAGAGAGTCTCCAAAAGTCTCCAATAGCTCCAGATAAAGTCGTTAGATTTGTCGCTAGTCGCTTTTTTGAAAATGTGGTCTGAATACTGGCCAAATATAGCGACAAAAGCGCTAAGTTGGCAACTCTGTCCGCGAGTTCTTCTGTGGCTGCGCGTCACCACTAGAGATTCACGTGCAACACGAACTCAGCGCATGCGCACTGAACTAGGTACGTTCATGAGTCACGAGATTACCATGTGAAGTGGCGAATTTGTCCCTCTTTTGTGCTTGAGATATTAGTGCTCGGCGACATTAAGGAATCGACGTAACCAATGAGAAAATGCTAAGACAAATAGGGAGTTTGGCAGTTCCACTTCAAAAACGTCGACGTAATGGGATCGGCGAGTTAACCGTGAGTAGAGATAAGTGAATTCCACTGTATATATTCCAAATCACTTCTCTTATGAAGATAAATTAAATATATAATAATATATAATTGTTTAAAAATATATAACTAATATATGTAAATAAAAATACATAATCTCACACATTATAAGAAAATTCTATGTTAGAACATAGTGCTAAAGACGTGGGGTTGTGAATTCCATCAGGCATTATGATTTTGGTTATGTGGAATAGCTGAAGGCTGGTAATGTCTCGGTTTAAAAAGAGCATCATGATCCATCACCTCTGTGCCCTTGAGCGAGGCACTTAACCAAGGTTTCTAAACACAGCCCAAGACATAGGGCACTGCTGGCTTACAGTATGTAACATAAAACTAAAAGAACTATGATGGCTGAGATAACATGGCATGAACCTCAGTTCATGGACAGCAGTTTTACTCACTAGCATCTAAACAGAGTGTGGGAAAGCGATTACTTACTAACACTCACTATACTGCCCTATGCGTGAAAAAGACTAACTAGACAGCGTGAAACAAAGAGGTTGAACTCATGCAAGCTGCAGAATACAGCATATGCAGGAGACTAAAACATTCCTCACTTTGCTTATGAGAACTTGTACATATAACCGAAAATAACACGTTTTCTATTCAAGTAAATAGCACAGGAAGAGTGGTGGTACAGCTCCCCGCAATAACACACACATAAACAACAGCCACATGTAAGAGCCGCCCTCTAAAGAATGCGCTTTATTTGCTGTTAATAAGGTCAGACGCAGGTCAGCAGAACGAAAAAAAAAAGTTCTAGAGATGCGGTTTTAAGAGTTGATCTTTTAGCTTTTAAAATTCCGTATCATGACATCTCGTGTGTTTACATTGAAAAACAATGAAAAAAACGAAAGCATTACACATGCATACACAATTTCTTATAACATTCACATTTTTATAAGTAACTTCATAGTACTAATATATCTAGATCTATATCTAGGTAACATTTTTTACTCTATTTATGAATTTAAGTGCAGTTTAAGTTCAGATTAATTTGGTCCACACACACACTGTACACGCATGGCTTTACTCGAGGTATGTGACTGTTCTGTAATAATGGGGAGAAAAATCCTATTTTTAGGGTCCAAGAAATGAGAATCTATAATTAGAAAAGCAGAGCTGTGACTGGTGCATGTGGAAATCATTAGTTTAAGTGGACATACACACACAGGTTTCCCAGAACCACTGTATGTTGTGTTACTCACGTACAGCAAGCTGACAGGAAGTCAAGCGGGACAGAAATAGGAAGACAGAGGGCAGATTTCTCTTCGACACCGTTTGAGAGAGTTGTGCAACTGGCACTTATAAAGCTATGTTAATACGCAAGCAATCATTTCGTTTCCGTAAAGCACTGATTTGATTGTGTGTTTCTGAGAGCTTACATGGAGCTCAGCCTCAACGTCAGTCGAGTTCTGTGATAAGACCACAGAGACACTAGAGAATCAATCCAGCCATCACTGGAGCTCAGAACAAGCATCAGTAAATCTGGCTGGTTCTGTGATCGATAGCACTTAGACAACACATCGCTGCTCCACACTTGAACCACTAACAGTGAGGTTACATCAGTCTGTGGTTTCCACACAAATGGTGCTATTGACACATTCATGCAAACTTGCACTGTGTCTAAATTTGACTTTTTGCCTGCCAATGACTGGTGAATTAAAACAATATACAGGGCTTAAATATTTCTTACCAACCATGAAACTGTATTCAGCATTTTTCCCATCTTATTGTTGCTCCGTGGAACTTTAGAAAGATTTTTTTTTTTTAAATCTATTCATCCAGCATAAAGTATAATGGTGAATAGACTGATAATTTACAATTTCATTAAATATTACATTGTTACAGCTCCCAATAAAGTTACCAAACAACTGGTGATAATTTAATTTTTACTTGCATTTTGCGAGTGTTCATTTTGAACCACACACACATCAATGGCTGCTGGGAAGAATCAACAGATGGAGGGTCCAAGCGAGTGTGTGTGGCGGGAGGAAGAAACCGAAGAGCTGTTTAACAACATTTCAATCACATGAATAAATGACAAGATTAGTGGGTCTGTGTCCTTATATTTTTTGGCAGCAACTTGGCCTTACTAATGAAACACAAGCAGTGCTAATCGTACCAAAATCATTCCATCTAATGTCAATTTATGAGATTATATCAATTTAGATCAACTAAACCTTATGCTAAAATTAGTTTCATAAATCAAGCTCACTGCACAGAATAAAATAATTTTTTGATAAAATACAGAGCATAAAATTTGCCGTCTTTATCCAATTGTTCAAACAAATCATCAACGTAAATTGACAAATTAACTGATTATCAAAACAGTCTTTAGTTGCAGCCATAGTTTTTTGGGTAACACTTTACAAAAACATTTAATCCATTAACAATAGTAAGTGCCGTACGTGTCTTGAAATAACAATGTACAATACTTTTACAGCAATTACTTAGATTAATATGCATTTCTACATACGCTTCTGTTGAAAATATATTTTTTTGTTTTTGAACAGAAGTCTCTTATGCTCACCAAGGCTGCCTTTATTTGATCAATAAAGTAAAAAGTAATTTTATAACATTACAATTTAAAATGATTTCTAATTTAATATATTTTAAAAAACCTGTGACGGCAAAGCTGAATAGTCAATGTTAGTTAATGCATTACAAACAAACATAAAAGAAAAAGCAAACAATATTATATTTCTCATCATTAACCTAGAATAACAAAAGCTTCCTTCGTTGTTACTTTATGGTACCGAATGTATTAAATAATGTTAACGCTCCATTTTCACAACTATGCTAACCTTTCTTACAGAGAAGTAACAAAGTAAGATCTGTCTGTATGGAAAGAGGACAAAAATGCAGGAGAAGGAAGAAGCTTGTGTATTACTATCGTCAGCAGTTCTGCGTTGAGGCGCTGTATGACACTGTTAAGTAGAGAAACAGAGAGCCACTGTGCCTGTGTGTGTGTGTGTGTGTGTGTGTGTGTGAGAGAACCACAGTGCTGACTCAAGCCCTCTAACCTCAAATCACATAAAAGAGGCTTAAAGGAAGAGAAGGGAAGCAAGTGAATGCTGGAGACAGGTACCCTTTGTGTTTAGGCTCTTCTGTGCCTAGTTTAAGCAGGAACCCTGCAGTGAGCAAAACAGCCATTGGAATATGAAGAGACACTGACTGAGCAATGATATCCCAGGAGTTAAAACCCATCAAAATCAAAACCAGACTCTGAGTGAATATAGAGTATTTTTAGCGTGGACATTAAGTTGTTTGAATGATAAAGGGATGAGAGAGGTGGGGTTCAAGCCGCTTTCCTGCTGCGCATGCCAACGCCCCATACTGTACATCCTGGAAAAAGTATGATTTCCTGTTCAGCAAAAATTCAGTCTCTGTGGACAGACAAGAGCGTATGTCCAAAAAAAAAGCCCAACAATGATACACTCTCCCCTAAACATACACAAACCCTGTCTGGACTATAATGGCCATCTTTCATTGGTTTTCTAGAACATTAGGGGAAAAAAACTCGTATATACACATATCTATGCACACTGCGGCTGAAACGTACTTGTGTGTTACTGGTTTCCCCTACGGACGGATATGGAATTAAAGGATCACAGACTCGCTATCATAGCTGTCAGAGATCAATGACACGTCTGACATTCCCTCTAGTCCTGCATGGCAGACACAGACGAATGTCTACATCCATTCCCCAGCACCAACCGCACTGAAGGAGATCACATCTAATTACTGTAATATAACAAAATCAATAACAAAGAATTAATTATAGTCAAGTGCTAATGAGTTATTCACTTCTGCGTGAGTGAAACACAAAAACAGAACCATTAAAAATCACTTTGTTTCATTAATTAACTGACACAATGGTTGTAAACTGTAATTTCACATGTACTGAGGAAGATCAGAATTACAAACGAAGGATTAAAGGGTTGCACTGGGGTGGTACCTCGATCCGGAGGAGAGCGGTGCAGACGGCCATGGCTCAGGGGACTGTTCTTCCTTGTCCTCCAACACCTTCTCCTCTTTCAGAAAACTCTTGGCCTCCCGTGAGTCTGCATCCACCTCTTTGGTGACCCTGAGGAGCACAACATGAGATCTGATGCTCAAAATCAACAAAAAAGATGGCGAGATATAACTACGGTTCAAAATATTTTAGTAAAGAAATTAATACTTCTACTCAGCATCGATTAAATTGTTCTTTTAAACGTTCTAAAAAAAACATTAGAATGATTTCTGAAGGATCATAAATAAAAATACATTTATATAATATATACATGTATGTATGTATGTGTGTGTATATACACATGCATGCAAACATATGGAAATTAAAGTAAATATAAGCATTAAATAAACGTATTTTCTGGTTGTCAAACGTATGTGGATCATGTCCATAGTTGAAGTGACAATCTACACCTGGATACATTTGTTTGCGGATGCCACTTTTGGTTTCGACATTTTATGATTTATTCAGTAAAATTCATACATTTTTAAGCATCAAAAGTGTTCACATATTTCTGGGGCCAGTGCACATTTATAGAACAAGTCTTAATTTAAATCACATCTTTCGTTCATCAAATGGGTTCAAAGCTTGTCAGCGCTTTGTGCTTGGCAGGATGTGAATATTTTACTGGCTCAGCTTTGAATGTGTGACTGGCTCATAAATACAATGAACTGGAATTAATTATTAAAGCAGCAAGCTAGACAAGCCAAGACGTGATGACAGCATTGTGATTAACTATGACAGCATTCACTGAAATGACCAAAATATTTCAGTCCGTTTTGACTTCATTAATTACATGTGCATACAATTCAACGAACCTGCCTATTTGGGCAAATCACCATTTTGAAAAGAACATATTTCTGAGGCATTGTTTCCAAAAAGCAATCACTGGTAGATGTTTAGAACATCTAATTAATCAATAAATGCTGCCATCTGGTGGCCATATAAAAGACACACAGTCACACACTTACCGAACTTCTTCTCCAGCAAAATCAAACACCTTGGTAATTGTGATTTTGGAGGATTCTTTAGGTTTATCCTCCTGCTGCTCAGATGCCGTAGAGGGTTTACTGGGCTTATCTGTGCTGGCTGTAGATGTGGACTATAAAAGATACAAAAAAAATGCTATTCTAATGTGTATGCAAGTCAAATGGCTTGACAAACAAGAAAAAAAAAATGTTGAGAGGGACTGGAATTTCTCCATCAGGAATTGATTGGATTGTGGTTTGTTATCTCCTGTGAGGTTGTCCCAGTAAACCAGTAAACATGTCATCAGAGAAGAGAGAGTAGGAAGTTATTTTGATTAAAGATTACAAGTCATTACAAATCATGGTGATTTACTGATTTTTCCTAAATGTCCACGTCAAATTAAACAGAAGTCTGGGTTCTTTAACAAATGTAAACCTTCTTTATTTTGAGGTTGTTGTTTTTTTTACTTTAAGAGATAGTTCACCCAAAAATGAAAATTCTGTAATTAACTCACCCTCACGTTGATCCAAACCTGTATGAATTTCTTTCTTCTGCTGAACACAAAAGAAGATATTTTGAAGAATATGGGTAACCAAACAGTTGATGGGCCTTATCGACTTCTATAGCATGGAAGTCAATGGGGCTCATTAACTGTTTGGTTACTGATAGAGAAGATGACAGAATTTTAATTTGGGGGTGAACTATCCCTTTAAGTTTCTTAAGTTACCTGCTGACAGTCTGCACTCGCAGCTGATACTTTGGGTCGAGGGCCAACATCACTCAAAAAACTAGCCCAAAGATCATCTGCTTTCTTCTTCTGCAGATCTTCATTGTCACCTCTTGCCTTGGGTACAAAATTATCTTTTGGCTCATCTTCATCTTTCCGTTGGTCTGCCGAACCTCCCTCACCATCTTCCAGTTTGAGGCCTCCTTTTTTCCTTTTTCTTTGGAAATAAGGAGAAAGTGAGAACATTTTATTTAATTTATTGGTTTTAAAGCTTTCCCATAGCTCAAACAGCTTGCAATGTTAAGGTCATGAGTTTGGTTCCCAGGGAAAGCAAGAACTGACTAGAACGTTAATGTTTTGCTTGAATGCAATGTGGATAAAAGCGTCTGCCAAATCCATGAATGTAACTGTAAATGTTTAAAATATACGTCAGTAATATCAAACCTCATAGGAATGTCTCCTTTAGTTTTCTTCTTTTTCTTCTTCACATGTTGAGACTGCTGCTCGTTGTGATCCTCCCCTTCCAACGCGTCCTCCTTCACACATTCATTCATGTCATCCTCGCTCAGATTGTCATCTGATCAATAAAAGGACAAAAATAAACCAATGTGAAACAATTATATTTATGACTATGAGACGAATTAAATATATACCTGTTGGTAAACCAACTTACGATGCATTTCTGCGCATTGTTGCTTAAAAAAGAAAAAATTAAACACTACTAAAATAACCTAAAAGTATATTTTTAAATCCTTTAGAGCAGGAAAATCTGAAGTGGCAAGTTTTCTAATTCCACTGACCTAAATTCCTCTATGAGTGGAATATTTCTCACTCAAAGGGCAGAATATCCTCTCTTATTTTTCCAATATTTTTGCCTCACAGTACCAGCTTGCTTCTAAATATACAGCTGCCACCTTCGAATCTTCCATAATTTATTAATAACAGCCATTTTATTGAGTCCTTAAGTTTAAGTTTCTGCTGTACTCGATTAAAGCTAGAGACCACCAGATCACCACTAGAGATCTCAAAGACCACCTCCACCCCAACATTAACACATATAAAACACAATATAAATAATAAATATTCCTAAATGTCATATTCTGAACAGATTCTCCAGGACTTTTATATAAAATTATGCCTAGATGTAGATCAAGCACTTACCGTATACATGTTAATGCTGGAAATTAATCTGAACAAGTCACTATGTTCAGTGGTTGGATCTCATCTGCCCACTGAATAGCATTAATCTAGTGCTTTATGATGCAAACCTATTTATGGCACTTCTAAGATCAGGACTGCTGGAAAATGACAATGAAAGACCAGCAGGGCTTTTGGGGAATAATATCAGTAATGGTTTTCATTCTCGTCACAACATCTTTCAGAAAGGAGTAACATATAAATTATTGCCTGGATCTGTTCATATAATACCCTATACACTAGACAATACTGAGATAAATCATTGGCCAGATAATTATGTTTGAATCTAAAGTATTAGCATTAGCTAGGATACTGTTTGTGCAGCTGTGTTTATCTACACATATTGACACTCCACTGTTGACATACAAGCACACATACATCTCATATATATATATTGAACAATATCATAACGACAAAAATAGAAAACAAACATTTGTTTGCGTATCTTAAATTTGCAATAATACAGAAAAAGAAAAGCACAATAATAGCGTTAAATCATATTTTAAATACTTTGTTATAGTACATCAAAACGTTTGTACTTTTTATTTCCTACTATTAAGTTCAAGGGATGAAATGACAGAGTTAAGTTCAGCAAGAAACATAGGAAAGTATAAAGGAGAATTTAGCCACTTTTGTTTGTGATATATATATATGTATTAATGTCAAAAGTGAAGCAGGATATGTGTATACATATATATAGAGAGAGAGAATGAGCACAGAGGATTTAGCTTGATCTGTGCTGTTGTTCCATGCTAACTTCATTTTAAAATCTCTTACCAGAAGGGACATAATCTTCATCCTCATTTGAGGAATAACCATCCGAGTCGTAATCCGAATAATTCATTCTTATTTCTCTGTGTGGAGTGCTGTATAAGATGCTATATCAGATGAAGACACCGAGAACAATCACAAGAAACACTGTGGCTAACCAGCTAGCTTTGCTAGAAGCCGAGCATGTTAGCTTGCTAGCATCATTTGATCAATAAAAGACTCAAAAAACTTATGTTCAAATTCAGCTTTTTTGTTGTGCTAAAAAATAATACCATAAAATGTTTTTGATATACGTATTATCAATAATAATAACTGTATTATTAAAAGTAAAAAAAAAAATTTAAATAGGTCATTATCAAAGTAATACATTAAAGATATGACTAAAATTCTGCCCTCTTGACAATTCTATTCGACAATATATATATATTGTCGAATAGAATTGTCAAGAGGATTCATGAAATCCATGAAATACGTGAAATCTTTATATATATTGACAATTCTATTCGACAAAATATAAAATTATATAAAATGATATATCAGAATATATCATTTTATATAATTTTATATTTTGTCGAATAGAATTGTCAATATATATAAAGATTTCATGTGCCAACCCTAAAAACAGTAACATATTTTTTTATTAACGACAACGACAATAATAAATGTGTTATTTTTTTAACGGCAATCAAAGGGAAAAACGTATATTTAAGGTCATTATTAAAAGTAATAATTACAAAATATAATAAATTACAACACAGTGTATTTTTTAATTCTGCATCGGTTATTTCCACACCACAACATAAGGGGGAAAGATAAAATAAAAACTGACAAGAGCTTCGGTCCATATAATTTTTTTTAATTATTATTATTGCAATCAGGGAACATAATCTAGATTGTATCTCTCATAAAAAATAACTAATACATTTTTGACAGAATTAAGTTCTTATGTC
Source organism: Rhodeus uyekii (assembly GCA_037043235.1). Taxonomy (NCBI): domain Eukaryota; kingdom Metazoa; phylum Chordata; class Actinopteri; order Cypriniformes; family Acheilognathidae; genus Rhodeus; species Rhodeus uyekii. The sequence continues at coordinate 2,010,714 of JAWRVZ010000024.1, read as the reverse complement.
TTTAGCCCTACAAATGTGATCCACACTTTCGTGCTCAAAGAGGTCATTTTATTATGAAAAGCAAAAGCTGCTGTCCCTTGAATATGTAATTTCCTTATTTTGTATGCAAAAAAATTCATTCACAAACAAAAGTGGCTAAATTCTCCTTTATACTTTCCTATGTTTCTTGCTGAACTTAACTCTGTCATTTCATCCCTTGAACTTAATAGTAGGAAATAAAAAGTACAAACGTTTTGATGTACTATAACAAAGTATTTAAAATATGATTTAACGCTATTATTGTGCTTTTCTTTTTCTGTATTATTGCAAATTTAAGATACGCAAACAAATGTTTGTTTTCTATTTTTGTCGTTATGATATTGTTCAATATGAAAGATACTGTCTAGATTTCCTGATTTTGTAAAAGTTCTACAATAAAACAAAAACAAAATAAAAGCACACAAGCCCCGCCCACAAGCCTATCGCAAATCGCAAGTGACAGCTAGATAATCTCAAACCCGAGACAGTTGTGGTCGATTAAACTATAATTTCCCCGGGTTTTCAAGTGTTCCAGATCAGATCAGTAGTGCTTGTAATTGAATGAAAGTAAATCCGTGTACTCGTCGGGTTCGCGGTTGAAGTGTACGTTCATGCGGATGGATGAGCATCTGTGCTAAAAACAAACGCTCTACTTCAAGCCCACATCCCTTTTCTAATGCTGTTATTCGGATTCGACACTTCCCTCACGCATGATCGCAGTGTTGATCTCAAGAGAAATGCAGGACGTGGAGATCGGATTCGTCAAGCAGATCCTCAGTTTGAATTTGGTGCCGAGGAAAAATGCCACCAACTGCGGGAGGAACGACACCTCTCTGTGCGATTTCTCCGGTGGGTTCACCGCACAGCACACGCTCACCGGCTCCATCAGGTCATGCGTGTACTTCTGTTAGATATTATTACTGTGTTGTATGATTTACATTAGAGTGAGTAAGTGGTCAAGCTGTCAGACGGGTTAGCAACTAATGCTAATGTGCTAGCTTGTCCGGCTAATCTTGCTTGTGTTTGCGGAAATGGTGTAACTGATGAACATCAAAATATCTGTCTGTCCCATTTGTACATCCATCTATATGTCTGTCTGTCGGTCACTTTGTACATCTATCTATCTGTCTGTCCTTTTGCACTTATCTGTCTGTCTGCCTGCATATCTATCCGTTTGTCTGTCCGTATGTATGTGTGTGTGTGTGTTTATATGTATATGTTTATCTATCTGTCTGTCCGTTTGCATATCTATCCATTTATCTGTCTGTCCGTACATTTGAATGTCTATCTGTTATTCTATTTATTAAGGATGCACGATATATGTTCATTTTTAAGCTTATCTGCACTATAAGAAAATAAAGCTGATAAATAATGTATCGTTACCTTCAGCTGAGACAGATGTGCACTGTTGCCCATGATGGTTTTGAATACCTTGAAATATGATTGGAATCACTCACCTCGAAAAGGAAAATACAGTTAAGTGCAACAAAATTGCGCAAATCTGTCATATAGGCTTTATAAAATTATAATAAAAACATTATAATAACTGTGTGTTTGGGACATGGTGAGGCTTTTGCAATCAGGCTTTAAAAAAAATTATCTAAAAAATTTGCATCTAATTTTATCGTCCAATATATCGGTTATCGGCCCAAATCTTCATATCGGTGCATCCCTACTATTTATCTGTCTGTCTAACCATCTTTCTAGTCTAGTTTCTACTTGTCTGTGTGCCTGTCTATCTTCAAGTTGTGTGACAGAAATATGGATGGAGTTAAATATTTAAATTACAGGACTACGGGCTTGTAATCAGTCTTAATTTCCATGATGCCAGTCATTTAGATCTTTTCTTAGATTCTGTGGGAGATGTTTACAGGCGTAGGAAGATTTGGCTGATCTTCAGGCTTTGAATGCGTGTCTTCGTGTCTTTCTTTGGCAGAGATGTGGTATGGGGTGTTCCTGTGGGCTGTTGTCTCCTCATTGGTGTTCCACCTGCCCGCCGCCCTCCTTGCCCTGGCAACACTCCGCAGACATAAGATGGCACGCTTTTTCCCAGTCGGCATCCTGCTCATGGGTCTCATCGGCCCGCTCTTTGGAGGGGTGCTCACTAGTATGTACCTAGTTTTTGGACATCTGAAACATGTCATAATGAAGATAAAATGCATATAGACATTAAATTATGAAATAGTCCTTGAATATTGGAGTTTGAATAAAAATGCAAACGTTTTCTTGCAGGTGCAGCTATAGCAGGAGTGTATAAAGCAGCTGGGAAGAGCATGTTCTCCTTGGAGGCGTTGGTGTTTGGAGTGGGACAGTCGTTGTGTGTTTTTATCATCTCTTTCTTCAGAGTACTGGCTACCCTGTAGCACTGAGACATTGGCACACCAGGCTGCCGTCACGAGGAGAGGAAGCTGTTCAGTCACCTGGCGTCATATGCAAAACATGGAGGCCTTACTTCCCAAACAGTCCGCACAGTTTCCTTTGATACAGAACTGTGGTATTTTTTTTCAAACGGGTTTCTGACGAGTGCATCGAGTAACACGGGACTTTTCAGTTGAAAATGAAACATTACGAGCTACCTTTAAAGCGGCGCTAGCCTTGCGTTACAGGTGGAGTCATCTTGCACATTTGTTAGGACATTTTGTTTGTTAGTTTCTTTTCCTTTTCATTTCTTAACACTAAATTAGTCTTTTATAACATTTTGGATGAGGTAAAGACTCATACAATGTACATACTAAAGCCCATTCCAGCTTGCTCTTAAATTACGCTTAAGAGGAACGACTTGTTTTCACTTTGCACTGAATCCTTTAGGCTAGAACATTTTTCAATTTGTTTCTCTTCTCCACACTTTTTTCTGTATATTTTGCCCCTGTTTGTGGACATATTTGGAGAGATTAGTTGAACACTCGTCTGTGGACTTTGACATTGTAATCGTTTCACAGCATAAAATAAGTGGCTTTTGTTGGTTAAATTTCACATATGTGACCATTCAAAGTCTTTAAGAATTTGTTTTCCAAGTGGGTTTCAGGATTTGGCCTTCACATTGAATATTTCTGTATATATCAGAGTGAGATAATGTTGCTTCGACACTTGTTTGCCCATAAGATTCTCACCTCTTATGCCTAATATGCGAATGTAAACCAGATTTCAGCTGAATCCATAATAGAATCACTTAAATCTTCACCAAAGAAATGATAACACTAATCTACAGCTGTTATACGTTTCAAATACTGTTATTATTTTTTTTAAGAAAGCTAATGTGGAAAGATGTTTAATGACAAAATAATACAGAATGTACAAAATGATATCAGAAACTCAAGTTCATGTGCAGAAGTATATAAAATAATATGCTTAAATTGCAAAGAAAGTATACTCTCATGTAGATGTTCTCCCTTTTTCTTGTTCAGCAACTACATTAACAGTAAGGCTGAAAGGGATATGAATATGATCTTAATACAGTCGACCAAATTAAGTTTTACATTTCTTCAGTATAAGCATTTATAGACTTGTGTTCTCCCATATAACAAGCCCTCAGGAAGTTCTTGTGTTCTGGAATTTTCATTCAAAACTCGTATAGTGTGAATTCATCTTTTACGATTGGAGCGCTAACGTTCGTGGGACGCACTGAAAGCTATGCTTTATTCGTCTGAGCCTATGGTCTCTCAATTGCACAAATGGATTTATTTTTCTAAAGTCCAATCATTCACGGTGGAGTGACTGCTCATTGTTTTTGTGGTTTGTCTTTGATTGTATGGTGTTCTTGAGAAATGGATTTGCTCTTTACGATGTGATACTTTCCATTCGTTTTTTTTTCTGGGCAAGTTTAATTTTCTTACTGTATAATAAGTGCCAATTGCTAGTATTTTCATGAAATAAAATGGTTTAGATTATAATAACACCACCTTGTTTTGATATCATAATTTGCTATCGTTCAAATCGGGGTGTTAAACATTGGACGTGTGCCTTGGACGTGAAAATAACAGCTGAAAGACTAGAAAAAAAGGATTTTGATTTCGTTCCAAACGGAGGGTGGTTTACTCACGCCACTCTCATCGGTGGTTTAGCGATGCTTCTGTGTTCTCCAGCGCTTCCACGCTCACAGATGGCTCTCCTGTGTTCCATTAACATTCACTGGCCAAATCTGCACAACCGCCACTTGCTGTGTATTGAAGAGAGTAATGTGCTGCAGAAACACACGCAGAGTGATGACTCAAATCATGTGGGCTTTTCTGCTAACAGGGACCTGGTTCTGTGTTTGAATAAAAGGACATTGTAATACGAAGTGAAAATACTATTTTTAAATTTATATATATAATTTTTTTTATACCAGCAGGGTTTGGAAACACTGATTTTAGATTTATCACTTTACATTATCACCTTAGAGAAAGGAGAAATGCACAATATACATAGATGATCCAAAACATTGACCACCAGTGATGCTAGAGCTGCAGCTAACAATGAACTTTTTTCGACTGTTTTTTGATTAGACTACTAATTTTATGATTACTTTTCCATTTTTATCTTCCTATTTTTTCTTAATTAGGTAATTAATCCTTTGGCTATCTTTCCAATAAATAAGTACAACTTCTACCACTCGCATTTTTAACTTTTATTAGATCATTAAAGAAAAAATTGTTTTGGAGCAAACACCATTTTGGAGCATCATGTACCATTAATGCCACATAAATTCTGCCTAACACTGTGCAAAAAATAGTAAGCAATGTCAAACATAAATACTGCCTATAACAGGGCAAAAAAAAAATCCCTGAAAGGCAACGTAGTTTAAACTCAACGAAGTTCCCTCATATCCTTGACAATCACGTCATTGGTAAGTGCAGGGGCGTTGTTTTTATGAAAGCAATCTTGTACACAGCTTTCCCTTTTCCTGAGAAATATAACTAACAATAATAAGTCATTTACATTTTAACATGAAATCTATGAATGCTGACAATATTAAATGTATTTGTCATTTTATTATGAAATATATGAAGCATTTTAAATTTTGATTTTAGCAAATGATATTATTCATCATAAAATGTAAGATGCATACAGTGTAGGCCTAATTACAAAATGTGTTTACTATAATCTGTTATTAATTAGCGCAGCTGGGAGTATGATTCATTTACTTGCCAATCGTAAATGAAAATGCACTAATATTTCTCTGCAAACACTTCACATACACTAGCTTACAGCATAGTGTTAATGTAAATTTAGGTGTTTACTTGGAAACTACATGTGCAAAGAAGTTCTAATCCTGGCAAATGCATTGAAAGGATCGTTGCTAGACTAAAGTTGAAGTTAAAAGTTCAAGTCCCATTTATTGTAGCCGTAGGGAGCAGTTGCATCTGCACCGTTAGCGATTAACATTAGCACTAAACGTATTACGGTGTACTAGCCGAGAGCTTCAGCTTTAGGGAGACATCGATGAGTTCTTGACCGAAACAGCAGGTAAAGACGCAACAACAACTCCCAGAACTCACTGATACTCACATCTGGCTTGTCGTTTTGAGCTTTTACAGACTGGACAAAACATCATTTTATTCGGCTTTTGTTTAAAGTACTGAGGGTGTAAAGTACTGACGCCTGAGGGTGTCCTGTGATTTCTGGCACCAAGACGTCAACAGCAGGTCCTTCAAGTCCAGTAGTTTGCGAGGTGCAGCCGCCATGGATCTAACTTGTTAGTCTGGAACATCCCACAGATTCTAAATTGGATTGAGATCTGGGGAATTTGGAGGCCAGGGTAACACCTTGAACTCCTCATGTTACTCGAACCATTCCTAAACAACGGTGTCACTGTGGCAGGGTGCTTTTTCTTGCTGGAAGAGGCTACTTCCACCAGGGAACACCGTTGTCATGAAGGGGTGTACCTGGTGTACAACAGACCCAGGGATTCCCCAGCAGAACATTGCTCAGAACATCACACTCCCTCCACCGGCTTGTCATCGTCCCAACAGTGCATCCTGGTGCCATCACTCCTCCAGGTCAACGCCGCACACATGCATGGCCTTCATTGGATCAGGCGACATTCTTCCACTGCTTCTGTTGCAACTTATTCCTCCCGTAACCATCATTAAAATTTTGTGCCAGACCAAACAGGATAGCTTTTATTTTGCCCGTGCCCCGACGAGTCTTGGTTGTTCAACACTATTTTGCCGGTTTGTGGATTCCCACAAGTCTTGCCGTTTCAGAGATACTCTGACCCAGTCTTCTCGCCATATCCATTTGGTCCTTGCCAAAGTCGCTCAAATCTTCATTTCTGCCCATTTCTCCTGCATCTAACACGTAGAGAATTGATTATTTGCTTACATCTATTCTACCCAGAACTTAACATTGTCAGGACATGTCATGAACAACGATATTCACTTCACCTGTGATGGGTCATAATGTTTTGTATATTTGATTGTAATATACAACCAAAATAAGGTATTGTCTATGATCTCAAAAATAGATCTTGCGTGATTTAAAGTCCATTTCCATTCCAAGTCAATTTCAATTTTTTGGGTCATTGTAGACCTTCTAAATGTTTCACTGTGGTTTACATTGCAATACCAGGTTTAGAGTCATTTCTACTATAAAATCTTGAATCTTGAATATATTTGCATTATGTGATATAATATGCATGTTAAATCAGAAATGTTTTCCTCAAACAATAACATATTATGCCAATAACAATTCATATAGATAGAGGTGGTGCTACGGTGACCCTTAGCTTTACTCTCGTTTCACATGTTGTAATGTAGATAAGGTTAATGAAATCACTGGCAATTTAACATTATGAACTAACTCATAATGGATGCTGTGTTGAGAAAGAGAAAAGAGATAAATCCATGAAAAAGTCAGGACTCGTAATGACACAACAGAATTCACGTTTTAATCATTATTAACAAGTATAGGTATTGATTTACTCTTGTTTTTAAACGCATTTGTTCATAATTCATTCTTTTGTACATAATCTGGCGTGCAAGGCAAAGGTACACATAGAAAATAGATTTGCGCAGGGTCAGTCCATGTGTGTCTCAGGTGAGGGGGATTCAGTTCTTTGGTCTGATGTTTCTCCCTGCATTGTGTGCTCCTCTGAGACTGTCTCCCTCCTCTCCTGGTTGGCCACTTGCTCGCAGGCACTGGTTGGGCTCTGCTCTGATTTGCTGTTTGTGACTGTTGTGCTGTCTGTCTGATCAGTGCTGTCCTCCTTCTCCCTAGATTTCACTGTGAATGCACATGATGAACACGTGAGTAAGATGTCTGACTGAAGAAATGCACAAACTGTATATACAGTAATACCTCGGTTTACGAGTGACTTTGTATACGAGCAAATCGGTGGACGAGCATTGTATCGGAGTGCGAGAAAATGTTTCCCTCGCCCACGCGCATTTTTTCGTGGAAAAGTCATAATGCTCAGCATCTTCACGCATATTTTTACTGGAAATATCCTAACGACAGCCTCTCACAAAGCCTATCATCCCTTAACTCATTCATTCTCTCAGCGTCGCTCGGTTTGGTTGCATCATTCACCACAGTGATACTTTTATAAGTGATTTTACCTCGTGTTGTTAACATTAATTGTGACCGCTATTGTTCACGTAATGAAATATATACGTACAGTACAACATATAGACAGTGACCCTCAAGATAAGTAAGAAATACGGTAGGAAATTCTCCCTATAAGCAGTAACTCACTCCTCTCGTCTCCAAGTTTAATTGTCAAATATTAATTAGTATTTATATGGGATCTTAATGGTTATAATTTTAACTGTAATTAATAGGGTAAAACCAAAAAATATATATTTAAAATGGGCATTTATGGTCATGTGGAATGTATCGAGTGATTTTTATTGCGTTTTTATGGGGAAAATTGTTCTGATGCATGAGGATTTTGAGTTACGAGCCGCTCTTGGAACGAATTAAACTCGTAAACCAAGGTATTACTGTATAATGGTGTCGTAGTGGAGTTAATCTCTTCCACCACTCACCTTCCTCGCCCTCTGGTAAATCCTCTGAGCAGGGCATGAGTTCCCCCAGGTTCACTCGCTTCCCCCCCGGTGACCTCTGCCGTCTTGGCAGCGCAGCCTTCAGCTCTGAAAGAGGCCATAATAACAACTGCCATCACTGAAAAGTTACATACAGTCGATTTTTGCTTTTGGAATAATAATTTAAAAACAGTAAACAATGTGTTTTGTGTTTTAAAAGATCATATGAAATGAATATTGTTGTGGCTTTTATTCTACATCCTCGACACTACCATCTAAAAGCACAAAGAAATACTTATTTAGAAAGAAGGCATTCAATTGAACGATAATGTTACAAATAACTCTATTTTAAAATAAATGCTGTTTTTTTTTTTTACTTTCGATCCATCAGTTTCAACACTGAGCACCAAATCATCATATTAGAATGATTTCTGAAGGATCATGTGACACTGAAGAGTTTTGCTATATGTATAAATCGCATTTCATACAGGTTTTTACTGTAGTTTTAATCAACTAAATGCAACCTTGGTGAGAATTTAAAAAAAAGAAAGCATTAACAAGATGGTAGTGTAAGCCTATATGCTAGCTGACAGCAAAAAGTTGACACAATACTCCTCATAATACCTTCAACTGACTAGCAGTAATATCAGCAGATCCTTTTAAATGTGCAGTCAATGTCCATTGACAGTTAAAGCGGCACTACATCATACATCTCCCTCATATTAAAAGTATGGAATGATTCAGAGGCTCACCCTCAGGGTCAAGCATGGCGGCGTGTTGGAGGAGAGAATCCTCGTGGACAGACACGGCGCGGCGCTGGGGAGAGGGCTTCATGCGGGGCCGTGGAATAGGGAGGGTCTCTATGAGAGGAAATAGGATCAGACTGTCTGTTCTTATAAAAGACATGAGCACAATGTCTTTTATGGCTGTTCTATGTCTTTTATTATACAGGACAGGGAGGATTGACAGTGGGAGGAATGGGAAAAATGTGGGAATATCACAGTTGGGATTCAAACCTCCGACCCTTTATGTCATGAGCGAATGAGCTGTCACGGCACCACAGCTATGAACATCAAAAGGTCTTTTACATCAGACTCACAAATGAGAAAAATATCTGCATCAGGATGTAAGGATGTAGGGTGGAACTTGAATGAAAAGGAAGAAAAAATTGACAGGCCGCTCATTCTCCACAGAAAATGCTGACACATAAGCAACACTTGACACCGCCAGGGGATGTTCAGCTTATCACATCATCACAATATTCATATTCTCACTTATGTGGTTATTGCACTAAGATAACATTTGGAGCGGCAAAGAGTATTTTGGACAAACAATGCATTTTCATCAGGGCCTATTTGCTGTATCAGTCTCACAAGCATTGAATTACATGACTGATGGGATAGGGCTAACTGAATTGTGTTTGGTTGAGCTCTGGAGAGCCAGCAGACTCGGAGAGCTTTAAGATCAGCCATTGAGGGAGATGTTGAATGAAAACGGACACTAGTTTAGTCATTATGTGGCCCTACTTTATTATTATACATTTTTTAAGACAGTAATGAAGGCCGAATGTTAATGGACGCATGAGACAAAGTGAAAGGAACAAAGCAGAATAAGACTGCCAATCATTAATAGACTGCCAATCAGATTATCCATCCATCCATCATGTCATTGAAACGTCTCAGAAAGCCATTCTTTAGTCATTTGGACTACTATTGTAGACTATTGTAGTCAAATGGACTACACTAAATATAAAAATAGTGTTATTTTTTTGCATTTAGACCATGAGGATTGTAAAAACGGAATAAAAAAGACTTTACTTGTTATTTTTCTGCATTATACTTTCTTTTTACTGCATCACATTCGGTAAAGGAAGTGAATTCACATTCACAACAAAATATAACTTCATTAGCCATAGCCCTAAACTGTAAAATGGTGCAAGAAATACCCTAAAAGTACTTGAAATTACTTATAAGCAATATTTCAAATAATTTGTGAAGTCATTATTTACTCATATTCTTGTCCTCTCTAAAATAAGTTATTAAGAAGGTGAGAAAGTAGTAAGAGAATTTTCAGATTTGGGTGAACTATCCTCTTACAACGGGTTTTCAACAGCACATGACGTGAAATCTGGCCACCCAAACCCTGAATGCTGCATCATCCCCACTAGACTGACAGGGAGGCAAACCTTCAGTGACGGATTGTGCTCTCTCTGCACGCTCTCTGATATCCGTGCTGAGAATCCTCCGTGGCGAGGGGGCTGGGGGAGTATCTTTGCGGGGAGATGGGGTTGGAGGCTCCTCCTGGGGCTGGGAGAGAGAGATGGTCTCGGACACCTCTGCCTGACCATCCTGAGAGGGGCTGGGGAGCTTGGGAGTGACCGTGGCTGTCCTTGCTGCCTCACTAGCAGGAAAAAGAATGGGTTTCATGGCCGGTTTAGGAGGCAATGGGCCTATAGGACGCTCTGGAAGTAGCGGCCTTTCTGTACGGTGGAAGTCTGTGACACTCTGGGTCACTCGGGTTGGCCGCCTGGTGTCTGGATAAAATAGGAGGTTTAAAGTCATCAAGAAATCCTTTTGCTAATTGCATGTTACCTTATTGTGAACAATTCATTCATGTTTCCAGTGAAAACTATAGACTTCTTGCTGGTTACGTATGCTGGACTTCTTCAATCATTTAATTGAACCTTTTCTTACAATTGACTGCAAATTCACATTCAGATTTGCCTGATGGATTGAACAATGTCTCTGCCCTACATTTTTTCACGCACAATATTGTACATCATGCGTACATTGTGCATTCAATATGAAAGAAAAGATTTCATTGCAACTTTAACAGTCATCACTACGGTAAGCTGTGTGATTCATTTCTTACCTGATGAGGTGGACATTGTGCGAGGTTTCATAAATGTAGGCGGTGGTTCGGGTTTGTCAAGTATGGCCCCTAAAAAACAAGCAAAGTGTACTGAATAATAGAATAAATGGCTTGACAGACCCATGCAAAAATGCTTCACATCTACACGAAATATATGCTGAGCTGTGCTAATGCATAAGAATAAATACTCTGAAAGTGGTATTTCATGGCTGAACCTGCAGAAAGTGAAATTGGATTTTAAACAATGCAGGAAAGTATTCTTGCTGTTCTTTGTTCTTGTTGTTTAAATCATAGGATTATGGCCACACACATATAGGGATGGTACTTAAGGGCCAGTCACACAGCGAAAACGCACGAATCACGCACAAATTACGCACATCTGCGCGGAGCGTGCGTCTTATGCGTATTTCGTCGGTGGAACGAAGGTGGACCATCAGTGATTGTAAGTGGATGTTGATTCAAAAAAATTTCCGACGCACAACTGTACGTCGGTGTGCGTTATACATGAGTTGCCGTGCGTAGTTTATGCGTCGAGTATGCGTGACTATGTGCGGGACACGCATTGGCCGTCAGTGCTTATGCGTCGGAACTGGTTCGGAACCACGCACGTCCATTGACGCCCCACCTTCATATCACTCATGAACCACGCATGAACGGCGCACGTATCACGTTCATTCCACTGACAATGTGAATTCTGTTTGTTGTTTGGACGCGCTCCGTCAGTGATTCATGCGTCGGACGTGCATCAAATGTTTGTGGAATACTTTGGTCAATTTCTCGACACACAAGCACGCACAAACCCAATCTGTGCGTGTTTTGTGAGTGATTCGTGCATGATCTGTGACTGGCCCTTTAGATATATAAACGCATATACAGTATAACCGTATGATCAATCAAAAGGATTTCAATTGACCTAAATACTAACCACAGTAGAAGCACACATATGCCACACCATCATGTGACTTCAGGTGATCACACCTGAACCCCCAGAACAGAAACTCTGAAATCACCATTGTCAAAACTCAGATGTGCTGACGCAGCACTACCAATGCGGCAAGATCTCACATCCCAGCACAAGGTCTACGTAGTGTTGCTGAGAAATGTGTCTTACCCTCAGAATTGGCTTTCCTCAGCTCCTCATCCTTGCTCTGTAAGAGGATAACAGTGGTTTAAATCAGATGCCTAGTGAAGTAAGAGTATAATCTCTAATTCACCCACACCCTTGTTCATGTAGGCGATTATTTTGATACTACGGATTCAGCAGAGTACCGGTAAGTGGATATTACTGGGGGAAAGGTGTTGCTTGATATGAGGCATTTATGCAGCACCAAATCCAATAACAGTAAATTACTTATGACCATTAATAAAGGTCTTAATAGAACAGACTTCTTCGATTAATTTAGTTCAAATGGGTTTTTCACAATAAAGAGTTGGACCGTTTGACAACAACATGCTACTCCAAAAAAGAATGCAAGTAGCAAAGACAAATTTCTAACATCCAAGATGGAGAATTGGAAGCATCGAACCTGACCTGGGTCGGTTTGGTGTCAGTAGGAGATGTTTTGGTGACTCCCATGCGGTGAAGCATAACATGGAGACGCTGTTCAAAGCTGGATGAGCTCTCCGATGCATGCTTCTACACAGCGACCCAAAAAAATTACAAATACATTACAACATTTCAAATAGAACAAAAAACATTCCTATATTTATTTAGGAGCTTTCAGTGCATTTTTTACCAAGTGAGACTACCCACAGATAGAGCAACAGTCAATTTGAACCTCTAAAAATGACAGCTCCCTCTCATCCATCTCATTTTGGGGTAGGAACCAACACCGACCAATCTATTTAATAACGACTCACTGTCTTCAGGATTAGCCAACAGAAATCATATTATGAAACAATATATGCTACAAGAAAAACAATTTTATGTTCGCACTTCTGACACATTTATACAAAGACAGTATAAAAAGTGTATTTTATGTCTTAAAATTGGTAGATTGGTAGTGTTGTTAATGGAGGGAACGAAAGCTCTTGGTAAAAACATATCTTCATTTGTGTCCCGAAGAAAAAGTCTAAACAGGTTTGAAAACTTGAAGTCTTACGGGTTTGGAACGGCATGAGGGTGAATAACTTATGACAGAATTTTCCTTTTTGAGTGAACTAGCTATTTAAATGAACCCTCAAAATGTACTTAAAAAATAGGGAAGGGAACAAATGTGTTATATCTTGACAATGCTATTAATAGATTTTAGATTTCTGTTAATTAGCCAATCATACACAGTTATCGGTCTACTATATAACCAAATATTGTTTAAGTAATTGGCCTAGCCAATATATTGGCCTATCTCTAAACATAATCTTTATTCGTTTAACAGCTAATCTAACTTAATCAGAACCACTGCTCAATTACCTTAGCGTGCATGGCTGTGCCGTCCTGCTCTGGCAAGACCTCTGAGAGCAGGATGAGAGACTGCGATTTGCCCTCTCTGAGAGAGCGACGGATGGGCTTGGGCCTCCGCTCTCCATCTGGGGTGCGACTCTTCTCCAGGGTCCGGCTCTTCTCCCGCTCTGAGGGTGACACAACTGGGACTGGGCTGGGGGTTTTGGTGGGGGTAGGGGGTGCAGCAGGGGACAGTACTGGGGACTCTTCAGTTTTGCATGGGGATGAGGCAGGAGGTATGGGAGTGGATGCAAGAGGGATCAGTGCAGGTGTGAGGGCAGGTGAAGGAGCTCTGGGTGACACCTTGTCCTCATTAATTGGTTCAGTTGTTGTGGAATCTGTGATGGTAAGGATGGTGGTGGTGGCCGTGGTTGTGACCGCCAAGACTACGTTTTCCTCATCCCGTTTCTCTTTGTCCCTCTCCTTCTCCTTCTCTCGTTCTCTCTCTTTTTCTCTTTCCCTTTCCTTTTCTCGCTCTTTCTCTGCACGTGCTGCCTCCCGGAGTGGTCGGATGAGATCTGCTATTGAAGTCTTTTTGGCCTTGCCCTCGGGACCGCCGTCACCCTTGGCCCCACGACCTGCACGGACTTTCTTAAAAGCGAAAAAGTCACCAAACTTCTTCTTAATGTTTTTAGAGGGGGCTGTGGTGGGGATGGGGGTTGTAGTGGAGGTGGTAGGAGGGGCAGTTTTGACACACGTGGGCTCTGCAGGTTGTGCTTTAATGAGGGGCTCCTCCCTCTGGTGCTTTCTGAACACGAGGAGAGGAGAGGCATGATGGGAAATGTCTTTTGACAACCGATAAGGATATTTTTTTGTTAGAGATCATGATTTACTAGTTTGCCATTATTAATTCCAGTTCTATGAAAAAATATCTGTGCGTTAACATTGTTTTGCATACTGCATTCTTGAGTGTTTTTGTATGTGTGCTATATACTCACAGGGGGTCATCAGGGATGATTTTTTTGGTGAAGAACTCTTCTACACCTTCATCAACCCTCCCCATGTTCTCATTAGCCTCATTCTCGCTCTCAGCGGCCTGCTCCTGTACACATACAAACAAACACAAACAAAAGTTAATTCGCCCAATTAAAATCTACTGAATGTTTTATCAGAAAATTAAAAACTAATGGAATGAGAAGATTTACACAAAACATGGCCCACAGATTGGCAACAGCCGTTCACTGAGCATCTAATGCAAAATGCACACAAAACTTCTAAGCACTTGTGAAAATACCAATTAGACTACTTGAGAGCAGGCCAACTGCCAGGAATATGGGGTGTACAATTTCCATGTCAGTTTGCAAAGAAACAAAATGTTATCCATAAAGTACTGAGTTGACATTAGCAATGCTTCTGAAAATAAAAGAGAGGTTTATGGCATCAAAAGTTTAGTTTGAGGCTCTTAAAAACAAATAAACTAGATATTCACAAGCAGAACTGTATGTTCCGTCATGTTTTCATGCAATAATACTTTGGATGAACTGAAATTCAGATTATAAAGTCTACATATTTTTCTGTACATTTATTTGGTCTTTTCTATATAATCATTAATTGAAATGTAAATAATTTTCTTCCAAAAAGGCATATCATTGTTGTATCATTTTGGGCTTATTACCACTAAACAAACTGGCATTCCCTTTCTGTCTTACTGGAAGATTCCTAAGGCATGTTCACAGCAAGACAAATATTTGTTGTGAAAATTCAATGCGACAAACATTTTCATTTGAATAAATGCCTATTATTGTTTTTAGTTTTTGTAATAAGTTAGAAGGTTTTCTGTCCGCAATGGATTTGTCTTTAGGCGAATCTGCCTATAGTGTCCCAAGAGAGAGCCAAACCCTGCCTCAATCTTTCTGTCTGTTACCCCCACCATCACTTAATATAATTACGCCCCTCAGATCACACAAACACACACGCTTAAATGAGAGTATGAGTGGTGACTAGTTTATCTGTCATGTAGCGACAGTAATAACACAATAGCCACAAATATGAAGGTTGATTGTTGTAAGATCTGCCAGTCCTGGTCGTTCTTAAACATTGAGTTTTAATGACATTACACCACACTGTGATTGTGATAGATGTTCATGATGGCAATCATTAATCTTTTATTCTAATAATATGTTGCCAGTAAGGTGAAATCGTACTGCTGATCATTTCTACAAAGGCCTCATAAATATGGGTTTATATTAGAAATGTGAGGATTAATAGATCTTAGGCCCAGTTTACAGCTGGTATTAAGATGCATTGTGGTTGATCGGATCACAAATAGACGATCAAAACACATACCCGTTTACAGCTGGTGTTTTTACCTGTCTCTTTTGTCAACTTTGACCCGGAGACAATGGAAAAACATATGGAGAACAGCAGCTTACGTTTCTGCTCTGACAACCACAAGACTTTGCTGAACGCTGTGAGTTCATGTTAGACATCAGGAATGATGAGAGAACATTGTGCTTGATATGTTTTTCATCTCCAGCTGATAGAGTTTAAATCCCGTCTGTTTACACATTAGGTCAGTAGGCTGAGAGTAGATGGTCTTTTGTGGCTGTTCGAATGGAGTCGACCACATGAGCATCTACTCCACGAAAGCAATCCTGTCAAATGTGTTTTCAACTAACTCTCGAAGTGGACAAAAGTGGACAAGCTCAAAGCTTTTTTTGACCCTGTTTACACCTGTATTTAGCGTCCACTTGTGATCCAGTCAACCAAAACATCTTAATATGAGGTGTAAACAGGGCCTTAAAGAATCAGAACAGAATCTGGAGCATGTTTCATTTTAAGTGTGAAAAGGGATTAGTCTCTAAAAACAAATCAACACACAATACAAGCCCTTTGAGATTTATAATACAGCACATTATGTATCTATTGCACAAATTAGTATTCATAATGGTCAGAGAGAAAAGATTGACAGGCAAGGGATGATTCTTAAGCAATGAACTAGAATGGACAGCCGCAGTTCTTATCCAGGATAAACTTCCAAAGTATTTAAAATTAATATACTGAAATAAGCAAGCTCTAATTTAAGCCTAAAAAAGGTAAAACAAAAAAGAGAGAGAAAAAAAAAACAAAAAAAACTCTGAAGTTAATTCATACAGTAGCACCTTCAAAAAATTAATTTTACTTTTCCATAATGTGATGTATTTAACTGGATTATAAAAAGTAGCCTCCAGATAGCAAATGGTTGGAGAGGAAGGGCTGAAAAAAAAATGTATTAATGTCATTAAAAAGTAAAGTTGTTTCAGAGGCAGAGCTATTTGCAAAGACATTTTTTTTATTTTAGTACCGTTAATCTTTTTTTTAAATAGTATGCGCATATTAGTCACTCACATTAAGACCACAGATGTGAATTAAGAAAGAAAACTGAGTCAACATTGATTTCGTGTTGACTTTTTAACGGTGCCATTACAGTAGCTTACGAACACTATACACACAAAAGCACAGGGTGCGTGGTCTGTGTGTTTTGCCTGTTTCCTGCTGCTGCTCAGACTGCGAGGCCTTCGGGCCGTTTGGGTACTGCAGGATGAGAACGAGACAGAAGGAGGCAGAGACCACTGCAGAGCTATAGCAACCATATGCAAATGAGGCACCGCACACCACATGAGAAATGGATTATAAATCATTTAGCACCTCTCGGCCAATGAGAAGGCAAAGCACACATCACTCCATCTTCAAAAAGAGGAGGAGAGCAAGCGCCACGTTGTGTGAGGTGGCACAAGGAGAGGTGTTCCCCACACAACACACAATCATTTTCTCCAATAAAACACGCTGCAGAAACAGCGCAACCATACAGCTCAGGTTTAATTATATACCAATAACAGAAAACAAAACTTTTGTGTGGTTCACACGGCCTGTTGCATTTGTTAATGCCTAAACAAGATTCAGGGTTTATATTTTTCCACATACAGCCAAACAATTGACTCAATTCATAAACAGGCTGTTACACATAAATCATTAGTAATTAATTCCCCTAGCAATAATTTTAAAAATCAAAACTGCTTCCTACATGAAACCAGATAATGTTAATACCTGATGGGTTAAGCTGGTTTGAGGCTAATCTTGTAAAAGTGACACGTCCGGGTCTGATCCAAAGAGATTGATCAAAGATCAGTCTGACTCACATGTCATGACTCTTGACTTTGTGTAGACCATGTCAGATTTTCATTGATCGTTCCCCTTTAAATTTCAGAGGAAAGAAGAAGAGATACAGTGAGATGGAGTGAACGCAGTGTTCTTTACCTCTCAGTTAAACTCTGTGAAATGAGATCAGCGTTATGGTGTAATCTGGAACAGGCCTGTCTAAAAGGTCTAAAGGTATCAAGCTGAGACAGTGATCCCAGAATTCCACAGGGTTTTGTCTAGGTTTCCCAGGTGGCAAAGCTACGAGCTCTATGGAAGTGAATAAATCCAACATGAAAGGCACTTTGCACAAACAGGGTACAATATAGGGCCTAAAGTCATTGAAAGACGGTGCTAAACCTTCAGATCAAATGCTGATCATCAAAAGTTGCAAACCTCATATAAAATGAATATAGGTAGCTCATATAAAGTTTGTTTGTCCACCTTGGGTTCACTATACATTTATTGAAGCTATGGATAAGGTTTTGTATCCCTATTACCAAAATTTGGGGTTCAGTTAACAGTTAAAACCAAGTTGTGTGATTTTTTTTCTAGCAATAAATATTAAAGGTAGAGTAGGCAATTTTCAGAGTGGCTAGCAATAGCAAGCTTGCTTTGAAAGCATGAACTCTCTGCAGAGCGTCTCTAAAGCCCCGCCTTCTTCAAAACACATGAACAGCAGAGTTTGCAAAGCATCACAAGACGAGAGATGGCATTAAACTACTTCATGTCTCAAAACACATAACATTACAATAATGAACATAACTTAAAGACCACTGTCCTGTATCACCTGATTGCTGCAGATTAATAACCTTTATAAACCTTTACAACCTTTACAAACCTAACCCTTTGCCGATGATAGTGTTAACATTGAAACGAACCACTCCTAATATAACGTCATGGGTTTCTAGCTCTTCCAAATTACAGTAGTTATGGCTTGAATGCAACATAAGCTCATTGTTTTGGTTTAAGAGGAGATTTAAAGACGGCTGCTGTTTCAGTTGTGGTGCTCGGTGACTGGCGTCTGTCTAACTCTGCATAGTATGAAACACACTGATGACGTGTGATGTCTGCACAAGCAGGGTGCGCGGAGGTATGGAAATATAAACGTTGATAGGAGGTATGACATTGTATCATTGCATTGGACTGAATGCAACAATTGGACGAACATTTTATAGTCCTACGCCTTCCAAAAATTCTAAAAACAATTTAACCACTTAACTTAGTGATTGCTATCAGGATGTGAAGAGACTTTCAACCACCATAACAAAAAATAATTCTGGAACAAATCCCCTACCCTGCCTTTGAAGAAGAACGAAACGTAAAAATGAATTACGTTGCAAGAAAGGGCTACAAATTTATAACTATGCAGAGGAATTCTGCACCTCATCATCGAAAGGGGCGATGGCAGAATTCACCTGCATAGTTTTTCAACTTGAAGCCCTTTCATAAAAACTTTGCAACGCAATCCATTTTTACAGTCCGTAATTAACAGTGATTAAATCACTGTTTTGGATCGGGGCGAACACACGACACTACTATGCGTGTGTGACACCAGGATGGCTCGTCCTGCTTCCGGAACTCCTGGCACCACCCTGGAGGCTCCGTCCTCAGCCCAGCTCACCCGTCTATTAACCCCAGGATTTCAGGGTGCCTATCCCCCCCCTCTTGGGCTGAACTCCTTGTTACACGAGTACTATCACAGAACCGTCTTGTTAAGGTGTTTGCTTCCTGGTTCCCATGTGCTCTTCTGTCATCCTCATTGTTACCCGTTTCCTCATCAATCACCTTGTTAGTCTTGTCAGCTGTGTCTCATCTCTGTTGTCATCCTCAATGTATTTAAATCTTTGTTTTCCCTCAGTCATAGCCCAATCTCGTCAACATCAGTGTAAAGGTGTGCGCTTTCAATGAATCCTGAGTTTTTGTCATTAAAAGTCACTTAAATTGAATCCTCTTTATCTTTGTGCTATATCTACACACGCAAACGGTGATAGGTAGTTTGTAATCAAATATTAGTTTGTAGTTACTGATAAAAAATATATAGCGTATTTATTCGAGTATATCGCGTACACGTGTATAACGCGCACCCGTAATTTTCGCACCAAGCATTGTAATGGACAAAAAAACTTTGTTGAACACGTGCAACCATGATAAAAAACATTTATTTATTGTATAACATATACTTATATAACCTATATAACTTATATAACATATATTTATTGACAACATAAACTAATGAACACAATACCGAAATAGAATTACCGGTAAAAATATTTATTTAAAACCCTTCAACGTCAGATTCCTCATCAGAGACACTAAAGAGTTCTCCCATTCTTCTGGAGTTAATTTTTCATCAGTGTCCCAGTTGGCAGGAACATCTGTTTCTCCGTTTTCTTCGCTTTCTTCTGCGTCTGAATTCCACAGCAAGTCGTCTTCTGTGCCGTCCATTTTATTGCTGATGCCTGTCTTCACAAAAAACACAAAATGCCTGTCTTCTCCGTAACGTGTGGGCGAGGAAATGAAGCGGCGAGGGGACGTTTTTTTTTTCTTCTTCGCCCTCGCGTACAGTGAGAGGCTACAGCCTGTAAAATGTGCAGCGCGAACTCACAATTTGCCGGCGCCCTCAAAGGACCGGCCGTCAAAACAAACCCCACCCCACCCCAGCCCAGCCCTCATGTACAACGCGCATCCCTAACTTTGATTTATTTTTTGGTAGAAAATTTTGCGCGTTATACTCGAATAAATACGGTATGTTGCAGAAATTAAAGTCTGATCCTTTTTAAAGTGCTTGATGAGTGCAGTTAATGGACATATTAATATCCCTTTATGTACGTCATCAAGGCATTGTAATGGTGGCTTTCTCCAGTTCTGAACACGGTGACTGGGTTACTGCACATGTGCTGAAGTTTTTTTCAGAATACATAAATGAAAAGGTGAACAGCATTGCTAAGTTCAAGATTCATATAAACCCACCTTTCAGAATGTGAAATCAGCTTGGATTCATTCAGTAAACTTACCTAACGAATTGAAAATTATTTTAAAAAGATCAAATAATCATGCAATTATTATGGTTGTAATTTTTAAATAGTGAAATTTAGTAGACGTTGTCAAAACAGTTTTAGACAAAACAAAATCTGCCTTTTAAGATTAATAACATTTTTTTATTATTTTAATATGGAACTACTATAATTATTAGGAACACCTGTTCAGTTTCTCATTAATGCAATTATCAAATCAACCAATCACATGGCAGTTGCTTCAATAGATTTAGGGGTGTGGTCCTGGTCAAGACAATCTCCTGAACTCCAAACTGAATGTCAGAAATTAGGAAAGAAAGGTGATTTAAGCAATTTTGAGCATGTCATGGTTGTTGATGCCAGACGGGCCGGTCTGAGTATTTCACAATCTGCTCATTTACTGGGATTTTCACCCACAAACATTTCTATGGATTACAAAGAATGGTGTGAAAAGGGAAAAACATCCAGTATGCGGGAGGCCTGTGGGCGAAAATGCCTTGTTGATGCTAGAGGTCAGAGGAGAATGGGCCGACTGATTCAAGCTGATAAAAGAGCAACTTTGACTGAAATAACCACTCGTTACAACCGAGATATGCAGCAAAGCATTTGTGAAGCCACAACACGCACAACCTTGAGGCAGATGGGCTACAACTGCAGAAGACCCCACCGGGTACCACTCATCTCCACTACAAATAAGAAAAAGAGGCTACAATTTGCACGAGCTCACCAAAATTGGACAGTTGAAGACTGGAAAAATGTTGCCTGGTCTGATGAGTCTCGATTTCTGTTAAGACTTTCAGATGGTAGAGTCAGAATCTGGCATAAACAGAATGAGAACATGGATCCATCATGCCTTGTTACCACTGTGCAGGCTAGTGGTGGTGGTGTAATGGTGTGGGGGATGTTTTCTTGGCACACTTTAGGCACCTTAATGCCAATTGGGCATTGTTTAAATGCCACGGCCTACCTGAGCATTGTTTCTGTCCATGTCCATCCCTTTATGACCACCATGTACCCATCCTCTGATGGCTACTTCCAGCAGGATAATGCACCATGTCACAAAGCTCAAATCATTTCAAATTGGTTTCTTGAACATGACAATGAGTTCAGGTACTAAAATGGCCCCACAGTCACCAGATCTCAACCCAATAGAGCATCTTTGGGATGTGGTGGAACGGGAGCTTCATGCCCTGGATGTGCATCTCACAAATATCCATCAACTGCAAGATGCTATCCTATCAATATGGGCCAACATTTCTAAAGAATGCTTTCAGCACCTTATTGAATCAATGCCACGTAGAATTAAGGCAGTTCTGAAGGTGAAAGGGGGTCAAACACAGTATTAGTGTGTGTTCCTAATAATTCTTTGGGTGAGTGTATATCTCACAATTCTGAATTTATAACTCACAGTTGCATGTTTATATCATTTATTTTTTTGGCAGAGTATCCGAGGCACGCACAGTACAGGCTCTGCCCTCTTCTGGAAAGCAGGATGAGGAGCAGCTCATTTGCATTTAAAGATATATATGCACGAAAACAGCACATTTTTCCATGCACTCAATGACTTCACAGACCAATGACTTTCCATGTACTTCACAGACACATTCTGGAGACACCTGAGACTTATATTACATCTTGTAAAAAGGGGCATAATAGGTCCCCTTTAGAAATAAATAAATAATGGACACTAAAGTGTGAGTGTGAGTTGCCTTCTTCTGAAACACCTTACATTCTGTGACCAGACATCAAATTGTGGAATGCAATGTTTGTGTCTATGGGTGTGTAAAACTGTGCAGAGGTAATAAAAGAAATGCTTGTGCAGTCATCATAAAGACAGGAGCCGAGAGAATTTAAAAAGGATCCAGAGACAGCTAAAACTCACAGAGCCCAGGACACAATTTTTGGGCGTCGCCTTTACTTCACAGACCAATGAGTAAGCAGTAGCACAGAGGCATCCCTCATCACAGGGTCTGGTTGTCCCCCACTGCTGAAAGCCCTGCAGGGACATACAGGAAAATAGCACACACACACATAGTGGACCATCAGAGCATCATCTCTCCTCCAGTCACATGAGCTTCTCCCTGAGGCACCACCTGTCATTGGGTTTCCACCAGCCAAGGAGTATAACCGGGCCGTCACACAATATGGACACACACCCTTGCCAACAGATCACACTGACAGGAATAAACATATAACACACATACTCATTCAGGTGATCAGAGGAAATGACAGGAGAGTTTTCATCCCTCCGTGTTCATCTCTATGATAACAGTGGCGCCAAACTCTCCAGAGAGTGTCTGTTCTGAAAAAAGCTGCGTGCAAAATGACCTCACACACACAATTACACAACGTTAACCAGGATAAAGGCCCGTTCACACCAAATATGATAGCGATATCGGTTTAAAAAAAGTGTTTAAAAGAATATCATAGTTCATACCACAACTATAATGCTAACGGCACAAAGGAACGGCTATTTGGAATCAAGAACGTTTTGTTTCAATTGATGAACAGAACTATAAAAACACTGACAAGACAACCAATCAGAATCCAGCCTGCATGCAGAGCGCTAGCATTTAAAGTGGCAGACGACAGAACTGCAACACACACTAAAAAGAACATTATCATGCGATGGTGTAGATAACTTTTCATTGTAGTTATTGTTTTTTGTGTGAAAAGGCCTTAACTATGTGGAAATACACACTCTAATAACTGTCTACAGTGACTGGTACTCACCAACAGGCAGTCATGACAACATTCATTACACTCACACATGCCAGTCATCGTGACAACACAGAAACAACTAAAGGTCTCTTAAGACGATGACATAATGTAATATTGTAGTATAAAAATGGCTATCAAATGACTAATTAGATCATCCTATAATTTACCAACCACACATACCAACTAACTAAAGTAAGCACAGAGGATATTTTGCATATCTAATAAAAGCAGATGTAATGCTAATACTATGATATTCCCATGATTTTTGTGGACACTAATGTGATGGTACTACTGTGGTATTGTCTCGGGCACAATGGTAAAAGAATACAGTGATCCACATTTCACAGTACATTACCATTGTTTATATGGACACTATTAAGATGGTAATACCATGTTTTTGTTGGCTTACCATGGGGTAATCATATGTACATTGTATCACAGTATTATGGTATTATCATGATTTTTGTGGACACTATCGTAATTGTAATACCATGGCATTTTTGATATACCTTGGTAAATATAGGTGATAATCATATGTACATGGTAATGTTTTTTGTGGATTGTTAGTCACACCTTTGAGCACCATGGGAGATGAATACAGTTATTTACATCCTATCACAGTGCAGTACCATGGTATTATTATTATTTATTTGGACACTACCATGGTATTTTTTAAATACCTTGGGATGCTACTATTAATACTACTAGCGTTAATATAGTTGGTAATCATATGTACATTGTATCACAGTTCTATGGCATTACCATGATTTTGGTGGACACTATCATGACAGAAACGCAATGCATTCTTTGACATGCTAAAAAGTACCATGGTAAATAAATATGGCAATCATAAGTAACAGTAAAAGTGACATTACACGTTATAACCACCATAAGTGACATTTATTATAATATAATATAATATAATATAATAATATATTGCTTTTGAACTTTGTATTGATCAAAGATTATTAGATTGCATTACAGTTTCCACAAAAATATTGATACATTGATAGTAAAAATGGGAAATGTTGAGCACCAAACAGCATATTAGAATGATTTCTGAAGGATCATGTGAGACTGAAGTAATGGCTAATATTAGCTTTGGCTAATAATCATAAGAATAAATTACAATTTAAAATTTATTAAAATAGAAGTTATTTTAAATAAAAATAAAAATAATATTTCAGAATAGTACAGCTGTTACTGTATTTATGATGAAATAAATGCAGCTGTGGTGTGCAGAGATTTTTTTTTCTTTTTTAATATTACCTACCCCTATCTTTTGAGAGGTACTTTTACCAGAGGTATTTTTTACCATGGTACCATAGTATTTTTTGTATGGCACTGTACACTGTGGTATTACTTTCTGATACCATCACTGTAACCTGGTACCATCATAGAACCTTTTTTCCAATAAAACTAAATTCAATTAATGCCAAAACGAGACAAAATGATTTCACCTTTAAAAGTTCTGCTGCAAAGAAAATTTGGTTAAATTGACTAGACAGGTTAGTACCATACCTATGATTATATAATACTTGACAACTACACAGATTTGCTACAATCACGATGTGAGGGCACAATAGCTCCTTTAGCACACAGCATCAAAGACACACACATCACACCTCACAATAGAGGCATCAATAAACAGACCTCATGCCATAGGAGCACATTAGACACACAACAGTGTAAAGGCATGTGTGTGTGTGTGAGCAGCTACAATTGAGAACACTGTAAAGCCCATCACTATGGCAACCATTTATCAAATGGCCATTCACAGGATGTACAAGTGGATACACACCGATATGAGAAAAAAATACATCCTCTGCCTTCTTTTCTTTTCTGTCCATCTCACACGTAATGAAGACACTGCAGTGAGGATATAATATCTCGCATTAGTCTCGACTCAACAGGAAAGACAGAATGGACTCCACAGAATCGCAGTGTGCCAGTGCAACCTCACACGGTTGTTGCAGCATCAGCGGCAGAAATACATTGAATCTCACATGTCAACCTAAAATATCACATCTTATTTAAACACACAATCAGTTTCCCCTTTACACAATACCGAGGTGATTTGCACAACCGAATAAACAGATTCTGATCCGACATCCAGGGAATGCCATGAATAGAGTGATCCTCCATTCCTGATGACAGACGAGGGTGCAAAAATAAAGGGAGAAACCCTCCTTGATCTGGGAACATTAATAATTGAGATGCTACAGCAGTCACACCAAGCTCAAACGGCAATAATCAGTGGACAGACACTGTGCCCCTTTCTGACAGCACACACACACCGCCCAGCTGAGCTTCACAAACACGACAGCACACACTCTGCCCGAAAATGGCAGTGGAGGATACACACCCAAAAAATTTCAACCCACCACAGCGGCACCCTCTCCCTGAGCATCTCTCGCCGCATATTGTGAGCGAGAGAAAGGAAAAAATGAGAAGATGGAGCGGAGGAGACGGTGGGAGAGAGAGAGAGAGCCTGGAGGATCCTGGGTTGCTGCGGATGAACCAACCTGAGCGGTGCCGTCTGAAAGCAGCCTCCCTCCCCCTCTCTCTCCACCAGCAGCATCCCCATCTCAGCCTCTCAAAACCCTTCCCTTGCTCCTTTCTTCTCGGTTCCCCGACCCTCCCGGGCGGCCGTGCTGCGGTCTTACCTGCGGCTTGCTGGGAGGCTGCCTGTTCCGGCGGTTGGGTCTGGGCCTGGAGCGGGTGTAGTGCCTCAGTGTGTGGCCTTCGATGGGCAGGTCCATAGGGGGCTGAGGAGGTGCAGGCTCCGAGCGCCGGGGCTCTCTGTTGCTAAGAGCGGCAGCAGCAACGGGAGCGGCAGCAGCATCCGCCTCTCTCCCTGAGTAGGAGGGGCTTCCTGGCTTCAGCTGGCCTGCCGCTTTGATTGACAGCCCCGTCGCCAACGACAACGACAGGGCCCGCCTCCTCTCCTCCGTTCCTACCCTGGAGACCTGAGGCCCTCCCCCTCCTCTCTCTTCTACCTCCTGCTGGGGATGTGTGGCCGCACGCGCCTGCTGTTCCCCTTCCACATCTAACAAACCTGCAGAGAGAGAGAGAGAGAGAGAGAGAGGGAGAGGGAGGAAATAAGGGACAACAGAGGGAGATAGTGAGGGAGGGGTGAGACTGAAGCCTGTATGATGTGTGTTTCTACATAGAGAGGAAGAAATGATCGAGATAGATCGAGAGTGAAGGAGGGAGTGATGGATCTGCAGATATGCAGCAGGGGAAACGTAAAAGATCAGTGAAAAAGGCAGGAAAAAGAAGGAAGGAAGATAAAGCTGGATATCATGAAATGTTCATGACAGATGCAGGCTTCCATCACAACAACATGTCTAGAAACATGTCATGTTTACCTCAAAATCAATAATCAATAAAAATGCAGTACCATTTACATTTGATGTATTGCAATAAACACTGAAAAAACAACCAAAACTGTTAACATACAAGTTTTAATATCTATTAAATAATATATACGCACAAAGAGGTAAGCCTCTTGACAAGGTTGCATTTATTTAATAAAAAATACAGTAAAAATATATATTTTTTGAAATATTATTACAAATTGAAAAAAACTAATACTATTTATGTCCATGTGTAGCATTACACCAGTCTTCAGTCTTCTTGCAAATCATTTGCTGCTCTTATTATTATCAATGTGGAAACAGTTGTGCTGCTTAATATTTTTGTAAATATTAAATATTCTTTAATATTTTCTTTTCAGGATTATTTGATGAATAGAAAGTGTAAAATAAAAGAGTTTAACAAATAAATCATCTTGTAACATTAAAAATGTCTTTGCTGTCACTTTTGATAAATTTCTTTAAAAAACAAATACATAAATTAGGTTTTTGCATTATAGAAACGATAATAAAAATGTCACAATTCAAAAAAATGGACCTGATAACAGGCTTCATTTTCTTTAAGCAAATTATCATTTCTTCATCCGATTTATCTTGGGGTGAAATGTGACGGGAACGAGAAAAAGAGGACAGGTACACACAAAAGAGCAGAGGAAGAGAAGGGTGTGGGACTGGGGGAGGGGTTCTGTCATGGTTGTAAGCGGGTGGCCCCCCTCCCTCATCTGAGGGGCTCAGTGGTGTGAGAGTAACAGGGCTATGCTCCAGTTAGCTGCTGCCAGCAGTGTGTTACACAGCTGATTATATATAGTAGAGACAGGGTGGGACCTCCCAAAATCAAACCCCCCACTGTCTTAGGCTCACACACAACCACCACTACAGATAGACGACCAATTAGACAGGGAGGGGAAATCCCATGAGAGGGGGATCCCGCTTTCACAGACAGGACTTCAAACAACAAAGCATGCTTTTGATGTCACATGTGCACTACTGCAAAACTACAATAAATACTGCATCACACACTCAGTCTCACACATTTGATCACATATTGGGTTGTCATTAAATCAGTGATGTGTGATCTGGTAACGGTTGTCGTTGACCGAGATTTGCCTAAGCATATCTGCATTTTTTGAGCATAGATCTGCACCTAAATGGTTGTAATTCATGAATGCTTTGAAATATAAACCTAAGGTTGGTCTAAAGACACTCTAAACAAAAAAATATATAGGTACATTTTTATTCATTTGACAGACACTTTTATCCAAAGCGACTTACATTGCATTAAGGAGCACATTGACATTCTAATCAGTTCTTGCTTTCCCTGGGAATCGAACCCATGACCTTGGAGTTGCAAGCACTACGTTCTACTGTTTGAGCTAAAAGCTAAAGTTAAAAGCTAAAAACTAAACATGCCAAAAAAATATTTTAGATAAAATATATATCTTACAAAATCATTCAGAGTCTTAAAATGCTAGAAAATCAAAGCCTAACCAAGTTGTAGCTCAAACTAAAAAGTGTGGCGCTTGCAACGCCAAGGTCATGGGTTTGATTCCCAGGGAAAGCAAGAACTGATTTGAACATCTATGAGTATCTTTTATGCAATGTAAGTCGCTCTGGATAAAAGCGTCTGCCAAATGCATAAATGTAAAATTGTAATATTCCAAATTTAAAATTTATGTCACAAAAAATGAACCCACTAAAAGGTGTTAAAGTTCCATTTTCACGTGATACATTTTTAGTGTTTAAGGTTTCAAAGGATACCTAATTAATAATTATTACTAAAATATATGATGAAGGAAAAGTCAATGAAGAGTGCCAAGAGTCCTGATTGGTTGTGTAAATATCATGCTGGTGTTGTTCAGATAAGAGCAATGACAAGACTTTAACCCCTCCTGTTCTTACATCTTTGATGACTGCATAATTAAACAGACCTCTGACCTCAACAGCTGTGGTGTGTGGCGTCAGGGTGTTTTTTTAACAGCCAATCAGCTTTCAAGTAACATGCAGCTATGGCATCACCAGCGTAAGCTACACCCAATCGCATTTGATTTAAGAGTGCAAAAGCAGAGACAAATAGCCAGAGAGAAAGAAGTAGTTGTCAACATGAAGACACACAGGACCTACTTTTGATGGAAGGTGCGGGGCGGATGCTACGGGAGTGGAAGCTGTTCCTCCAGATGACGGGAACGTACTATGGACACACAGAGAGAAAAATAGCTATCAAACTCTCGCTTCACATTACTGCAACAACTTGAATTTTTATAATGCCGATCAAAGTCTAAAACAGATAAACTCTAAATTCTGATTGGATGAGCCGTGTTGGAGACACATCTGTAATCTGTAATAGCAGAAGTGGGGTCAAACAAAACAAAGGTTATAACAAAAAAGACGACAAATTAAGAAAGAAAAAAGGATTCTGAACTATTTCTGTTCTTTATATTTAGATATTCTTGCCTTCGGTGAAGCACAACATCCTCTTTGGATCATTTTCAAATCATACTGGAGAAGATCATAAAAAAAGAAATTATGAAATTCAAGTAAATTAAAAAAAATTATCTAATTGTTACGCTGATAATATAATTTGTGATTTCATTTAGAAACATACAAAATAAAAGACTTGTCTCAGACTTTTAGACCTCACTAAATATTATTTTGCAGTGCTGATACTGTGCCATGGTAACTGTAAACGGCCTATAATTAGTCTAATAATATTAAATATATTGTTTTTACATTATTATACCATTTTACAAAACAATAATCCACACAAGGCTGTGTATTAAAGTGATTTTAAAATACTTAGTGCTTTATAATTTACTTACACTACTACCATTCAAAAACAATTTGTTCAAAATAAACAAAATTTAAATAATGAGTCAATATATCATCAATCCTTCTTCCGTAACGTGTTTTTGTCTTACCCTGATTATGATATAAGCCTATTATAAGTGTATTATAAGCCTATTATATTTTAGACCTGACGGGATGGTCTTCATGGAAAATTTAGTACATACGTCACTCGCCTGTGCATGTTTCTTCATATCTGTACAAAGAGAAAATAGACCATCTGCTCTGACACATGTATAGTGTGTATGTGGCATAGGTTAGCCGTCACAACGAGCGAGAAAGGATTTAAAATTTTCTAAAGGGGACGTGAAGATGCCATCTTTATTACTCTACAGGTGAGTAAAGTATTAACAGATAAATTACCTCAGTTTGAGATCCTTTCCATCTAAACTGGATATATCGGTTATTTCTAGTAGTGAATGTTTTATGAGCGATAGGATAATCATCCTCACACAGAGCCAAAGCACAACCAAAACAATGTCCTTCAGTAAAATGCATGCAGTTTGGGTTTTTAACCACTAGAGGGCTAAAAGTCGTACAGTGTCCCTTCAATAAATTCTGTCCCTAAACTTTTGAGAGAGTTAGTGCATGTTGAAAATAAAAACAAAGGAAGAGTCATGAGTAAGTGGCGGATCAGAATGCTACATTCGAATTGAACAGACATATTCTGTCCTCACATCATCCGTAGGGAATTCATGCTCCATCACTCTGAGCTGAGGAACATTGGCCTTGATATTGGTGGACTGGGAAAACTCCCTCATATGCTTGTCCTGAAAGCAAGAGAGATACATGTTGCATGTCATATATACACACACACAATGTCCACAATATACACACTCATAGATGCAAACACTCACCAGCTTCTCCTGAGCCAAGGACAAATCCTGAGAAACTTCGTCAGTTATGCTTTCCACCAGAGAGACACTGACGGATAGTTTCAGTTCACTGAAAAGGAGCGAAAAAGGGGAGCACATAGTAAAAAATATATTGTCGTTAGATTTTAATATTGTTCATAGGGATGTGCGTCCCACCTGAGCTTATTTTTGATGCTGTTTTCCGCCTCATGCATTGTGTTTTGAATGAAGTGTGCAGCCTGACGTGTCTTCTTCGCCACTCGATCTGCCAGCTGCTCGCTGACACTTGACCTCTGGACGACTCTGGGGCAGGTCAGCTGGGCAGACTGCAGCATTGCCAGAGCCAGCTCCTGCACAACACAAAACAAGTCTGATTTCTACTGCTATTGAATTACAGTGACGTAATTCTAAACCAATCCGTACATCATGCGAACACAAACCCAAACCCAACAACATGACTAAACTTCACCTGGATTTCCTCAGTGATCTCACTACTGAGGGCTGTAGCAGCGTCATTGAGAATGCATTTCAGCATTGAACCACTAGGGGGCGCTCTGCCCAATTCATAGAGTCCTGTGAAAGACTGAGAGGCAAGGCCGAAGGTCAAGCATCACGAGTTAGGGCATCATTACATTGTTATAGAAATTTAAAACAAAAAAATATGTCAAAAATTACTACTATGCAGTGCATTTTTAATGTCCTCAGCATATGTGTCTTAATATTTTACATACAAATTCAAGAACTCTAAGATGTAAATCTTAATTTGCAGTTTATTTTTATCATATCATAAATAAATGATCACATAAGCTTCTGAAATTTGATTTACCCTGTAATAATTAGACTCATTTTTATAAATATTATTGTACAACAGGAATAACTCGTACACTAGCTTCTGTTCTGTGGGGACACTTACAAAAAAGAAAGAAATTAGTGCTTCAAAAAGAAAGCATTAAAATTACAAAACTGACAGTCAAGACATTTACAGTGTTGCAAAAGATTTATATTTCATATAAAACTTTTTATTCATTAAAAAACACAGAAAAAAATATCATTTTCCACAAAAATATATTAAAGGGATAGTTCACCCTAAAATGAAAAACAATTTCATCACTAACTCATCCTCAAGTTGTTCCAAACCTGTATGAGTTTCTTTCTTCTGTTAAACACACAAAAAATGTAATGAATGTTTTTAATCAAACAGTTGACGGCACCTACTGACTTCCATACTAAAAATATGGAAATCAGTAGCTTCTGTCAACTGTCTGGTTACAAACATTCATTAAAATATCATCAAGAAAAGAAGCTCATACAGGTTTGGAACCACATGAGGGTGAGTTAATGATGATTTTTGGGTGAACTATCCCTTGAAGCAGCACAAAGTTGTAACATCAACTATAGTAAGAAATATTTCTTGAGCACCAAATCATCATATTAGAATGATTTATGAATTATCATGTGACACTGTGATTGGAGTAATGATGCTGAAACAGCAGCTTTTCCAGAATGAATAACATTTTAAAAATATTAAAGCTATTTTAAATGGTAATAATTTTCATAATATTTGTTTTTGCAGGATCTTTTGTCTTGATGAGCACAAAAACATTCAAAAATTGTATTTACTTTGAGCAATCCCAAGCTTTTGAATCGTAAGGTATAAAATGAGTTCTGTAATATTGCAAACCATGTAGATGTGTAATTTCATACACTAATTGCTGTCTTTGCATGTTGAAGCGCTTCCTCTGCAAGCAATAAGTCCGACTGCACCTCTTGTATATTATAGCAGGTTAAAGGATGCACACTTT
Organism: Rhodeus uyekii; assembly: GCA_037043235.1. Taxonomy (NCBI): domain Eukaryota; kingdom Metazoa; phylum Chordata; class Actinopteri; order Cypriniformes; family Acheilognathidae; genus Rhodeus; species Rhodeus uyekii. Next base: position 1,978,693 of record JAWRVZ010000024.1, on the reverse strand, counting down.
CCTGTAGTTTTTTACAGAGGTCCTGCACTAACTGAGCAAAAAGAGAAAGAGACAGACAGATTCTCGTTATAATCTGAACCCTTAGTATGTAGTATTATAGTCTACTACATCAGGCAGTAATAATTCAAGTGAGCTATAGGAACAATCTATCCAGGCAAACCTGTTCAGAGCGAGTGGTCTTCAATCCATGCTGCAGATGACAGATTTCCTCACCTGTTCCACACTGTCTCTGATTGTTCCTGCGTAAAAAAGCCTGAATCTACATATATACATACAAAAAGAGTCAGTTATATCTTATCATTATCTGTCCTCTCGGCTTTCTATAGCACTGCAAATGAGAACTAACTTTCTGTAAAGCCTCCTCCGTCTTCTCTGGGGTGTTTCGATAGGCTTGAAGAATATCACTCAAAGGAATGGTCATGTTCTGTAGTGTCAAGTTCCTGTTGGAACAAGAAATACACTTTTTTTTTCAAGTAACAAGTAATCTCATTACATAAATTTTTTTATTTTGATATTTTCCGTTGTCACAAACAGCAATAAAATGTTATTAGTTTTATTTTTGTAGTTCTGTAATTTCATAAATGCTACGCACTTTAGTTATTTTATGTTTTTTAAGTCACTGGAAAACCCCAGTATGTCTGTGGGATACTCTTACTTTTCCATGGCATTGGCTACATCCATAAATCCTACAGCAGTCACATTGTTCCGGTCCCAAACCAGGGTTCTGTCAGAAAACAAGGCATAACAGACACTTTATAGTAAGGTTTCATTTATTGACATAAATCTTAACATTTATAAATACATTCTTATGATCAAAAGTTGTTAAAATTAAGGGCCAGTCACACAGCGAAAACGCATGAATCACGCACGAATTACGCACAGATTTTCGTTTCTGCACGGAGCGTGTGTCGTAAAATTTGTAATTAAAATAATAAAATTTGTGCGCCATTTGTCAGTGGAACGAACGTGGACCGTCAGTGATTGTAAGTGGATGTGCGTCGAAGGAGGTTTGTATGTGATTTTGAGTTTTGAACGATTAAAATTTTTCAAAAGTGTGTTATTCATGAGTCGGCGTGCGTAGTTTATGCGTCGAGTATGCGTGACTATGCGCGGGACACGCGTCGGCCATCAGTGCTTATGCGTCGAAACTGGTTCAAAACCACGCACGTCCACGTCCGTCCACTAACACCCCACCTTCATATCACGCATGAACCGCACACGTATCACGTTCATTCCACTGACATCCACTGACAATGTGGATTCTGAAGTGCTTGTACGTGGAACGTTTGCGAAGCGTGCGTGTTTGGACGCGCTCCGTCAGTGATTCATTCGTCAGGCGTAAGCCGAATGTTCGTGGAATACTTTGGTCAATTTCTCGACGCACAAGCCCAATCTGTGCGTGATTTGTGAGTGATTCGTGCGTGATCGGCTGTGTGACTGGCCCTTTAGTTAATGCAAAAATGACATCCTAAAAGTAACATTAAGAGAGGTTCATAAATGCTGTAAAACTACATTTACTCCTTTTTAGTTTTGTGTTAATGACTGATCCAGGAACAAGTCACCATGTGTGTATGTAAAATTACTTTAGCTTGGTGTTAATCATGAGGGCCTTTGCTAGCATCTTTGCTCCTGTGTCACCTATGCAGTTTCCGCTGATATCAATCTTGGACAGGCTGGCATTGCTTCCCAGGCTGTTGATGAGGATGGTGGTACCTGTTTTCAACTTAGAGTCACATACAGAGAGAGACTCCAGTGGCTAAAAAGTGGGGGAAAGAAAGCAAAAGGTCACTATCCATGCCATATACACATATCATACAAGACATACTTTCATCAAGTTCCATTGATCTTACATTCAGAGTCATTTTATGGAGTCATTAACATTTGGCTGTAAGTCTCATTAAGATTTCTATCAAGTCTCCTTAGCTTTAGAAACAGGTTGGGTCGTGAGAGGCCAGCGCTGATTCTTTGGAGAGCATAAATGCTCTTATTAATGGGTATAAAGTTATATAAAGTTGAGAGTTTGTTTTAATGAGACCTATCTTTGAGTCAGAGCTGCTTGTGTAATTACTGAGCCCAGGCGCGCCTTGATGGAGAGGGATTCTGGGTAATTAAAATTCAAGGCTTGCTGGAGGAATGAAAGGAGGGGGGGGGGCGTCTCTGTGGACCTTCTCTCTTTATTGGTGGTACTAGTATTACAGATGCAAAAATACACAGAAACACACATTCCAATCTCTGCTTCTAACTGAGCCGACACAGCAGCTCTTCCTACACTTGTGTTATGTGAGAACTGTGGTCCGTAGGTGGATGTTCTGGTGTACGTATCCATGGTGGATGGGGGACGTGATCCAATTTTGCAGTAATAGTATAATTTGGGAGAGGCTCACTGTAGATATCACTGAGCCCTGATTCTAATAGAATAATGGAAAGTGTGTGTGCTTGTGTGTAGTGTTTCTGATATTACAAATGATGTACTCACACACTCCTCCTCCTGAATTAGCTGTACAAGGCGGTGTAACACATCTGTGAGAGCTCTGAGAGAAAGGGGAAATATATAAATGAAAGGAAAAGGAGGAATAGGTGGAGAGAGTGAGATGGATGAACTGACTGATAGGTCTATTTTCCTATAATATTTCCCCATCTATCCATCAAAAAACATGGATAATCCACATGGCACTTACCTAGACTTCATGGCAAAGTTGCGTCCAATTGAAAGTTGTCGAATAGAGTGACTGCGACCAATGGAGAGAATTAAAGTAACCATATTGCTCTCAAAACCTGAAAGAGAGAAAAATCAAATTATTACTTCTTTGTTTTTATCATTAATGTTCATTTCCCTGTGAGGCGTGTTAGCCATTCAATGACTTCGACCACACTTAGAGAGTTGACAGAGGTACCAATATCTATTGAATAAAAACGTCTATAACTGTTATGAATATGAGCTCTGCGCTCCCCTCCATGGCCACCAGAGGGAGCTCACACACTTATACTGACACTACACACTACATTTCCCAGCAACCATCACACTGGACTGATTACACACACACCTGGACTCCATCATCACTGTTTGTTTCACCACCTGTTAATCATTTCATGAACTATAAAAGACTGCTTCATTCATTCATTCACTCACCGCGAAGTCTTGATTTGCCGTAGCTATCATTTCTGAGCGTTTATTCCTGTCCTGTTTGCCTGTTGCTGTTTTTGCCTGTCTGCCTGTTTTTTGATCCTGTTCTGCCTGCCCCGACCTGTGCCTGGATTTACGTTTATGATTGATAGCTGCCTGCCTTGACCACCGCCTGTACCACGATTCTGATCCTGTCTGCCCGCCTTTGTGATTCCTGCCTGTTTATAACCACTCTTAATAAAGACATTGCGTTTGGATCCCTGCCTGTGGATATTCATTCACAGACCAGGAGAGTCTACCAGCAACAAGATGGATGCTCTCTCACTGGAACTGTCATCCCTTTACCAGGGAGGACGCCCACTGGGGGATTACGTCTCTGAGTTTCTGGAGCTCGCAAACCAAGTAAGCTGGGATGATATGGCTATTAATTACTGTTTCCTGCAAGGAATGGATGAGAAGCTCCGGTCATTCATTGACCTGGACTTTTGCTTTAGATCAGTCATGGACTTTTTAAATATTGTCTTGCTGCTCTGTGGATCAAACTTCATGGTTGATGAAATCAAGAGCAAGGTTAACCACCCACCAGCTCAAGCCGTATACCAGTCTGTCCCAGAGCCTGATCCAGAGATCCGCAAGCCAGCGACCGAGCCAGCGCTCACGAGCCCAGCGACCGAGCCAGTGCTCACAAGCCCAGCGGCAGAGTCTACACATCGCCGCCGAAGACGTCGAATTGGCCGGAAGGGAGGAAAAAGGACTTTCTTGACGCCATCTGTGACTCTCGCCCTGCCGGCGCCACCTGTGACTCTCGCCCTGCCGGCGCCACCTGTGACTCTCGCCCTGCCGGCGCCACCTGTGACTCTCGCCCTGCCGGCGCCACCTGTGACTCTCGCCCTGCCGGCGCCACCTGTGACTCTCGCCCTGCCGGCGCCACCTGTGACTCTCGCCCTGCCGGCGCCACCTGTGACTCTCGCCCTGCCGGCGCCACCTGTGACTCTCGCCCTGCCGGCGCCACCTGTGACTCTCGCCCTGCCGGCGCCACCTGTGACTCTCGCCCTGCCGGCGCCACCTGTGACTCTCGCCCTGCCGGCGCCACCTGTGACTCTCGCCCTGCCGGCGCCACCTGTGACTCTCGCCCTGCCGGCGCCACCTGTGACTCTCGCCCTGCCGGCGCCACCTGTGACTCTCGCCCTGCCGGCGCCACCTGTGACTCTCGCCCTGCCGGCGCCACCTGTGACTCTCGCCCTGCCGGCGCCACCTGTGACTCTCGCCCTGCCGGCGCCACCTGTGACTCTCGCCCTGCCGGCGCCACCTGTGACTCTCGCCCTGCCGGCGCCACCTGTGACTCTCGCCCTGCCGGCGCCACCTGTGACTCTCGCCCTGCCGGGGCCACCTGTGACTCTGCTTTTTGCCATGGCAGCTGTGAGAGCTTGTAGGCCCCACAGAGCTGCCATTCCTGGACCCGCAACGACCCGTCAACCAGAGCCAGAGCCTGCAACGACCCGTCAACCAGAGCCAGAGCCTGCAACGACCCGTCAACCAGAGCCAGAGCCTGCAACGACCCGTCAACCAGAGCCAGAGCCTGCAACGACCCGTCAACCAGAGCCAGAGCCTGCAACGACCCGTCAACCAGAGCCAGAGCCTGCAACGACCCGTCAACCAGAGCCAGAGCCTGCAACGACCCGTCAACCAGAGCCAGAGCCTGCAACGACCCGTCAACCAGAGCCAGAGCCTGCAACGACCCGTCAACCAGAGCCAGAGCCTGCAACGACCCGTCAACCAGAGCCTGAGCCTGCAACGACCCGTCAACCAGAGCCTGAGCCTGCAACGACCCGTCAACCAGAGCCTGAGGTACCGTTTCCCACCCTATCCCACCCATTATCACCTCTGTCCCTGTCTGTGTCTGCCAGCCCTCCTGCCCTGTCTCTGCCAGAGATCGTCAGTCCTGCACCGACACTGCATGTGCTCAGCTGGATGGTACCGCCGCAGATCCTGCCGACTCCAGCCTCGACGGCAGTCGGGGAATGCCTGCCTCCGCCTCCAGCCTCAGACCCCTTCTCTCCACCTCGGTCCGTCAACACTTTGGCACAGCCTTGCTTCTCACTCCCTCAGCTTCACCAAAGTCCCTCGACCATCATCTCCATCGGGTTCCCTCGTCCTCCAGGCTCCACCTTGGTCATGCGTCGCCTTGCCTACACCTGCGGCTTCAGCTGGCTCCTTCCTCCCTCCGGATTTCACCTTTTGTCCTCTGTCACTCCGTCTCCGACTCTGCTCTCACTCCAATGGACTCCGCCTCGGTCGTTCGTCGCTGCGGCTGGCCTTCGGTCTCCGGAACCAGCGGCATCGATCGGGTCCTTCGGCTCGTCGGCTACACCCTGGGACCTGCCAGACCTCCCAGACCTGCCAGCCTTGCCTGAACCAGCCTGGTCTGTTCCCCCGGCACCACCCTGGAACTTTGAACTTTGGGTGCCGCCATGGTGGTGCGCGGTGCCTTTTAGCTGCCTCACGCCAGGAGGCGCTCGTAGGGGGGGGGCTCTGTTATGAATATGAGCTCTGCACTCCCCTCCATGGCCACCAGAGGGAGCTCACACACTTATACTGACACTATACTACACACTACATTTCCCAGCAACCATCACACTGGACTGATTACACACACACCTGGACTCCATCATCACTGTTTGTTTCACCACCTGTTAATCATTTCATGAACTATAAAAGACTGCTTCATTCACTCACCGCGAAGTCTTGATTTGCCGTAGCTATCATTTCTGAGCGTTTATTCCTGTCCTGTTTGCCTGTTGCTGTTTTTGCCTGTCTGCCTGTTTTTTGATCCTGTTCTGCCTGCCCCGACCTGTGCCTGGATTTACGTTTATGATTGATAGCTGCCTGCCTTGACCACCGCCTGTACCACGATTCTGATCCTGTCTGCCCGCCTTTGTGATTCCTGCCTGTTTATGACCACTCTTAATAAAGACATTGCGTTTGAATCCCTGCCTGTGAGTCCCTTTGTTACAATAACATACTAACTAGCACTTAATGAAAAACTACTTACAAATAATACAAACTAGCATCTAATTATAAGTACTTGTATCTAATGGATAATTACTAGAATACTTAATGAATAAGTAGTTGTATCTATTCATAATTACTAGCACTTCATGAATGCGTACTAGTATCTAATGAATAGTGGTATTGATTAAATACTAACTAATACCTAATGAATAAGAACTTGTATAATAATACATATAAGCATCTAATAATAAGTACTTGTATCTAATGGATAATTACTAGCATGTAATAAACACTTACTAGTACCTAATGAATAAGTAGTTGTATTTAATAATTAAGTACTTATATCTAAAAAAAAAAGTACTAGTATCTAATAAGTACTTGTTTCTTATAATAAGTACTTGTATCTCATAATGAAGTTAATGCTTGTATAATAATACGTATAAGCATCTAATAATAAGTACTTGAATCTAATGGATAATTACTTGTATGTATTAAACACTTACTAGTACCTAATGAATAAGTAGTTGTATCTAATAAATAAGTACTTGTTTCTAATAATAAGTACTTGTATCTAATTAATAAGTACAGAACTTGTATTTAATAAATAAGTATTTCTATCTGATTACGGTAATAAATAGAGGACTTAAATCTAATAGTAAATACTTTTATGATGTTTTTTATAATTCCATAAATTGCTTACAGCACCTTTCAAATGATCACCTCTGAAGTGCCTCTTACCTCTTATAATTCAAATATTTATATTTATATTGATTTGTCGGTGTGAATTTTATATTCACACCGACACTTGCCTTTCTCTCCCTCCTATCTGTGTTTGTATATGTGCTCTGACAGGTGTGATGATAGCCCTGCAGCGGCACAGTGTGGGTCCAGTGGGTCATGTGCAATTCTGCAATTGTGTCAAGCCTTTCTCCTCATGTAGCCAATACAACAACGCCTATATTTTCTTCATCTCCCGGTTATAAAAACAACATGGCCTGATTCCATCTTCTCCCAGGGCTAAACATTTTCACGAGCTTCTGTCTTGAAAAGCAACAGAAATTGCTTTGAGAGCCATCAAAAACATCCAAAAATAACTTCATTTTCTATTAGGCAGATATTTAGTTCATATTACATACTTACAAAGAACTAATGAATATTCTGGCATAAATAAACATAAATAAACAGCATTTGTGGCACGCTGTTGATTACTATAGATGACGTGTTTGTTCAAGGCTAGACAATGAGTTCAAGGCTAGATTATTGTAATGCTCTACTGGGTGGTTGCCCTGCACGCTTAATGAACAAATTCCAGCTGGACCAAAATGCAGCAGCACGAGTTCTTACTAGAACCAGGAAGTATGAACATATTAGCCCAGTTCTGTCAACAAAACAATTGGCTTCCTATTTAACACTGAATACATTTTAAAATCTTGCTAATTACTTACAAAGCATTAAATGGTTTACCTCCCTGGTACTTGAGCAATCTCTTAACACATTATAGTCCTTCACGTCTAAAAGAAGAGGTTTTCTGAGAGGCAAGAGGGCAATTGCACACACACACACACACACTGCACGCACACACAGCCTATCAGATTAATTTATGCCTCCATCTCTCCAAGTATCAGTCAGATATGATTTATAACTGAATGTAGGAGACCCCGTGACCCCTCTAGTGCTGTTGTGACAGAGGCAGACAGTGAGAGCAATATAATAAATCTGACAGAAATAAAAAGGAATGTACAAAGGGGGGTTAATAAAGTGCTGAGACCATGAATGAGAATAAAATAACTGTACCGTTGTCAGACAGGTCCAGACTGCTGATGGCCTTGGCCTCGAAGATGTGTTCCTGAATCACCTGAGCTCCAGCCGACCTCAGCTACACGCACCACAACATCACACATGCAATTTAAGAAAAGATTTATACAACACTTCGATGTGTGTGTCAGTGTGTGTACCTCACAGCAGCTGATGTCAAGCTCCAGCTCAGATAGATGAGTGTTGGTGGCCAAGCCCTGTAGTAACAATCTGAACAACATTGGACACTGGACATTAATAATTAAAAAAAAAGAAAAAAGAAACACTACCAATCAGGAGATCTTTTTTAAAGAATTAATACTTTTACTCAGCAAAGATTAACTTGATCAAAACTGACAGTTAAGACATTAACATTATGAATAATGTCTTTCAAACTAATTCTGTTCTTTATGAATTTATTATTCCTCAAAGAATACTGAAAAAACAGTTTTCAACACTGATAATAATAAGAAAGATTTCTTGAGCCCCAAATCAGTATATTAGAATGATTTCTGAAGGATCAAGTGACACTAAAGACTGTTATAAGTATATGAGTAATGATGCTGTTATGAGTAATGATGCTGAAAATTCAGCTTTGCCATCATAGGAATAAATTACATTTTAAAATATGTCAAAACATACAGTATAATCCACCTATTTTTTTCTGTTTTTTGCTACTAAACCCAAACTTTTTAACAGTAGTGTATTCAAAACCCATTACACGTATTTAGACCATAAGCAAACAGATTCTTAAGGCCTGTCACGGGAAATGCAATATATATAACACATGCATTCATTGTTATATTAGAACAAAAAGCCCATACCTGAGAGCCTCTGGAGGTAGTTTAGTTCCAGCCAATCCCACATATTTTAACACTGTGCTCTTGCTAAAGAAATCCCTCACACTGCGTGTGACCTCTCGTACTTTCCTAGCACACACACACACACACACACACAGATCAGTATGTACCGTCTGCGTAGAAATGCTTACACTTCATGATGTCATTTTTGAAGGCTCACCTATGAGAAAAAGGGTTCCTGGAGAGGTTGAGGTAGCTCAAAGTAGTGCAGCAGCCGACAGACAGAGACACGAACAACTAGAGAGAAACAGAATTAGAAAGAGAAAGGTTAGAGGCACTTCAGATACTTTACTGAAGTGAAACATTCAAGTATTATTTGGTAAACAACTGAACCAGCTTTTGGGTCTCATGGGCTAATATTGGATGAACATGATGTATGTCAACAGTAAACTTCCCTAATTCATTTTACACCGCTCAATGAGCAATCAAACAAAAAAATTAGAATATAAGTGATGGGACTCACTGTGTCTAGGGGGCAGTCTGTGTAGCTGAGGTCCAGGCGAGAGACTGCATTAGGAGCAGACAGGAACTTAAAGAGGCTCTAGAAGAGAGACAGATAAGCATGTGACTTCAAAGTGTTCCCCTATTCACTCTTTTATGCTACTTTTTGCAATGCTGCCTATAAATAAAACCTATGCGAGAAGAGACATATGCAGCGATGTGAAACTTCAAGTGTTATATATATAATACTGAGTAATATGATATAATATCTATAATATTTTTATGTCTATAAATGGTTATTTTTGTGGTGGCCCAGGCTTCTACATCCCCCCCAGTTCTCTAAAACTCACCACAGCCTCTTCTGTGCCCAGGCAGCCGATGTTTCCACTCAGGTCTAGGTGGGTCAGGGTGTTGCAGAGAGATGTACTCTGATGAAGAACTTGAACCAGACAGCCGAGGCCTAGGGTAACAGGAAGAACCTAAATTAGCAACCACAAAGCTTAGCTGTGGCAACCAACACTTTCTTGTCTTCAATCTAGTTATTTTTGTAGACATGAAACAGCATCTTAACACGTACAAAAGGAGTAAAAACTGCACCTTTTGGAGACATGGAGACCTTGGAGAGGTACAGCTGACTGAGGCCACGGGACAATTTGCCCAAACTTTGACTAAGAGCAATCACACCTGAGAGCGGGTAAACAGAGAAATTGAAACATCAGAAGAATGTGAACAGACCAAAACCTAATCTTAGACTACAGAGAAGACTGCATCAGAACCTTTATCCTCTATAGCATTAACAGACAAGTTGATGACATGAACAATAGAGGCAGAACTTTCCCGAAGAGCGGAGGCCATCTTGACAGCAAAGTCCCTGCATAATGGATTCAAAAAGAGTGAAATTACTTTAAAGTAATACTCAGATTTTTGGTTTCATTTTCCTTGATTAAGCTCACATTTTGAGTCCGCTGTCCTCCAGACTGACGTCCTCTAGAGCAGAGGACCGGGCGATCATATAGAGGACCTGCTCCTGCACATCAGGGGTCTGAGAACAAAACGCAGAAGTTCTCAACGTTTTGGAGGCAAACAGACACACCAAGATTGATACACTATGATTAACATGTTGAGTAGAAAGAATTGTGATCCGTGCAGCCACAAACTATTGACAAAATTAAATAAAGAATAGGCTAGTTTGATTGATTCGAGAAAGTGACTTCAGCTACAATTCCTTCTTCCACTTATCCTTCAATCCTCTGTTTCTCTCCATCTAAATGAGTATACTGTATGACATAGAGGTCAAAGTCGCCCTTGAGCATGTCTTGTCATGGTCAGACCAGCAATTTATTATATGAGAAGTGACCTATACCTGACCTTTCCACAGCCTGGAGCGGAGGTTTGACATGAGTGAATAAGCCATGTCTAAACAAGAACAACAATCTGCCTCAAGTTAAAGGTATGGTAAGCAGTGTTTTTCATAAACGCTTTTTGTTATACTGCTTGGAACTCCTGACAGCAAACAAAACTAGAAGTGACCTAAAATATTAAAAAAATGTATATACAGTAATAACTTGACATACGAGCGTCCCAACATATGAGCAAGCTTTCGGGCAAATTTTTGCTTTGAAATAATAGTAAAGATTTGAGATACCAGCACATTTACAGACGCCGACACTAGGTGGTCGAGCACTCGGAGCCTACGCCGCCTCACTCCTTCACTTCACATATTCACCTGTGGTATGTTATATACATTTATGGGGTAATTGCATATGGACTCCGCTAGAGGGCCAGTTTGGTTTTACAGCGGGGGTTACCAGGGGCGATGAGTGATTCACTTTGGGTACACTATCAATGCTGAAATGAATCTGCAGAAGTCAAGTGGTGCGGGTCAGTTATTTTATGTATATTGTAATGTTATGTGCTATGTAATTGAACGCTGTCTCTCGTAGCGCTTTGCAGACTCTGCTCTGACTGTGCGTTCCTGTGTTTTAAAGGATGCTTGGCTTTGGAGACACTCTGAAAGAGGGGTAGGATCTTATGCTTTCAAAGCTAGCTTGCCACTTCTAGCCTCTCTGAAATTACCTACCCTACCTTTAACGGATTTCTTTATCAGCATTCATGATTATTGGCCCAGTAGCATCCATACATACCAGTTTGAAGTCCTTGCTGCATATCTTGGTAAACCACTGGTTGAAGGACAGAGCACCCACTGCTAAAGCCAAATCCCTGTTAACATTTTAGCAAATTATTATCATCACTATGAAATATAAAAAAACATCAAAAAGATATATTGACAATTATTATATTAAACTTTTATAAACTATTAATCAATAGATGAGAATAAGAGACCTCTTTAAAAAAACATTCAAAAATCTAACTGATCCCAAACATTTATATATTAAAAATATATTTAGATATCTGATATTATGCATGGTTTTTAATACATAATTTTTTTTTTTATCAGAGATACATGCTTCATTGCATACCTGCTGTCTAAATGACTGAAGTCTATGAGGTTGAACACCCGACAGTTCTGAACATGGTAAATATTGTCAACATCCTAGAAACAGAAGCATCAGTTCTTAAAACCATCATTGCTAAACCTTTGACATTTTAATTCTTGTTAGCAGCAACTCCCACAGACCCACTGAACTTCCACACAGCATGGGAACTCGTTGAAGTCACACAACGCTGCATAGGTGTCAGAAAAGCCTCCTGTAAGGGACCAAAGAGGTTGAAGAAATCTAATGAAAGCATTTTGGTATCTAAACAACATTTAGATGTGATTGTCAAAAGTCATCTGACCACAGGGTCCAACTGCTCCATTCACATGTTCTTCAACTCTGGAGGCAAGACTGTATAGTCGCTCTTGAAGGTCAGGAGGAACTTTCTTCAGCAACTTCCTAAAAGCAATATAAAGATGGAGGGGGATAAAGGAAGTGTAAGATTTGGCAATTTGGCCAACTCAAATTCTTTTTTTAGCTTTCCAGTCAGTGTTAAGATGACATGCTTTACACCCAATGATCATGTTGGCACTTGACGTTATTAGATAACCCGTACTTTAAAGGTCACATTTGTTCCATTTGTAGGCAGATAAATCTGTTAAGACTTTCCAGAAGAAGTGAGTCAAATTGGTGAAGACCTTATGGTTCAAGCCATCAAAGTTTATAACAAGGGAAAACATTGGAAAATGAAACTTCATAAAGTTCATCCACTTTTTTTTTTTACAGTGATTGATGAACGCATTAGATTAGAATAGATTTACATTAGATTTTACACCAGATATTCATTACACAAACTACATAATACCAAATGCATAAATGTAAAATGTTTACAAACGCTTTCATTTATGAAAATGTGAATCCATAAAATGATCCCTAATGGGAATAAATGATTCTATATCATTGTTTTCAGACTCTTTGAGAATTTAGATGATGTGCAATGTATATTATGAAAAATATTTAATGTTTTTTGACCTAGGATATATGCAAACCTATTATAGGAGACCTTGAAAACAAAATGAGGAATCTTTAGATAGCACAATAGACTATATAGGTGTCACGGTGTTGTCTTGTCTTCGTGTTCACCCGCTTCGTTCTCTCCCCATGTCATCTGTATCACCTCTGTCTTCACTAATTACTCCATTAGTCTCGTCAGCTGTTCGTCAATACTGTATAGCGTTAATCTTTGTAAATAAATATAATAAGTATCTTTCATCTTCGCCTTCGCGCCTTCATCCCACACGCCTTTCTTCTAAGAATGTGGTTTGGGTCTTCAATTTTCATTTATTGGACAGAAATCAGAGATGAAAAATGACCTCAAAAAACATTTGTTTACACAATAAATATGCATGCAACTTCTTAAAATGTAAAAACACTACAGTAAAATTGTCAACGGTCCAAAATACTGACACATTAGCTTTGACGACAATAACACAATTTGTAATAAGCCTTTTTGTTCTGTCTTCCTAACTATGCATGGTTATTTGGTCATTTGCATATTATCATTTTTGAACCACAATGCACGACTGGATTAGACAATATTACTTCCTTCTGTAATGAATGAATGAATGGATGGATGAAATGCATGATGTTTTCCTGATCACTCACCCTGGGGATGAATCCGGAAAGATCTTCTTGAGTGAAGCGGTGACATGGCTGACCACAGCTTCCAGGTCTCTCACGGACATCAGGCTAAGAGAGTAGATCTGCCGGTCTGTCTCAATAACCACCTCACAAACACAGCAACAAAGTGTAAGGATGATAAGTGATTATAACGTTACATGTAGTTACTGTAGTAATTACTATAAATTGTGCTTAATTACATGCAACTAACCCTATAGTAAGTACATGTAGTTAATTAATATTACTCGGTACTTAAATGTATAATTACACTATAACACAGACACACACTATGAAACACCCCCATTATGTGCCCCCAACAGCTAAAAATGTGTAATAGTTTAAAAACCACAGGCTTCACTCATTGAAAAAAAAAACCCATAAGAATTGAAAAATGATCTCAGCTTCCAGCGTTTCTTGTGAAAACTTATTCACATTTTACTATAAATATGGGTTGCACTTTATTTTAATAGTACTTCCTCAAATAAGTACTAAGTAATATTATTTAGCTATATGTACTTACTATAGTATAGAGTTATGGTTAGTGTTGGGTTTCAGTTAGTTACTTGTAATTATGCATAGTTTACTGTTATTACTATAGTAAACATCTTAGAATTAAGTGTAACGTAAATATGTTAGCAATTTAAACAGAAAAACAACCTTAAAATACTTTGAACTCCCATGTGCTCGAATAGCAAATGAAAAACAAATTCCATGATGAAGTTTCCACCACTTTTCCAGAAGAGGGAAAGAAATTCAAGATATCGATTACAGCAGTCAGAAGAGAGAATGATAATTGTTTTTTAGGAGTTTACCGCCATGGGATTTTTAAACAGCATTATAAATTAACATTACATTAACATTTATAAAAAATGATAATATGAAAATCTTTACAAGAATTATGATGTTCATAATTGTAGAAATATCACTGTCTTTAAATGGTTATTTTTACATTTTGAAAATGTTTTTATAATTACAATCATTTAAAAACAAATACATTTCTTTTTTTGGTCAGTAAGTTTTTATTTTGTAAAGAAATTAATACTTTTATTGTGCAAAGAGGCATTATATTGCTCAAATTCGACAGTGAAAACCTACACATTGTTGCAAAAGACTAACTCACATTTCAAAATGATTAACTTTATATTCATCAACTAATGCTGAAAAGATTAACCACAATCACAAAAACTTTAAACAGCACAACATTGTTTAAACATTCATAAATGATTCATAACACATATTTAAACAGAAAACAGTAATAATATTTCCTCGGTGAGGATAAGCTTACTGCATCTTTAGGCAGAATAGGGTAAAATATAGTTTAACATTTTTAAATTATAAAAAATGTGGATTGAACAGGTTAAATAATGAATTGGATATTTTATGAGGAACATATATTGCTATATTTGTATTATATCACAGATGTCCATGTTATTCAATTAACAGATGCTTTTACCCAAAGCAACATATAAAACGTTTCATTTTTTAAGCAACTTTAAATGTCTATTATTGGTTGTGGAGATGTCTTACCTGCTCAATACGGTCGATAGTGATGGCATATATCTCTAGATAACTAAAAGAACTCTCCACCTGCAGCAAGAGACAGGCCCGCTGTAAACATCACACACACTCCGACATGTATATGCAGCAAATAACACTGGAAATACAGTGACTCACAAGTGAACACAGAAGAGAATGTGGGGGTCAGGGAGGTTGGGTCATTTACTGATACTCAAACACAGGAGTTGAGCTTTGGAATGAGTTTTTTTTTTTCTTTTTCCACAGGAACTAGCATTGACTCATGCACTTTCACTATCTAACCGTTCTCCGTTAAGAACTAATAGCTCTTCTTTCACAAATCAAGAAGTACAATCAAAGTACATGCCATTTCGTCCTTTACAAAATCCTGACATCATACGCATGAAACAAATATCAATCGGAGGAAATATAGTGTAATGGAGCTCTACTAGGAAATATTTCCACCCTACAGCTCTTTTGAGTTAATACTGGACGTGACCTTCTGACCCTTCTGTTTCTAACCTATCGCTTGTTTTATCAGCTGCATATTTTCAGGACAAAGTCTCAACTGACCGTTCAAGGTTGTTAGTTTTGTTTTTTGGCTCTCTGACAATTTCCTTGTTCTATCAGAATGATAGAAGCATGTGTTTCGCATACCTGACGTTCTGAATGTGAAAGTTTAACATTATAGTATAGAAGTGCTATGCGGTCATGTGACGTTTAATAATCACTCATAAAATGAACCGGTTCTGATGCACATTGGGCTCAAAATATAGATGGACACTTAAAGGGACAGTTCAGCCACGGACTCCAAACCTGTAGGACTTTCTGTCATCTGTTTAATACAAAAGAAGATATTTTGTTCAATACTATGGAAGTCAATGTTTACCGTCAACATTCTTCCAAATATCTTCTGTTACGTTTAATGTGTTTGGATCAACTTGAAAGTGTGTAAATGAAGATTTCATTTTTTTGCCTGAACTATCGCTTTAAGACACATTTGTATTTTTATTTGAAAAAAATATCAATAAAAACAATTTGTATTAGCCATTTTCTATTGTGCTAAAATTGAATTTAAAATTTATTTTATTTTATTTTTTATTTCAAATTGAATTTTTTTTTTCACAAATCTTTCAGAGCATTAACAGAAATGCTCTTTTTTTCCCTTTCCGCCAAATAATTAAACATATATATAAAATAAAATGAAATAAAAGGCAAAGGCAACAATGACATTCTAATAATAATAAAAAAATAACAACAACAGCTATGGATAATTAATTGGTAAATAAACTTTAAAAAATATATTCTTTGATAAATTACAAATATTGACAAATAAGAAAAATCTATTTAATTCATTTTATTAATCTATTTTATTTAACTTATTGCTTGCTTGTTGGACTGTCTGTTTACAATGAATATAATTGTAAAACTTTGTGCAAATGTTTTATTTATCAACAAATCTACAGTACTGTTTTATATTACTGGCGACATTTTGTCATAATTTTGAACAATATATGTTGTATATAACCGTACATTGCCTAAATTTGAAATGTTTTGCTCAAAGATGTGAAGTGAAACGAGATTTTTAAAAGGAGAGCCATTTGATTTGATATTTTCTATATAATGCAACAACTTTTAGACATTTTCAAGTGTGACTTGAGTGTGCAAATACTTTTTAAGATAACTGTGATCAGAAGCATATATACGTGTTTGTGTGTGTGTGTGTGTGTGTGTGTGTGTGTGTGTGTGTGTGTGTGTGTGTGTGTGTGTGTGTGTGTGTGTGTGTGTGTGTGTGTGTGTGTGTGTGTGTAAAACTGTGTAAGACAGCAGTATAGAAAGCATTTGAAAAGTTAGTATGCATGAATTGGTCTTGGATAACTTCTTATCATATAGAAACACGTGCATATTTAAAAGTAGAGGAAAGAAGAGTCTGAGATCTATATGAATGACGATACTCTTCCCCACCTTCACTGGCTGCTTGCTGTGGAACACATGAGCTCTCCATTGAGACATCACCTGCCGAAGTGCAAAAACACAACAGAAGCGTGTAAATGAGTGCAGTGCCATCTGCTGGCTCACAAAAACAGCTCAAAACAACTTCCTTTCAGTTCTACTCTCAAATCTGTTTTCATTTCTTGCGGCTTTCAGTTTTATTGCTCAGTAACCTACGTAAAAATATTGTTTTTCTTCTGAAATTTATAACAATATTGTTTAACAAAACCGCAAAAATACTGTGGGCTTTTCAGTGCTTACTCTTTCACGTTAAGCATGGAGAAGCATGCAGCTTTTCAATGATAAATGAACAGTTTCACTAACGAACAATACAGTGCTGACTGTGCAAGCAGATCCTCCATGCTCTGCAGAGCATGAGACACACACACTTCATCACACACTCTTTCTATTGTGTGTGGAAAAAGATCAACATCACGGTTGACAGTGAAGTCTTTTGGTATTACTAATGAGACGCTAGAATCTAGAGTGTTCAAATGAATTTATGACATTGATCGTATTTGTACGATCATCGGGTTTTGAACAAATGCATGGACTTTCTCAAGATGTTCTCAAATTCGTGTTAATTTTTTCTCATATTTGCATTAATATATATATATATATATATATATATATATATATATATATATATATATATATATATATATATATATATATATATATTATAACAAATATGAGAAACAATTAACATGAATTTGAGATAGTCTATATATATATTATAATTTTTACTTTACTTTATCCAATACATGTTTATTAAATGTTTACATGTGTATGTGTGCGTGTGTGTGTAATAACATTAAATATTCCATAAATATTTATTTCACATAAGCTATCAATATCTTAGCATTTGGTTTGTCGCAGATATCTGTGTTTATATGTGGTGTGTGTGTATGTATATATATATATATATATATATATATAATAGCACTGACATACCAAAACTCTGCTCTCTGCTCGTCCCTTGCACTGGTTAAGATGGACCAATCTCATGAACTGAACCCTTTGTGGTTTCAGATACTGAGTTATGTCTTCTGTAAATCAAGCACAGAACCATTTATGCAGACCTGCACATTACTCTACCAAAATAAAATGTAAACAAATCTTCAAGTTATTCACTTATTTCTGTAGCATGAAAATATGGTATAAGAACCTTACCTTTGAGGCAAAACGGGACCTCTGTCAGCGCTGCCATAATGTCTGTTCACTACGTCGGTGGCAACGGGGTGAAGACAGGCCAGCGCTGGCAGCTCTTGTGTGTGACACACTTGTACACACACACACATCCTGCTGCTTTATGATTCATACTTATGGGGGAAAACCACAGTTTGAGAGTACAGGTCTGAGACAGGATGTGACACCTGAACTGCATGAAGCGCATCCTATCGAAGTCGTATCAAAATGTGCAGTTTCACACATAGCGCAATCATTTCAGCCTCAATCATTTTTTTATGTCGAATTTAAGGCTTTTTAAAACCTGAAGAAATAACCATGAATACTGTACATTAGGGGTGTGCAATATCAACAGACAATTGTATCTCGATATTTTCAACATTTTCTTGATAACCATAATTCAATGATATTTTGCTGAGTGTGTTTTTGTGCTGGTTCCATGGCTGGTTTAGGCGTGTTGTGGACAGCTGACTCACAAGAACAAAATTCAGATTATTCACGTTCGATGTTCACTGCAGTGACAGAAATTAACCCTTTTTATTAAGGGGCGATAATAGCCACCTTAAATTGATTTCTAGTAGCACTTTTGCCTATTAAGAGAATTTTTTCTAAACTTATTAGATGTATCACCTTTTATGCACATTTCTAAAATTCTAACACAGTATAGAGCTGTTACCAATAAAATTAAATCATTATCAACAAAATCCATCTTTGCAGTGCAGAGGTATATTTCATACATTCATATATTTACACTGTTTTTAAAATTGCAAAAAATAATGCTATGAGATTATTTTCTAATTCAATATTTAAATAGCAAATTATTTCTACTTTTTACTTTTTAATAAAAGTAACTTTCATTATGAAACTACAGCGCCAGTAGGTGGCGGCACATCCTGGTCTTAAGTGAGTCCGATCAACCGATTCGTTCAAACGGATCATTAATTGAGGAACGAAGCAAGTGACCATCATTTGTGGCTTAAGTGGCATTACAAAGATAACTTGTTCATTTTTAATGGAGAAAGAAACCTGCAAAAAAAAAAAAGTTTTCATTTTTTTATTCATTTTTGAACGTAACTATTTATCGTTCATTGGCGCAACATACTAGCAGTGAACGAGTGAGTGACAATTATAATAACAGTAATCACGATTTCATCACAGACGATCCATATCACACCCCATGAACACAAAGAAATGACCATACCTTTGAAATTGAACTTCCCTCTTATTTTGTAATCAGCTAATGATCGCGTGAAGCAAATCCACAAAAAATATTTAATACAGTAATAATAAACAAATACGTGCAAATAATATAACAAATAATAATTAGAGCTTTATTTTGGTGAGAGACTTAGAAATATATGACTTTAAGGACTAAAAATGTACTAGACGACATCAGGCGGGAACCCCATCAATGCATATGTATATTACCAAATGTTAACATGTAAAGCTTGTCAGTGATGCATGTAATAGTAACACCTACTGTTTTGCTTTCAGCTTCACAAAGAGGTGTTGAAAATCACCAGGTATATCTGTAATATCAGTAACTCTTACTTTTAAAATCTACTAATCTAGTGCTGAAGGAAATACGACCGTTAAACGGACATTTTTCTACTCAGTATCTCCCTCTAGCGGAATGTTATTTAGGAACTTGCCAACCTTCTGACAATCTCCTGTCTCTAACTGAAATCTTAAACACTACCCAGTTATAAGAGAACGTTTTCCATTCCACTCAGAAATACTTTTCTTCTGCAGAATTTACTATATTTAACGTTTCAGCTGCTTTGAAAAAAAGTATATATTTTGCATCATCTACATTAGACTTAAGCTTGCATTGTCACCTACTGTTCTCAGTCAAATCAACTTAAATGCAAACGGTAGATTCCTTATTTTTGCTGAGTAACGAGGCACAAAAAACAATCTGTGATTATTTCACGCAACAAACAATCGCATCAAGTTCCTGCTGAAAACCATACAGCGGTTTAGCTGGAAAAAGACAAAACACTGAATTAGGACAATATTTTTTTATTAGCTGTACAGCAATACATTCTCCACACCATCTCACCTTACAGGCCCTCTGTACCCACCCAGCCATAATAAATGTCTTTATAAGGTTGGATTTCTGACAATTGTAAAATTCAAACAGTACAGCTAGATTAAAAAAGAAAAAAAAAGCATTAACCTAGAATTAAGAGCTTAAAAAAAAAAAAGAGAGAAAGAAAATAAAGCAATTTAAATGCAATTACATGTTGGAGGAAAACATTCCGATTCTGAAAAACAAATAGTCAGAAATAAGGACATTGCTCTTTTGAACAAGTGACAACTTTATACAAACATCCCCTCCAAGCTTCCTCTTCTAGAAACATTTCGCATCAAAATGGCTTCCTCGAACACTAATATTAAACGTCTTAAATTAAATGTGGTCTGAAAAACCTATATTGTAAACTTGAAGTCTCCTTCCAGAATCCCATGAATGAATTTAACATCTCCGGTCACATAGTTTAATATTAGGGGTGGTTGTCGGGAACATGACCACGTCGAAAACAGATCAAAATGATTGGAGTCATGCACTTTGCTGTACCCGTCCAGTTCTGTCCCTTTTCCTCCTTTTACAAAAGCTAGAACAATTTCCAACAAGGAAGCCTATTTGTCAGGTGGAACAATATTAAAGCCACTCTCTCATAAAAAACTAAGCAACCCCTCCCAATCAAGCAAGTTGAGCACTCAAATGCAACAAGTCAAGCTACAGAAGAACAGAAAGAAAAGGGGTTACGCAGCCGACATGATTGTTCAGGCTTTTATTTTTCCCCCACAAGTAATTTGAAAGCCTTCAGTGGCATGTTTCCAAACAACTACTGTTAAAAGCCATCGCCCTAGCATTCAAGGTCATCAATTCACTAGAAAAAGATTAAAATGTTCATAATAAAACGGAAAATAAAAATTATTTACAAGCAAGACTAGCCAAGATTACCTTTTTTTGTACAAATTTAATCAACCATAGTTTTTTTTCTTTAAACGCATGGATGGATGTCATCGTCCCTGGCTTGATAATTAGGCGGCTACATATCTAAGCTCTCTAACATTATCATCTGTGACCAGTGAAAGAGCACATGAGGAACAAACAGCGAATAAGTCATCATAAATGTCAAACATTGAGAGGATTTTCTTGGACAGAGGGGGCAAAAACACCCATTTCTACAGCAGTGACAGCGATTCTAGATATCAAGGCTTGACCAGGCACAAAATGATATAATTTCTCAATATTGCCATGGTAAATGTCAGATTTGAATTGACATAAAATGAAGACAGGAGACTAGCCGGGTAAAGAAAAGTCTAGATGTTATGTCAGAGACGTTCCTGCTCTCAAAAATCCTCTGGCCTCTCCATGTACAAATTACACAGCAAAACTCAAAAGTCAGCAGTTGGACTACTGGTGTGATAGAAACAGTAGAAAAGCGCAGTTTTGTGATCGTCGTAAGACAAAATGTAAGAACTTTAGGAAGTCGAGAATTTGGGGTTTCATAGGAAAAGGTAGCAGAACAATGGAGTCTTTAAGAAATTTGATGTAGGTCGTAAGGACTTTGCCGTTGCGTGGAATTAAAGGATGTGAGAGAGAGAAAAAAAAAAAAAAAAAAGTATGTGAGCATGTGTATATATATCTATATATAATCAGGGGACACATATGGGGGTGTGCATTAATGCGAGCATATGTGATCAGCCTGTGTCCCCAGATCACCGGTCCATCATGCTAAGGATCATTTCAGGTGTGAGATCACCGTTGGGTGCAGCTTCAGGAACAGCTAGCTGCTCTGTTTCTACACCAGCCTCGACTGCCTCCACCTCCTCCACCACTGGCTGGGCAGCTACAGCTGCGTCAGAACCCTCGGGCTCCTTCTTCACAATGATGTTCTCAATGGCCCCTGTGCTTTCATCCTCCACCTGGATAATGGCAGCAGCTGCTTGGAGAAGCAGAGACATTCATTTAACCCTGTTAAAAGACTTTGAACGAGCAGTTTTCATTCGCAGAAGCACACACATTACCTGCGGTGGTTTTGGCGACAGACTTTGTAGGAGAAGGCTTAGGTGCGTTCTTGGGGGGTCTACCCCGTTTCCTCTTGACGGGAGGTTCAGCTGGGGCGGGGATGGGAATGCTGGGTGGAGCCTGTTCCACATCCATCTGATCATCATCGAGAAGCTCATCCTCTTCCTCTTCATCAATGTCATCAAGTTCAGGTTCTCCGTGCTCATCTGAGATACAGTTCAAACTTTCATAAACCCTTCCAGTAATTATTTACATTTAGCACAATAAATCATATGCATTTCATCCTGACAACCTGTGTTAACTACTTGAGTAACAACAAGCATAGCAGAACAAGAGCCAAGCTTCTCACCACTATCATCGTCATCATCCTTTCTAGAGCGCATCTTCCTCTTTCTGCCACCACGTGCCCTTTTGGGTGGAGATCCGTTCTCTCCGTCACCAGAATCCACGCCAGTGCAGTTCTCTGCATGCCTAGCCATGGTGTTCTGTTAAAAGTCATGACATTTGTTAAACATCATTTACTGTATCTAGTGACATCATGAAATTCATCTGATCTCTTTCACATGTACCATACCCTGCGAGTGAAGGTCTTGCCGCACTTGGTGCAGACAAAGGATGTGGGTACAAAGTTGGGATCATGGTAGCGCCGAAAGTGCATATCCAGGAGCTGTTTCTGCCTGAAGGTTTTCTCACATTGGCTGCAGGCGTATGGCTTCTCCCCAGTATGTGTGCGCTTGTGCATGACCATGTGGCGCTCCTGTTAGCAAGGAGAACAGAGTAAATTAAATCCACCAGAGATTAAAACACTAATCAACAAATGAACGATTAAAACAATTGAATGAGCCGTCTGACCTGACGGCACGCATAGTCACACTGGTCACACTTGAAGCGTTTCTCATTTTTGTGGGACTTCTGATGCTGGATGAGAGCATAGCGCTCATGAAACACCGCGTCACAGTAACGACACTTCCTGCCTTGCTCGATGTAGGAATGCTGCTTACGCAGATGCACACCTACAATGGAAACAAAGAACAAATTAAAACATGTAAACTTCAATACACCACATACACGTTGCAAGCTGTCATTGCTATTGAGAGGCCAGCTATAATTAGCCATCAAGTTTTAAAAAAGTAAATTAAAATTTACCGAGATCACTCTTGCGGGCAATAACGGTGTCGCAGTGGGGGCAGTGAAATTTTGCCACGTTTTCTGTGTGCTTCTGCAGAATGTGCATCTTCATGGTACCACTCTGAGTAAAACGTGCATGACAGATATAGCACTCATAGGGCTTCTCTCCTGTAGGACGGATGAAAAAGACATTTTTATTTAACTAACAGACAAAAAGCACATTTTTGGTCTGCAATAATCTAAGGGATGGCAAGTGCTGCAGACCTGAGTGGGTCCTCATATGTCTCTTCAGTTTATAGGTATCTCTGCTGGCATAGCTGCACAGGCTGCACTGGAAAGGACGTTCTCCAGTGTGGGAGCGAATGTGCCGCTTTAGCTTGCTAACCTGAGATGTGCCACAGGTCAGTTAAATTCAGGTACAATAGAGCATGCATTTTTTCAAAACAATTTTCCAAACCAACCTCTACACTGGCATAGTCACACATGGAGCACTTGAATGGTTTCTCGTGAGTGTGCTTGTAGCGCCTGTGTCGCACCAGCTCTCCACTGGTGACGAAGGCCATGTCACAGTCAGTGCACTTGTGTGGTCTGGTGCCTGTCAGAAAGAATAAAAAGGTTGGTTCAATTTCTAATTCACACTAGACAGCCTATATCGTCCTTTCCACAAACTGATTGACTAGAGATCAAGTACCTGTATGGGTGTTGAGATGGTTCCTCAGCAACGTCACAGTCCTGAAGGCTCGTCCACAAAGATGGCACTTATGAGGCCTCTCATCCGTGTGGCTCTTCATGTGGCGATCCAGATTAGACCGGCGTGGGCAGGTGTAGCTGCACAGCTCACACTGGAATGTTTTCTTAACACCTGTGCAAAGTGGAGAAAACCCAGTCGTTTAGTAGATCCAGCAGACTTGATCCTTTAACAGCATGTTCGTTCTGTATGAGTCACACATTCTCACCTTTCTTCTTGATTTTGGTTGGTTTAGGCGGTTTCATATTACCCACAACTTTCTCAGCATTGACTTCAGAGAGCAATCCCTCCTGTTGCTCCTCCTCAAAGTCATACACAGATACGTCCATGTCTTTATCGCCCTCCGTGTTGTAACGCAACTTGCTTTTCTTGGTCTTCTTAGCCTTTTTAACAGGGGGTGTGTAATCTGGATCTTTGGACCATGTGGGGTCTTCATTTTGGACTTCAGCCATCTCCTCCTCCTCCTCTTGCTGCGGAGGCTGATCCTCTTGGGCCTGGAGCTCATCTTGCTCCACAGTTTCCACTTCTCCATTGGCACCCACCTTGACCACCTGTCAGAGCAGATAAACATTTAAATTCACCAGATAGCCAGAGCATTTAAAACCGCAGTCTGTTCAAAACAGAAGTTACAGCCAACCTGGAAGCCCTCAGGCAATGGCAGGGTGTGACAGATGACCGGCTCCCCATCTTTAGGCATGGCAGTGGCATCAACCAGTGTCCCTTGCAGCTCTTCCACAGTGGCAGCAGTGACGGGCACAGCAGAAACGGGCACCTGCACTAGCTGCAGCTCCCCCAAGCCCAGCTGCTGCTCCTCCATGTTCACCACCTGCAGTGTGATGATCTGAGTGTCGTCAACAGTTGTGACCGTGGCTTCATGGGCAGCACCGGCCACACCAACAGGTGCTCCGACAGCAGCCTCCATGACTTCTGTCTTCATCTGGAGGAGGGCAGGGTCCAGGGAGTCCATCACCATCATCTCCACACTGCTGTTGACATTAACCACACTCTCGACCAACTGTTGCTGGGCCTCCACCACAGGCTCTCCTTCTACCTGGGCTTGCTCTAACCCAGCAGCCTGCAGCAATTCAGCTCCCACATCCTCATCATCTCGCCGCCTTTGGTATGTCTTACATTCCTTGGCCTTGAAAGCATCCCCTGCATCTTCCACCACTGCCTCGGTCGGTCCCCCTTCCATGGGTAATACCTACAGCGATTACAATTGAAAAGTTAACCACAACACTAGATGTAACACACTAACGCTTTCCTACCTGACCGCAATCCGTAGTGTTTACTTACATACACACACTGAGACAGACTGCTATCAACCTTGCAAATGGTGAACAAAAGAGTGGAGTTGGCATTTCCATAGGTATCCATGACTTTGGTGTTTGTACAGAGCACTGTGAGATTACCTGCATCAAAAAGGAATACTTCATCTCTCTACCCCTGCCTCCTCCACTTTCTGCCTCCGATGAATGTGCTACCTGTCTCAACTCTGCTTCTTACTACCTAGCTCAACCTGTTGGGATGCAAACACATCAATCCATCACTGTGGACATTGAAATATGTGTATGTATGCATGTTCACATATGCACACACACATGCGTGTCTATATACATGTACGTTTATGTATATATAAAAGTATATACACACACACAGAAATGGGTGTGTATGTATAAGTGAAATAAATCAATCCATCAAAGTGGACATTGAGATTATATATGCGTGTATGTATACATGTATATATTATGCATGTTTACATATAAGTACATGTGTATATACTAATATATATATAAATGTATACACACACACACACACATGTGTGTGCATGTATAAGTGAACAACCAAAAACTTGTTTTCATAACACATTAATACTAACAGTATACACAACCTCTGAAAACTTGCAACTAAAACGTGAGTTTTATTAAACCAAAAGCCACGTTTTGTACTCTTGATTCGGAGCCAGAAATCCTCATCTGAACCGATTCGCTTCCACTTCCTCCTGCTCGCGCGCATTTCACCACCAACCCATTAAACCGACAAAACTGTGTAAACGAGTGCCACTATCCTTACCTTCACACGTTTTAAAACACCCCTATGATTTCCCACAGCAAGAGGGCATTCTGTGACGGTTAATCGTGTTTTTGTACCACTACCAGTTGGTTGTAGAGGGAGCTCTCCACAGTTTATCCCTTCAGTCGTTCGTTGCTTGAGGTTAGTCTTTCCACAAGAGTGAGCGGTCGCACCGAGACCGACGACTGCGGCGATCCGGCTGCTTTTCAGGCGATCAACTCTGGGATTCGAGGCTCGGTCTTGCTTATGGAAAATGGCTATCGGTGTAGTTTAGCAATAGCATCTTCCTTGTTTGATTTTAATCTGCGCAATACGTTGGCTTCGGCGCCAGAACAGATGCTGAATCATCCAACACGCACGCGCTTTTTGTTTAATTTAGACGTAAACCCGTCATTTTTGGGATTACAGGAGCGATACGGGGACCAAAGATCGAATGAGGCCTCCGTAATGGGAGTTTATTATCGCAGAACCGGGTCAAGGTTTCATCGTCTCGGGTTTGAATTGAACCCGCTCGAGGAGGGGCGCGAGATAAAACCTGTTTCGCGGCTTAAAACAGCACGAATTATGAGTAAAACCTCGCGGATTTGACGTTTGTGAATTTAGGTGCTTGCTCTAAACTGTTTGGGGAAGGTATGGTTGGGGATTTGATAACTTTAAGAGGGATATTAGCTGGTCGGCTAAGTGCGCGTGCAGAAACGGCGGGTTTCTAAAGACAGGAAACAAAGAGAAGAAACAGAAAATGGACGCCTGGCCTAAAGATTGAAACAAACATCCTGCTGTTAAATAATGGCATCGTGGCGAAATGCCGTCTGATATAGTTTCAATAGTGCTTAATAATCGGGCTGAAGCCCGAACTTCTGGGTTATAAATGTTTTTTGCTAAATTTTCGATAACGATAGAGGGAGACAAACACCCCCCGCCAGCCGCCTGGACTGGGAGCCCCATCGTGACACCTAGAGGCCGATTAAAGCTCCTGCAAAACTCCCCCCTTTCGGAAAAGTAGCGCCGTTTTACCTGCGGTTGGTGATTTACTCTCGCGTTGAATTCGACAGAAAGCCCAGGGTTTGTTCTTCCTTTAGTACGAGACGGAGTAAAATTGCGTCCTTCACCTCCGGCGGTTTTAATCCTCTCCCGCTTTTGCAGAGTAGGCTCCGCACAAAATGGCGGCCCTTAGCGACTGTTGCGCATGCGCGTCACGCAGGGGGGCGGTGGCGAGGGGGAGGGCTGTAAACAAAAGCAGTGTGCGGATTGGCCGTGTGGGGCGCTACTTTTGAATTACGGGATGTGGGCTTTTTTTAGACGTTAACTCAAATTTGTATCAAAGTATGTTTAACGTTCCAGTATCTGATCCTCCTATTACAATATAAAAACGTATTAGAAGAGAATAGAATAGATTAACTGTGTTCCCACGTTCCCAAATTGAAAATATCGCTGTAAAATTTAAACAAGTATATACTGTGTGTAATATATATATATATATATATATATATATATATATATATATATATATATAATCCCGTCTTCATAAACAACTGTAAAAATTGGTCAGCAAGTATAGGAAACCTGGTTTAATCAATACAGTATTGAAATTGACTTATGTGTTATATAATAGTGTTTTGATTGATGTTTATACCTTTATTATTGAATTGGTCCACTTGAGCATACATGTGGAAATACTTGAAATATGTAATTCCTTTATTTTCATATTTTCTGACAATGTACAAATAACACAATCGTTAATAAGTCAGACAAGTTTTAGTGTTCATAATTTTAATAGTTTCCTTTACAGTTGATGTCAACAATATCCTTGTCAGACAATATACATATTTAGAGTAAATTAAAAAAATCTAAAGTAAATCAGTTATTTAATGCTGCACAATCTGTAGATAATAATGAAAAATATATTTAAATCTGTTCTGCAGTTTGCAATTCTAAACCGCAGTCTTGAGTTTTAAATAAAGTCTATCTATCTCATTCTCTTGCTCCCCATACTCATTTGAGGCACTTATACACTGAAGAGGCGTTCTTTGTCATATTGAAGTCTGGAAACAGATTGAACTAGAAAATAATGTTATGTAAAAACAAAACAAAAACCGTCCCTGGTTCCAACTCAGAACCTTTCAGTCTCGCAGTACTGGAGAAATGCTGAGTCAAACGTGATCTATGGCCATTCTAACGATCACAAGCACAGAGGTTGTCGAAACCTGTTGCAAAAGGCAAGATTCACCATGGTTTACAGCTTTCACTCATAATGATGACGTCTTCAAAAGATCAATAAAAAAAATGAACACCTTCACCACTTTTACAGCAGATATTACATTGCCAGTGGCTTAAATGTGAAGTGCACGGTGAATCAAATCAGATCTGAAATTGCTGTTGAGCATTTAAACTAAATTACAACGAAACATTTACACTTCCAATGGGATATGGATATATCAGTAAAGTATATACCAGCATGGAATGGCACTGTTACACTTTTATGGCAACAAGGTCCCTATGAAAGTTTGGGATTAATATGGAAATACTTCCCAAGATCCCCATCCTACTTTCCGAGGAGTGACACCCCCCTTAGCTGTCAACTTACATTCTCCAATCAATATGTACACACACATAAGCACTCATCACAAAGTGGTCAATCAAATTCCCTATGTACTCTGCAGGTAACCACTGCCTACTTGCATCAATAAAGTGAAGACACCACTTTATGTCCCAGCGCTTGAATTGCTGACTAGGGTCCAGCTTCATTCCATGAATCATGAAGGCAATACCATTGGGCTGAAACTTAAGGCAGCAAAACATGGTTTATAAACTCACACCTCATCACTTTACAGTAGCTCATCTTAGGCCATGTTCAAAATTATTAATAACATACAGACTGACATACAAATCCTCTTGTCTATTGATTGTATAACATTTGTCCACAGCAGGACAATGTTGACACTCTATCTGGAAGAGTGTGATCACACTGATTTGTGTTATTTAAAACTGTTTGATAGTAGTGTGCATTTAAGAGTTTGTAATTGGCATGATCATGACGGTGAATATACTGAGACATAAGTACATTGTTTTTGACGAGCATTGGCCAGTTGATTGTGTTAGAAAGCCGTACTGGCCATACTTCCGGGTGCAAAAAGGCGGGACATTCCATCTTGTGAGGACTCAAGGTGTCGATGGGCCATCTTTCCTTCCTCGCCTGCAATTAAAACAAATGAAATGAGTCCTTCTCTTTAAAATGTCAATAACTTCTGACTAGATTTTTTTGGCATCAAATCATCAAATCATGATCACAAATTATGTTTAGAACTATTTATAAACAATTGCACAACTTTACCTATTTTTTTTTTTAAACTATAAGAATGCATTTCTCTGGACCGGGAATGAAATTCTGATCTTCCATGGGCCCTTATTTGGAACACAGTAGTTCACACATCATTTATTTTCCTTACTGATGTTTCCTTTATCTGTCCATTTCCTGTTGTTTAGTTCTTTCACTGCTTACCTAGCACAAGCAGAGCTTGTTTGGCAGCATCCCTCACATCCTCCTTATCTGTCCGGCACAGATACACCAGCTGCTCAATGCTCTCTTTGGCCTGTGATGCACAAACACAGACAGACACTTTACTTAAAGTCCTCCACCAACACAGAGAGTGTGACGCTGATTCCCACTCAGATCACTGCGGCACATCTAACCACCAGGTTCTTGAAGTTATGCTAGCATAGTGTGTAGGGGAAAAACACAGATTGAGTGGCGCTGGGTTATTGAGGAGAGTTGTTTAGTCATACGTGAACTGACCTTCAGACATGCGAGTGCTTTACATCCACACACCCGCGTCTCAATGCCGTCATCCTCCAGCAACTCTAGACAGCTCACCAGCGCCTGAGACAGAACAATAACAAGAGACGCTGTTATTCAAAAAGGATTTTGATTGAATCCACTCAAAGCATTATAGCTTTTACTTTGCATTTAGTGGTGATGATTATAAATGCACAAATACTAACATTTTGGCCAATATCAAAGGCCATTATTATTTCCATGCTATGCGGGATAACTGATAATAATTCATTACATTTACATTTAAATGGTAATAAATGGCAATTATTAATATATATATATATATTATTATTATATATTATGATAAATGGTCAGTATTATTATTTTTATATATATATACACACACACATACATATACACACGTACATATACACATACATATATATATATATGTGCGTGTGTGTATGCAAACTGTTTTGTCTAAAACGTTAAATACATCTAAATGCATTGAAAATATAACACTAAAAACTAAGGTCAACACAACATTATGTAAAATGCATATTCTTTCTGAAATTTTCTAAAGTGTAGTGTTAAATTATCTACATTTTTAAGATTAACTTTAAGAGAGCGTTATACAATGTTATTTTAATATATTTTACATTTACATTTATACATTTGGCAGATGCTTTAATCCAAAGTGACTTACATTGCATTCAAGATACACATTGACTTTCTAATCAGTTCTTGCTTTCTTTGGGAATCGAACCCATGACCGCGCCGTTGCAAGCGTCACACTCTACTGTTTGAGCTACAGGAAAATTAATCACTGATGTACTAAAGTGTTTAAAACGTTATTTTTGCTTTCAGTCTGTGTGTACATTTTAGCTTGTTTAATTTTTTTTATTTTAGTACTTCAACTAAACAAAAACGAGAAAGTTGCCTTTGCAACTAGCTGAAATAAAATACAAATTTTTAAATTAAATTTATTTATTATATTTTTTAGTATATTAATGAAAATGTTGTATGGTTTAAGTTTTAACGACAATTGTGTTAGATGACAGAAAAAAAAAACAAATAAATAGGGGTAATTTAGCATTTAGTGAGGAAAAGTTGTAGAAATGTTTCTCATGATCTTAAAAGCCATGTGTTTAAACTTGTGATATTGCTTTGTAGAATAATGCAGATTTTGTAGAATCTATACTTTATTGTCATTTTAAAATGCAAAAATAAGTAGTCATAGCTCAAACAGTAGAGCGTGGTGCTTGCAACGGCGCGGTCATGGGTTCGATTCCCAAGGGAAAGCAAGAACTGATTAGAATGTCAATGTGTTTCTTGAATGTAATTTAAGTCGCTTTGAATAAAAGCATCTGAAAAATGCATAAATGTAAATGTAGGCGTGCAACTTTTGACTAGCGGTGGATACGTAACCATGGATGTGTTCCGGAAGTTCATTTGACCTGCAAATCTGTTGAAATATTCAGAGAGTTTTTGCAAGAGGATGGTTACGAGTGGTGCAATTCTTACCCTCTCCCTGTGGCGGGTTTGGTCAGCTAGACTCCGCAGCAGGGAGCTGGCTGCACTGCACACTTTCCCCCTCGGGTCCCTCAGCAGCAGACTGACTGCCCGCAAGCCTTCCCTCTTCAGACTACACTCTGGAGGCTTCTTCAAAGATTTGACCAGAACATCCTGATCTCCAGACTGCAGACACTGAACTAGCCACACTACAGGAGAAGAAGAACGAAAGAGAGACATGGGTGAAACAGACAGACTTCAGAGAAAACTTGAGGTGGGGGAGGAGCGGAAAGACGCACCAAGAAACCACAACGACAGAGAGGTTGAAAGGGGGTGTTGGGAGGGGTTGATACCACTCCAGATGCGTTGCACAATCACTCGTGCTAATGAATGTTTG
The DNA here is from genome assembly GCA_037043235.1 of Rhodeus uyekii. Lineage (NCBI taxonomy): Eukaryota > Metazoa > Chordata > Actinopteri > Cypriniformes > Acheilognathidae > Rhodeus > Rhodeus uyekii. The sequence continues at coordinate 1,946,980 of JAWRVZ010000024.1, read as the reverse complement.
AGGATATACGGGAATAGTCCATTAACACTTAAGGGCGTTAACGCTTCACAACAGTCTTCAGCACCGATCAGACACACTTCATTTTCAATGAAAGTTAGATTTTGCATTCAAACACATTTCTGATCACGTTTTCTCTCTAAAGCATCCAGCACTCACTCAAATCTTGTTATACTGATGGCTATTTTAATGGAGGAGGTCCCAAATGACTGTACTGTTGGTCAAATTATGTGTTTTGCTGGTAAATGCCACAGCAAAAAAAATTCTTGATTTCACTTTCCTTTAGTCCCTCCATTCTCCAGGCTTATACTACTTTAAGCGACGTTCGAAACTTTGTATTGTTAGCACTCTTGTGAACTTTTGCCTCTTCGCGATGAATCGCTTTCTGTATTCCTCAAGTCGTAAGTCGCTTTGAATAAAAACGTCTGCTAAATGAATAAATATAAATGTAAAGATTAACACATTTTGAAGACCTCCAAAACAAAATACAGTGAAAATTGTGAAATATTATTTTTTTCATTACATTCTTCAGTGTCACATGATCCTTCATGTTAATTTTGGTTGATGTTCAAACCATCAGTGCAGTTTTATATTTTTGAGGTGATTTAAGTATGAATAAAAAGTAATACTATTTTACACACACACACATAAATACATATATACGGTATATATATTAGTAATAGTAATATTACTTTAAAAAATATCTTACTGATTCCAAACTTTTGAATTTTAGCATAAGTTCCTCTGAAATCTTTAATTTATTTGAGAAGCAGAATTATTTTATAATATTTTACTGGTCGATTTATCGCTGCAAATTACTGTCCATGTGCACACGCCTTCATATGGCCCCCAAATATACCTTCTTCAGCCAGCTCTGGAATGTGTGTGTCCAAGTCATTCACTCCCTCTGCTTCCAAGTAGCTCCAAAACTGGAAGAGGGTGAGATTCTCTTTGGCCGCACTTCCTGCACGCCTGGGCAGCTTCCTCTCCAGGATGCGCTCCAGCAGACGCAGAAATACTACCACACACACACACACACACACACACACACACACACACACACACACACACACACAAATTTAGTGTAAGAGAGTGTCAAAGGACAATCTGACTAAGTTTACTAAAATTTAGACACTTCCATCTCATCAGAAACAATGTATAGCACTAGATTAAAAATGTCCAGGAGATTTAACGGATTGTGCAGCGACTTCCATTTAGGCAAGGCAAGGCAAGGCAAGTTTATTTGTATAGCACATTTCATACACAATGGTAATTCAAAGTGCTTTACATAAAGAAGAATGATAAAAATAAAACATTAAAAATGATTAAAAGAATAAAAAGATAATACGTATAAAATAAAATGCAAACAGTTCGGACATAGCACAGTGCTCAATCTGCAAATGCATAGGTAAAAAGATGTGTTTTGAGTCTTGATTTGAATGTGGCTACTGTTGGAGCACACCTGATCTCTTCTGGAAGCTGGTTCCAGCTGCGGCTGGCGTAACAGCTAAAAGCAGACTCTCCTTGCTTTGAGTGAACCCTGGGTATTACTAAGTGACTTGATCCTGATGATCTTAGTGATCTGTTAGGTTTCATTCTATGAGCATATCTGCAATGTTTAAAAACCAATCTGCCAATAACTAATTTCCAGTGCTTGTTCATGCATTAAAACACTAAACACACATACCTGTGTCTGTGAAGCCGACTCCTCTCTCTGGGAGTCTGCTGGCATAAGCGTCGCTGAGTGCCTGTAAGAAGGCCTCTGTGGATGTGCTGTACACACTGCAGCCATCCGTGCACTGCCGCCATAGAAGCACGGCCCCTTGGCACTGATCTAACTGAGGAACAACTGCACCGACAAACAAAGAGAGTCTCGGATATAGAGGTGGTAGCGAGGAAAAAATATAGAAAATAACATTCTGTTGTATAATGGAGGATCTGTGATGCATAAAAACCAATGTATGAAGATTTGCACAGGAATAAAAGTACATTGTTGAGATATAAAGGAAGCGCCTCAGAGAGAAAACTGAGGTAAAGTAACATAACAGTTTGATATAAGAACCACGAGACTCACCCTCCTCTGGTTGCATGACTCCACCCCTCGAGTCCTTCACAACCCATCGTATGAGCTCGAGGACTCTCGCCTCCCTGAGCAGTCGGTCCAGAGCGTACATCTCCCCACAGCGCAGAGGCCCGAATGTGCCTAACCTCTGTTTTCAAAAACAAAACGCACAGTATGAATACAGATGCTCAGACACAAAGCAACATAAAACAGTGAAAACACAAAGCAACATAATACCCAGAAAAGTTAACAGTGGCAATAGAATTGAATTCAATGGGGGTTTTTTTGTATCAGGACATTACAAAATGATCATCTGGTCCTTGGTAGGTCAATACAATCTTTTAACAAAAACTAGAATCCATGGGTGACAAACTAAGTACACCCTTACTGCTTCCATATGAATTAAGAGGGTAAGTAGTTAATTAGTCAGGTTGTTCTAATGAAATGTCTTTGATTGATTAACTGATCATCAGCAAGTGTGATCATCTCTATTTAAAAGCAGAAGTCTGAAGCATTCAGGTGTGTTTTAACACAATGCCAAGGAAGAAAGACATCAGCAATGATCTTCATCAAACTGAGAACCATTTCCAAAATATTTGAAGTCTAAAGGGTATCCTTTCTTTTTCACATGTATTTAATCATTTTGAGTGTTTGTCCAAGTATGTGTGTGTGAATAATAATTATATTAATATAGAAGAAAGTGCTTGTGTATGTATGTGAGTGTGTATTCACACACACACACACACACACACACACACACTCTTAGACAAACATTCAAAACGGCAATTTAAGACTTTTTTACTTTAGACATACTTTATAGTTTTAGAAATAGTTTTTATTATTATTATTATTATCACATTATATTGAGATTTAATAAAGAAGTGAATTCAAGAACATTACCACTTCAGTCAATTATAAAGCATTTATACTTGCGCTCAACACAACAGAAAAAATTACAGAATTCTGTGCACATTCAGGTTATTTTATGTTGTTTCCCATATATGTGAAACCAAACATACATATTAAGTTTTATTAGACTACAGTAACTGACCAGCAGCTGTGAGCTGCAGTTCTTCAGATGAACCAGCAGGGTGTGATCTAGGGCCGGGCAGGATGTGCTGAGAGGACCGGAGGGAGTGTCCCAGCATCTCGCCTCACAGCCCTCATCCTCTCCTGCACTCTCCACAGCTGCTGGCCTCTCCTCTGCGCTGTACCGGTCCAAACATACACAAGAACAAACACGTCAAACAACAACAGAAGACAAATGGCAGCACAACAACATTTTCAGAGACTGCATTGAAGAACAATAAAGCGGTGACATCAACGTGTGTCCTTCAAGGCACTAGATGTGGCAGTAGTGTCGTATAATGTTATAGAGCAATGTATTTTTTACTATAACACACCCCTTGACAGCAGAAAGGAGACATTTCTCAAGTTCTGACCTGTCTGTCACACTCTGCCTCTCGCCATCCTCCTCCTCTTCCTCCAAGTCTGATGTATTGAGGAAGTCAAAGCTTCCCAGAGCCGTCTCAACCGTTAAACTGATACTAGATGAGCGACTGCGACTTCGTACCTGCAGTCATACACATTTAAACACACACACACACAATTATTAGCTCAAAGAAGCCCCAGATTTTAAGGCCTAAAGACAACGTTTTGTTTGATGCGATATGATATTAGATATTGTTGTCAATTACCACAATATATATTTTAGAATTGTAAAATCAATCATATCATAATATATATCTTCTCGTATTATTTATCAACAACAATATGGCTTGATTTAAATAATTTCATTATTGTCCATGTGGAGGCCATTTTTTATTTATCAATGGCACATGCATTTAGTTTCTTTATACGAAGCCCAAGTAATGTAGTCCAACAAGTCGTTTGCGTTATTTAGATTTTTTGTTTGTTTGCTTTTTGTCAGGCAATAGATGTTTTTGGTAACGTTACAATCAGCTCTCATTTGTTAATGTATGAACTAACAGAGAGCAATAACCTTTGTTAATGTAAAATAATGTTGTTCATGTTAGTTCACAGCGCATTAACTAATATTAACAGATACAACTTTGGATCTTAAACATACCTTTGAAAATGTTGAGATTAACATCAACTAACATTATTAAATGTTATTATTAGCTCATGCTAACAAAGTCCTTATTGAAAAGTGTTGACATTTATTTTATTATAAAGAAAAGAATGTTGGCCATAGGAGTGTAAAATTAATTTAAAAAAGTTAAGGAATCTTTCACTGTTTCAAACTATTATACTGTATTGCGTATGTTTGATTAATGTTGAATTGTTTGGAACATGGCTTTTAATGGTGAGTCTTTTGTTTTGTTATCAGGCTTTAAGGGCCAGTCACACAGCGAAAACGCATGAAACACGCAAGAATTACGCACAGATTTTCGTTTCTGCGCGGAGCGTGCGTCGTATGCGTAATTCGTCGGTGGAACGAACGTGGTCCGTCAGTGATTGTGCGTCGAAGGCGGTTTGTACATGATTTGGAGTTTTGAACGGTTAAAAAATTCATGAGTCGCCGTGCGTAGTTTATGCGTCGAGTATGCGTGACTATGCGTGGGACACGCGTCGGCCAGCAGTGCTTATGTGTCGGAACTGGTTCGAAACTGCACACGTCCACTGACGCCCCACCTTCATATCACGCATGAACCACGCACGTATCACGTTCATTCCACTGGCAATGTGGATTCTGAAAGTGCTTGTACGTGGAACGTTTGCGAAGCGTGCGTGTTTGGACGCGCTCCGTCAGTGATTCATGCGTCGGGCGTGCGCCGAATGTTCGTGGAATACTTTGGTCAATTTCCCGACGCACAAGCACACACAAACCCAATCTGTGCGTGATTTGTGAGTGATTCGTGCGTGATCGGCTGTGTGACTGGCCCTTTAGGATTTGGATTTAGACTTATCGGGCAATATATCAGTTATCGGCTTTCAAATATAAAGAATTATCGTATCAGCCTAAATGTTCATATCCGTGCATCCGTAGCAAACATGGAACATTGGGGCAAGACACTGCAACAGAATAAATGTTAAATGCAGAAAAATTGTGAACATGAGGCTTGTATGTTGGAATCGCTAACTAACTTTGTCTGTGCAAGTTACATCACATTTATGATATTAAACTCTCCCGAAGAGCTTGGGCAATATACTTCCACTCAAACTGAAATACAGTAGAACCGAAATTAATCCGTTCCGAGGTTGGCTTCGTAAGTCGGTCTTTTCGTATATCGATCAGGCTTTTACATGTTAATTGCCTAATACGTTCCAAGCCTTACAAAAACACCACATTTAGCATGGGATGAAGCGCATCCCAGCTCCATTCTTCTCAATTATCTCCCTTTTCAACGCAATGTAAAGCATCCTCTTCTTCCTTTTGACTTCAGCAACAATCTTCACATCCATGGTGAGTGATTAGAAAAAAGTTTATGTTAACTAGGCACAATGCTGACCAATAGGAGAGCAGGATTGTAAAAAGTGTTCCCCTTCTTACATGGACTATTCCAGCCATCCCTGTCATTCAGTGCGAAATGGACTATTCCAAACTTTCCATCTGAGAGAGCTGACGGATGACGGAGCTGAAGGTAAAAGAGATCAGCTGAAGATTGTATATATAGTTTATTGAATCAAATACAGGGAATTAGTGCCAATCGTTGAAGTTTTATCGATCATGCGTAACCACACATCTATGCACCTTTAATAAATACCAGTTTTGTATTATTCCCTGAGTGAGACATCATTGTTCTGACCGGACAAACTGTAGCCTTCATTCAACCCGAACCAAAATCAGCGCGAATTTCAAAACAAAACTCGGAAATGTTTTTTACGCATCTCGATAATTTTGTCGTTACTCGGGCAAAAAAAAACCCCGAAATCTTTTATCGTATGTTGACTTTTTCGTACGTAGAGCGTTTCGTAAGTCGGGGTTCTACTGTACTACAAATAATGCAAAAACAAATCAATTATATCTGTTAATCAACAACATGACACAGACATTGTCAATACAGCTTAACTTGTAAAACCTGGAACATTCACAAGGCCAATTCTGGCAAAAGAAACATTGTGTTTTGTGTCTATGACTAAGGTTAGTTGTGCTGGGAAAACCTCTCTATAGACACAGGATGAAGCGGTTAATAGTGAAAGCAAGGGGCACGTCTTTGATTAACTCTATTGTTCTACAGATAAAGACCAAAGCTTCTGAATCTAAACCCGGATCTGAGACTTTGATGTTATCGCGGGTCATGGATACAAGGAACACCCAAAGACTTCTGCTCCCGAAAAATCAAGAATCTAACATCTCAATCAGCCAGGAAGAGCTACACCCTAAAAGTCCATTCACACAAAATATGTTTTTCAATTCCACTGCTCTACTTTTCCACTGTGTTTAACCATTGCGTGTGTCTTTTGCAGCATCTTGTGTCTGACACAGCTCTCAACTTAAAATAAGCTTAACTTAAGCCTAACCCTAACTTTTTAAAAACAAGTCTCCAGACCTTGCATTTTTTCCCACTTTATTGACCTTCACCTTGCTTTATTTTAACAAAAATGCATTCTGTGAGAATAGCCCCTAAATCTGTGAAGGTCCAGTGCATGATGGAAAGGGCAGAGGTTAATTAAACTTTGTCTTCGTTTTCAACCTCTTTGACCTTCTCCAACTCATAAAAAGTTTAAAATGTTGATCAATATGGCAATCTAAAAATCTGTTGAATATGCATTGTGATCAGATCTCAGTGTAATGTAAAAGCAATCTAGCCATCGTGTCTGGATTCACGTAAACGCGTAGTCCTGCAACTGAAAATAGTCTTTAAAAGAAACCCCACCACTTTATGTCGAACATTTTATATTTATAGACTTTAAATATTGCACGGGAAACAAATAACCCAAAAAGTTATCCAGATACAGAAGCCACTTGATGCTGACAAGTGTAAACGTGCCGTGTCCTGACTGGCTAATGACCCAAACTGCTTTGATTAGATCAAAACTTTTCATTGAACTTAAATGCATGGGATTGTACATATAAGAATTATTTAAAAATATATATATATTTTTTGAAGATAAACATTAGTATAAAATAAAAAGAATAATATATAATAAAAAAGATGACTTGGTTGACAATCAATTCTTTAAAAAAACTGATTCCAAACCACAATGACAAATCCACAAACAGTAAAAAGGTTCAGCACTCACTGTTAACGCCTCCTCCAACAGCTTCAGCTCTTGCTCTAAGACCTGCAATTCTGGGAACTGGCCTCTGTAGTCATCAAGGGAGGACAAAACGGCACTAAGTGCTTCCTCCACACTGCTGTCGGCTGATTGTTCCTCCAAACCACCCATGGGTCTGGTGTCTACTAAAGAACCAGAGTTTTCAGCCAGCAGGTCGTCCGTTTGTGTCTTTGTCTTTGTGAGGTGTGGCTCATAAGATGAATCAGTTCTGGGAGCACCGTTGTCCATCTGCTGGGACAAAGCATTAGCGCTGGAGGAAGAGTCTTTTTCTCCACAGGTGGGCCTAGACGTGGGCTCTGCAGCCTTTTCAGCCGAGTCACAAGCTGTGGTTTCTGCAGGAGAGCTACTTTCTGAACAGTTCAGTGGCTCAGTGGGACAGAATGGCTTATTTGTGGAGGGATCAGGAACGGGACAGATCTCCTGAGTGTCTGGTACTACAAAACATGGTTCTGCTCGGTGGGGCATATCCATGGCATTGTCATTTACAAATACCGAAGAGACCATCGAAGTTACTTCAGTGGCCTCCACGGATTCCCCAGCCAGTCTGTCTGTCAAAACACCATCTGCGCTGTTCTCGCTGATATGGCTAAGGGAGCGAGAATAGCGGGAATGGCCATTGGGAACTTCCTGTTTTACAGGAGTCTTGGTGCTGACTGTTATGGTAGCTGCTGGTTTCTTCAGATCCTCTTCTTCTTCCTCCTCCTCTTCTTTCTGATTGGCCAGGCGGGTGGGAGTAGAGGTCGTCGATTCACGGGGTGCAAATGAGATTTCAATGGCAGGAGGAGCAGTTTGTACCTCGGGCTGTACTAAATTCTTGTTTGCGTGACGCATTCCCAAGGAAAGCTGAGGACTGGAGGAATCATCTGAGGATTCAGAGGAGTTTGACCATGCGGTTCCGTTCTCCATCTCTTCTTGCCTCCTCAACATATTCTAGTGGGGAAGAAAGAGATTATGAATATGAAACAAAGGATTATGAACCTTAAGACCTTTTCACGTGACTCAAATTAATGTTCTTCAAAGCATCAATAACAATGCTATAGACATATATATATATATATATATATATCTCCCTTCTTTTTCACATATATATATATATATATATATATATATATATATATATATATATATATATATATATATACCGTATATACATATGTTATATAGATATATAACTGTTTAAATGTTCAGGGTTGTAAAGATGTCTTAATTTAACATCTTATTTTTAACAGACATTTTTATGATCACCAAGAATACATAATAAACAAATTCAAAAAAATTTTTTACTGACCCCCAATTTTTTAATAATCATGATTTTATACTTATTAGACATTTTATGCAAATAAATACTAAGCAGAAGAAAAATGAAAGGGAAAGATCTTAATGGTCAATATTGTAGGTTTTCATTTAAAGGACACAAATGCCTTTCTGATAAAGCATGTACATTCACAAGCTAAACCTAAAAACAATTAGTTTTTAAAGAAGCTGATTAATGCTAAAAGAGCTTAAAATTTTAATTATGTTAGCTTTTCTTTCTAGATTTATGTCTTTCCTAATTCAAGTACATGACGATTGCTATAGCTGTCCAGGGACGAAGATGTTTTTTTGAAAAAGATGTTGAAACTGACTTTGTGTGTAGTAAATAAGTATCTTTCATCATGCCTGTGTTGATACTCATGTGAAAGGCCATCATTTCTATATATTGTATTATATGGTCCTATACTAGTTAGACATGCGGTAAAATAACAGATGACGACTGTGAGCAAACAGCAGGCTAGTTTGTGGAGAGAGATGACAGTACAATAGAATGATAGGAGTGTTCTCCCATCATTCAGCATTGACGTTTATCTTTGGACACGGATCTTCATTATAGTGGAGAGAAGACTGGCATCAGTCCCAGTGAGCTAAAACACTCCCTTCTCCCACTAATTAACTTCTGCTGCAGCCGCTCTCCGCCTCGCTGGACTAATGTGACCACCCTTCAAAACAATAACACCATCAATGAATGCATTACTGATGGCTGTAAATGCTAAAAAAATGTCACTCACAGTCAGAGAAAACGAATAACATGCACGAGAATCCTATTTGCTCTATTTCATTAAAGACAACAGACAGTAACTACAAGACACGGTGGAAATCATCACTACAACAACTATAATTTCCCAGATAGACGGCAGATACTACTCATTACTAGAACAACCATACAAACCTGTTTTAGTCACTTCTAGGTATGTGCCCGAAGCTGAATACTGTGTTCGGAAAGGAAATGACACATTCTACGGAGCCCCTAAAAGGGACATGGTGATGGAAAAAATATGGGATGGGAGGAAAATTATATTTCAATGCTTTTGCGTTCTCTTGCAGTTATGTAGTTTGGTAATTATAACGTATATAATTTGTGGGCATCAGGGAGCCACAGGGAGTATTGAAATTGCAAGTTTGCTTTTTGCCTTCGCTTTCCAATTCGCGATGATTTGGACCACACATTTACAAGATAAGACATTTGTCAATGACAATCAGGATCTGTTGTGCACCAAATCCTCCGCCATCATCCTGTCGGTCATCTCTCTTCCCGTGATGGGTGTAATCTGATGCACTGTAATGTAACCGACTACCACGACAAGCCTAACCATTTCCCTTCAGGGGGTTCGTAGAATGCGTTCTTCATCTTCCATGCCTTTCCGAATTCAGATTTAGGCTTTGGGCACATCCCTTTTTAGCCAACTACTGACTACTAATTAAAGCTACACTACTAGTGCTACGGGCCGAGCACTTACATGGCTGGAAAGCAGAGAGGTTCCCAAGCGGACTGAGGTGACGTCGCTGCAAGAGCAGCTCTGAGTCAGTTTCTCTGTCAGTGTGTCTCTGAACACGTCCAGTAAGGACCAGCGCTGTTTGGATATCATGCTCTGTGGGGCTGTCTGCAGACTCTGCATGCAGTCGGCAGGAGAACATGAGTATTTTGAGCAGGCTAATGCTATATCACTTTAAGCCCAATTTAATCTGAGCCAGTATGCTATGAGTCTGACCTAGACAAACTACTTCTACTTCATCCAACTCATTTGAGATGATCTGAAATGGAGACATGTTACTCTGACCTCGTGAGATCAAGATGCTTCTGAGAAATGACTACTATTAAGTCTATGTAGAGCCAATTGCTCCAATTTAAGTCTTAAGAGGGTCTGGAGAACTGTGAGACCTCCATTAGGACGGGGAGAGAGAAGAATGGTATATCGACATTATGGTGACATGCACTTAGAAGAAATGTTTGGTTTGAATCAATTGAGATCAAATGAATCACCCTGGAGAATATTAAAAGCAAAGCACACAAGTTGTGAAAGTAGATATACAGAGGGCTCCAAAAGTCAGAAACAAAGAAATGTAAGATTTTTAGGTCACTTATAAAATATGCAAGTTTATGGCACTGATCACGAGACATTTTCAAGCCTTCTAATTTGAAGGCTGTGTTGGAAGGGTGAAATCTGTTCTCTCTCAAAAACCTTTACCACATTTTTCACCATTACAGCTGACAAGTGTTTATTAGCGATTTGTTTTGCAAATCGGCACTGCGATTTCTGCCTGATCATGAATGTTTTCATTATAACTAACAGTGCAAAACACGATGTGAATAAGGGATTCATTTTGCAGCGTCATTGATTGCATTGAGTTTTGGCGAGAGTCACTGATAAACTCGCACTGTGTGACTGACAGCTCAAGTGATTATAAAGGGAGTGTTCTTTGATTGCTTTCTGTATATAATTTAATTGCAATTCAAACATAATATTAGGGTTAGGGTTATATGTTTTGAGTTCTGAAACGTACAGTATTTTTTTATAGTACTATGACCTATAGTAAGGAAAATTAACTAGGGTTGTATCTTCACAGTCTCATAAAATATTATGGTATCACATTATGGTAACACATTATGGTAACACATTAAAAATGTATTAAATGTTTTTATTAAATAACTTATTATCATCATCATTGGTTAAAATGACTGATAAACGAATGAAAACAGGTTTCTGGTTGAACAAATGCTATTATAAACAAACATAAAATATGATCAAAAATATGCCACAGAGGAGATGCATTAAATTAAACCATGACCAAAAATTATATTCCTTAATATTTACCGTATTTTTTGCTGTATAAGACAAATTTTTTGAAAAGTTGGTGCGTCCTATCCGACGAAAATAAAGAATCCGCGGAGTGATGACTGTAGCGAGGGGGGCGTGGTTCAGCGAGGTCTGCAGCGGGAGAGAGTCGGGGGACGAGTCGTGCGTAAGAGAGAAGTGAAACGAAACTAAGAGAGAAAGAGGCGTGACTCACAGAGAGTGAAGCGTGAGCGCCGAACGCACAGGTGTTGCACTTGTTGCACTCTGCTTCCGTGGTGACTCGAGTCTGGCCAGGTGTTGTATGGAAATCTGACTCCCCGGACAAATCTCACTCCCCTACACGCGCGCATTAATACGCGCTGCATCGAGGTGAACGCACTTCCTTGAGCATATTCGCCTACAAACGGACTTGTACGCTTACATAAGCAGAAAATGAAATTATATTACAGTTATAATGAATTATAGTAGGCCTATGGGTTTACCAGGGGGAGTCATACTTTCACCGCAGAAAAATGCACCTGTGAAAATCTCACTCTCCTCACTAACTCTGGTTTAAAAGCTCACAGACTTACCATATTTATTTTATTATCTCATTATGGTAAGACATTCTTTGCTCAAAACCATTTGGTTGTAACAATTATAGTATGGGTTTACCAGGGGGAGTCAGATTTTCACAGCAAAAAAATAACAAATAAATATCCATATTTATCTTATCGTCTCATCAAATGGTGAGTCAGATTTCGGTACAACACCCCACTTCCCGGCTTACACACAAATTATTGGAGTTCGAATAAAAACATTACAGCCTTATTTTTGTTCCTTTCACTGTTTACTGACTGTTAATGAGAGTAAAGATAGTTCTTAATATGTTACATGGTTGGCATAAAATTGTTTTATGTTTTTTGTGCTGTTAACTTTATACAGTTGATATAAAATATTTTACTACAGTATTTGGTTCAGAATCTTTTTTTTCTAGATTTTCCTCCTTTAAAAATGGGTGCGTCTTATGTTCCGGAGCGTCTTGTACCAATGCGGTACATTTTTTATCATTATTATTACTGTTGTTATTATTATTTTAAGATGTACATTCTATTGTAACATATTTTGAAGTGACCTTTGATTTGAGAGTGTATTTGGCAAAAGTTCTCTCAAATAAAATAGTAAAAATGCTCACCATGGGAAGCTTTGGAAATGTTCAAGTGTTAATTTCCTCATATTGTGAGGTGCGTCACACATACACGAGTATGTAGTAGACGAACCGGTGCCACACATTCAAACAGAGACACTTAGAGCAGCAGACTTTATGTTGCGATTTGATGCATTATACAGCTCTACTTTCGATTTATTCAGCCATCAATTTACGCGACACCTGCGTTATACTCTAAATTCCATTTTCATGACTGGATTCCGGCATTCTTTTTGCACCACGGAAATTATACAGCCTTCAATGATAAGAGACATACCTTTATATGCACAGAGGGATGGTGTTCTCCGTTATATGCGTTTCCTCCTTTTTGACACGCTTTGCATCCAATTGGATATCCATCTTATCTATTGAGAGATCTCTCGATCTTTATTTTTTTCTATATCCAAATTATTCTCATCCTGCAAATACATTTTAACTTCTTTTTCGATGAGGGATAGAGATTGGAAATAACAGTATCTGTCTCTGACATTTTATCCGCTGTAGGTACATGGGTGGAGCAAGTTAAGAGTCCAAGCAGTCAAGGGGAAAGAAGTGCATGCGCAGGTGAGACAGATTTATCTTTACCAATAGGTTTCAGACTTTTGGAACCCCAATGTATGTATTCAAGGGACAACGGAAATTTTATAGAATTGGACAAATGGACAGACTCACATAGAAGGCTTGCTCTCGTAGAGAGGGCGTGTCTGGAGGACTCTGGTTGTAGGTAGAGAAGCGTTTGTTGACAGTAGGAGCTTTGTTCACGGTGCTAGCTGAGGACGACTGGTCATCTTTGTCGAATGGACTACAAAAGCAAAAAGACTTTAGAATTAGTTGACTATCTTTTTTTCCCCACCAATTTTCTCTCTAAAACTTCTGCTATGTGACTTGACGACATTTTACGTGATGCCTCAAAGCTGTACGTACTTCCAGGTGACCTCAAGACTGAGCTTGATGGTGCCCAAGTCATTGATATCCACAGCTACTGTTTGGGGCAGGGCAGCAAACAGGTCCTTCGTCTCACACGAGACACTTCCCACCACCACATGATTAGCCAGACTCTTCAGCTCCGTCACCTTGACAATCACATACGAGATGCTTATTTAGGAGGAAATTATCATCATCAGTTTTAATGATCAGTACAACATCAACACAATATGCAAAATATTATTTTATATAACGACATTTTTCGATTTTAAACATATTAAAATGTAATGTTGATTCATTTTTATTATTGTTATATTGACAAGGATTAAGAAAATAAATGAGGTCAATTTTGATTTCCGGCCTTCCATATAAAATCGATATTCATGGTTGTTGGATGTTCCGGTGGGGTATACGGTTTTATGTTATGGAGTCACACAGCACTTTGAATCAGACCCAACAGTGCACGCCTGGGCAGGAAAAAACTATTTGCACAATTTAAGCAAACGCACTGCTTAAAAACCCATGACAACACGAGTTGCATGGTGATATTCCAGAGTGGTACCACACTCCACAGTGAAGCATGGAGGAAGAGGTGTCATTGTGCAGGGAGCCTTTTTATCTGCTGGTATTGGTCAGCTAAGTCATTTAATGCTTTGGCGTATGGGAGAATATTGCAGAATGATTTGCTTCCCACAAATAAAAAGTTGTTATCTAAAGCAGAATGATCAGATGTTATTTTAAGACAATGTACTTGCCCAAATTGCAAAGACAACCAAGAAGTGGCTTGAGTACAAGTCCAGATTTGAACCCTATAGGGAATATTGGTCGCGTATTAAACTCAAACTAAATGGGAGACATTTTTCAAGCATCAACTGTTTGAAGACAATAACATTGAACGTCAAAACCTGTCTGCAAGTCAGAGAAGGCTATTCCATGCTAAGTTTCATTATCTACAGTATTTGTGCAATTCTTACTAATTTCCTGACCAGTGACTAAAATGATTAAAACCATTAAAAGAACACTAAATATTTTGCCATTTTTGGCTTGGCCCATTTGTTTGCCCAGAAGTGTACATTTTATATCTCTCAGTCCGATCTAAAACATCTTGACGAACATCAGCAACATTCTCTTCATTCTTCCCCTGGAGTCTCTCTGTTTTAATATCTCTGTCTTCTGTAAACTTCCCCTCACTCTATCCTGAAGTGATGTTCCCCTCCCCTCATATGCAGCTATGTGTTACGGAACCATTGGGAGAGAAAAACAAGTCAAAGTCCAGCTGCTGTGCTGTTATGTGCATTAATGTCTCACAGATTGATGTATCAGTGGTGCACATGTGAATATAACAGAAAGGAGAGACACGGATTGATAGAATAAAGAGGGAGGGAGCAATAGCAGACAATATATTGAATGAATGTATTGAATATGAGTGAATGTAACTGTATATTCATATAAAAACTACCTTTATAGACAAAAACTCTGTGATAAGGGGGAGGAAGACCATCTCCTCACTGTCCCACACTTGCTTGCCATTGATTTCAATCCGACCCCGCAGCTTCCACCGCTGGCGACCGTACTTCATAAAGATCTGTGGAGGATTTTAATTGATAGCTTCATTCAGATAACAATCAAACTATTCAAATAATTTCTGGTAACACTTTATTTTGCAGTGTCCTTGTTACACATGTAGTTACTATAGTAGTAACTATAAATTATGCATAATTCCATGCAACTAAACCTACAACAAACCTAATCTTAACCATAACCCCATAGTAAGTACTTACTATGTAACTTGTACTTAAACTTACACTTAAATGTGCAATTACACTGTAACAAGTACATCTTAAAATAAAGTATAACTTAATTTCTTAATCTGTATATTTTTACTACATTGCAAGCAATTTCTACAGTAAACGACAAAAACACAATTAGGAATTAATAATTCACAGCTTAATAAAAAAAATGTAGAGGGATTTAAATTATACTATTCAGTCTAACAATCAAAAAAAAATTATTACAACTATTTCTTAATCAGTATAATAATAATAATAATAATAATTATTATTATTATTATATTGTAACTTAAAAAAATATTTAAAAAAAACATTTTAAAAATACAGATCTTTACTGGATTATTATGTATATTTATTGTATTTTATTTTCTATATGTTTATAAATAAAATGGATAACCATACATTATAGTTAATATTCCAGAATGCCAGATTGCAAGTTAACACTAACTTTCATAGAATAAAGCTTAAATGTATATTTCCTATTCCACTGGAGAATAATTTTTTTCTCTTGTTTTACGGAAACCTCTAAGAAAACGTTAAACTTTTAAATAACTTTAAACTGATTATTTATTCATTCAGGTGGAGAGGAGGAAGAAAATCTTGACTTTTGTGTGTTTTTGCACAGTAAAGGCAATGAACAGAGTGAGAATAACAGATGGGTTGAATAAAAAAACAAGTCTATACCACCCACTCTTTCATCCATTTCTAGATCTTCTCAAGTCAATTTCTTGTTCTTTTTCACACCACCTCTTTTCCCATCACATCTCCGAGGGCTCTCGCTGAGCAGACTGTGCTGACTCATTGTATTGCATTGATTGGCCCGTCAGTCACTCTGAAGCGCTTACATTTTAAACAGGTGGAGGTGGAGCAGACACATTAGCATTCGTCCTTCTTTAATTATCTTCCACCTCCCCAAATCTGTTCTCCACCGCACCGAGCAGATGTCGAGATCTGTCTCTGTCTGTCTCTCTTATAAGCAGTCATTTAGCAGACGCTTTTATCTAAAGCTTGCTTGAGGGCACAATGGTGGTTATAGCTCACAGATTGCCTAGTGCAACATTCAAACTAGCCAGATCTTCAATCACCACTATCTTTCATATCTGCCACTGACAAAAGTACAAAGTAGATCACTAATGATGATAAGGCAGCTTTATAAGGACTTAATGAATGTAAAGATAGAGGACAGTCAACATGAAATGTTTGGAATCCGTTTTACTTAAGTAATGCAAAAGTAAAGTGGCGATTTGAAAATAATTGAGTCAAACCTGAATGCAAGTTTGCAGTTAATTGTGAAGTGGATGAACATTTTGAACCAGGTACCAGGCTATATTTTTTTGAGCTTCTATCTACTGGGAACCAAGTTCACCCTCAAGAGCATCTCAATGTATCTCCCAATATTTTTTTATGTAACCTTTATTACATGAATTGGCCTTTTTATAAAGGATTATGAAACCATGTGCACCAATGAATTGTGCACAACAAGACTGCATGCTGACTATACATGAAAGAGAAGGTAAATAATTAGCTTACCTCATACTGATCTCCAGCACAGAGTCGTGCAAAACCCGCCAAGCCTGAAACAAAGGCACATGTTGTTAATAGAGATAAAATCTAATTAAACGTGGTTATAACTGTTGGAAACTAAAAACTAGAACTGAATATTATCCCGGTATACTGAGACTGTCTTACCCTTCATTTTGACATGGAATTCCCCCAACTGGTTCTCCAGCTCACTCTCTAGCATGCACATATTCTGTAGGGATAGAGACAGTGGGTAAATTCATAGTAAAATAGACGAAAGTGGCTAGAACTAGAGAAATAAAAATGCAATGTGTAGAAACAAAAATGTGGCACACTACCGTTTGAAGCGTTTATTGTGGAATAATGCCTACTGTTTTACTTAAAAAAAATAAAAATCATAAAAAATAGTAGACAGTATACACTGTAAAATATTTAGTAGCCAGAGAAAGAGGGAAGAAAATCACAGGGAAAAATTTTCCGACAGTTGAACGCTTGTCTTGCAGCAACCATTAGGATAATGAAAAGCACACTGGGAAAGGCTGTCCACTCTTAATCAGATTGCCTCCCTGCATTATTTCCATGAGCATATCGAATGAGTCTAGTTCTGCCCTGTATCCATCTGTCTGGATCCAAAAAACCTGGGGCCTAAGCCATAATCAGCAGAGCGTAAGTCTCAACTTCCGACAAATTTCATAAAACTAAATCACATTTTTCAGGGTCACACTTTTACAGGAACCTATACATTACAGCAGTGATCCCTAACCCTTTTATCACCGCAGACCGGTCAACATTTAAACGGTTAAATTTGAACAAACATAATATACACATACACCAAGCACCTTTAAACATGAGAAAGTACCGGTGAACAGAGAGGAGCAATACACACCTTCTCTCCACCAAAGCTACAACGCCACTGCCGCTTGCAGCCGCCACCTAAAACCGCCCCCGATATCATGATATTTTGTACTCTCAGCTAACACAGTTAACCTCTTCATCCATGACAAAGCCGAGAGAAATACACCACAGTAAATAAAATGGAAATAATTTAAATGTTCGTTTGGGGGCCTGGTACCATTTGATTCACGAACAGGTACTGGTCCACGGCCCGGGGATTGGGGACCACTGCAGTATTTCCATGTTAATCTCTTGATGTCAGTTTATTACCTATCCTCAACTCCAGTCCCTCATAGCTTGCAGTGAATTAGAGTTCTTAAGTGAATTCAGTTTATTAATTTAAACACTAAATTAATATGAATTTCAGTTCTAAAGCAGATTTAGTGTGAAGTCAGTTGACCATCTCTAGTCGATTTCAAATCTGAATTGGTCACTACATTTCAGTTTTGAGGTGAATTCAGTTAGCTAACACTAAGCTAAAGCGAATTTCAGTTCGAAATGGATTCAGTTCACTAACAATGACAGAGTGTCCATAACTCTTCTTTGTCTTCTTCCCATACTCTCATCTACCCACACACTCTTACCTCTGTGTATTCTTTGAAGCTCTTGTTAGCTTCAGACAGACTTTCTCTGGCCTCCCTGCTGCCTGGAGAGGCAGTGTAAGCCTTGACCATCTTATCAGCTCCGTCTCTCAGTCTGCGCTGCATGCAGTAGGCTTCATACAGCTCATCAATCTGCAGACACACACACACAAAAAAGGTTATTATAGTCAATCAATGAAATACATCATGTGCAATATTGACGTGGCTGTTCATAACAAAGGTCTTCAATAGCATTTCCTGATGAAAAATCCATCTTGAATTGTGTACTGAAAAATAATAGCTGGTTTCTAGCATATACATTTTTGCTTATCAAAATCTATAGACATTTAAAAATCTGGAAGAAAAAAAATACTATGCAAAACTTTTTGCCACTTCGACCAGCAATAAATAAGCATGTCATATGATCAATCAAATAATGTCCAGCTTAGACCAGCTAGAAAGTAACTACCCTGTTCCAAAACACGGATTTTTAAATAAAGTTTAGTATTTTATGGTTTAATGAGGTAATCACAGTTCACAGTCTACATACAGATGGTGACATTAACCCAATTTAACTGTATATGCACACACATGCACAAACCACAACATCTTCTTGTTAAATCTTTTCTTGCTCAAGTACTTCCTGCTGGGCCTCATTGTCTCTAATGCACGTAATTTAGATTTGATTGATCTATCTGCAACACCTTGAGCAGGTCTGCAAATGTGGAA
The DNA here is from genome assembly GCA_037043235.1 of Rhodeus uyekii. Taxonomy (NCBI): domain Eukaryota; kingdom Metazoa; phylum Chordata; class Actinopteri; order Cypriniformes; family Acheilognathidae; genus Rhodeus; species Rhodeus uyekii. The sequence goes on along the minus strand of JAWRVZ010000024.1, from coordinate 1,927,940 downwards.
GCTAGTAATAGAGACAGGAAACTGTTAAATCTCCTCATAATGTCAACTAAAAATAGGCAGATGTTCAGAGTAAGTGACATTATCATTACAAACAGTCATTGGGTAATTATCCACAGCATGTGTCCTGTAATTTGGAGATTAGAAAAAGAATGAGCTGTCTTTTATAAACCCGTATGAATGAATGAGAAATATGCAAATAGTAAGAAAGCTCCATTCATTAGAAGAATGTTTACCAGGAGAGCTGTACAGGAGATGATGATCATGACATTTAAACATTAAAAAGCAATACTCAACTAACGGACACATCACAGAAAACACTGCTGTTTAAGCTGTGCCATGAAAGGCTGTCAAAAATTACTAAACGGGTATAAAGTATATGTGCACCATAATTAAAAGCCACAGAAAATAGCTTGAGTAAAATAAATATTTCAATAGGGGGAAAAAAAGTTCATGAAGTAAATATTTTTTCTTTCGTGCAAGTATAAGAGATTGGGTTATGAATTAGAGTAAGGATTGTAGTAATTTAATTTATTTGAAAAAATTACAATTTTGTAATGTTTTTGAAAGAAGTCTCTTATGCTCACCAAAGCTGCATTTCTTTGATTAAAAATACTCTATTTTCCAAAGGCCAGCATATATTTTTTTTCAACGGGAGAGCTGCATATTTAAAGCATTCACTGAGCATTCACTTCACAACAAATCTCCTCAAGTCCCCTTTTTACCCAGCTGTCCAATCACAGTGGAGGAGGGTCAGGACAAATACACACTGACCACTTGTTACATCCTGCTTGTACAACGACTACAGATTGCTACAAGCACGGACCTAAATCATCCATAAAAAGGGCCAGAAACATTATATTGTGTCAACATTTTTATATTCAGAAACAAACTATCTGCAAAATCAGATACTAAAAACACTACTTAAGATATTCTGTATCATCATTTCCAAAGTGTCTCAGCTAAAAAAAAAAAAACGCTGCACCACCAAAGCACTCTCAAATGCCCGCAACTAGGCATTTTCAGAAATGAGTCTGATGTTTTCAGCTGGCCAGAAACACTTTTGTGGACACATGTCCTCAACATCAAGAACCTTCTAGAAATCATTCTAAAATGGTGATTTGGTGCTCAAGAATCATTTCCCATTCCCATTCCCGTTGCAAACAGTTTTTATACTTGTGAAACAGTGATATATTCAAGATGTTTTGATGAATATGAAGTTGAATTTTATATATCTCATTATACATTGGGTTTTTACATGACATAAGTGTCTCTCCTGTCACTTTTGATCGATAAAAGTATTAATTTCTTTAAATTAATTAAATCCAAATAAATGGTAAAAAAAATGGTAGTATGTTGCCCTTCAAATTGCTAGGCAAATGTGTGCATGTGGCAAGGCCTAGGTGATGAAACAAATCGGCTGAAATGCATAAGCAGCCGTGTCCAGCAGAATTACCCAACACAGTGGGGGAGCCTCGTACTGAAAGTACACACATATGGGATAAACACGCAAGGCAAAATACACAAACACACACAATTCCCAAGGCTGAAGGCGAGAACAAGGGCAAAACGGTCTACGGCCCTTAAAAGGCTTCCTTCAATAACCAAAAGGACGAAGGAGTGTCATAAAGTTGGAGAAGGAAAATTTTCCTCTCAGTGTGTCCATCTGGAGGTGGTTAGGAGCCATCCAACAAGCATGTTCCAGCATACTGGCAGGGAGTCAGTGGGACAGTCATAAGTTTCACAGAGTTATGACAGCGCTTCTCTCACTAATACACTGCAATAGAAAACTGATAACAACACTCTTCTTTTCACATTTGACACAGACCATAGAGAACAGATGAATACCACCATCTCGACAGAGTTCATCGGGACTATCGTTAGCAACTTAATATACTTTTTTTTTTTGTATTTTCTCAGTTCACCCCTCCTCCACTAAAATAGAGGCCCAATATTTCTGACCCAGCCAAAGCATGGAGACTCCCTAAAGCGTTCTCTGCTCATAAAACACACTAATAACGCATGAATTGGGGCCGGGGAGGAAGACGACGATAGAGGAAGGACTCTTCCTGTAGTGCAGCTGGCTTGGGTTAGTTTACGCTGTTAGTTCTGACTCCAACAGGACCAGCGGAGGGTTTAACCACTCCCCAAACAAGTCAAGAATGCAAGTAGCCCCTGAAGCCGTCCTATGCCTGTGACCCATGTCCCCTGTGTGTGAGCATCCATGGAGCAAAAAAATGTGTCCTCAGTGAGAGGGAGGAATAGGCTTTCCAATATATCCTGTAGGTGACCATCTATCAGGGGGGAAAAAAAGTCACCGTTTAGACACAGATGTACGTGCATGAACGCATGTTCACAGCCATGCAGAGGCTGTTATCAGGGCCACTGGGCCATGCAAGAGCAGTCACTAACACAGAGACGTCTGAACAAGAACAGACCTGCTGAGCTACAACACACACGCATCTCTGTTTGACAAGAGTTCCACATCCTGTTTGCTCACAGAAATAAATAAAAATGAATGATGATTTCATATTTAAGTTGTTTTGATTTAATGACTCAAAAAAGTCAGTTGGCATTTCCACATCTTGAAAACTTGAGTGCACACAACAAATAAATAAAAAAGCCTACTTTCAAAAATGTCATGAATTTACAATTTCTTTTGTTTATTCCACTTTAATATTCAAAACCTTTGCATACTTCCTCTTTACAAATGATTTGCATTTCAGTTAAACGGCAGACTTACCTTACTGAGATGAAACTCCAGCCGCCTCATAAATCTCTCGATCACTTTCACTTGCTGAGAGAACAGAGAATAACAATTATAAAGTTCAAAATATTACTAACAGGCATCAGCCATTCAATAGAATGAAACAAGAGTTGATAATGATACTAGGAAACTTTGGGTGTAGTCTCTATTCCCAAACTAAAGTCAAATGAAAAGAAAGATGTGTCCACTCACCTTGTCAAGTTCATACAAAAATCCCTACAATAGAATGATTGTAGAAAATGAATAAAAATGATTCAAACTCAGATTTAAATTGCTTAGTAACATGACACAACTAGAAAGTGCCGAAATGGCTTGACGACTGAAAATAAATGGGTAAATCATGTCTAGACTTGCCAAGCGAGAGTTCCTCTTAGACTCCTTCATTTGTCGGTTCAGACTGTCCAGCTCCATCTGATGGACCTGAAGGTAGGATCTGTAAAAGTATGGGCCCGTATCACCGTCATTGCTTAAATGTATATACATATAATACGTCTCTGAGTGTGAGCAAACTGAAAAAAAACCACTGCATTACATGTTTAAAAGTGCAGTAAATGATTTCTGAGACACGCTGTTGAAAGTGGATCGGACTGAGTACCAAAACACACTTGTAGCCAATCAGCAGTAGAGGACATGTCCATTCATCATGGGGGAGAAGAGAGAGTGAGCAAGAGGGAAATTTGAAGAAAGACTGTAGAAAGAGAGATGGCTGAGAGGCATTACAAAAGAGAAAAGGTCAGAGGAATATCACTAGAGAAAGAAGGACTATGATCAGGCAAGAGCTTTAGGAGCATTAATATTGGAAAAGCTAAAGGTGGAAGGCCTGAGGGCCCGTCCACAAGGAGAATAACAATTATAAAGTATACGTAAAGCATCACTGTATACGTATACATTTTTTATTGTATTGCCGTTTCGTCCACAAGGATCCGCCGTTTTGGGAGACTGAATCCGTTATTTTTTGAAACCGGGTCCTAAAGTGGATAAATCTGAAAACGATACCCTTGCGGTTTCATGTGTACAGAAAATCTGTATATTTTGTCAAACGATGATGTCATCACATCACGTGTCGGCTGCGTCACTGTGCCGTTATGCGCATGTTCAAAGTCTTCTTCTCTGTGTATAGTGTATATCTGTGGCAGAATTACAGCGCCCCATACTGGTCTGGCATACATACTACACCGTTTTCAGTCGGTTTTCGTGGTTTCGTGTGTACGCTGATATTTCTTGAGACGACGCAGTGTTTACGGAATTTTTTTTAGAACGAGGGGAAAAAATGATCGGCTAGGGAATGCACCGGCTTCGTGTGGACGTGGTCTGAAAATGGAATAAGAGGTTGCATTGTTTCTGCTCCATATGCGAGTAACATTGGTTTTTGCTATGTTTCACAGAAGCAAGATTTGCTGTTGCAGTAATGTTAGCTATAGTAACAGGTCAGTTTTGAGTGTTATTGTTTGTGCCGAGCTGCTGTGCTCCAAGCCAACGCTTGTATATACTCTTGTGTACTGTATGTTGATTTATGTTCTTTTTTGCTTTGCTTCTGCTATGAAAAACAGACATCCATTTGTGCATTGCGAGTTCATGCATTTTGGAGGTGGAGCAATGAAGGGAGGGTTGTGTTTGTTTAGGCTGGTTTCAAATATCAACAGTGTATTTCAGAAATGGCATACTGCATCCACATAAACAATGCATATGTGTGTGTACGTACTGTAGTCCTCTCTTTAGTGCCTCGTACACCTCGTCCAGCCTCTCAGGCTGGGGCACCTTTGGGGGAGGTGATTTAGTAGAGAGCGTGAACATCCTGCTGGCTCTAGAGGGAGTCTTCCTCACGCACGCAGGAGTGCTGAACACAGAAAGGTTCCTAGGACACATATGACATAAATGAAGTTTTAGTAAACATTTATAATTTTTAAGGCAATCTTTTGATGGTTAAACCCTTTCCCCATCTCTACTGTGTAGCACCAACTACAACAGTAAGGTTTTTCCCCCTTGAAAAACCTTTTTGCCCCCGAGTTTTTAAAATCTGTATTAAAAAATATGAATATAAAACAATATATTCATAAAAATATATTTATTTAGAATGATGTATTAAAGCTGGAATTTATACGCTTTATATGAACTCCATAAAACTATTCTTATTTTATCTTATTTTGAAATTTAGAACTACAAATGTTAAAAACGTCACAGGAAACCAAACTATTCTGCATAACAAACACATGTACATGATAAATACACAAAATGCAAGACTTGGTGACAATGCAGAAAAAGGTTGGATAAGGCAGATGACATCAGCCAGCCTGAAATGATTAAGCATTAGGGCCATACGTTTATCCGACAAACAGCAGAGGAGGTGTTTGAATGCAGAAAAGTATTATGGTCATCTAGGGAAGCAAACAATCTCTTATCCAAATCAATAGCGCTTTAGAACAACACTCGTGCTGATCGATTCAAGCTGCAATGGCTCTTTCAAGATGACAGACAGCTCAATAAAATGAAGAGGAAAGGCTGATGTGTCTTGATATAATTTGCTCCATGAGGATATAGCTTCACTAAAAGAAGTCACAGTAACAAAGAGTGAATAACGGGAAAATCTGTTACCGTAATTAATCATTGTGATGCTTTAATTTACATTTTTACCCCATTTAACTCATCGTTTTTAATTTCTATCTTTTATCCTTCTGTTCATTCTGTCTGGATCTCTTGTTCAGTGCTCTTCCATGTTGTCCTGATAGTGGTCTTCTTTAAAGTTTCATGAGTTCTCCGTCTCCACTCTATTTCAACAGCAGGGGTTTGAAGAGTGCTGGACATGCTTTTGAATCAAACTACATCAACCAGAAGAGTCAAAGCTCAAGGGCCACTCTGCTCCTCTGAAAAATTAACATGTCGCCAAGTGCTTCCTTCTACACACATACACTTGTAGAAAAACAATGCTTATTAATTAAATAAATATAAAAAGAGAACATAAATTCAACCACAGATAAAGACTAGATACAAGACTGTTATTCCCTGTTTTGCCAAAAACAAATGTCCATGTTTTCCTGCTGCCTGCAGCCATTAGGAAATGTATGCTGGTTCCACAGGACGTCCTGTCAGCTGTGACTTCCCTTTAAAGTTATTGAATGACTTTGGTCATAACTGAAAGCTACACCTTGTCTGTGCTTACTCCAAGTTAACCATTGTATTGGGTATGCATGGCTAGAGCTGGGTGACAAAAACATTTAAATATTTAATATTTGTATCTAAAAAAATAAATAATGTAAAATAATAATAGTAAATTATATATATATATATATATATATATATATATATATATATATATATATATATATATATATATATATATATATATATAAAATAGTATTTGCTTGTATGAAAAGTATGAACTAAAATACTATAATCCAGTTACAAATAATGAATATATTGATTGTAACCATGGATATTAAAATCCTTTTTATTTATAAACAAAAAGCACGGACAAAGGTTTGCCAGCAATATTTTATTGTAACATTTAAATGAATTTATAAAAGTATGGAAACATATATTTTTACAGATGGAAAATTTGAGTGATGACGCAAACAAATCACTGAATCATCTGGAAACTTACTAACCATAAAGCTGTTTTTCCTATTACTATTAAACATACCATCTACCATAATGCTCTAATACTCCCAAGTCACATGACAAGAATGGACCACAAAAATAGTCTACTGATGGTCTTTAGAATATGTAAATATAATAGAATATGCATTAAAATCACTTGCTGAGCAGCTAAATGTTAGGTTTAGGGTTATTAGACATTAAAATAATCAATATAACATGAATATTTGATGCATCTCCCACTCATCCATGCTTGAGAGCACAGCTTCTATTGTTAACCGTTTTAAAGTACAGCTTATTTGTGTGTGCATGTGTTCATGTGTTTTAACACTGACCTGTAGGACTTGTCGTAGGAGTTGACTCCGGCGAAGGACTGGCTCCTAGTGATGGATTTGGAGACGACCCTCCGTGAGGGACGCACAGAAAGGGACATGGTGGATACAGCTTTCGAGGGACTCCCTGCAGAGAAACAGAAACATTAAATGAGGTCAAACGCTAAATGTGTGCGGACTGCGCAGGCATAAAAGTAAAACCTAAAAGTAAACCAGCCACCGAATACAACAGGACATCATTTCTAAAATGAAAGTCTTTTCTAGAGGCGATGTCTCTGAAGTTGCATCTTAAATGCAATTGTTTAACATTAAAAAGGAATAAAACTCATCATAAGCCTTTGGTGGAGTGTCCCTCAGGGCCTGAATGAATCAGTGGATTGTTTAATTTATTTAACAGAGGATATTGCAGTTCTCCAAGGACAATCTTTCTGACCGCTCAAGATAAAAGCATTTTAGATTAAAATTATTGTATTTCCAGGAAACCGTGTCAAACCCAATAGTCGTGTTTGAGTCTTCGGATGGAAAATACTTTAAATAGTTTTGTGACTCAAATGTCTTGAGTGTCTTTCATTGTGCATTTGAAACTATATTTAGAACACAATGAAAAGACAATTAGGTGGCATTATCCAACTAAAATGAAGAAAATCAAGTGATTCCAACCAAAACAAGTAAGTTTTCTCATGAAACAATCACCCAAATCCAAATGGATGCAATATTTTAACCGTATGCCATTCCTACAAAGAAATCAAATGCAATCCACCCATCAACAAAAAGAGAGGTTCAGTTCTTCTTAGTATGTCTGTTCCTTTTAAAATCAACATGAAAAGCCATTCTCAACCTGACGAGATGAAAGATAACAAGTATTTCTAAATGAAAGAGACATTGAACCAGAACAACAACAAAAGGCTGGGATGACTTTATCCAATAGGAATCGACTGAATCATAAAAAGCAGCACTGCTACATAGATGATGTGATGAGACAAGTTGAAAATAAGAGTGCTGGTGTCATCATCTGAAAAGAAAAGCTGTTTCAAAGACAATTCTTGAAGAAAGATTATAAAAGACATTCTTATTTGAAGTTAATGTTCACCAAAGAATAGTTCAATAAGACTAGAAACAAGTATCAAGAGACTACACAGGGTCAATTATGATTTTATATTGGCTTTACTCAAAAAGAAAAATTCTGACATTTGGTGAGGAACATATAAGAAGTATAATATTTTGAGAAATGTCTCGTTTTTTTTCTCATTTTCTCTACAAGGTAAGTCAATGGAAAAATCAACTTTATTGTTCTCCAAAAGAAAGTCATACAGGTTTGGAACAACATGAGGGTGAGCAAATGATGACAGATGACAAATTCTCGTTTTTGCGAGAACTATCCCTTAAAAGTTTAAAACAGACTACCCTGACTAATGCTAATCTTAAATCTCAACATGAATCATGGGCAGGAAATATACTCCCTCAAAACTAAACAGATTACATAGTAGCACTTACACATTACTGCATGTACTTACTAGTAACTAACCCCAAACAAAACCCTAACTATAACTCTATAGTAAGTACATGCAGGTAATTAATATTACTTTGAACTTGCTCAAATAAGTACTAACTACATAACCCTAAAATAAAGTCTAACCGATTACATCTCAATATTGCCAATATGCAAGCTGCTTTAATTTCAGTGAATCATTTGTTAAATTTGCATAATCACTCTAAATTGGTAATAGCTATATATGTTTCAGCTATATCACCCAGCACTGATTGGAAAACAGAGAGAGAAAAAGAAACTAATCATGCTCTTCAGCATAGATAAATAGTTTCTAGATTAGCAATATGTGGAGTTCCTTGTATAATCAGCAAGGTCGCGTATCATTGACCCTGTCATGGCCTATCAGACATCACTGCCATAAAAACACTCTGGACAAAACGTGGGAGGACAGAGCAGTCAAGATTACACTTAACACCACAGCAATCACTGAGGATTTTAGCCAGGACAGAAACCAGGCAGACCCACTCAGACCACAGTTGGGACAATGACTAAGAAACATGACAGGAAAGATCCAAAAGCACACAAACAGAAAGACACTTAGACCAAAAGAAACCCCTGCATAGATGAACAAAGATAGATTGGTAGTGCAAACAAATTAGTCATGTTTGAAGACTGAAGTGATCAACCAAACGGGAAGTCTGTAACATGTTACGTGAACGCAGAACAACTCGTGCAAGTTCACCAAAAAGACCACTTATTCAGCACAAAACAACATGGTGTTATGTAACAGGAGCAGCTTCTCCATGGATCTGTGAGGGCAGGTCGATTACAGCTAGTTTTGTTTTAAATTGAATTAAGATTTAATCTTTTCAGAGAAGAGCAAGAGGAAAGAAACAGGCCTTGAAGTCACATTAGAGAATGTCTGAGGTGTGAGAGAGCATAGATGAGCCCATGAGATCAGTTTAGTGCTTTTAAAAGTCACCTTAATGACCCTGACCGGGACAGTCAGCACACGAGTTTCAGTCAACAAAGATGGGCAGTGCCTTGGATACAGCAATGCATCACTGTTTTGAGGAAGGAAGCTAGAGTTTATTTTAAACCCAAAGTAGAAGACAAGGAAACAACCCAAGCCTAACTTCTGCACTTAATGAAGCTTGGCATGCCTCACTCTGCGCAAATGAGGAGCCTAAAGCCTACCTGTGACTCTCTGGACAGACTAAAGTATTTTAGCTATGTGCAATGCAGTCGGAGGCCACAAGAGTTGCTGGAGGGAGAATTCTTTGCACTGTGCCCAGCAAGAGATCGTCACGGCTAGGGTACAAAGACTTGTTCTGCCCTCCAGCCTACAACCTCCACAGAGAGCAAAACTCCAGATCGTCTTACTGGGACAAAGCTTTAAGGGCTGGATTCGGGTTTTTAAGAGAGCTCTGATGGCTTTGTTCTTCGGGGAAACTGAACATAAAAGTGGGCTTTGCGCTCCCTAGTTTTAATAAGATATTTCTCTTCTCTGAATTACAATGTTAAATGCTTTACGAAGTAAATGAGTAACTCAATTAGCAAGCCAAGTTTTCTGAGCAAATAGTAAGGACGTAAATATTTCAAAAGCATTTCAGATTTGAATTATTTAAGGTTTCTTTGTTTGTCTGGTGATCAGTGAAGAGTGTAAACAAACACACTGAGGTCTGTCGATGCTGATGGGAAAAAAAGACCTTCGTGCTTCCAAGCGTGGAGGAGGGGAAACAGTTCAACACTGAGGGAAGTGGAATTTTTTCATTTCCCGCAGGATATTCAACCGTCTGATAGAAAAATAACATCTGTAGCTTACTATAAGTAGAGATAAGCCCTATATGTCTCTATCTAGATTTCTATACTTCTCTTGCTGACAAATTTCACATTTTATAACAATTCATTTACATCCTGTTCCTGGAGATCTACTGTCCTGGAGGGATACTGTTAGCGAACATCCCGACACTGCCCAAACGGATGAGAGTGAGAGATGAGATAAACAAACAACAATAATAATAGCGCTGAGAAAACAGCAGTTAAGAAAGCATCTGATCATAACTCTGCAATTTGTCTCTCCAGTCAAGTCAAGTCACGTCACATTTATTTATAAAGCACATTATTCAATAGACTGCAATTCAAAGTAGCAGCTTTACAGCATTATACAGAAAAAGGTCAGTGTTGCTTTTGAATAGACAACTTCCACTTTCTACTATAAAGTGACTCTCCAACGTGTTCATATTTTTATTCGCAAATGTCCGACCTGGATGGACTGCACAGAAAAAATGAACTGGAAAAGATTTCCACATCAAAGAAGGTTGAGCGAAATAGGAAGGTTTCAAGAAATGTTCATTTTCTTCTGTCATTGCAAACTAGTACCAAACAATTAAACTTGATTATGGGCTTGTTATTCTACTGGTTACGAGGGACAATACAGTATGACTAGATGGTTGCAAAATATCCGCATGCACATCCCTAGTAACCATTGTTTTCCTTAAGATTACTATTGAAATCATCTAACGCTCACTTAAAGTTAACCTTTAAAAACACTAATAATTTAATAACACTGTTAGATGTAATCTGTAACAAATCTCAAAATCGTAATTGTCATACCAAACATTATAATGTTATGCCTAAATTAAATTGTATCATGTAAATTGTAAATTTATTCAAATTTAGTGTTTTAAATTTTATTTTTAATTCATATAAACAAAATGGAATTGAATATTAATATTTGACATTTATCAGATATTAACCAAAACATTAATAAATAGTTATTAGCTAGGTTATCTGTATCAGACAAAATTTACTAACTTATTTTCCGCATCCCTAAAATAATCTCTCATCCTTAGATTAGCCAATATAACAAATAAATAGTTTATTTAATAACTGCCAATAACAGTGAGTACAAATACCCTAAAAAGATTCAAATCAATAGCATCAGAATGAACGTAGAATAACTACGTATATGAACGTAGTTATAGAGAAAATATTTCCCTTGACAAACAACCAAAATACACACACAAACACACACCTTCTTGTGAGCCTTCTTCTTTTGTGTCACCAGGTAAACAAGTCAAGTGACACATTCTCCTTCTTCACCATGACGTGTGGGAATCAAACATCTACTACATTCCCTTCATCCCTCCATTCGAATCCTTTCACGAAGAACAAACAAACACCATCAAAGTCTCATCCTTCCAATTGTTGCTCTGTGCCGTGTTCCCACCTGTCCAACCAGACCCAAATGCAACTACTTCTGAAATATTTCGACACTCCAACCACATCTCAACGTTTTTCACAATAATTAAAGCTGGTCAGGCTCTTCAAAAGCGTGTGGATCAGAGTGGCTGTATTGTTCTAGTGGTCTGGATTTGCTCCAGGACTATTCCAGAAAAACAAAGCACCTGGGGGCCTCCCCCCCCTGATCTGACACAAACCAACTGGGATCCAACCATCACATACACTGTCAACCAACCCAAATTAATGTGATGATTTATCAGACTACATTTTATGAATGCATACTGTTCTTTGTAGCTCTACAGCCACAGTTTTTGAGCTCCATCTAAACACTGCGATAGATTGGGGTGAGAACCTGTAACATAAAAGCAAGCTTTCCAGTGCTCTCTCACTAAGAGAGTCTGTGATGATAGGACATTCGTCATGTTGGTGCCGGTAGCCTCGCTGTCTCCAACACATTCCATTCATATCAGAGATTACCAAAGTCTGGTGTCCATCAAACAAACACTAGTAGTAGTCAGAGGGGAAGAAACCTAATGCTATGTCCCCCCAAAAAAAACTCTCTGGGAACCAGCAGAGAGAATCAGGCGGCTCTCATAACATCGCAGTGACATCTGGGGTCAGTCCTGCACCTTTCCAATCCAACTTGACTGAGGAAACCAGAAACTAAAGCTGTGTAAATTATTTATACAAATATATTAGCAAATGTGATTAATATAACTGAATGCTAAAAAGAATAAATGCAATTTGAGACAAAGACTCAAATAGGGTTTCCTGTAGTTCAAACAGTAGAGCATGGCGCTCGCAACGCTAAGGTCAAGGGTTCGATTCCCAAGGAAAGCAAGCTACTGATTAGAATCTCAATGTGTTCCTTAAATGTAATGTAAGTGGCTTTGGATTAAAGCGTCAGCCAAATGCCTAAATGTAAATAACATGTTTGAAATTATATATCTTTTAAATATAATATTGAATGACTATATTCAATTTGTCCTCAAAAAGTGAAAGAAAAAAAATGTAATAGGAGGTATTAGTAGCAGTATCATTTACTTGAATTAATATTTCAAATATCTTCATGTTTATTCTAGATTAATCTGGCCATTCAATGTTATCATTCAAAGCCATCATCCAATAACAGGAAAAATCTTGTCCTATAACTTGTCAATATATATCGGTCTATCACTATCATCTATGAATATTTTGTAACGAAATTCCCCTATGGAAATCTTTCTTCAATACCAGGATGTGACAACAAGCACCTTGAGAGTTAATAATAGTCATGAGGCTTTTTGAAATCCCTTAGCACTTAACATTTGCCCCGCATGGTGTATATCCTTCCTTCCATTCTCTGAGTGAAGGCCTGAAACAAGAAACTCACCATTTCCATTTTCTTCCCTCTACAACTACACATCTTTCGTACATCCTATAGGTCTCTGCAACATTTGACCTTGAGGTCTACAACTGTGAGGATCATCTGAACGAGTGTTTACAGCTTGTGTTAACAGGTCCTTAAGTAAACCAGAGGTATAGTCCGAAGGGCTAAACTTAAGGACCTCTCTGTATGTTTGTTCTAGTTGACCCTAAGGAAACACGCTGAACCGTAGCCCAAAGTAAACATATATCAAGTATCTACGGTCTCTAGCTCCAACAGAACCATCACACGGGAACCCAGTGAGACACCTGTCCCAGGAGGACAATTGCTCCACCACAAAACCCAAAAACATCTGGGCAGAAAAAGTGCTGGACAATGACGTAAAAAACTAACTCAGGCCTGTGGAAACAAACACAAGTCCTGTTGTGAGGAACTATATCATGTATCTTTACAGATCACTTTCACTTCACTAAACTGTGACCACCACTGAGAAGACTTTATAGACTCAATTGTGTTTCGCAGAATAGCATCTAATAGGAAAAAACTTTTGTGACACGGTATCACTTCTTGTGTACTTTAGCTACAGTTGTCAGCGTCCTTGGGGAGCCAAAACAAAATGTAGCCGAGCAAATGTGGGCGATTTTGCAAACAGGAAATCTTTCTACATCATTCTACAATAAAACAAGGAAGAAAAATGCACTTAAAATATTCAAAACCTGACTGTACAACCACATTAAAATGACAAACACCTCAAACACCATGATTATATCTCACAAAGCTGTGGTTCATAAATCTCACAGTACCTCCATATCCACTGTACATTTTGTGATGTTGTCTTCTGATGAATGCTGTATAAAACGAGTGTGTATTCCTCTTCAAAGTAAATGAGTAGTAGAAAGAACAATCACAGATCCAACTGTGGTGGTCTTCATCCCTTACTCATACTCTCACAGCACTGGCAGAAAGAGAAATACAAAGGTTGCCAGGAAATGGGAAGGCCTTCGCCCTCTCTGCAACCCACTCCTCCCCCTCATTCTGCTTCCCGTTCACTTCCCTGTCTGACATCACGCTCTTCCTGCCTCTCCCTTTTCCAGCAAACGGACCTTAATGATAAACACCCAGTCCAGACGCACTCCAGAAGTTTCCAGACCTCAGACTGTTAATAATAATTCTGATCATGTCATATTTAAATAATGTGGCTTTGAATAGCATAAAACATTGACAGTGTTTTATGACATTGACATTAACAGTGGTGGAACATCTTTCAAAAGGTAAATCACTTGATTAGCCTCAGATAATGCTTCAGTAAAACATCTAAAAAAGTATGAGAATGTTTTAAACGTGCAAACTGCACTCTGACAGCATTGTCCGTATAAAATTCATGACTTTGTTTTAATTAAATGATCTTCCATTCAAGATTTTTTTTTAAATCTAAAACACTGGTCCTGGTCTCAAGACTTTTATTAATGTTTAGTCACAGATTCGGGGGAAATTCCCATTTTCCTGAATCATGTTCCGTACGGTAAATCTGATAACTATCTAAAATGTAATATGCAAGAATTTTGGCTATTGAGACTCAAATACAACATTGTGTGGATGTTTTGTCTTACCTGCTAAAATGGCTATACTACTTCTTCTAAAAGTTTGGTGTCGGTAAGATGTTTCCATGTTTTGAAATGGCTACATTTATTTGATTAAAATACATTAAAAACAGTATTTAAAAATATATATATATATTATTACAATTTATAATAACGGTTTAATACTTTAATTTATTTTAAAATATAATTTATTCCTGTGATGGCAAAGCTGAATTTTCAATTTAAAATAATTGTGCTGCTTAATATTTTTGTGGAAACTGGCACACAGTTTTTGAGGGCGTTTAACAGCAGTTATTTTGAAAGAAACTTAAGAACAGAATTATAAACATCTGTACCGTTACATTCTTTAAAAACAAAGAAAGACTTACTGACCCCAAACTTTTGAATGGTAGTGTAAGTTAGAACATGGATAACATGATCAGGACCTCAATTTGGTTCCATTTTAGTTAGTGAATTAATTTACATTTGTGCATTTGGCAGACGCTTTTATCCAAAGCGACTTACATTGCATTCTAATCAGTTCTTGCTTTCCCTCAGAATCGAACCCATGACCTTGCTCTAATGCTCTACTACAGGATTGAGCAACAGGAAATTCACTGAGATGATTAGCAGTGGTTAACACCCTGCCTTTTATACTATAGGTCGACTTAATCATGCACAATTGTGAACACGAATATTCTATGCAAGTCCTATTCCTCTGTATTTGTTGATTGGATAGATACAGATCTGAATGCAAGCTTGTAGTTGATTGTAGGAGAGGGTGGGGCTTAAGTGGACTACATGACTGGAGAAGTCTGACAACGATCGAGTTATGATATTTTGATATTAAAATTAATGTATCATTCAAAATATAAATCAATAAAATGCTTTTAAAAATGGATAGGGTTGTTATAGTAGTGTGTGTGTAGAGCTGGCATGCGATGCGGAACAAGGCGAGGAGCACAGGATTCAACCAAAAATACTTTAATTAACAATGAAAACAAAACGGCACATGAGAGCGCAAACATAAGGAGACATCCACACGTAACTAAACCACATAACTTTAGATAACGACAACAACTGACAATCTGGGAAGTGAACAAGGAGAACTTAAATGCTGGCTATGATTGAACTGAAACACAAAACACCTGTGACTAATGAGTGATGATGGGAACAGAGTGAGGTGAGATCAGGAGCGGGAAACATGTGACAGACAACGTAAACTAAGAGTCCAGAACAAGGTGACAACTAACATAATCGTGACATGGGTGAATTTCCATTTTTTCTCAATTTAAAAGCACCATTTCTGTTCAACATCCATACTTGTCATAACGTGGATTAGATTAATCCATGTAGACTGTCAAATATTTCACAACGTAATGCCACAGTATCTCACAGCATTGTGACATTCTGGCATATTTTATTAAGACTTAGTCCGTATCTTTAATAGAATTCTAAGTTATAAGCTGTAAAATTTAATTTCAGTTTCCCTTGAACAAGAATTTAATCTTGAAAGATTTGCTGTGGCTTCAAAGTTAAGCGATGAAAGTAGAAAAGCTCATCAAAGACTACGGTCAGCGTAACGCAACATTATTATTATGTGGCTGTAATGACAGATATGTTTGTGATGTTCAAGTGAGAACACGAGTAAGGGGAAATGCATGAGACAGGCAGCTTGAATGACTGGTTTTTGTGGAGTAAACTGAGACTTCACTGCTTCAACATATACTTCTAAAGAGCTGTTTGGCCCAAATTCTTCTCTGGAGTGTTGACATGGAAGTCGGTGTTCTCATTTCATTAATTGCCATCCATTTGCGTCATACACATCAAAGGTGAAGTAGCAGTTCATGTAAAATTGTTCTGGTTCTACAGAAGTTGCTGTGGTGTCACACTTAAACTAGCGAGGAGATTTCTGTCAGCAAAGCCTGTCTGTTTAAATGTCATGAAATTGAGTGTGTTTGAACATTTGTCTAACAATCCGATCACACGAGATCAGACACAAAGATACAATGTACAGTACAAGAAAAAAAAAATACGCAAAATATTTTATGAACTAGGGATGGATGATGAATTTGTGTTGGTATTGATGACATAATCAAGTTTCATAAAAAAAGATTAAAGTTAAAAGTTTAATCAAAGAGCCTTTTGAAACTCGTTTTTTAACAACAACGGCTATTTAACTGAAATCACGATTGATCTGATTAAAAACAAAACACCCTTCAAATACTTATGGTTAATTTAAGTCAAGTTGGAAATACCTTTTTTATAAGTTGAACGCACATGAACACCATTACAAAGTCATAAAATATGAGTGAGAAGCTCAGCTCAAGTTTTAAATAAAAAAAGGACCAATACACTATTAACAGTGCAATATTATTATTATTATTATTATTATTATTTTATTTCAATTTTAAATACCTTTTCAAATGTAATATTTTTATTGAAGTAAAAAGTTTAATTTAAAAACAAAAATTTTAAAACTGATCTTTTAATGAATTTCTTTACTGTCAATTTTGATCAATTCAATGCATTCTTGCTATTAAATTATTATTGATTATTTTCTTTATTGTAATCTTCATGATCTCAAACCTTTGACCAGTAAGTTATATACTTATATATATATATATATATATATATATATATATATATATATATATATATATGCGCTAGTTTCACACTAGTGCTCTGAATTCAGAGCTAATATCAGAGCAACACTCTATCAGTCTGTAAGATATCAGACTGAACCTTATCTTAAGGTGTCCGATTCATTTCCTCTCACAATTTGTTTATTACTCATGCAATGATATGGATAGGCCGGCTTGACTGAGGTTTATCAGTGTACCACAGCATGACATTACTATAGTGATACTGCATCTGTTATGGTGACACCAGGGCAACAGACAGTATGAAAATCACATGAGGGCACATCTCATGCTCATGCACTGTCTGACTGCTGACTTAAGCACATCATTGTAGAATGAGACCATAACCGTACATTGTGAACGTGCAATTCAACCATGAAGTACAGATAATATTTCAAGATCTAACATGTGCCTTTTCTGAGGTCCATAATTGGTGGAACAAAATTGGTATGAAGAATAATTAAACTTAATGTTACTATGCTTGCAAATAAATATTCAGTTTTTCATATTCAGATATAATTACTAAGTTATCAACACTAGTTGTACCAACTCAATTCTTATAGTTGCCTAAGAGTTAAAAAAAACATATTATCCTCTGGTGTTATGGGGAGAAAAATCAGGATGTGACAGCTAAAAGAAAAAATCCTGACATGATTTTAATATAAAATAAACAAGCAATTTTGTCAATACGGTCATCAAGGAAAATATATGAACATCACACCATATAGTTCCTGTTCTTAGCACAAAAACAAGATCAAAACTAAATTTAATGCAATTACTAAATTAATTTTTGATGGAATTTTCATTCTTAAATATCAGGCATGTCTATACATCCTGCCTGATCATATAAAGATAGAGACATGAGAGATGAAGATGAGAAGCTGGGCTGCCCCAACCATAGACTTCGACTTAGTTGCACATTTATAATAACAACTACTGTTTTCTGAGTCAGTGTCAGCTGCAAAGAATTTGATGATATAGTGGACTATAGTGGATATGCCTATAAGGACAAATCACAATATTACAGTACAGAACTTCACACATTCCAAAACCTGACAAATGCAGATTCAACATGTTCAAATGGGGAAAAAACAGTGCCAACAAACAGCAAAAAGATTTGACAAAACCGGACAAATATGTCTAGTGTGTTTTGTCACCATCTGTCAGTGCAGTGTGAATTAGCCTATTGAGATAAATGCATGATAAATGCACTAGAAAACATTTTGTGTGCAAAGAAATGCCCCCAAATAATGACTTTGATCAACAAAATATATTATCTTCCGTGTCGTTCGCCTTGTAAACAAAGCAGCCCTTGCAGGTTTTACGTCAGCTCGGTATTGGCCGAAGGCTCTCTGATGTCATCAAAAATATCTTAATTTGAGTTCTGAAGATGAACAAAGGTCTCAAGGGTTTGGAACGACATGAGGGCGAGTAATTTCTATATACATGCACAAAAAACCCTTGATATCTACACACAAACTAGTAGTGAGTTTCAGGATCCTCAATAAAGTCAGAAATCAGCTTTGATTGGTCCTTTCTCTGTTATCTAGATCAGTCATTCCCAAACTGTGGTCCGCGGACCACTAGTGGTCCGTGAGGGTACTGCAGGTGGTCCGTGGAAAGGCAAAATAAAATAATATTTTACCTTCATTAATTCATATTTTACCAGGAAATTCCCATAAAAAATTTTTTTAAGAATATGTAGGCCTATATTGATATAACATTTGCATTAAATTGTCAAGTTATTGTGCGATTACTAAAATAGGCCGGTGGTGTTCGGCCGTGACGTTCAAGTTCAGAGTCGTTATGGATCGGTGGATAGCAACAGGTTCTCTGAAGAGAAAAGAGGCAGAAGTTCCAGAAAATGAAGAGATTCACAGTGAGTCGGATGCATCTATGAGCCAGATTCATCAGAAAACAACAAAGAAAGAGGGTGAAGAGAAAATACTGTGAAAGCTATTTAGCATTGTTTCAGCTACACCGGCCCGGCATACGAGCCGTTGCCCGTTTTTTTCAGAAATGCCAAAGGATTTGAAATGTTGACTATCCAAGTGTTCTTTTCCATTGCTATGGAAATAAGCCTGTTGTTCAAATTAACCTGATTATGCCCTCGGGCACATGAGTAAATAAATAAATTAAATATGTGGCAGCCGTTGTGTGCAGTAAACTTTCTTTTAACAAGCCTGTTGCACACTGATGTGATGACTAGTTATAGTAGTGCTAGTAAGCCTATTTAGAGGTGCGGATTAATTCAGGTAAGACTGTGTGTAGACATTTTATTATGCGTGTTATGAGGTGGTCCGCAAATTTTTTTGATTACAAATAGTGGTCCACACACACAAAAAGTTTCAAAAACCCTGATCTAGATTACAATGTCAACAACAAGCAGAGGATTATGGCTGTCAAATACAGATTTTAGTTTTACATCATATCCCTCTTAGTCTGACTCCTAAGTTCGCACCTCCTAACAATCTCTCTTTCTGAGGCAACTGATTAACAGTCATCCAATAAGACCTTCATTTCCTCCAGTGCCTGCCTTCAGTCTGATAACAACAAGTGAACGAGGATGTGAGGGAGGCAAAGAATGAATATAATGGACTTTTTTATTGACCATTTCAGGAGCTGTTGTGGCTTTCAGCGGAGGCGTACTGTTTCGCATTTTGAGCAAGAGAGTTATTGCTATTGCTGACTTGGCTTTACATCTGCATCCTAAAACGTTTATACTGCCGCTGTCTGAGAACATATCTTTTCAAATCAATAAAGGCATTAAGAATGTTCACACAAATGCAAAAACTAATCCCACTCAAATCCCGAGAAAAGTTACTTTTAAATTACAAAAAAAGAGAGAACTACACAGGGAAAACAGACTCAGACTGTCAAGTGAGACTTTCAATTAAACATCGAATTAAGTAGAAAGACTAAATAGTATTTTCTCATAAAATATACTTGACTATAATCAGTTATAATATCCATTTATATTTAAAATGTATTTTATATATATATATATATATATATATATATATATATATATATATATATATATATATATATATATATATATATATATATAGAGAGAGAGAGAGAGAGAGAGAGAGAGAGAGAGAGAGAGAGAGAGAGAGAGAGAGAGAGAGTGCACTTCCTTTTTCCCCTAAGCAGTGACGTTATCTTATAATCTCGTGTCATACCTGTATGATCACGTAACATAGTTATTTTTTTAAAAGCGTAATACAGAAGGAGCGTGCATACCATCTTCACACATGACTGAACCTGAACACATCATATGAGATGAACTTCATGAACTCACAGCAAAACATTCTAGTTAAGTTTAACACTTTTTCCCACATAGCCTAAATCATACTGGTACTGACCCAATTCATTTCCTCAGATACAAGAATGTTTCAGCAAGCCAAGGCATGCTAACACCCATCATAAATACATCATCTCCACTTTCATATAGTTCCCTGACAATTTATGGAAGTATTAGGATATGTCTGATAAGAGGATGTTGATCAATCATCCAGCAGATCATCCTAGCTGCAGGGGTACAGGCAAGTGCCTGGATCCTCATGAATCCAAGACTTTCAGTTTAATCCCCAGCTGGAGATTTAGGGGTTAGTGGGTCACTCTGCACTGCAGAATTACAGTCAATCAATGGCTTCAGTCAACTGCCTGGATATCAACATTTATCAAAATATCTTCTTTTGTGTTCAGCAGAATAAAGAAACTCACACAGATTTGGAACAACATGAGGGTGAGTAAATGATGACATAATATTCATTTTTGGTTGAACCATCCCTTTAAGTAAACATCTTAAGGGCCAGTCACACAGCCGATCACGCACGAATCGCACACAAATCACGCACAGATTGGGTTTGTGCGTGCTTGTGCGTCGAGAAATTGACCAAAGTATTCCACGAACATTCGACGCACGCCCGACGCATGAATCACTGACAGAGCACGTCCAAACACGCACACTTCGCGAACGTTCCACGTACAAGCACTTCAGAATCCACATTGTCAGTGGAATGAACGTGATACGAGCGCGGTTCATGCGTGATATGAAGGTGGGGCGTCAGTGGACGTGGACTAATTACGAACTAGTTCCGACGCATAAGCACTGACGGCCGACCGTGTCCCGCGCATAGTCACGCATAAACTACGCATGGCGACTCATGAATAACGCACACCAACGCACAGCTGTGCGTTGGAAAAATTTTTAACCGTTCAAAACTCAAAATCACGCACAAACCGCCTTCGACGCACATCCACTTACAATCACTGACGGTCCACGTTCGTTCCACCGACGAATTACGCATACGACGCACGCTCCACGCAGAAACGAAAATCTGCACGTAATCTGTGCGTAATTCATGAGTTTTCACTGTGTGACTGGCCCTTTACAAAGATTTTTAGTTTTTTTGTCCATAATGGAAATAATAATGATTACTAGAATTTAAAAACTGCAGTGAATACTACCACGATTCAGCTGGTTTGATAACAAATAGCACGGACATAAATGGGCTTTCCTGTAGCGTGACACTTGCAATACTTGGGTTCGATCCCCAGGTAAAACAAGCATAAAATGTCAATGTGTATCTTGAATGCAATGTAAGTCACTTTGAATAAAAGCGTCTACCAAATGCGTAAAAAAACATTAGATTTTAAATATAAAAATATTTTAAATGTTGGCATTTCAATAAATCACCCACAACATTACATCCAAAACCGTTTGGCAGTTGGTATGTAAAATATGATGGTATGTGACTCTGCATGGCATGTGCTGTCATGATCTCAGTAAAGAAAATGCTTCATTAACTATTTAATGTCCATTGATATTTATGTAGAATAGCTTAACATTTCTGTCCTGACCCATTATAAGCTGTAATCGGAGCGTAATGGGATATGAGAGCGGTCTTAACTAAAATTAATTATGACCAATATGTAAATATTGACCATAAAGGATATCTTAAAAGGGAAAAAGGTGGTGTTGGGGGGCGGGTTTTTTTCCCCCGTCTTGTTTCTTAAACAAATCAAGGAATCTTCTTAAAGCCAAGGGCTTTGAGAGGACCACTGGAGAGGGAAAGAGGATCAGACAAGAAAACCTTCACTTCCTGTTTGTTCAAACCCTCCAGAGACATGCCCGTTGCATTTGTGGTCTGGTCAAGTCTAAAGTCCTATCACTTAACTGAAAGGAGGACGTTTATTCTTCAGCGTAAACTTCTCTATACAGTTTAGTATGCAACTTTAACACCGTGTCCTAACCAGCCACGACGGCAATACGTGACGATTCTATTTTAGAAACGGTTCCCATTTCTGTGAACTAGCGCAGTTGAACATGCAAAGTATGCTAATGATAATACCATGTATATGTGTTTTACGTAACGTTAAAAATATCTAATGTGAGTTTGAGCATCATTGTGTGTGACCTTTTTTAGCCATACTTAAAGTGACAACGGATAAATCACAAGAATGTTCAAACTAAGAGTTCAATGTGAACAAACACACTAATGTGTATTCAATGACAAATATTGTTTTAGTCACTCAGTTGGCTTTTTTTAATGTTAAAATGGTAATATTTATGACTGATTATCCACTTGGATAATCAGTTTCATTGTAGCGCAGTGCACTTGCAGAAAGAGCCCGCCCACACGCTCCTCTGATTGGCTGTAATTTTTGATTGAAATGTTGTCGTTTCATAGTCGTGTCACATCTGGTGTGCAGTTGGGAGACAAATTGCTTCTCACTGGAATCTTATCACGTCGCGTCTGGTTGGGAATCGGTCTAAAGCCTTCTTCATATGTTGCACAGATGTATTTTGTCATTTTTTTAAATTCTATTTCATTGTGCTCACATCCAGAGCACGATTAACACACATCCAGACAAACACTCCCATTTTAATAAAAGCACTTCTCAAACCCATCTGAATCAGAACACAAAATCTCAGTCATCCTCTATCAATAACTGCAACTTGGAAAGCGAATTAGAACAAGTCCAATACGATACCTAGCACTATCACACCACATTATGGGGTTTACTGAACACGCACACATTAATTAGGAGTCCAGCAGGTTTTCTGAGATCTTCTGTGACCTTTCTTGAGGTACTGCTGGCACCACTGGGAGAACATCAAGCAGGATTATTATGCATGAAGACACTCCAGCTCACTGTGAACTTCACAGCAATTCTGTATGCCTTTTTCCTACCATATTAGGGTCTGTGTAGCAACACAACTGATTCATGTTTTATGTCATCAAAAAAATGCACTTGCACAATGAAACAAAATGCTGAAACTAATTACCCATAGCTCTGAAAATCTGACACGTCAAGCCTGAAGCTAACTGAGGTTATAATAAATCACTCCTCAATCTCAGATTGTACCAAGAGCAGTTCCTTTTGTTTACAGGAAGAACATTTAACCAAGATCACAAGGCGCTGATTCAGAATATTCTTAAAGGGATTAAAGTCTTTTTTTGTCCATGCAGTGAAAGTCAACAGGGTGCAGTGCAGTTTTGAACCACATTGACCTTCGTTGCATGGACAATAAAGGATGAAACATTCTTCAAAATATTTTGAGAAGAAAGCTATACAGGTTTAGAATGACTAAAGAAAAGGGTGAATAAATGATAATAAGTTTCATTTTGGGGTGAACTATCCCTTTATGATAGAGGGAAAACAACCCAAATAAACAGAAATGGACAACTTGACACCTGCATGGAATTTCAGTTTCATCACATCCACAGTTTTCATGCACCTGTTTGTCAGTTTTGTTGCCTTTGGGATAAACACACCATCGTTGGCAAGTTGATCACAGACACTCAAGGAGTCACTGTAGATTTAAGGTAAAGACAGTCATCCGGCTCAGAGTGCAGTGTGTGTGGGGCATTAGGTTTGTGACAGACCATACAGGCGACTTCGAGAGTAGATGGTGTAAGCTGATTAACATGGAGAGCAGACTGGCAAGGTGTAAGTGATCTGTCACAACACACAGCTCTTTAAACTTGTCAAAAGGGTCAAACCATAGACAAACTAGAAAACAGATTCAATCTCACATAGGTAGGGCTGATGTTGGGAAGCAAGTTAAAAACAGCAGATATTCTAAATTATAGTTGCCACCATGATCCAAACCACCTGCACAACTGTCATCAACAACCACAACAGGTGGTGGAGAGAGAATAAGGTTCTTAGTAGTACTGAAGTTCCTAGGATGACCTCACTGTCATGAAGACTAGGGTCGACTGAAATGGTGTTTCAGTGGCTGATGCTGATATAAAGATATGCTGATATAAGAATGGTAATGGCCAATATAATATAATATAAAAACTATGACTTGAAAAAAAAACATTATAATATATAAAAATCAGTATACAATCCCTCGCCACTTTGCGGTTAAAATTATGCGGCCTCAGTGAACCACAGAGTTTTCAAAAATATTAATAGAAAAATTCAAATTCAAAAATACCATCATATCGGCAGCCATATTGCGGAAAGCAGCGTTGCTTCATCGTGATGTGAGAGAAACGGTTTCCCAGGATACCAGACAAAGAGAGAAACTCTCTCAGAAGCAAATGTTGACGAATCAGACTTCCCAAACTGATTTAAAGACTTTATTGTACCAGTTCAGTAACACCATCATCATCGAACCGCACAGGTCTGTCATCGTCGTCATTACTGGAGTCAAGTCTCAAGATACTGCTTTCATTGATGAGTGTAGAGCACCATAATACGTATCGATTGAGAGAGAGAGAGTAAATGTATAATATTAAGGTTTTATAATTAAATAGATTTAATTAAAATATAAAAAGTACAAATATACATATTTTAAACATTCTGGTACCTACACAAACATATACGGAAATTCCTAAGGGGGCCAATCCTACTTCACGGATTTTCACCAATCGCGGGGGGTTCCGGTCCACATTAACCGCAATAAACGAGGGATCACTGTATATACATAGGTGCTGGGTAGTGTTTCTGTAACTGAGCTACTGAGTCGTTTTTTACGGTTAATACAAACGGTGAACCCCTCAATACCACAAACCGGTTAAAACTGGATACATTTTTCAACAATACTTTTGCTTTCTGTTCTGAGAGAATATTTCCTGAGGGGAAACTTCTCGAATGAAATTACGGTTAGTATTGCATTGAATTCCTATCAAATTATTACTGCACAAATAGAAAAACATCTGTAGTCTCACATTTGTTTACATGTCCATCTTCACAGCTACCATTTACTTGTAACGCTAGCTTTTTACAACTACAGCTTACACCACAACTACACTCACAAAGTGAGCCATAGAAGTTTCACCTCTCACTAAACGAATACACAACCATCTCTGCCATGAGCTCCACTGACTACAATAGGAGTACTATTGATTTTGTCAACTTAAATGATTGTCGGAGGTACACATATACGTACATACACACGTGACATTCTAATGAATTTCAATCATAGCAATTTTTTTTTTTTAAGTTTTTGTACTAGAATTAAATTTCATTAGCCTACATCACAGATATGTCAGTTTTATATGATCCAATCCACCTCAATGCGCAAACATAAATATGAGGTATTGCCAGTGAAAAATAAAAAATCCATATGACTCCATTTCAGATAAACTATGAAAAGCAAACCGTTTTGCACAGTACATTCAGAGGCACTACTGTCTATTGTTTATGAGCCAGCACATAAAAGTTTTTCTAAAACTTTCAGGTTCCTTGCATCACAGTTTGTGAGTCCCGTGTGCATGAACGCGCCTTGGGGAGAGTGTGAGTCACCCAGTCCAGATGCTCCGTCTCTCCTGTACTGACTCAGTAATAACAGTCTTCTCTCTCTGCGTAATGATACACTCCAGAAATACACATCGTACTATAACACACAGCCTACCTAGGAATTACACAGTATGCTAGGCCAAATACAACTGGACTGTACATTTTTTAAATACACAGAGCCATGATGCATGTTGTGGATGTTGTTCAATGACACATTGCCATGGCAACCCTATAATGACAGTCGGTTTAAACACACGGTTGCGCTGGGTCGTTTTTACAGAACCAAGATTATGCTACATAGCAGATACACATGAATGGCACGTTCAGATTGTGAAACATCCAGACATTGCTCAACATTCCAGCATTGTGTAACACCGCACACTCTTAAGTGTGTTTACTCTCATTTGATGAGTGTCAAAAGGAAGCCAAAGATAACAGGTGACTTATTCAAGTCCTTTATCTTCTGCAAACAAAAACTTTAACTCACCTGAAAATGATTTTCCTATAAGAAACTATGTCTTCAGCATATCTAACATTTATTGTAGCTACAAATATATAGCTACACAAAATATCTTTCAATATATTTAAGTCTTTATGACAATTTTCAATTTTTCTCACCATTTATGTATTTGGTCAAAAATGGCTTTAAAAAAAAGTTTACCATTTACCCAAAACAAATACACTAAAATTCAAAAGTTTAGGGTACAGTTGTGGTCAGAATTATTGGCACCCCTGGTAAAAATGATCAAAGATGCCTGTAAAAAAAAAAGAAAAAAAAGAATCTGCATTGCTTACACTTTTGAGCTTTCATTCGACTAAATTTAAAAAAGGTAAAAGAATTGAAAGGGGAGGGCGAATTACATTATAAAATAATGTGACAATGAAATCTCTGAAGTACAGTTTCATTAATATTTCTTTTTTTTGCAGCACCAGGGTGACTAAGAATAGGAAATGCCATTTCCACACTGAGAAGCGGATCACTGCATCCGCATACATTTCTTATCGGATTGGCGTTCCGTCCACACGCATCCGGCGATTTGGAAGACTTCATCCGCTCTCTTTTTATACCGGGTCCTAAAGTGGATAGATCTGAATCCGACACCCTTGCGGACTCGTGTGGACGGCCAATCCGTATATTTTTTGTTTACCGATGATGTCATCACATCACATGTCGGCTGCGTCACAGTAACAGCAACAGTGTTGCCAGATTGGACTGAAGATTCCAGCGCAGCTACAGCTTAAAACCCTCCCATTTAAAAAAAATACCAGCCCAAAGTGCGTACTCTTATAAATAATTAAAAATGTTGAGCGATTTTATGCATCAAAAACCATCCCAAATTTTATCAACCATCCCAATGCATTTTTTCCCGGTCGGACGTGACAAAAAGGTAACAACACTGAACAGCAACAACAATGCGCATGCTCAAAGTCTTCTTCCCTGTGTATAGTGTATATCTGTGGCAGAATTACAGCGCCCCATACTGGTCTGGCATATAAACTACACCGGATTCAGTCGGTTTCAGTGGTATCGTGTGGACGCTGATATTTTTTTTTGAACAAGGAAAAAAAAGATTGGATAAGGAACGCGCCGGCATCGTGTGGACATGGCCTTAGTCTCACTTTGACTTCTTGTTTCAGTGTAAATATGAGGAAACACAAAGACTAAATTACCTTAATCATCCAGAACAATATATTTCTGATGTGCAGCGAAAGACTGTTCACAAAGAAGAAAGTGGCTGTAAGAAAGCCGTTAAAGAACTGAAAATTCCCATTTCCCTCATCAGGGCAATAACTAAGAAGTTACAATCAACTTGTAACGAACGGATGTGTGTCTAGATTATCTTAATGCACATCGAGAAGGAAAGTTTGAGTGGGGTCAGTTAGGGGGAAAGTTAGTTCTGTCTTGGGGTCAGAAAGCCTAAAAATAAAAAACTCAAACAGCCCTATATCAACACATGTTGTTTAGGAGGGTTTCAATAAAAAATTCTCCTCACTCATCCAAAAACAATCTCCAGCATATTCAGTTGTCAGACACGAATGGAACTTCAAATGGTCGGTCAAACTGGCTTCTATAATTAGATTAAATTAAAATTATATTAAAAAAAATTGCTTTTTGGCAGCAAACCAAACGGAAATAAAAGTACCCCATACCAATGGTTAAACATACTGCTAAATCTTTAATGTTGTGGGTCTATTTTTCTGCTAGATGTCCTGGACTTCTTGTTCTATAGTATTGTTCATCGTGTATTCTATAAAATAGCAACAGGTAAAAATAAAAACAAACCTGACTGACTCTGTTAGAAATCTTATAATGGGCCCTGGTTGAATCTTCCATCAGGACAACGATGGAAAACAACCATCAAAATTTACACAAAAAATGTGTGACTGAGCACAAAATGAAGCTCCTGCCATGACCATCCCAATCTCCTGACCTGAACCCTATATAGAGCAGGGGTGGCCACCCTGTTCAGCATGATGAGCTAAAAAAAGAAGCTCATGACTTCCTGGGGGGGGAATATTTGATATTTTAAAATCAATAAATGCAGCCTTAGTGCACAAAGACATGTAAAAAATACCAACCCCAAACCTTTGAATGGTACTGTAGTTTATTAACTAAAACAGAAAAATGTAATTCACTACATCCATTTTAAATGATTCATTGACAGTGTGAACTGACTCAGAGAAATGAATTGAGTTTGCAAACTCAAATAGCCTTTTTTGCAAACTAAGTTATTAATACTCTCATTTTCAAGAGTCATGAAAAAAGAAGGGTTGTGAAACCCTTCACAACGGGAAAAGGGTAAAAAGACATTCTTTAGGACACGCAATGGGCAAATAAAGAATAAATCAACACCGACAAAATCATCACCCAGCCCTACTTCTAATATTGTGAGGCGGTAAAGTTTGCAGTGCCGGAAAAACAAAACAATCCAATACTTATGTTTGTCTCTTCTTCATAATGATATCATCATAAACGCCCCCACAATCATTAGGGACGCTGGGAATACATTTCTCTACTCAGTCAGAAAACAGAATCTTAATGTGGGTGTGGGGAGTCAGCCAATCCACACGCTAGGAAAAGATATAGGCTAAGGGAGATTGCTGCACAGACGGATGGGTGGGAGCTCTGGACGAGGTAATGAGAGAAAGAGAAGTTAAATGAGGATTTAATGACTAAACCATCCTGAAAAACCTCTGTTGGTTGGAAGATATGCAGCAATGCGTGGTAAATAACTGCACGACACTGCAAAGTTACATACAGGAGTTACATATTACCTCTCGTGCATTACGGTTTCACAAATCAAAACAATATCTCACTTTGAGAAATGAAGAAACTAGTGAACTGACGATACTTTGTTTCCAAACACATGAGGCTTAATGTGCATTTGGTTAACTGAAGCACTAGGCTTTCACAATGCTGTCATACTTCATAGACATCAGCGTCCCCTCTGAACAGCGCTGTAGTTTTAGCAGCTTCCTGTTTATCCAAGAGATAGGACTGACACAACTATGCTGGAGTTTCCTCGCAGTCACATGGCCAGAGACAGAGCTGTGGTCTGTCTTCTGAAACAGAGCAATCTGAGATACAGTAGCTAAAAAATTAGAACATTTTTGACGAGTCAGATCTCTGGACTACAATTATTAAACTACAAAAATTAAAATGTGTGACAGTAATTCAAGCTCTCCTGTAACTCTACATGATTACAGTCGGGAAACCATTGCCCATTTGCAGTTTTATGCATCTTGTTTAAGTGCCGGACAATATTTGCTGCATGCAATAGCAAACAGGGCAGCCTGTGATGTTCCATCAGCCAGAAAATTAATCTTAAGCACTCTATAATCAAAGCAGTTTGAATCGGATTCACAAAGTGAATCTCAGAGCCAATATCGAGTTCACTACTGACTCTCTGGCTACCTGAAAACAAGCTAAAACGACATTTTATTTAATCTCACGTTCACTTTAGTTAACACTGCTGGTTACATTTGATGTAGGGTTTTTACTGTAGGTGGTAAGTTACTTGTACGCTAATAGAGCATTAAGATTTTAGCGACAGTAGGCAACCAAAATCTTACATTACAATACGGGTCATTTTATTTCACGATAACGATATACATCACCATATATTGTTATTTTGGCTTTAAATAAGGTTGTGATATTAACAGTTTTGATACCACTGATCAAATCTTGTCACCATTTTCAATATCACAAAAAAAATAATACTAGTCAACAAAAAAGTAAACGGTGATAAAGAACAAATAAACTAATTACAAGCATATAGGAAAATAAAGTACAATAGAATAAACACAGAAATTAAATAGACCTATCTGAAAAACTTTGAGCACTAGAAATAATACAACATGATTATTTTTATGAATTAAAAAAAAAAAATTCTTTACTGTGTGAATTAAATATCCATTTATTCTTATTAAAGTTATAAAAGTGATTCAGCAGTGAGAGATTTTATTTCCTTTGTTGTTTGATCAACATTAATAACGACACCAGCAAAAATGTAGCAGCCGTAACCTTAAGACCAATATAGGATCCAATATACACTTGGGCATTTTCTTTCTCAACTGTTTACATTCACTAAAGACATAAATGACTGTGCTGACTAAAAGACAAAGTGGCCCAATTAGTTGGCAAAAAGCTCTCGGTTCAGTTCTCAAATGCTTTATGAGAACATAGCGCTGAGAAACCGTCTCTCTGACAGCATGTGCATATAGAGAAATGAGTGGTCTTTCACTGCCTACTGTGCTTTAACAGTTTAAAATACATGGAAAGGACGTGTAGCAAAGCAACGTTACACGAGCAGGTAACCCCAATAGATACGATAGTCCAAAATCGCTATAGGTTGACAAATATTTACCGGTTAATAGAGTCTACCGGTATATCGCCCTCCTAGTCTATATCATCACAGCAGAAGCTAAAGTAATAATCTACAAACTCAGTGAACTGAAGCGTTTCTGAACAACCATCTTTATTGAGTGATTCTGTAATTCAAATCAACTATAAAAGGTAATCTGGCACTTAATCGTTGACATTTTTTGTCCAGAACCCTGCCGCTATATTACTTGGCACATTCACTGGACCGGATCGCTGCTCTGAGCAGGGGTGAGTCGGAAAAAAGTGTTGTGCAAAAATGAACAGCACCCGCTGCAATCAAACAAATTAACCATGGATAAAAACATGCCACTCAAAATACAGTTTGTGTGCATGTGCCGTGTCTAAACGAGGAGGACAGAAATGTCCACTATTAGTCTCTATGAATGTATAACACAGAATGAGATATTTACGTGCTTAAACTTGGGCTGGTTAGGAAAAAGAACAATGGAAAATTGTCTTCTGCAAGAAGAGCATCCAAACTTCAAGCAGCCGCCACATTACCGGAGAATAACACGCATACAGGTGCAAAAGACTGGAGGAATCATTTGTAACCTCCTCCCACACAGGTCCAGACACTCATTTCAAGACGGGTTGGCTTCCTCTGAAACTTGTGGCTGTCTGACCGACAGGAAGAGTAACTAATGCCCTATCTGCTTTCTGGAGGAGGAAGAGAAAAGCACTGTAGAAGATAAAAGGCTAAATAGATGCTGGCAGCTAACCTACATCCATTTCTGAGAAACCGAATCCCACAAATTGTGTGCTCCCAAATCACTAGAGCTTCAGGATTCCAACTCGTATTGGAGAGTAAGTCAGGTAACACAGATTGCATTTCAAGCCAGAAGCGTGATCGTAACTGTAGAGGGGGTTTTTAGCCAGTAAACAGTCAAACGGTCATTCCTCAAAGTGTGTCTATTTTCAGAACGGTCAGCCAGTCTTTCCTCTGCGGGAGAGGACGTGCATGTCTTTGTTAGGAAACGGAATGAAAAAGAAAATAAGCGAGAGGGAGAGCGAGTTTATAGAGAAAAACTGCATGTGTAGTTTCTGATTTAGTTAAGAGAGAATTCTGTTGGGAAGAATCTAAATGTTACATAAAGACTTGGAATTACAGCACGAATCTCACACACTGTTTGAATGAGCTTATATGATGCAACTAAAAAGAGAAGACTATGTAAACAAAGGCAATTGTTAAAAAGAAATTATGCTCTAAAACACTCTAAATATCCCATTCAAGTTGATTTAGATACAGACTTCGAGTGGTGTATTCCTCGTTATAATAAACACAAAGTAACAAAATAACTATGACAGTATGACAAGCAGCACACTTTAGCTTTATCACTTTCATGGCTGTTCTTGATCAAATCATTAGCTAAATTAGGCCCCTTCATGTCGGTCCAGGTCTGCACAAAGGACAGATTGTGTGGCCCGTGGTGCTGCCCACAAGGCTTTGAGTTTTCCAAAAAACGTGTTCCCACACTCTTCACAGAAAGTACGGCTGCTAGTATAACAACACAGCCTAACGGTTAGGAGTCACAAGATTTGCAGCAAATCTCACATGCAAGTTCATAAATAGCCGAGCACGCAAAAAACTGGAAGTCAAGACACAGCCACGTCAAAGGAACGAAGACATTTTGCCTTTTCTGTTTTTCCATGTCATGTGGAGCGGATACTAGGATGCCTATATGAAGTTACAGGACAGGAAAAAGGCAATAGCTCTTTAGACCAGAATCCATTGGGGGACCTAAACTAACCTCTAAATGAGGCACTGACGATTTAAAATTATGGATGCACACATATTTCTTCTAGCTCAAACAATAGATAGAGTGTGGTGCTTGCAACGCCAAGGTCATGGGTTTGATTCCCAGGGAAATCAAGAACTAAATAGAATGTCAATTTGTTCCTTGAATGCAATATAAAATTTAGATAAAAGCATCTGCCTTAAATGTAAAATATTAAGATTTTGTCCAATACCGAAACACAGATAATATTTTCATGCTATGAATGAAAATTGATAAAGGTTTAATTTGTATAAAATCTCAAATAAAAGACTACAATAAATAATTTTAAATGCTAAAAGTTAATTTAGACATCCTTATTCATTTTGGGATTACACATTATTATTATTAGTGTTTTTAAACATTAACATTAAAGTATTCTAAACTTAAAAATAGAGGGGCGGGAACATGCACAATTAAATATTTGATTAATTATTTGTCATATTTCCTACATTAAAACATTTTTTTTACTTCATTAAATGCAGCAGACGTACTAGAGGAAATACCGTAGACTGTATATAAATATTTTAATATATTCATGGACATTGAGGGGTCTTGAAGGCAGGTTGGGGAGTTGAGAACCACAATGTTAGACTATGTAAAATGGTCAGAATGGCCTCATAAACCCTTCATTCACGTGAAGAACTGACAGCACATATCTCCTATTCCACAACAAACTAAATGTTTCGGTTTGCATTGCACAAAGTTGTTTACAAGCATCCATAAACATAGTAATCCAGCAAAAAGAAACATACTCCAAAGCAACAACAAAAAATAGGTTATTAGAACCAGCATTCCCTAAAATGTATCAGGGGAAAAGATTCAGAGGGATTAGGTCGGGCAGGATTAGCTTCATGGGATATTCTCGAAAGCAACTGAGTATCTGCGAGCAAGGACGTGCAGAGTGAGTGAAAGAAAGGCTTCAAAGCGGTAACACAGAGTGTCTGACGGTGTCTTTCCGCTATGTAATTCCTGACTATTTATGTCCGAGGTTACATCTTTTACACACATATGCCAAACAAAGCTTTCTTTGTCATCTGGGCTCGCTCCCAGTCCTTCGTGCCATGTTATGAGAAAGTCTATCACACTGCCCTGCACATCCATTTGCAAAATGACCCCAGAACTACGAATAAATCCTAATTTATACGTCGTATGCGCCCAGCTTTGCCAGGTAGCTCCAAATATATTGGCATGGAGTCGTTTTGCGTTGGCAGTATACTTTAATACCTATTGTATATTTCCGTTTAAGATTTTTAAGTACACGTGACGTTCAAATAAGCACCGAAAATACCCCATAAACATCTGAACATATCACATAAACGTCGGTCAAATCAATTAATGAGCAAGACAACTACATACATGTCTGTCAGGGTTGGTAGCGTCGATGTGTAAATCCAAATCTTTCAATCCGCGCGCTGATACTTTCAACGTTATGGACGGCACGAGGAAGTTTCTCGCGCACGAAGACGTAGAATAAATATATCCTCTATTTCTGCACTGTGTATCCTTCATTCACTGCGCACACACGGCGAGCCGTGTCACTTTCTCCCTCTGAAGGAAAGGCTGTAGGCTGGGTCCTGTCGTTATCTCGTAAGGGGTGTGGACAAAACACATGCAAATGAAAAGACGTCCATCCCCGGCGTGTCCACTTCACACCCCGGCCAGCGTGGAGGGAGTATCGAGGTGCCTTATTTCATGAGAGGAATAAAAGGGTGATGAAGTGGAAATGTGACATTGTGTCAGAGCAACTGTACACGCGCACTTGGACTAATAAATACACTTAATGCACAAGCCCCTTTCCTAATGGAGAGGGGGGAAGGGACAAAGATTTGAGCTTTTCCTGGCCTCGTTCAGTGAAACCCAAAGATGTGAATTACACCCCGCCCTCCCGGCAACATCATCACGCGGGTAAAACGGTCTGACATCAGGGTCTTGCTCTCTATTGTTCCATCTGTGTTTAAATTTACTAATATTGAGTGTCAAACAACTGTATAGATAGATAGATAGATAGATAGATAGATAGATAGATAGATAGATAGATAGATAGATAGATAGATAGATAGATAGATAGATAGATAGATAGATAGATAGATAGATAGATAGATAGATAGATAGATAGATAGATAGATAGATAGATAGATAGATGGATAGATAGATAGATGTAAAGATGGATGGATGGATAGATAGATAGATAGATGGATAGATAGATAGATAGATAGATAGATAGATAGATAGATAGATAGATAGATAGATAGATAGATAGATAGATAGATAGATAGATAGATAGATAGATAGATAGATAGATGGATAGATAGATAGATGTAGAGATAGATGGATGGATGGATGGATGAATAGATAGATGTAGAGATAGATAGATAGATAGATAGATAGATAGATAGATAGATAGATAGATAGATAGATAGATAGATAGATAGATAGATAGATAGATAGATAGATAGATAGGTGGATGGATGAACGGACGGAAGGACAGACAGACAGATAGAGAGATAGATGGATAGATAGATTGATGGATAGATGGATGGATGGATAGACAAATAGATAGATGGATGGATGATAGACAGACGACAGATATATAGACAGATGGATGGATAGATAGATAGACAGACAGACAGATGGATAGATAGATGGATAGACAGATGGATAGATGGATGGATGGATGAATAGACAAATAGATGGATGGATGGATAGACAGACGATAGATAGATAGATAGATAGATAGATAGATAGATAGATAGATAGATAGATAGATAGATAGATAGATAGATAGATATTCACATAGATAGATATATAGATAGATAAATAGATGGATGGATGGATGGATAGATGGATGGATGGATGGATGGATGGATAGATATCAATACTATGAGGGCTGTGAGGGTACATAAGACTAAAATGTTAGGAAATATTGTTATATGAAGTATTTGTGAATTTAAAATGTATATAGTTTACTATCACCAAATCAACATACATGTTATCCAACATGTAAACATATAAATAGGCAATAGTGGATAGGCTCCAAATAAGGAGTGCAGCTACAGGTTAAATTAGAGGCTGAAGTGGCTGGCCATTATAACAGCAGGCTATAGATAGAAACGCTGTAAGGGCAGAGTATGAGAAACAGATGATTCTAGGAAGCAATGCTTACGAAGGACATTTTTCTGAATGTTTTAGGGCAAAGCTTAAACCGCTAGCATGTTAATATTATGCAAACCTTTTTTACTGTGTCACTAGAGTTGTCTACCGCAATCAGGGTTGGGAGGGTTACTTTAAAAATGTATTTAATTTCAGTTACAAATGACTTCATAAAAAAAGTATCCAAGCATTATAAAACAGTTATGTAATTTGATTACTTTTGGATTCATTCAAGGTCACATTTGTAAATAAAGTGAAGTAAAAAAACATATTTAGGAGAATGATTGCACATGCACCAGTAGGTGGCTCACACGAGTCATGACTAGTTCTGTGTCTTTATTAAAATCAACACATTAACCAGAGACCCACCCGCAATTTGTCATTGGTACATTATTTTATTGGAATATCATTTTTGTATTACTTGGCTTGCCTGACCCGCGGATTATACGCAGTCTCCACGATCACTACTGTCAATATACAATTAATGTGACAAAATATTAATTAATTTAGTTTTAAGTGAAACATGATTGTAATCATGATTGTATTCCTTTTTCTTCTTTTTTTTACAAAATATAACTGTAATCTGATTACTTTTTTATTGTACCTGTAACGGATTACAGTTACCAGATATT
Source organism: Rhodeus uyekii (assembly GCA_037043235.1). Lineage (NCBI taxonomy): Eukaryota > Metazoa > Chordata > Actinopteri > Cypriniformes > Acheilognathidae > Rhodeus > Rhodeus uyekii. The sequence goes on along the minus strand of JAWRVZ010000024.1, from coordinate 1,891,722 downwards.
TGCATCCTGATTACATAATGCCATTACATGCATTTCATTACTCCTCGACTCTGACCTCAATAAAACGATACTACTCCTCGATGCTCCAGCAGTCGGCACCACATTGCTAGAATGGGTGATTGTCAAGACTTTGAGGTTTTCTTAGTGGAGAGTACTGGCCAAGGTCAAAAGAGCACACATCAAAAACTTTTGTGCCTTTAAATGCAACAAGAATAAAAGTAATTGTTTAAAACGGGAGATTTGGACTGTATTTGCATGTGTGACGTGTTGCACCTTAAGACCCCAACCCAAAGAAGAAGTGAATGGTCTCATAGGTCATGGCTAGTTGTTGCTGTGGCAACATTGCAGCCAATACCGAAGGTGATGTCAGCATCTGTTTGAAGAGGGGCTTGACATGGCCACCTGCCAGCAAAAGATAGGCTTGGGACTGAAGAGAGGGATCAATGGTGGCTACCCATTTACCCCTCCCAATCTGCCCCCTATTCAAACCCAGCCGTCCGTTCTCTATCTAAACTCTAAATCAGTGTAGTTCACCCCTCTCCCCACTCCAAATCACCCCACTGTGGGTTAGATCTGGCAAGAGCCCTACAAAGTATTCACTGCCCAGGGCTAAAGCATGGCACCTAAATTATGTAATTAGGCTGCAGAATGTAGAGCGAAATCCAGGCCATGTGCAAGACCGTCATCAAACAAACATTAACCCGATAATAACTGTTTTTTCCTACCTTGAGTAAGAGCTCCTTATTTTCCTATATCATACTATAAGAACAATAAAAGCCTGATGTATCAAATATGATAGTCAACAATAAGCACACATGCAAAAAAACTAAACTATTTTGACTTTTTCTAAAGCAGGTGTGTCCAATCCTGCTCTTGGAAGGCTAACGTCCTACAGAGTTCAGCTCCAACAGACTTACCTTGAACTTTCTAGTCCCAGAGTCCGGAATCGAACGCTTCCCTACTACAGGGGTTTTCAACCTGTGGGGTGCCAGCACCCATTAAGAGAGGCGAAATAACCTGTTCCAAGTGCAGGTAGCTGTAGTTTGGAGTAATGGCCGTGCCGAAAAAGGTCATTATAATTGGTTGCGAAAGCGGCCTGTTCCGCATAAACTGGCCTACAGATTAAATGGAAGCAATAAATCCGACATAATCCTATAAATCCAAATTCCATTCTTTCAATGTAAAAATAGAACTAATGATTAATGACTTTCAAATACTAGAGGGGTCAGCTAATTGTTGGCTATGGTTACGGCAGATTTGGTGCGACTGAATTTGTGCTAAAACAACTAAAAACAAAATGGATGGGTGACCTGTAAAATCAAGAATACCAGAGACTATCAAACAGTTAAACTGAATGAAAAACAGGCTCAGTCATCACACATATTTTCAATGTTTCAGTTTAACAAATACCCTTTCTAGACATGATGCGACACACAAAATCTCAGACAGTAAACTGAAGCATTGTTCTATTTCTGGCATTTTGACACAAAGAACGAATGGATTTGCAAAGGTCACTTTGTCCCATCCAGTGTAGACATCCTCAAGCTATTGATGTGGTCATGTGATGCTAACAACATGGTGGATATAGAACATCTGAATTTTATTCATACATCTACCGACATTCTGATTATATAGAATAAGCTTTTTTTAATAGTCAAAAATCAAGTTCAAATTTAAATGCAGTACTTACATGATCTCAGACACAATGAGTGAGTCTGAAGGCCTTGATTAGCTGATTCAGGTGAGTTTAAGTAAGCGTTGGAGCTAAACTCTGAAGGACAGTGGCCCTCCTGGAGCAGGTTCAATAAACGGTTTTATTTTATTTTATATTTCAAGCGTCACAGCGTTAATAGATACTGCTACTAAATAGGTGTAAATTAATAAATATCTGACGTTTTAGTTCTACTTTTTATGGTTTTACGCATATTGCTTTTTCTACTTGTGTTCTATGGTCAGAGGAGCATAGCGTTGCTTCTGTCTGGCTGTCAATCACACAAAGTCGCCTTCCAGCCCCATCTTCATGCTCATTAACCCCTGAACCCCACTGCGTGCAACCTGCCTCTCAGTGGGAATGTCCTCAGTTTGAAAAGGGGGCAAAGTTTCATCATCATTCTCTGTCCTTCCTTTCTTTCTTTCTTGTCCTCACTTGTTTTTTTTATTAGCTTGTGAGAAAATTCTTTTGGATGTCTCAATACATACAAAGAAATGCCCATGAATTATAATGTAAAACATGTGTCTTTTGAAGCAAGGACATGCCAAAAGTGGGCATGAATTTATTTATAAACATGTCAAGTCGCTCTTTCCATTCCTCTGCATCCCTGGTCCTTTGTTTCTCATGTATTTTGACCAAGGGCTAGCATGTGCGACTAGGAGGGTATGTTTGTGGATGGTTTTTTTGGGGGGTGAGGGCAGCTGAAAGCAATAATCACTGGATTCATTTCTTTCACCACAGTAATCTAAAAGGTGGATTGGTGGTGGTTGAGGAGATTCCCCCCCTTACTATGTAAAGCGCTTTGAGCTCTGGAAAAACGCTATATAAATGTAACAAATTATTGTTATTATTAAAAGCTTCTACATACCTGGGTATAAAAAGCAATCCAACAGATGAAAGCTACAATATAAAAAGTAAAAAAAATTAAAAAATACAAGGGTGAAGTACAGTGAATAGCAAAAAAAGGCTATAAAGTGCCTGATAAAGTGTTTATTTATCTATTTACTGCTTAGCTCAGACATTGACATACCAGCTCTGGGAGTCACTCCTTTCTTTTCAAACCAATCTTCATTTCTCTGATGTTTTTTTAGGTCTTGGGAGACTCTTATGAAGGGCAGAGAGCTTTTTGTTTGGCCATCTCAGGAAGCTTTTTAGCATTTGTCAGCTACCCTTATAGAAAGCCTACCCACTCGCCCACCATAAGATGCTGACCCACACAAAAGAAAGAGAAATGCGTGCTAACCCACACACGTTACGTACCACCTGTTCACTCCATCTGCTACTCTGGCATTTCATAACATGCACGCACATATCACACATAACAAGCACACCAACATATCGCTCTTCATGCTAACAAGTCCAAGGTTTGGTGAAGGAAATCTCAAACTGGAACTGTGTGATAAAATCATACCCAGAGGCATGAGAAGGTCTAATTGGTTCAGGCATTTCCAAAGCCTTTCGCACTAGAGGACTGTACTCTCAGAATGCAATTACATGGACTCAAGTATGAATTAGAGTAGCATGCTTTAGTCCATTCTCTAGGCCAGGGTTTAGCTAACTACTCATCTTTGAAAATAGTGGTACGGTACTTTAGTCAAGGCAAAACATTTATGTGCCACTGTACAGCTAGTCGTTAAGATTAGACTAATTAATTAAGACGAATTAAGAAGTGGACCTACTTATTCATGTATCATGAAACCATACTGTAAATGTCAGAATAAAATAGAAAAAATAATGTCAAAATAAAATAGAAGAAATAGAAATTATTAAAAATAAACTGCAAAAAAGTTTACTCTAAATGTTTTCTTCTTATTTAAATCATTTCATATTTAATTTTACATGGAAATTAAAGCATAAACTATCATACAAACCGAAATTATGACATTCTGTGCACAAACAGTTTTTACTACCACTATTAACTACTGGTCAAAATGTTGGAATTGAGATAAAACATAATAAACTAAATCAAGATTCTATTTTAATTTAATCTTAAGGATTAATTTATTCATAATCCTTATGAAATCAATATGCTGAATCTAATATGCTGATTTGGTGCTTAAGAAACATTTCTTATTATCAATCTTGAAAATATTGCTTTATTGCTTACACTACGATTCAAAAGTAAGATTTAAAATATAAATATAAAATGTAAAAAATAAATATAATTAAATATTTAAAACAAATTAAAAAGCAAGAATCCATTCCTTTTATTTAGCAAACAATGCTGTTCTTTGCACTTGCAATTCCAATTTAACATTGATCATATTAACCATGAAACAGAAATGTTTCTTGAGTAAATCAGCATTTTAGAATGATTTCTGAAGGATTATATGATGATGAAGTAATGACGCCAAATATTCACCTTTGCCATCACAAATAATAATGAAATAAATATCATTTTAAAATATAGCAGCATTGGTGAGCATTATGAAACTTCTTTTAAAAAACATAAAAAAATGTGGACCTTTTAAGTGGACCTCATTTAGTAATATTATACCACATGACTGCTTTCATAGCTAATAAAAGAAAGATCAGTTGTAACAGTCAATCACTTTACACAGAACCACTGTTATGAGCAGTATATTTCAGGCTGTACTCTATAAATGTCTCTAAATGACCAACCCCCACCACACTTGAGACCTTCAGGCACGACACAAGACCCAGGGGGTGAATCTTTGACCCTCCAGCCCAGTTAATCTGTCTTTCCAGCCTAAATTCCTCTTAGATTAAAGCAGGGTGGGACCCTGCCGACCGGGTCATAATAATATGCTGATTGGTCCCTTCCCTTGGGCATGCTGCTCAGCAGGCGGAGAGGAAGTGTGAGTGATGGCATCTCGTGTGACCCAACCTGTGAGGGCGTAGTGAGCACGCAAACTCACTTAGAGACTAGAAAGCACTGCTTTACAGTAGATGTAGTTAAATTCACATTTTTGGACCCCCTTAGCCACAGTTCGGTCTTTGACAAGGAAATTTTTGCCCAGAGTTGGACACAGATAGTGTCCGGTGGTGGGCGTGTGGAGTGCAGCCAATGTCCCAAATGCGAGCTTATGGAGCGTGGTCCAGATCCAGGCCCGGTAATTAAATTCTAACAAAGGTTTCTCACTCAGGGCTCATTTTAATGCTCCTATTGATGGCAATGAAAGTCTGCTGACTGTGCTGGGTGTCTGTTATCCTGAGAAAAGTGATTGTAATGAAAGAGAGGGAGAGGGGGGAGGATAGGGAGAAGTGAAGGCAGAAATGAAAGAGAAAGTGATGAGTGAAAGCAAAGTCCACATTGAAGATGCAAGAACATTGCTGGCAATGAGCTCATACACATTGTTCCTTTTTGTACAAGCTGACCCACTTGGTTAAATTCATTCTAAAGAGTAAGAAAGAGAAAAAGAAAACGAGAAAGGGAGAGAACGAAGCACAAGAGAGATCCTCTGTATATTCAGTTTAAAATTTTAAATCAGATGGCTTCAACTCTTCCCTGGTGCAAATTAAAGCTGAAGTGTGTTAAAAAAAAACTACCATTCTACCATTCAAAACGTAATCTGCAGAGACAGCTATAGTGGCCGCAGAAGCTATACAGACACTTAAGTCACTATTAAAAATGTATGAATATCTTTAAATAATAAGTGGTGAAGTTAGTTCTGAGATGAGCTCTTCTAGAATCATTTGTTTGCTGACACCACTTTGATATTTTTCTATTCAATGCTGTCAATTTAAGATTTTTTTTTTTTTGTGTGACTTGCCCAGAAATGTCCAAATTGCTTTTGGTGTTGGTGTATATGTTATGTTATGCTAGTAAATTGATCTTCGTTTAATGTGCATCTCACTGTGATGCTATAAAAATATAATATTCTGTCCCAACCAGCTGGGCTGCACTCAATAGCCTACTATTACAGCACACTTTCAGAAACCCTCCACATTCCCCAGCTCCACCTGTATAGATCTGCTACAGGTAATTCATATATGCTATATTGTACAGCATAGCAGATATATTCAACAAAGACCAAACATATTAATATTGTCATATCCATTACCTTACCAAGCACTCAGAGAGTTATATATAAATTATATTATATATACCCACTGCTTGCAATTTAGAGAGTTTTAATTCATTCCTTTTTTCGGCTGCTTTATGGAAAATAGCATTTTCAAATACTTTTTAAATGCCATGAAACTTGGACCAGCTTTATCAAATGTGCTTTTGCTTTTCTCTGCTCTACTTTTTGACCATTGCGCTGCATCTGTTTTTAAACTTTTTCATTTTTAAAACACTGTGCCAAGTCAAAATAACTGCTTTAAAATGTTTCTGTGTTGCATCTTGCGTTTATAAATGCAAGAGCAAAGTCTGAAGCTTGAAGCTTTAAGACATTTATTTCATTCCTGCAGCCCCTGTGTGAATAGATATTTTCCTCTTTTCACCCTTTGCACGTATTGTCGCTTCTGTCTACTGCTCAGGAGCCGCATGACAAGTGTCCCATCAGCCAGGCTCTAAAGCTCCAAAATAATGCATTTCTCCCCTGTCAACAACAGTAAACAAGGAAAGTTACACAAAGAATGCATTTGTATTTTTTCCCCTTATTCTGGGACCATTTCCTAGTGCTGCAGTGTTTCCTGTTCACTCTGAACTGTAATGCCCTAAAAAGCCTGTTAGTCATTTTGCTGACTGCACTGACAGCCATGTATGGAAGGAAGCTGATTAAACACATTTTATATACAGCAGCTCTCCACTTTGTAAAAGAATGTAAATCTAACCGCCAGCTTTACTTGGCAGTTGAATTGTAAAACTAGTATTTAAGAATGTCATTGGAGTTTTCTTTTTACTTTGGTTAATAAATAATACTGCTCCGACTAGATCCTGCCTCAACTTTACCTTGCTGACAATAATATAATGATAAAAAAAAAACTTAGATCAAGTAAATATGTTGAAGTCTTATACTGAGGCGGTGAAGATCTTTTATCTATTGTTTATATTGTGTAGATGTGTCAATTATGAGGTAGATAATTTTCTTACAGAGAGAGAGAGAGAATGAGGGATGGTAAAACAGAGATACGCTTCCCTGCAGGCAGGGGCGATGAATGTTATCTTTCTCTTCCCACAATAGAATGTCTCACTCTTTTCCACAAAGCCTCCATTGTGATCAGTTGTGTTGGCAGGTGTTGTGTTGTTGTAGCTGTTCTAATTTACTGAAGGTGCTTTTTGTCCTAATTGTTTCTCTTTCCATTCATTGTTTCTCTTACATCACGCATGTAAACAGCTGAGCTTTTCTTGGACCCTGTATGACGTGCTAGTTGCTTTCATCTGCCTCTGACAGAGAGGTAGGGAGAATCACATACTGGTTGAATATTATTAAAAGCCGATCATACACCAGATTCTCTGTTTTTAACACAAGTAAAAGTGAAAACAGAACAGACTGTCCTGTGCAAGGACTACATGAGTGTAAATGTTTTACAAGTTAAGCATAACCCACCCCACAGGAGCATGTGACAAAAATATGAGGCTCATCATGACCCCTCCCTACAACAGAAGTAACTACACTTAAAACACATCAGACCTTAGAATCCTGATCCAACACTGCCCTCCACTGGACAATATAAGCAGTGCATGCAATCTGACATGGGAAGTACAGGCTGGCACTATCATTCATGAGTCCTATAAACAATGAACAAAAGAGAGACTGGAAACATGTCTGTGTTCCACTCACAAATAGCTAACAAATACCATAAAAAAATAACTCACACTGATTTTCATAATTAAATTAACAATCAATTAAAATTTGTAGCACTTATGCAACAATCTAAAAGCCATTACACTACTCATTACACCGTTACTACACAGTAAACACTGTTTACTGCCAACTAACACTTCAAGTTTGAAAGAAGTCTTTTATGGTCAACAATTTATTTGGTCAGCATTTATTTGATCAAAACTACAGTAAAAACCGCTATATTGTGAAATATTATTACAATTTAAAATAGTTGTTTTCTATTTGAATACATTTTCAAATGTATTTTATTTCTGTGATGGCAAAGCTAAAATTTCAGCATTATTTCTTCAGTCTTCAGTCACATGATCCTTCAGAAATCATTCTAATAAGATGATTTGCTACCATATAAAACATATTAAAAAGTACTGTATTAACGTACTTCAAACCGAATTAATCTACATTGTCAGATGACCTCATTACCTGTAAATTAGCGAATTCATTTTATTTTTTATCCAAATTTATTTTAAAACCTCCTAACCCTTGTAACTGGTCAAATAATAATTATATTATCAACAGCTAGTAGATTAGATTAGATTAGATTAAACTTTATTGTCATTACATAAGTACAGGTACAAGGCGACGAAATGCAGTTTAGGTCTAACCAGAAGTGCAATAGTAGCAAGTGCAGGATACATTGGTTGCATAAGTGCAGGATATGGATATGTACAAAATACAGTACAGGAGCACTTGAAGAATATCACATTGAAATGAAATCAAGCTGCAGCATTTATTCATTGTCCAAACTGCCCTTTCATCAGGAAGTGTAAGGTCAACACAGACATTAATAAACAGAGCAGGGCAGAGGGGAAAATGACCAAACGTTTCCTGTCATTGTACAGCACAAATCATTCAAAGCTCTATTCTGTTTCATATGTCGTCTATGAAATAACTAGTTTGTGTTCAGTGGAGAAAATAAACAATGGTGTGGGATATTTTTATCTCAGCAAAACTAGTTTCTGTTCCTGTAGTGGTAAAGACATCATCAAGTCCTTTTTGGAAAAGTTGGAGGGCAAGGCTAACTAGTCCTGACTCTTTAAATCTCCATATGTGTTTAGACTGAGATTAAATGAATCCTTAGTGGATGGGTACTTTTGAGTTTGTATGGAATCCTTCGACCAAAAATCTTCGACCAAAATTGCTGCTTGATTTACGGATTAATCACAAACATACAACTTTTAGTTTGATTTTAAAGTCAAGTCTGCTTATGATTACTTAAATGAACAACATTTAAGTTTATAATGTGTTTCATAACGCTTCTGCGAGTGTGTTTGGCAGTTTCTGTGGAAGGAAGAAGCGCATCAAAGGCTGGTGTGACCTCAGCACCTCGATCTGTCACCCTCCACATCTGTACCAATAAACACTTCCTCCTGTAACCATCGATAGCCATCTCTCTATCTCACCCACACAATGGGGGCTTTCCTGCAAACTTTCCTTTCCTGCAAACTTTCCTTAACTCTTCTGGCTATTGGAGTATTACAGAAAATAAGGTGTGTGACTAACAAAAGCTCATGACTCTTACACGTTTTGTACATCGTGACAATCTTGACAAATGAACGCAACTGAGTTTTGAAGTGTAAATACACTTGGCAAAAGACAAAAGCTGAATGAACTACACCACATTCACATGACTTCAATATCACCATCACTAAGTTTCCAACAGCTCATTCAGTCTTTGTTTAAAAACACTTTCCCTGAAGGTTTGAGTTAGAATAGTTTGCAAAAGCGAAATTGTAATTGAAATTGCAAAACCGAGTAGACAAGTTTACCTGTTCGCTCTAATAAAAATTACAAAAATCACAAGAGGGTATTACTGATGTATTTTATATCATAGAGTAAAACATAAAAATATCTTCATGTAAAATCTTATTTCAAACATTTAACCAAAACCCCATTCACAAAACCCACTGACATCAGGATGATGAAACCAGAAATGCTAAAATGCTAACTTTTGGCCTACAAAAATGTCATCCTGCATCAGTCTATTATGGATGACGTGTGTTTTTGGCACAACCTGTCACTTACAATAATTGCAAATAACATAGATTCCAAACAATTCTTGATGGACAAAATCAAGTCCCGTTTTCTTGTTTGTAGTGTTGAAAATAATCAAAGATATTAGAAAATGAACAAAGACATTTGCTGTACAGTTGTTTCAACACCCTCTTTCTTAACACAAGGACCATTTGGATTTTTTAAAGACAAAGAGGTGTTGATAGTAAAATACTCTTAGACAGTGCAAGTGCCACAGTATAAATCAACTGGAGGATAAAGTTCGTTGAGGTAAACTTTAGAAGTTGGCTGAGAAAGTCACACCAGAAACTTTATTTTTGCATGTTGGTAGCACAATTTAACATTAACTACGAAGTTGCTGCCTTGAATGATCAGAAATGAACAGGTTGCTAAGGTGTTCTGGGTGGTAGCTAGGGTGCTGCTAGGCAGTTGCTAGGGTATCCGGGGTGGTTGCTAGGGTGTTGCTAGGTGGTTGCTAGGGTAACCAGAGTGGTTGCTAGGGTGTTGCTAAGCAGTTGCTAGGGTATCCTGGGTGTGGCCTTTTGTTCTAAATTTGGGGTCTGTAGCACTAAAGCTGTAGGACGAGTTAGAGTCAGAAAAAGGGTCTCAGAAGTATAATAATAAGATATAAGTTTATAACAACATCAGTAAGTTGGCTGCTTCTCAGCCAACTTAATTACCTCTGTCCAGTGACCAAGACTGGCAAATTTGTGACTGTGACATTGAGACCCGTCCGAGTGCAATAAGAGTAAAGAGTTAAATAGAATAATCAAGTGTGTAGTACTATCCAAATTATAACCAATTGGCATTCTAACCCAAATTCGAGGTCATAATAAATATGGAGTCAGATAAAGAATAAATGGGAAACACTGAAAAGACCGAACACGCAGTGATCCTTCACCTACTTCTCGCCATTGGACCGATCGAGCGGCCCTTACATTGTTAAAGAAACAGTTTCACACAAATATACGCAGTATTGGGAGTAACGCATTACAAGTAATTCAAGGTACGTAAAGAGATTATTTTTTTCAAGTAACTAGTAAAGTAATGCATTACTTTTAAATTTAAAACAAAACATCTGAATTACGTTTTCAAATAAGTAACGCAAGTTACTTTGTTTTCTCGTTTAATAGCATTAATCTTGTCCCCATGCTGAGAAAATTGTTGAGAAGAAATGCAAAATCTGTAAATTACGCAAACCTCTAATTAAAGTATTTTGACACATTTAATCTCACTTTATTGACCAATGTATTTACTGCTGACCTTCGATGATTCAGTTAAACCATCTGCAAAGATGACTTTAGATTTTTTGTTTTTATTGGATAAATAAGTGTTGAACTTTCTTCTCCTGTGATCCAGAACAGCAGCAGCTGAAAGGTTTGTTTGAGCTTCACCCTCGACTCTACACGCGTGAATCTGCATTTCCTTCAGTCTGAGGCTTATTATTTTAATTTAGGTGTGAAAGGGACTTTACATGTCCTCAAAATAAAACTTTTTTTAATTAAAAAAAACAATAAAAAATAAAACATGCCCAGCCCAGATAAGAGAAAGAGTACCGCAAAAGTACTTTTCTTAAAAGTAACACAATTAGAAAAGTAATGCATTACAATATTCAATTACTCCCTTAAACAGTAATGCAATTTTGTAATGCATTACTTTTCAAAGTACCCTTCCCAACACTGGATACACGTCACAATGGGTAAGAAAAAAACGATTTGATTTGTTGGACTGTAATAGAGATGAAAAAGCAAGCTGAGAGCAGACGTGTGACACAGTCAATAGAAACTGTGGAGGAAACTAGAAACCGTGAGAAAAACAAACTCAAAGCAGAAGAAAAAAATGACTTCAGAGAGTAAAACATGTAGTAAAACTTCAGAGAGTAAAACATGGCTCAAGCTATGTGACCACATGTAAAGTGTCATGCCTCTGTTTTTGTCCCCTTCTCTTGGCTGTTTGTTTTCTGCTGACCACTACTAGACTGAGGTCAAAGATAAAGCCTGCGCGAACAGCTGACACACAATGAAAGCACACGGCGCTACAGTAAATGAAGGACAAGTAATATATTTAACAAGTTGCTTCCTACAACATCAAGCCTTGGCATGAAAAATAATGTGTGTGTGTGTGTGTGTGTGTGTGTGTGTGTGTGTATATAGTGAATGATTATGTGTGTAGCTGACCTTAACATAGAGGGCTAATTCCCAGGGCCAAAACACTTCCTTCTGGTTTGCTTGATCAACAGAGAGAAAAAACTGTATCCTCAATTACACATTAAACCAAATCAATCAATTACTGTAATTCTTTTAGTTAATACTTTTGACCAGCGATTTTGAGAAATTTCCCCATTGTGGGACGAATAAAGGTTTGTCTTATCTTATAATATACACATAAAGAAATATTTTGTTTGCTTCTTAGCCTGCATGTGAATTTACTTGCGTTTTACTATTCACTGTGATATTGTATAATATAACCCATTAAAATCATCCCGTTCTGTCCGAGTCAGAGGGGTTGAACTGAAGATTTTGCTGACATTGTTAATGACTACATTTTAGATTTCAGTAAATAGTTGTTAAAGTTAATTGTTAACAATATGTTCTATAAATGGAGTCAAATAAATGCAATCCTCGAACCTTAAAAGAAAAATTGAGCCAGAACAGAATAACACAACTGAAAGCAGTCAGGAGGAGGCAGTAACTGTTGCTCTGGAATGTACATTTTTCTGTGTAAAATTCTTTCATAAGTGATAAGAGAGTAATATGACACATCAGCTGTAGCTAATTCACATTCTGTCCAGGTACTTAATACTCATGGAGGCTATGCAATTTGTGAAACATTTTACCATGCCTTTTATGTGCAGATTTTGTTGTTTTACTCTCTCCCTAGGCATAGGATGTAAATCCTATGAATAATCCATGAATATAAATTATTAATCTCTGCTATATAAAACTCAAACAAAACTTAAGCATTTCAATATTTATCGTGTGATAATCATTTTTGAAAATGAAAAAATGTTATTTTCTTCCAAAAACACTATTGTACTTGACTGCCAATATTTAATTGTCCAGCCAATCAAGCTGTAAATCAGTCAAATTATGCAAGTATGAGAATCTTTAGCTCTACTTATGAGTATTTGGAATACTTAAAATTATAGATATGAAATTCGTCTTTGTAGCTAGAAAAAGGAGTCATTTTGTTACATTTTATTGTAATATCATGTTCATAATGTCATTTGGTGATTGTTAAGTAATTAGAAGACAGGTGTGAAAAGTATTTGTTCAAATGCCCAAAGCGCCCATAGTTGACGAGCATTCTGGTTGATTTATTTACAGAATACAGTAGTTGTATAATAATAAATAATGTTGAAAGGTTGAAAACACGTCAAAAGACCAGTTTGCTGCTGGTTATTCGAATAACTACATTATTTCAACATAAAACATTATAGTCTACTCTAGACACTTTTTAATTCCCCCTCATTACTAGAAGCCAACAGACTTTCGATTTCCATGACAACCGCTGTTAGAAACTGGGCGTAAAGTGGGAATATCCCGGACTGGCGCAAAAAATCCTCTCCTCTCCAACCGGGAAATGAAGTCCCAGAGCTGGCTCGCGTCAAAAACAAGCAAATATTTAAAATTAGAAATTATCTTTTTTTTAAAGCAGTTAATGTATGCTGGTATTGGCATACCCAAAACATACCAAATGTGCTCTCTTAAAAATAAACCTGCTCTAATTTTAAAACTGATTAAACTGATCCATTATGATGTTCCTACCTGAGGAGTGCTGTCCTGTCCGAGACTAAATCACGTGCGATGAAAACAGCGTTAAAGTGACGTAAACAAGTTACAGTCGGGCGGATTATTCTGAGAGAACAGCGCGTGAAGCGTGAAGCGCGTGCTCGCGCAGTCCTGAGGTGGCTGCTTATGCCCACCTCTTTTACTTTCAAAGCCGAGGGGAAAAAATGAAACCCTCCTGTCCCTGTTTTCACAGCAACGGAGGAGTTAAGTCATGAGGCAGCTGATAGTTAATGAAAAATCAACAGTTCTCTCCTTAACAAATAAACACCCTGAAGACATTCCTCAATGAACAACTTCACTCACTGTCACGCTGATCTATACCTGGAACCTCCCATGATTGATTCTTTTGTCAGGCTGATTGATTAAATTCTCTTCAAACACATGCCATTAGTGTCAATCATAACCTACCAGTAAGAGTAAACTTAAAGTTAGTCTATCTTAGAACTTAGTTTAAACTTTATACCAGTTTTATCATCTATTATTGATGTCCTGGTTTTGTTTCATTTCAGAATGTTTACAGTTTTGCTCATATAAGATGTGAATTTTTTTTCATGACATAATAGTGTCAAACTTAATGTAGTGTCATGGGGTAAGGAAGTAAAACAAATATCACTTTATTTCTTGACACTTCAGTCCGTGATTGTTATGCAAGGCATGGGGTAAGCTGTCACAATAAAATCTACCATAGAAGCTTTTTGTTCACAATAAAAGTGTATAAAAAATAAAAAACATAAACATAAAATGGTATTTTGAAACAAACTACAACTACAAAAGAAAACACATTTGAGTAACTGGAATTTTGTGACAATGCCCTTGTCCAGATATATTTTAATAAATGTAATTAAAACATTATTAAATAGACTTCATATTCTTCATGTAGACTATAACTTTTTATATTTCATGTAATATAAACTAAAAATAAACATGTACAACATTAAACTAACATTATATAAATGTATGTGTGTGTGTGTGTGTAATATATATATATATATATATATATATATATATATATATATATATATATATATACACAGTTTATTTATTTTAATTTTAACAAAAGTAAACAAGCACATATGATCTTAAACTTAATATTCTTCCTGTATACTATACTTTTTTATATTTCCTGTTGATTTCCAAAACACACAAACTAAAAATAATAATGTACAACATTAAAATATCATACACATATATAATAATAATTATTATTATTATTACAACAAAAGTAAACAAATACATATAATCTTAAACTGAAGGGCCTTGTTTTGGGAACTTGGGTTCAAAACCACTGCTCTAAATTTTTATACTCCTTCAGCACTAGAGGGCACACTGTACCCATGCATTTTTGGATTTGCCTATCATATTAATGTTTACCAAACATTTACTAATTATCAGACCATGGCTTTGTCGCATTTGGCTCTGGTTGTACCTTTTCCTTATCTTGCTTTCTTTACTTACTCATTCTCCCATTCTTTCTGTAATACAAATGTTTATAGCAAAAACTTCAAGAAAACCTGTTTTCAGGAAGGTTTTTATATAAGATCGTCCTCATATGCATTACACTGAGATGACTGCACATTTTATTGCATTAAAACATTTTAGTGAAAAGTCCAAAAATGCCATTTAATAGATTTTGTACATTCTGTAAATTGTTATTTGTGTGTTCACAATGAAAAAATATTTAAGTTCAAGTGTATAGTATGTTGAGAAACAACACGTCTTACTCTAGAATAGCAGCAGAAATTTTTTCAGACAAACCGCAGACAGACAAAGTTGTGGAAGTAAATGTCAATGTGCAAACAACACACAAGATGAGTTGTGCAATCACCAGGGGATGTTTTTGCCCTCCCAATCTAAAAGAGTTCCACTGTCTTTCTCGGTGAGGTTTGCAATGACTTTCATCATACCGCTGATGCTCTCAGCTGTCGTCAGTGGAGCCTGAGGGTGCCACGAGACAAATGACAAATTTGAGGAAGCCAAAGAAAGTTAAGCACTGAGATGAAGCGCTTTGTATTACCTTTGGGCCTCCCATTTCCGTCTGGACCCATCCTGGATGGAGAGACAAAACTAGAATGCCATCTTTTTTAAACTCCTCCGCCAAGCAGCGAGTTAACATGTTCAGTGCAGCCTGCAGTAAAGAAACAATCATGATGTAGTGATTTAGGAGTAAAATAAAGTCTGTGGTTAACATTAGGTTAATCTTTTGTTAACTATCGATTACAAGAAGCACTGTACCTTGCTGACCCGATAGGGGTACATTGGAGAGATGGAGAAATTCTCAGGGCATCTGGTGATGGATGACAGCAGTGTGGAGACATTTACGACAGCCGACCTACTGCAAGACATGCTTGTCTGATGAGGAAACTGAGCTGCAGCCTTGCACAGGAGCGGATGGAAATTCTGAAAATGAATGAATGTAATTTACTGTAAAAGGAATATGTTACACCCTAAGTTTTCGCAGCAAAGTCTTGTTTTCCAGTAGAAATAGCTAAAGATTCTTGAAGCATTGTTATCCTTTTTCGACTATTACTTACATGCAGTGTGGAATATACTGTAGCTGATCGTGAATGTAAAAGGTCTGCAAAGTTTTTAAAGATCAAAGGTTATGACAAATTAAGTTATTCTCTCCTAAAAGAAAGAATCGATTCTGAACTGCTTAGTCATTAGCATTTCCAGTCTCACTTCCTGTTACATACCTATGTAACAATGTAACAAATTTGCATAATGCCAGCCACGTCTACTTTAATTCTCCCTCAGTGGTAGAGGGCCGGAATAGTTTGATTTGTTTTGTCGACGTGTCGAGAAGACGCTGTTTTCAGAGCTGCGAATCCACTTTGCATGCACTTCAGAAGGATGAGGACTCACTCGCTATTTCGTTTTCTGACACGCGCTGTAAATGGTTCACTAATCACAACAGACTGGGCCAATCAGAGCAGAGTCGGCTGGCGGAAAGGAGGAGTTTAGAGAGGCTGAATCTTAAAACGAACCGCTCTTAGACTCTTTGAGAAATGAGGTTATGTCCAATGCATATTACAAGAAAATTAAAGTGTTTTTTGACCTTGGATGCATGACCTCCAAAACAAAATTAAGCTTTAAATAGCATATTAGGGACACTTTAAATCAAGACTTATTTGAGAAGCCAATTATTTGGATATCAAGTCTAGTTCTCTGAAAAAAAATCTAAATCAAGTGAGTTTATGTTCAAAACAAGAAACAATATCCATCAGTGGGGGGGTAAAAAAAAAACTTAATACAAAGGGACAACAAGATTATTTTTCTTACCTCACAGAAAGATACAGAAAGATATATTTTTTCACTTGATTTTAATAATGTTTTTCTTAAGTAATTTTCCTTCTCAAGTCAATATATCTTATATGTATTTTTAGTTATTTGTGATGGAAAACAAGACAAATATATCAAGTAATAAAATCACGTTTGTTGCAGTATTCACCTACTTTTGCAATGAGCATGGGTCCTACAACATTAGTTGTGAACACGTCCAACATCTCCTGTTTTCCTGTCTCTGATAGAGATCCTGGGATGTTCACACCGGCATTGTTGATGATCAGATTCAGGCCTCTGCCATTTAGCTTGGCTTCCACCAATTTTGAGGCCTCAGTGATACTGGCCACACTATCAGTGTCTTTAGGTAGAATACAATTATATTTCAATAAATAAAATTTGCATTCATGCATTTGGCAGACGCTTTTATCCAAAGCAACTTACAGTATATTAAAGGAACATATTGATATTCTAATCAGTTCTTGATTTCCCTGGGAATCAAACCCATGACCTTGGCGTTGTAAGCACCAATGCTCTACTGATTGAGCTACAGGAAAGTAGCTAAAAGGTAAGTAGAAGTAACTATTGGTATGTAACCAGGTAAGAAAGTAACTAGAAGGTTGAGTCACAAGTCAACCATGAAATTACAGCAATGCCCATTATTTTATTATGAATCTCTTACCCAGTTGGACAACTGTAATCACGTCATGATGTTTCTGAGCTAGTTCCTGGAGTTCCTAGAAGACATGCAGATGGGTGTCCTAATCAGGAAATTCTAGAAACATACTTCATAAAACAGCACATTACATGTCACAATTCATCCCATATATACAGCACAGGAACAGCAGAGTTACCCGACTTGTTTCAGTAGCACAATGACTCATCTACAGTATTGACTTTGTAAAACTTGAATAGATGGTACAAAGTTCAACAGATAGTACACATTTCAACAAATGTCGATAAGATGTTTTTCATATAGCACATAGTACACATAGTACACAATTAAATTCATTGACTGAATTTAATCAATCAAAACATACAGTTGTTAAATGGCATTAATTAAGAGAAAATCTTGACAAATTTAATTAACAACACTTTACATTAAGTTTCAATTAACATTAGCATCATCAGTACATTTACTTATTAATCTAAATTGATCTTTAACATTTGAAATATTTAACATTAAAATTACATGAGTATAATAATTAAGTTGATTTAACATTATAAATGAGTAAAAACTAAAACAAAAATTAGCTTCTATATTATAAACAAACATGAATTAACAATGAGCAATAGTATATTTAAAAATTAACATTAACTTACCTAATGATCACATGTAAACCAATTAAACCTTTCTGTGCATGTTTTTCACGGCTTATTACCTGTGCTTTTGCTCCTTTTGGGTCTCTACAGCCAGCAAAGATCTGAAGTGGAGAAGAGGGTGAATCAACCAACTGGCGAACCAACTCAAGTCCAATTCCACGGTTTGATCCGGTCACCAGAACACTGTCACACATTCTAGCTGCCATTATCAGTCAGAGATTCATCTGTGACCTGCACTCTGTCTACAATGAATGGGATGTGCATGTATGTTAGTATGAAGTAATGAATGTTTACCGTGTCACAGCTTATGCGTTTTAGTCCCTCCCAGGCTACAAAACCTTCTTCTTCCTGGACAGAGAGAAAACATTTACATTTATTAATGTACAGGTGGTTTTATGCAAAGAATCGTCCAAATGGGACATGCATGGGTCATATTTCAGATGTCTTCAGTGTTTTATTGTCATTTGGTTACCATACATTATTTTAAATGCAAAGAAAAGAACTATCTTGACTATCTGATTTTCTGTTAAGTTTGATTAAGTTTATTTATGGCCAACAACAAAGTACTTTGACTTACATATACATATAGATACAATTTTAGATGCTATATTGTTATTAAAGTTGCCTGATATAATATCCAAAATAACTGGATGGTTAGAGTAAAGCAGAAGTAAATTATATATATATATATATGTATATATATAAAATGGCCACCAGATTACAGAGAAAGAATAAATTCAAGAAAACCTTTCAAAAATGTTGTGAATAATTGAACACTGAGGATTCCACCTCATTCGTTTTCATTTTTGCAGTTCGTGAATTCACCAGAAACGTGTCAGCAAACTGATGTGGAAATACATGTTAAACTGCTAAAGCTGCTCACGTGAACCACACAAGAAATGAGTTGAGAAATCACTGTTGAGTAATCACTTCACAATATCTAAACATCCTTAAAACAAGATATTTACATAATTACACACACACACATACATATATATACACACACACACACACATTCACCTAAAGGATTATTAGGAACAGCATACTAATACTGTGTTTGACCCCCTTTCGCCTTCAGAACTGCCTTAATTCTATGTGGCATTGATTCAATAAGGTGCTGAAAGCATTCTTTAGAAATGTTGACCCATATTGATAGGATAGCATCTTGCAGTTGATGGAGATTTGTGGGATGCACATCCAGGACACGAAGCTGCCGTTCCACCACATCCCAAAGATGCTCTATTGGGTTGAGATCTGGTGACTATGGGGCCATTTTAGTGCAGTGAACTCATTGTCATGTTCAAGAAACCAATTTGAAATGATTTGAGCTTTGTGACATGGTGCATTATCCTGCTGGAAGTAGCCATCAGAGGATGGGTACATGGTGGTCATGAAGGGATGGACATGGTCAGAAACAATGCTCAGGTAGGCCGTGGCATTTAAATGATGCCCAATTGGCACTAAGTGTCACGTAATGGGAAGCGGAGGACTCAAATGCAGGGGTGAAGGATTTATTAACAAATAATTAAATAAGCAAACACACAAAAGAAACAACCCACGAGGGGGTGAAACATAACATGAACAAATATCGTAACTGAACATAAAACAAACCAGGAGAACAGGGCAAGGAGCATGACAGGCACAAAACCACATGAACGACAACGAGACCACAAAGGACAGCAAACACACTGGGATATATATAGGGACACATGAGGAAGGGTAACGAGCTGAGAACAGCTGACAACACACAAGGGAAACGAGGTTACAAGAGGGCAGGGTTTCACAAGACATAAAAGGGGCAGCGTCAGGGCTCTGTCAACAGACACTTGAAGACACCAAACTAGAATGACAGAGCCACCTGGCGTCCCTACATAGAACAAGACAAACTGAAACATCACCGCAGCAAGACAGGGGAATCCAAACACTCACGCAGTTCTGGCAGGGCCAGAGTGTCCGGCGGTTCCGGCAGGGCCAGAGGGTCCGGCGGTTCCGGCAGGGCCAGAGGGTCCGGCGGTTCCGGCAGGGCCAGAGGGTCCGGTGGTTCCGGCAGGGCCAGAGGGTCCGGCCACAGGAGATCCGGCTCGGCCGGCGGGTCCGGCCACAGGAGATCCGGCTCGGCCGGCAGGTAAGGCCACACAAGCTCCGGTTCAGAGCTGGATGCCTTCAAATCCTTCCCCCGCTGAGTCCTCATCATGGTGGTCTCGTTCTGTCACGGACGGGAAACGAAGGACTCAAGTGCAGAGGTAAAAGGATTTTATTTATAACAAACATAAATCAAAAGTCACAAATAAATACCCACGAGGGGGAAAACATTAACTAACAATATAACAGACACTCAACGAGAACACAAACAAACCGGAGGGCAGGGAAACGCAGATCTGGAACACAACATAGAACATCCAGGAATGACAACAACACCACACAGGACAGCAAACACACCGGGATTAAATAGGGACACATGAGGAAGGATAACGAGTTGAGAACAGCTGACAACACTCAAGGGAAATGAGGTAACAAGAGGGCAGGGTTTCACAATCACAAGACACAAAGGGGCAGCATCAGGGCTCTGTCAACAGACACTTGAAGAGACCAAACTAGAATGACAGAGCCGTGACACTAAGGGGCCTAAAGTGTGCCAATAAAACATCCCCCACACCATTACACCACCACCACCAGCCTGCACAGTGGTAACAAGGCATGATGGATCCATGTTCTCATTCTGTTTACGCCAAATTCCGACTCTAACATCTGAATGTCTCAACAGACATCGAGACTCATCAGACCAGGCAACATTTTTCCAGTCTTCAACTGTCCAATTTTGGTGAGCTTGTGTAAATTGTAGCCTCTTTTTCCTATTTGTAGTGGAGAGGAGTGGTACCCGGTGGGGTCTTCTGCTACTGTAGCCCATCTGCCTCAAGGTTGTGGATGTTGTGGCTTCACAAATGCTTTGCTGCATATCTCGGTTGTAACGAGTGGTTATTTCAGTTAAAGTTGCTCTTCTATCAGCTTGAATCAGTCGGCCCATGACCTCTGACCTCTAGCATCAACAAGGCATTTTCGCCCACAGGCCTCCCGCATACTGGATGTTTTTCCCTTTTCACACCATTCTTTGTAAACCCTAGAAATGGTTGTCCATAAAAATTCCAGTAACTGAGCAGATTGTGAAATACTCAGACCAGCCCGTCTGGCACCAAAAACCATGACATGCTTAAAAAAATTTCCTAATTCCTGACATTCAGTTTGGAGTTCAGGAGATTGTCTTGACCAGGGGCATATTCTTCGTACGTCGCTTACTACATCCAAGATCAGTTGACACATCCGGGATGAGATAATCGCGCTAACTATGAGCTGGATGATTCGGTTCTTTAAACGCACCTGTTGTTGACGATTAGTATAGCTGGATTGAGTTATCTGAGATCATTGCGCGTTCATGTGCTGGTTTAAAAGGGGATATGTATCGATAGTAGAAGCACTGATCAGCAACATTTTGATTGGTCAGTGAGCATGCTGAAAGAGCGCGCACAGTATTTCTCTGCGCGCACGTCGCTGAATTTCAGTGTTTAATTAAAACACAAGGAAACACTTTAAAGCTGCAAAAGCCAGGAGAGAGGGCTGGCAAAAAGTTGCCAACAAATTAAATTTGTGAGAAGCCTAGTGATCGTGTGTGTAATTATATTGACTCATATTAATTGTACTGTATTTCATAATCATCTTTTATATTAGAGCCACCGCAGGACCCACTAGAACTTGGGAACAAGTAAAAGTAAAATGCAAAAACATTCTGCAAAATAGTATCTTTACTACTTGCGCTGTGCTGCAAAAAAAAGAGTCAATTAATGAAATAGAATTGCAAAAACTAATAAAGCAAAAAGTCAGACTTGAGATTGAATTGCTTCAAGAGGAACTTCAAAGTTAATAAAATACACGAATAAACACACTGTACTATTGAGGACCTTGCATGATTTATTTATTTCATTCCACAGGCAAGAGATGATCAGCTGGATTTTTTAAAATAAATAAAATAAACTGTAAACTAACTGTGTGCAAAGTTCCCTTTTTTCAAAAATGACTGCTTGAGTGCTGGTAAACTTAGCGAATGGCACGACACACAGCACTTTCACAATGTTCTCCGTATAGGCTACCAACAGTGTAAATGAACGTGCCGCTCGCAAAGTAGCGCAAGGCAATACGAGCTGTAGTTAACGCCCGACTACGACTAATTGTATCTAAATTAACTAGATACATTATACCCTCATGTGAAAAACGAAATATAATATTATATATATATATATATATATATATATATTATAATTATTATAATTATATTAAATATATTATATTGCACCTTCAGCAACAAGTTTCTCTCGTAAAAACAGATAGGACATGTTGCGACAAACTTCCCATTTCACCTCCGCTTGCGTGAACTAATCCTGCTAACTTGAAGTAAGCCTGCTCCGAGCAGGTTCACTTCAGCGGACCTGTTACTATGACAACAAGTCCCGAATGAGCGTCGAAGAACCGAACAATCCAAGATCATGCGAAATCGTCAACAATCTAATCCAGCTAAGTGAGTTAGCGAGGTACGAAGAATATGCCCCTGGACCAACCCCTAAATGCATTGAAGCAACTGCTATGTGATTAGTTGAGTTGATAATTGCATTAATGAGAAATTGAACAGGTGTTCCTAATAATCCTTTAGGTGAGTGTAAATATATATATATATATATATATATATATATATATATATATATATATATATATATATATATATATATATATATATATATATATATATATACACACACAAACACAAACGTTTAAAGTTTAAACGTAAAGTTTGTTTGAATTGTCAATTCAAAATTGACAGTAAAGGCATTTACAATGTTACAAATAATGTCTATTTCAAATATGATGCTTTTTTTTACTTTCTATTCATAAAGGAATCCTGAAAAAAAGAAAAAGATCATGGTCTCTACACAACATTAACTGTTTTCAACATTGATGATAATAATAATAAAAGTTATTTAGTACATTAGTTTTGTCCATTTTAACCATCTTTTTCCTGTTTTTGGATCCTAGATGCACAAACCATGTGAAAACTAGTAAAACTAAACCCGAATATTTTTTTTTTTCTGACAGGACATTCAAATCACAGGATGGTGACAGTATATTGCAGAAGTAAATAAAATGAGACATGGTCACTAGGTGGCAGAACATATTTAATAATGTCACCAGGGTACAGACATATATATGTCTGTATACATAAATTACATTATTTTTTAATTTCTTTTAATTTCTTAACACCAATTTATTTTCCAAAGACAGTTGTGATTTTAAAAAAATCAGTGTGTGGATTTACAGATGACAATAAACTATATATATATATATATATATATATATATGTATATATCATTATTATTTCTTTTCTTTTTTACAAAAACTTTTATTTAAAGTTCAGTGTCATCTGGAATTTTTTTTTATTTAAACAGATTTTTTTTTATCCCACTCAAACACAAAAGAGACACAAAACAGACTAGAACTGCCCTAGACTCCCTCTCATACCTGTTCACAAGCACTCACAACAGAGAAAAACACAAAACAGCCCGTCCTCTCAAACTAGGACAAAGAGCAGCTGATAGAGACACGTAACCATGGTGACCAGGTGACGTCTCACATTCCAGTTTGAGCTCTCAGATTTCAGATTGGAGGCCAGTGGCCAAAATTCATGTACCTCCATCATACTGACTAAAACGATGCCAGTCTGGAAGGTGGCAAGGACTTATTGACCAGGAAGCCAAGAAAGTAATAAAAAAACAGCAGTAGAGAGAATTACAGTAAATTGTGCCAAGCCAAAAGGTTGGTGTTCAGGCCACGCACAGGTGGACATCCTTAAATTTCCTGGAACAAATCTGCATGTTTGCCATGTCGCGACTAGTCCACGATCAAGTGCTTTCCTGTCGCTTGGCCAGCTCCTATAGTTGTTTGACAGCACAGAGGGCATTAGCCTCAAGCTAGAGGCCAATCATACCATGCCAGGAATTCTTTTTTCTTCTTTAAGCTAAAGCCTGTGGAATGCTGGGTAGGCAGCTGAGAGGCTGAAGGCAGGAGGCATGGGTCTGCAAACCTGCTGAGGGATGTGGGAGAGCAAGGGGAATGTAGAGTCCTCAAAGCGGAGTGTACCAGCTAGTCTGACAGCATTCCTCACACGTAAATGCGCACACACCTCGAAAACCCACACAAACATTCGACGTCGCTTCCTTAACAACTTGTACGTCTGAGCGCATCTTTGATGCTTGAACAGCTTTAGCAGTACAAAGTGTCCATGCATTAAAATAATCACCAGCCTCATCAAACATTAATGAAAGCTGGTCTATACTTATTACGTCATTTCCATGTCTAGAGCGCCACAGGAGACTTCATGTTCTCATCATGCTGTATTGGGAATCTAAACTGAGCAGACAACAACTGATGCTCGAAAGGCACAATTCATGCCAATTTTATGCTCAATTTTAGCCATTTTCTAGTCTGAAAGTATACAACCACCTCATGTTGTTCCAAACCGGTATGAGTTTCTTCCTTTTGCTGAACACAAAATAAGATATGTTGATGAATGTTGGTAACCAGACAGTTGACAACAGCCATTGATTTCCATAGTAGGAAAAAAATATTATAGAAGTCAATGGTTACATTAACTGTCTGGTTACCAACATTCATCAAAATATCTTATTTTTTGTTCAGCAGAAGGAAGAAACTCATATAGGTTTGGAACAACTTGAGTGTGAGTTAATGATGACAAAATGTTCATTTTTGAGCGAACTATCCCTTTTAAGTTTCTCTGACAACTGACTTAACATTACAATTGAGCCTCACTATGCTAAACAATTAGAAATTATTATTACTATGTGAAATTACTATGTGAAATGATTTGAAACTGTAAATTATTTAAATTAATTGCATGCAAAAATAAAAACAACTGCCATACACTCCACACCGCTTAGAAGATGATATTCAATAAAAAAATCACAGAGATGCACACAAAGCTGTCCCAATTACAGTAATCACTCACCACTTTCTGCGGTTCAAGTTTAAAAAATATTCATTGAAGAAAAAAAACGCCATATCGGCAGCCGTGTTGCAGAAAGCAGCGTTGCTTCATCGTGATGCGAGAGAAACGGTTTCCCAGGATACCAGACAAAGAGAGAAACTCTCTCAGAGGCTTTGTACACACCCACGGCACTCAGACAAGACACGTGATTGGTTCCCGGCGCGAGATCGACCAATGAGAGCACGAGTGGAGTGAGAGCCTCTTCGCCTCTCTCAGAAGCAAATGTTGACGATCCAGCGCCGATATCTGGCGATGAGGCGCTTCCCGTACTGATTTAAAGGCTTCATTATACCAATGCAGTAACACCACAATCAGCATCGAACCGCACAGGTCTGTCATCGTCGTCATTACTGGAGTCAAGTCTCAAGATACTGCTGTCATTGATGAGTGTAGAGCACCATAATACATATCGTATGAGAGAGAGAGAACAAAATGTATAATATTAAGGTTTTATAATTAAATAGATTTAATGAAAATATATTTAAAGTATAAATATACATATTTTAAATATTTTGGTACCTACACACACATATATGGAAATTCCTAGGGGGGCCAATCCTACTTCACGGATTTTCACCTATCGCGGGGGGTTCCGGTCCACATTAACCGCGATAAACGAGGGATCACTGTAAATTATAAATTGTAATTTTAAAATACAATTTTGAAGCATTTACATCCACTTTAGTCGCAAGCTAGAGTGCAATTTTGTACAATTTCACCAGCTGTTGGTTGCTTTTGTTCTTACCATAAAATGTAAAACTTGTTGAATGTCACACCATCTACACTACTGTTCAAAAGTTTGGGTTGGTAAGTTACATATGGACATATGTACCATATTATTCGCCGAATAAGACACACTTTTTCTTCCCCAAAACTGATAATACACTTAGCAACCATAAGACATAAGCAACAAACTATTGGACACACCATACACAAGGTTTAAACACAATGAAGTAAACACAACGACTTTTAGTAATGCCTTGGATGGAACAGAAGACAACGTCTTATTTGACACCAGTGAGGAAGAAAGTGATGACAATGGCTGCGTGGATCTGTCCTTCCTCATTTCTGATAGCAGCGAAGAAGAGAAATTTTTGGAGTTCGAATAAAAACATTACAGTCTCATTTTTGTTACTTTCACTGTTTACTGACTTTACTGACTGTTAATGAGAGTAAAGATAGTTCTTAATATGTTACATGGTTGGCATAAAATTGTTCTTAAACTAGTGTTAACTTTATACACTTGATATAAAATATTTTACTACAGTATTTGGTTCAGAATCTTTTTTTTCTAGATTTTCCTCCTTTAAAATTGGGTGCGTCTTATGTTCCGGAGCGTCTTATATGGCGAAAAATACGGTAAATATATTTTAAAACATAATTTATTCCTGTGATCTCTTTTGAATTTTCAGCATCAGGATTATACTGTCACACAATCCTTCAGAAATCATTATAATATGAAGATTTAGTTTTCAAGAAACATCAAGTAGACAAACATCAAGTACATCTCAAGTAGACCAATAGGAATGTAACCACCTGAGTTGAATAATTCAGTGCGTGGTCAGAGGAACAAAAAAAATATTTGTGATTCCAGACAGGTATGATCGGCATGTTTAACATTCTGCTGACATGACTGAGGAACGTAATTTATGAACTACGTAATTCCATGCGAGAGGGCGAGTAAGAGCTATTCTGTTAGGAGGCTGACTTTTCAAATGATCATAAAGTCACTTATCTAAACCGGCTGGTTACATCCGGCTTAAAATGACTCTAAAGGACATACCAAGTCTAGACGGTGCCTGCTTCATTTGAGATCAAGACGTAAACTGTTAGCCATTCGCTGACAAATGAAACCACCCCACCCCCACCAAAAACACAGGTCATGAAGACAACAATTTCTGATAATTCAAGTTCAGTTTCATCTCTTTTCCCCCTGATGAAGAGCAGCGGTGGGAGTATTACATATCTTATCAGCTTGTACTAACCAGACCTCTCTTGAATAACTCACATTCTTAAGCATCCAACACCTAAGCAACTACAAACTTAAATAGACCCTGTTTTAAAGACTAATACTCTGTGGGTGAGTATAATGGACCTATTCACCTGTTTAAACAGTAAACCCAGCTGACTCTCTGTATTTCAAAGCTCCCATCACCTCCATCTCTGTCCTCCTGCGATGCACGCTTTCCTGTAGTGATATACGATTACAGTGAGTCATTTTAGAAAGCATGACTTATTCTAATCAACTTCTCAAGTTTCTGCTTCTCAGGTGAAAAGTCACTCCACAGTCCTTAAGCCTCAGCAGGTATTTATCTAACAAACATCTGGTTTGACAGGTTAAATACTTAATGTATGAGACCATGGATGAACCAGAGGAAAGAACTTTGCCTTCTTGGTCGGGTCAAGATATTTAGAAAATTCTGCAGGCGTTTCATTTCCCCAATTATAATCAAAAGTAGAAAAGTTGCAAGAACCAAACAAGACTGCTCAAAATACCGTACGGGTCAGCAGAGTCACTAATACACGTTTTCAGACTTCCATTTCTTTGCTAAATTCCAGGAAATTGTTGGTTCTAGACCAAATGCAGAGTAGATCAAAGTTCTGACCGTTGCGATGAGCAACCAGGATTATCATCTCCCTCCACATTCCGGCATTCTTCTGCTTTCCATCATCATCTGAAATGGACAGAGGCCCGTGAAGAGGGTGTGCAGAGCGGAGACTGGACACACAACAAGGAAAACACAAGAAAGGGAAAGTTTAATTAAGACCAGCGGCTCAAAGACTAAAGGAGAAAAAACAAGGGAAAAAAAAATCCAATATTGGATTTTTGTACAATTGTTAATAGCTTTTCTGTGCAAGATTTAGAATCTGTTGACAGTACACAAAAATGCTTACGTCTACAATGTTTTCTCATTTCTACTATTTTTCAAAACTTAAACCTGTTATTCCTAGAAACATAAATGGAAATGTACTACTTATATCTGGGCAACAGGACAGATTGACTTCCAATTATTTAAATGAATTTTAGAATAAATACTATTAACATCAATATTATTAATACATTAGAATGATTTAAAATGAATACATTTCCCCATATTACCTAATGCTTCCTTTTGTGTCCCCATTTTTGTTTATTAAAAATAAAAAGATTAAAAACAAGCAGCTTTGACATTATTATAACAAAAAATATATTTTGGGAAATCTTTGAAAATTGTGCTGGAGAAATTGTCGGTTAGATGTCACAAGGTTAAATTTGTCTCATGTTTACTAATTATTTGACTGCATTTAAAACTTACAATTGGGTGGAAAAAGGAAAGTTTGATTGTGACAACTTACCCCATGAAGTGGGACAACATGCCCCATGACTGAATCATGGTATTACAAAAGGTGTGTTTAATATTTCTTTTATGTGCCAATACAGAAACTGTCTTTCAAAAAACTCACTGACAGAACTATCCCCTAAGGTTGAATATGCAAGCAATCACATTACAAACCTGATTTTTCCTGAGGATCCGGAGTTTCCTCTTCCATTGAATGGAATTTTGGTGAACCTTCTCTTATTGGTCATGATGTCATTTGACGTTGTTTCTTACTATCTTTTAACACAACGAGGCAACTAAGTAATGAGGAATTTGTACATATCCCACCCTGAGGGGGTCAAAAGAACATTAGGCTTCCATGTGACATTACGCACGACCACGCCTTCTAGCGGCGGTCCGCCTGACGTCAGTGTTATTGAAAGCCACAGGCCCCGCCCACCACCGCGCGAACCGCTCTATCAAACCAGCCCGTGCCTGTGAGGCAGTGCTGCGGATCGCGACTGTCAGGTCCCTCATGCTGCGCACACGATCTCTGGCCGCAGACTCCTGTATCTAGGGGCACTATAGTGCGATACCGCCCGTGGGAATATACACACCGCAAACATGTCACGGCATCACAGGACGCCGTTGAAAAACGAGGAGAGTGTGGTGGAGGTGAAGAGCAAAGTAAGTGAATCCCATTAATGTTGCATTAGGCTGGGTTTGACAGCGTGCGTATGTAAACACTGCTGTTTACGCAGCCCTCCGCGGGAGCGTGCCCGTCATTCAATTCGGGGTTTGTGTACTAATCCATCCATAGAGAGAGAAACGCTGATGGTGCTGTATGTGTCAGACTGCGAGGCGCGAGACGAGCGCGTTTGGCTCGGATCATTATGACAGCGGGTCTCTGTTCGGTTCGTGTGATGTGATGTGTGGATCTGGTGCAGTGTGAAGGACCATACCAATAGACAGACGTGCGCAATGAGGCGATTGGGCCCTGTTGATCGATTATGCATGTTACGTATATCAATTACGACAAACCGAATCCCGCAGTCCAAGTAGAATCAGATCGTAATGATGCTTTTGAGAGGCATTAATCATATCGGCAGAGCTGTGTACTTGAGGCTGGTACAGGGTCTTTACTCAAGATAAATTCGCCTGTTTTTCTTGCATTCGAATAATTAAGCAGGTACTAAAAGCAATAAAACACCAGCAAAAGCTTTTGGATTAAAGCTGGTACGAGGCCACCGGTAATGTTGATGGCTACAGCACGATTGCGAGTGAAACTGCTCATTAAAAATTTTAATATCTCACGTTTCAGACAAATGTTAAGCTGTTAGTTTGTATATTTATTCCCTGCTGGTGAAAACAGTTCCCAAAGAAGCCAAAACATCAAGCTTTGAGTGTCGCCAAGCAACACGCGCCAAAAGCCGTACTGGATCGATATCTGTGAGTGGAACGGAGCGACCTGTCAAAAGCGTTCTGTGATCTGCCGGTGCGGTGACCAATCAGATCTCCGTTTAATCCAAATCCGGGTTTTTCATTTCGTACGACATCCGTGAACACTGAGATAATCATCGATCTTTATTGCTGGCTAATAATGGTCTACCAAACGATAGTTGACTGTAATAAGAGGCTTGGTTCAGATATTTGACCAATGTCTTGTTCACACTAATACGGTTTCGTTTAAAATTGAGTTCCGTTTGGCCTTCCGTCCACACCGAGACGGCGTTTTTTATTAACGAAAACGAAGCTTTTTGAAAACGATGACGCATGTTTAGTCACGTGACGCATAATGTACCGATAGATAGTCTTGTTTATACCAGTATTATGTCTGTTATGTGCTATTCGCTTTCACATAGTTGCTAAAATGTGTTATTTTGCACACTCTTCACGTCACAGTCCTGTAAAGAATGACAGAAAGTTTACTCGCAATTGCAGTACTGTAGGAAAACATGTTTTAGATGCGTTTTAGACCAAACTTATAATGGTGAATGAGAGCGACCTGGATGCATCAGTGAATGTTGAGATATCTTGGTTGATTTTGCTTATTTTAAATAATCTTGTGGCCCCTTTGGACGTTTGTTGAGGCCCCTGGCTGAGAAGTCCAGCTGTTTAATTGTACATTTGGCAGACACTTTTATCCAAAGATATTAAAGATACACATTGACTTTCTATTCAGTTCTTCAGTTCTCTACTGATTGAGCAACAGGAAATTTAATAGTATTTGATAGTTGTCTCAATTAAAATGTAATTGTGATAAACAATGTCCGTTGATCTCAGATCATACAGATGCGTAAACAAGTTTCATTTATGGGAGGAAAAAATCTTTAGTACATTACATACGATGGCGCATGAATGAATGTCAACAGGCGTCATGAGTAAAAGCTACAACTATTGTTGTGTTGGTATTTAAAATATTTCATGTATTCCTCATGACCTATTATTATTACTAAAGACACAGACTGCTTATTGTTGGCCTCTGGTGTGTGGGAGTTGTTTGTTGTCAGTGTGCCTAGTATACTTATTGGAAATCCTCAACCGCAAACAGAGTAGGAAATGATTTATTTCCCTCCATCCTTGAGAAATGTTAGGTGGGCAGTGCAGAGATGTGTGTGAAAAATGAAGATAGTAAACACAGGAGGGCCTACTAGTGGGATTTAACGGTTCTCGGTAAAGAATCAAACTGTACCGAAAGAGATCTTGTGTGTGCACTCAATCGAAAGCCGCACGCAAATATTGAGTTCTCTTTCAGTTCTTGTGCTTGAACGGACAATTTCACACAAAAAATGATCAACATGGCCATCTTGGCGAGTGTACTTGCAAACAATAGTAGGTTATGTCTAAAGTGAATGTAAACAGTCGAGAAAGACAACGCATGTGGATCGGTATTTTTGCATTATGCGTTATGTCTTAACGTGACAGCAACCTATTATTCCTGCTGTCTGTGTTTTTAATGTTAATCAAATAACAAAATACAAGGAAATAATTTGTCATCATTTACTACAGTGAAGATTATATGCAGTTATTTTACATTTTATTACTTTATTTCATTTCTATACCTGAAATACTTAAATTTCTCTACCTAAATAACCTGAAAAGCACTGTTCATTTTATTTGTATGTTTGCTCTTTTGTAATTATTTGTGCTGTTGATTGTGCTTAGATTATTTTCTTTATTTTTATTTGACTGTAGTCTTTCCCCCCCAAACATGGCATATACTGAACCGTACCAAAACCGTGACCCTAAAGCTGTGATAAAACCCGAATTGTGAGTAATTTAAACCGTTACACCCCTAGTAGGATTCCAGTGAAGTTCCAGGCCCGGATTTGATATAGTGTCTTTTTATTATCATTTTTGCTTTAACTGACTAATTTAATCACTTGAATCCTCCTGCATGAGGTTTTGGTTTTCATAACAGGCAGTGCGATGTGTTTGGTGACACTCTTTTCTTCCTGAGAGGAAATTGGTAGGAATTGTTTTCTTTTCTACTTTTCCAGCTCTTGATGGGATCCTGTTCGTATTATCTATCGCTTACTCATTGCAAAGGCATTTTTAGTGAACATGTAGTTTGAGGTTTGTGTTGAGCAATTCATAGTGATTTATTTTTTCCAACAGGCTATTTATTCATTGGTAAATTATGACCGATATGGCCTTTTTATCTGTATTGCTATAGTTACAGTGGTGAGCACATAACAGCTCATATTATAGTTTTGTGTGTGTGTGTGTGTGTGTGTGTGTGTGAGACCTCTTTTTGTTGCAAAATAGCATTATTATAGAATAATAGCTAAAATTACATTTTGGTACAAAGGCAATTATTTCAAGGGAGTTGATGCTTGTCATAAAGGGGGAAGGTTATGTAAATGTTTTCATGTGGGATGATTAATATATTCAAATATGTTACGCAATGTGTGTGAGGAGGAAAGTAAAAATCATTTTATTGACAATTGGGAGATTAATATTTTATTACACATTTTTGAGTGAAACAGGATATTCAATGTAAGAACTAATTTTATCCATCATGAATTAACTGGAATGTGAAAGTAGTCATATGACACCTTCAACTAAAAATAGAAAAGAAGAACACAAAATGTCTGAATTTCAGTCACTGATTGCATTTCTATTTGGTCGAATTAAACAAACCAGCTGCCTGTAAGAGACAATGTCCTACATTCTTTGACCAAAGGAAAAAGCCTTTGAGTGATAATCTTGCACCTTATGCTCAGCTCACATAGCACGATTTTGGGCTGTCCCAGACGGATGATGACCAATTGTGGTGATTTGTGTGGTTGTGGCTGGTCCTCAACGTCGTAAGGCGTTGTCACGATCTTATGACTAAAGATAGCCTGTGATAATTTTGTGACAGTGTTTGATATTTATCATGATCCTCTCAGTGTGATGCTGCTATGACCCACGTCTACTGACAAGCCAATGAAATGCAACTTGAAATGGCGTATCGATCAACACGACATACCGCTAAAACTTAAAACTACTTGCCTCAATCTCCATTTGCAAAATTGGCATGCCAAGTTGGCCTGTTATCCCTAGCAATAACCGCATCCATATTCTCCACTTTCGCTTCCTTCTCTTTTTCTCAGCGCACAATTGACAAGTGCGATTCATCTCGCTCTATTTGTTTACCACTAGAGCATGCGGACGACATTTTATTCTTCTACACTAGACTACGATTCAATAGGTGTTATCATTGTACAGTCTACATGCATGTAAGTTTATTAGATCCCTGCCGTACAGTGTGATTTGTAATGGTCTTATAGGATTGCAAAAATTGCACAGTATGAACCAATTTCAGACAGCCCCATAATATGGCTTTATGTGTTTTGGGCTAGTATTTTCCATCTCCATATGCAAGTTATTCTTTATGGATGCAGGAGAAAATCTTTGGCCCAGATGCAATTCCTCCTCATAAACTGAACAATCTGGCAGATTTCATCCAATATGTTCAGCTGAGCTCTTGAGATGATCCATTCTCTCTGTGTGTGTGTGGTCTGGAGAAGCTCAGCTTTTTAATGCCATTGTTCTCATCTTTCTCTTTATATGTAGCACTTGATTAGATTGACCCTCCCTTTGTTCCTCACTGCTTTAAAAAAAACTTAATGGCTTCCTCAGAGCTGCAAGTGCACATCAAACAACTCTGCAGCACATAACAGAATTACTAAAACTTTAAAGGAATGGTTCTCTAAAAAGGAAAATTCACTTACTCAACATCACACTGTTCCAAATTTGAATTTCTTTCTACTGCTGAAGACAAAGCAAGATATTTTGAAGAATAATTGGTATGAACTGCCACTGAATGAGTCTGCATGTCCAAGTCACTGGGATGGCGTAGCATCCAGAAATTGGAATTGGTTTTTAAAACACGTTCTAACATTTCAAGCATATGTTACAGAGTTAAGAGCTGTCATAATCGATCTACCAAGCTACGTTCTGCACATTAAGAGCCTATTTTGTGTTTTTTATATATATACAATAATTAACATGATTGGTGTCGTCCTGCAGTTTGAGGCGGAGTACCGAAGGTTTGCCCTGAAGAGGAAGGGAGCCGGGGGCTTCCAGGAGTTCTACCAACTCCTTCAGACCATTCACCGAATCCCCGGAGTGGACGTGCTGCTGGGATATGCCGACATCCACGGAGATCTTCTTCCAATTAACAATGATGACAACTTCCACAAAGCATTGTCCTCCGCCAATCCGCTGCTTCGAATTATCATTCAAAAAAGAGGTGAGTCGCTAACCTGTATGTACATTGATTTGGAGCTTGGCAAATTCTCCATGCAGAATTGAAATCCATACAGGTTTGTTTTGCCGATCATAACAAGATTGGCTAAATCAATTGTGTCAGCCTGTTTGTCTGACCAGTGAACCAATGAACACCCGTGAATGTGATCATTATGAATTAATGGAGAAAAAAAGGGGGGTCAGTAAGAAGTCTCTTATGCTCATCAAAAACTTATTTAATCAAAAATATATATATTACTACAATTTAAAATTGGATATAGAAAGAATAGAAAGTTCAAAAGCATTTATTTGAAATGCAAATCTTTTATTGTCACTATTCTTATTAAAATGTACAATGGAGTTTGTGTCTGAAACATTATTTTTGCAATTTGGTGTTATAGCCATCTTTAACGTTCATCTTAACAGGGTCAAACCAGGAAACGGGGGAGTATTTTATATATTAGTTTTTTTATATTTTGCATTTTGGTCATGTCTAAAGGATTTTTATGATGAAATGCATTTTTTTCAAAAAGGGATATGCAGTGCTAATACATGTTGGTGTTTGTCTGTATGAGACAGTTAGGCTTTAAATGTAATATTGTATTTTGCTGTCATATGTCGTTTCTTCATCCATATTTGACTCCAGAGGGGATAAAAAGTAATTCCAGCAGTGTAATGTTGTTCATAAGGATGAGGACAGTTAAGGGCTATGATGAGATGTTATGATGGGTGGGCGCCAGCGTTAGATGGTGCCAGTCGGGGCCCATCTCGGTTTCATGGCTGCGTTGGCACTGCGCCAGCCCTGAGGTGCTGAGTCTGATAGCGGTGTGGAGGAGTGATGAGCCCACACTCTCATCTTTCTCTTTCTCTCTTTCTTTGACACTTCCTGTCCCTCCTTGTCTATATTCTCTTTCTGTCATCTTCACAACCCTCTCGCTCTCCCTCCCGTTTCTTCATCTCTCTTAATGCCTCAATGAGTTTTATTAAATTTGAACTGCAGCAATGAGGAAATGTTTCTCTAATGCTATTAGGAATGTTTTTCCCCGTTGTCAAATCATTTTTCCTTTATTTCATTGTTCTGTTTGTTTACGCCACCCTTTCTAATCCACTGTGAAAGAAACTGAGCACCATTGTTCCTAGTTTTAAAAGACTCAATAAAGAACTTTTATTTAGCAAAGGGATTAAATCAGATTAATGAATCTAAAATTGCATGTTAGTTATGTGAAAATTTTATTGTTTGAACATCAAGTTTCAACCAGCCCTTACTGCTTTGGATGATATAGGGTCAGATGAAATCTGCTGAATTTTATTTGTAGTTTCCGAAAGGATTGTAAGGGAAATCTGTGGAATTTTAAGGGTGTAAACATGGTAAAATGTGTTACATGGATCTAAAAGTACTATACTATTTTTGTTAACTAAAAGCATTAATCATATTACTAAAAAAGTCTAATTACAAATGATTTATTCCTGTGTTGGCAAATCTGAATTTTCAGCATAATTTTTAGTGGCACAT
This sequence comes from Rhodeus uyekii, assembly GCA_037043235.1. Taxonomy (NCBI): domain Eukaryota; kingdom Metazoa; phylum Chordata; class Actinopteri; order Cypriniformes; family Acheilognathidae; genus Rhodeus; species Rhodeus uyekii. Next base: position 1,856,199 of record JAWRVZ010000024.1, on the reverse strand, counting down.
GATACTTGGTGCTCAAGAAACATTTCTTGTTGTTATCAATGTTGAAACTTTTTCATGGAAGCGATTTTTTTTTTTTTTTTTTTTTTTTTTTTTTTTTTTTTTTTTTTCCAGGTTTCTTTAATGAATAGAAAGATGAAAAGAACAGCATTTGAAATGTAATGTTGAAATGTAACATTCTAAACGTCTTTACTGTCACTTTTTAAGCAGTTTAATGCATCCTTGCTGAATTCAATTAAAATAAATTAAAGTTAAATATAAATATAGGAAAAAACAAAAACATAATTATGACAAAAGCACATTTAAAGGGATATTTCATGTTAAAGTGAAAATTCTGTCATCATTTACTCACCCTCGTGTTGTTCCAAATCTGAATTTCTTTTTTCTGCTGAACACAAGAGAATATATTTGGAAGAATATGGGTGTTTAAAGAGTTGATGGGCCTTGCATAACTTTAATAGTATGAAAGAAAAATACTATGAAAGTCAATGGGGTCCCATCAACATATTCTTCAAAATATCTTCTTTTGTGTTCAGCAGAAGAAAGAAATTCAGATTTGAAACAACACAAGGGTGAGTAAAGGATTTTGGGTGAACCCTTTAATTAAAAATTAATTAAGCTAAAAAAAATTAAAGAATAATATTAATAAAAAAGCTAAAATATACCTTGAGTAATAATGCTAAAATAAAACTGCTCCAGAAATTTTTGAATCAGTGTGTGTGCCTAGTGTTGTATAATGTAGGTTTTGTGGAAGTTATGATGGAGATGATCTATAAAATGTCACTGCTCAGTTGTGTAGCGGTGAATGTTTGTCTGACTTGACAAGTGATGTTTTTGGCAGCCCATCATGTATGGACTCAAACACACGAATGTGAACACACGCTCTCAAATTTTAAGTTATTATTGAAGAATGTTTTACAAAAATATACCATTTCAGTCTTTCTACTTAAAAATGTGTTCACATTTGTAGTTTGGGTCTCTTGGTTCTGTGTCAGTACCAAAAAAGAAAATGTATTGCTGGTTCGTTGGGAATTCATATGTAATTTTTAACACTCAACTCACAGCTTTAATGATGTATATTTTGTTTGTTTAGTGTGCACTAGACCACATTCAAACTGTTATTTTACAATTTACATTTATGCATTTGGTACTGACAGGCGCTTTTATCCAAAGCAATATACATTGCATTCAAAGAACACCTTTACATTCTAATCAGTTTTTGCTTTCCCTGGGAATCAAACCCATGACCTTGGAGTTGCAAGCTCTACGCTCTACGCTCTACGCTCCACACTCTACTGTTTGAGCTACAGGAAAGCTTTTAGGACAGACTAGTTGTTTCAGATGGGAAGCCATCATAGTATTTGTTTGTGTGTGGAAGATTGTCTCTTGTTTGACATGGCTAATGAGAAATCATCTGTACGGTGTGATAAGACATAAAAGAGAAAGAGAGAAAATGTGGAAAGAAAGGATAAGGTGGTTGCACTTGCACCACTTTGACTTCTGAAGTCTCTTATGAATGTGATTTGTGTGGGAGAGAGACAGCAATAATAATCCTGTATTATGTAATCGTAATTTGCATAAAAGATAGAGCTCATTATGTGAGTATAACTCCATATTTATTCAGTTTTAAAACATGCCTTCATACACACCCTTGTATGACAAATCAGTTTGATTTGTTGCTATTAATTGTTAATTGTTGATAATTACACTAATACTGGCTGTTTACTGTATATATATATGGGGTTATATGCGTTATGTAATTTCCTGAGTATGAGAACAAATGACTAAAGTTGACATAACCAACCAAATAGTTGTGGCTTTTCATTTTCATTCTGCAGTCAGATCATTTAATGAGAAGAATCACTCCAGGTCGTTTATAAATCATATGCAACAATTTATGAACTGGATCAATTGGTTAGTTGAAAACATCTGGTACAATAAAAAGTTCATTAGATTATCTGGTTCTTGAGTTTAAAGTTCACTGATTCGGTGATCTGGTTCTTGAGTTTAAGATCGGCCCGGAATGAAAATTAATCCTATCAATTTAAAAAAATCTTGTTATTGTTCATATTGTGAATGATTAATCTGTGCATAGGTTTATATTATTTATTTTTTACAATATTGATTAAAATATCTTCTGGTCAAACGACAGACTTCTTCTCTCAGGTCTGGATGTATGACGGACTTCACCAATCCTTTCGTCCACTTAAATTCTTCCACTTTGTGCAAACTCAGATTCAGATTTTCCTTCGTCCAATCAACAACCAATGGGAATAAAACATGTCCCACTCTACATTTCTTTATTTTTCAGTTATCCATTTCACACAGATGTACATCACAATATGGGAAAAAAGATCTGTTGCTTTTTCCATTGAACATTGAAAGAGAACATTATCAGTACATAACTGAATGTTGATCTTTTCCTCAAGTTTATAAAACTTGGAATATAATGAACGAGTCATGGACTGTTTGTGTTGCATTTTGGGGATTTATTTGTCATTTTTGGAGCTTTACATCTATGGTATGAACTCTCATTGTATATAAAACAGAGATGCATAAAGACTTAAATTCTCATTTTGAGCATATTGAGGACATGAAAATATGACAGAATTTCCAAATTTAGGTTGAAACGATGTTATTTGAAGTATACTTCCTCTCAGTTCACATCTTGTTTCCTTGTTGTCCTCAGACTTAAGTCTGGTGCTTGTTCATGCTGACAAGTTTGGTTATGAAATGCTCACTGTTTGCAGCTAAGAGCATTAGTAAATGCCTATTTTTCTATTTAAAGAGTAAGGCGGCTTTAGATTAGTTCCCCTTGTCCTTGTACCAGCTCCCTTCCCGGTACTCAAGAACCCTACTGCAGATTTCTGGTAGCCGGCCTTTTAGTGCGGATCTATTTAATCAAGCCCTATTTGAAGCGGGGGTTTGAAAGCCACCATTCCAGAGAAGGCTTATCGCTGTGGCAGCCGGGAACAGTTTTGGGGAGGCTGTCAGAGGGAGATTACAGCTTCATCTTCTCCATGGGAGAAAAATCTGGGTTTTGCATCATGTTTGCTTCTAGTATAACGGAGGCCCGATAGTAAATAGCTATCCCTTCCCTGGCCTCAAGAGGCGCACTAGCAAATTACGTTAGCACACCTGCTTCCAATGCAGAAGACGCTGGATTGAATCCTGCTCTGAGCAGTGCAAGTAGAACCGATGGGGTTACATTAGTGTTTTAATGTGGATTGATATGCCAGATTTGTAGAGTACCCACAATTGCCATGTTCTGTTACGTTCATTCTTTAGATCATTAAGTGCGCTTCCACTCGTTCCACATTAGTTTTTATTAATGTATCCATCCTTATCTCAGCTCTGACTCTCCTCAGATCATGATAAAAGCATCTGTGTGACAAATGCTTACTTTACTTATAACTGTAACGAGTTATTCAAGAGACTGTGTGGTACTGATGCAATTTGTGTAGTGCATTTATTGAGGTATATTAGCCTCAGTGTTAGTTAGTTATTGTTCATTTATGACGTCTGATGCTTGACATGCTTTTTGTCAGCAAAACAACAGGAACTAACAACTGGCAGGACGTGTTTTTAGGAATGTGTTTTTAAATGCATCAGTGTGCTAATGCCTACACATTTCAACAGAAATGCCACCTTTCTGAAGAGTCACTGTGATGCTGAACATTTAACATTTATGGATATCTGCAAAATATAAACGTCTGTGTTTGATTTATATGGCGAGGAATAGTTCGCACAAAAACATGCATTCTCATTTGAATGTCGTAATTGACAAAAAGCAACATGGTAAAGCATAGGTTTGACATCAATGTGACCGAATTTGAATTTGCTTACATTTTCAGTGAGTAATTTTCTGTTCAGCTGACGAATTAAAACATTCAGACTCCTTTTTTTAATTTTATTTATTTTTTTTTTTTTTTTTTTTTTGTAACTTGACAGACCTGGTCACCATTTGTTTTCACTATACAGAAAAGAGAAGCATTAACATGCTGCTCAAACATTTCCTTTTATGGTCTGTAATAAATATCCTGTTTAATTTTAATAAGCAGTCATCTAGGGTTGAAAATGATTTTTACAATCTTTGTACGGAAGAAAAAAAGTAATATGGGTTTAGAACAACATGACAGTGAGTAAATTATGACGGATTAATTCATTTTTATTTTTAGCCTTACAATTTAAGCAATCTTACAAGTGTTTGTGAATCAGGTAACATTAATGAAGGCTTTATTTGAACTTCAGGCAAATTAACTATGATTTTTGAGTTTACACGATCATTATAAATGCAGAAACCAAGAACAAACAGGGCTGTTTTTAAGGTCTTCTGCTAAACATAAATGTATCGCTGGTCGTGAATAGATTGATTGGCACGAGGGCATGATGTATCCCGTGAGCTGGTGGGATTATCAGAGGTCCCTAATCAGATCTCGACCCCATCCGCATATCTCTGACTGGGGCTTTTAGACTGAGACAAAGATTGATCTGGCTTTTAGTATGAGCTCATCCCACTGAGTGGTCATACGCTCATTCATCCCAGCAGATAATGGTGTTCCCTGAGCAGATGGGGACCAGTTACACACAGCCATGCAACTTTTGGGGGCCAATAGGGAGAAGCATACATTTATTTATTGTAATAAATTATTTCATTTTGAATTTAGAGTAGAATATATAATCTCCCCTGCTATGAATCTGTCATGGTTTGATATGAGTCATGCAGCGATACCATCACTCTTGATTAGAAATTCTTCTAGTATTTTATCAAGGTTCATTGAGCAGTGTGAAGGAAGTGTTTACCTTCAAGCCAAAAACGACGAAACACGTGATTGTCCAAACAGGTATGATGGGTCCATGGAACAAACAAATGCGTTCCTCTGTATGACACGGATATTGACTTTAAAAACAAAAAAACAAGTGAATTAGATTATGTACACATACAGATATATGCGATTTTTCACTAATCCCATAGTGTTTGATTGCAGAAAAATGTATATGTTTTTTTACTGAACATTGATAAAGCAACAGATGTTGTGTGAAAATAAATTATAAAAGTGATTAAAAGTTAAAATTTAGTTTAAAATGTTTATAAATATATGAGGTAGCAAGGTTGACCTTTTACCTTTCACACGAGGCAAAAGGAAAAGTATTGATACAAATACTTGAGCTTAAATAATATTTTATTTAATACTTGGGTGCCTTTTACCACAAATACCATACTTTTACATATTCTTCTATTGCTTTAATTACATTCTGAAAGTCATTAAGACCTTTATCTCAAAATATATTTTACCATTTTAGAGATTCTCATTTCTCTTAATGAAAAATCTTCTCTTAAGTCTACAACATACAATCTTTTAACGAAATATTAAATTGAATTTGCACAGAATCAACCAAACATCAGCCAAATTTCCATGTGCATCTTGAAAAACAGATGTTTTAGAAAGTGCTGCATCAAGTTTTTGTGCCATTTTGTGATTTAGAGGAAAATAAAATCGAATGCGCCTTTTACCCTGGTGCGCCTGTAATCTTGTTGTACCCTATATATGGTTTGTTAATTTTTACAATTATTATTTTTTATGCATCTGGACTGTTGCAGTGTAAAAATGGTTTACTCTCTTTTCTAAGAAGTGGTAGACTTGGCACAGCAAGAGAAATCTCAAAGAAAAGATGAAGAACAGAAGTGTAAGCTGTCGAAGCTCTCTAGGTTTTCTCTCCACGCTGGAGACACAAGGCTAATAAGACAGGCACTTCAAGAGAGACCCAAGAGCCTAGAGATTTTTTTTCCTGGTCTGTCACACCTCAAGTGCACAGAGGAGGATTTGTGTTTGTGTGTGTGACTATTGAATTCAAGCAAAACATATTTTATCTTATTGGTTACTGAAACTGACACTATAGGCAGAAACCCCTTTGAAGCAAAATAACACAATGTATCCCCTTTTCTCAAACATCTTGGTTGAATGAGTTGAGTGTGGGGCAGTGTGTCCTCCGCTAATAAATGAGCAAAGTCATATGTGGCAGGCAGATGTAAATCCCGCTGGCTGAATGGCTGGTTTTATTAGGAAGTGGAAGAATGGGTAGGATATTTCCCTACATGCCCATTCTGTGCACAATGATCTAAGGATTCAGCAGCTGTTCTGCACCCTCCGGTGTGAGTGTGTGTGTGTTCATGCCTGCACATGTTTATGCTTAATGAGTATGCTATGTATAGTACGCAGGGTTATCCGGATGGCATGTTGATGTAACATGCTCCATCCATGCTGTTTTTGTTTTGACATCTTGGATGATATGGAAACGTCATCCCAACTGTTACTGTCAAAGATAATTCATTTGCACTGCGTTGCTTTGAAAGTGTTCCTAAAAAGAGTCATGAAAAACAGATGAAGAAAAAGAAAGAGATCAAGTGGAAAGAAAGAATTTGTAACATGTTTTGTATTTTAACACTGCGTCATGCTTATCACATTGTCTTTGTTTCCTGTTATAAGGACATTTAAAGGAAGTTCACCCAAATGAAAATTCTGTCATTTGTTTTCTCACCCTCAAGTCGTTCCAAGCCTGTATGTTGCTATTTATTTCCATTAAAAAACAAAGGGAGAATTTTCTGTTCAAAGAGTTCATATGGTGCAATGGATTGATGCAACATTTTAAATTGTGAATAAAAATTACATTTTCTTTTTGTTTTAGACATAAAACTATCCTATAGACCTATTTGAAGCTTGGTCACTATATTCTATAAGAATATATAGGATAGTTTTATGTCTGAAACGAAACGAAAATGTCATTTTTATTCACAATTTAAAATGTTGCATCAATCCATTGCACTAGGTTTGAAATTGATCCAAAGTACAATAAAAGTGTCTCTCCACTCTAGTGGTGGTTGAGGAGATTCCCCCCCGTCCATGTAAGCCCTTTGAGATACTTTGATAAAAAGCGCTATATAAATGTAATGAATTATTATTATTATTAATTATTAAAGTGGTCCATATGAATCATTAGCTATATTCAAAGTCTATTGTGAGACAAGCTTTGTGAGACTCAAATTTTATTTGAGTTATTTACTGATATACACTACCATTCAGAAGTTTGGGGTCAGAAAAGATGTATTATTATTTATAATTAAAGTAAGTAATACTTTTATTCAGCATTAAATTGATCAAAAGTGATAGGTTGTTACAAAAAAAGTTCAGATAAACGCTGTTCTTTTGAACTTTCTATTCCTTTAAGTATCCTGGAAAAGGAAACGTGGTTTTTACAAAAAATATTAAGCAGCACAACTCTTTTCAACATTGATAACAATAATAAATGTTTTTTGAGCACTGAATCGGCATATTAGAATGATTTGATAGTGATAGGCATGTTTCGATCGATGGGCCATTTTAAAATTGTAATAATATTTAAAAATGTTTTTGTTTTTAACCAATGCAACCTGGATGAGCAAAACATACTTCTTCCAAAAACATTTAAATATATTTACAAGCCCAATATTTTTGTGTAACTCTTATAAGAATGACTTGCATTTTAGTCAGTTTCTCCAAGAAAGTTAGCATATATCTTCAACTTCAGAAAAGTTATATATATATGAAAGAATATAGTCTTACAGAAGATGTTTCTTTTGAAGTTTGACTTTCACTTGAAAAGCGAGTCCAGGGTATTCTTCTTCAAAAAGTTCCCTGTTGTGTTCCACAGAAGAAACATGAGGAAGAGGAGGTATTTTGGGTGAATATGTCCTTTTATTAGCCAAATCTCTTCACTGTACTGAAGATAAATTGCACATTTAGCCATGAGATTAAATTTATCAAGTGACAGGTTGTTATATATTTGCATTTATTTTATCGGTGCACATCTGCTGTGCCGTTACCCGACAGGTCAGTAGCCAGTGCAGGTATGTTACCAAGACAATCAAAGAGCAAATGAAAGAACAAAGGCAGGTCTGAGTTGGATTGACCAGTCTGCTCCACAGGTGCACTATATTACAGCCAATCACCATGACAACAATACAAATGGAAGGTATTGCGTAGTGAAGAACAGACGTGAGAGAAACACTGGGGAGATTCCATGACAGAGATGACATTGCTTCCATTTTTAACTGTGTACTTGCTAAACTGGTTGTGGCTAGCGTTAGACCGGGATTTGATTGTGGCCTTTACGCACCACTCCCTGGGTGACACATGTGTTGTTTAATAGGTTTATTTATAGGGCCATTTGTGACACACTATGCAAAATTGTTGACAGAAAGACACTGCGACGCAAATATGCTTTACGTTAAAAAGCGAGAAATGTAAGGGTGTGTGTTGCACTCGAGAGGGATGGTGAAAATGCTTGCTCGACCTGCCAGCTGTTGACATGCGGATTATGGAGAGAATGCGTGCTGTTCATATAGTTCCTCTATAGTCAGCGGCGGTGCTGAGAATAGCTGTTTATCATTCTTTCCATTCAGCACAGCGTTTAGCAGTGCAAGCATCACTACATGAATGGTCCAGGAGAACATATGAGAAGAGAAGAGGATCTTCTCTAGGTCAGTGGTATCTCGTAAATAGAAAAGGTTGGAAGGGGAAACTGTATTTCCTCATCACCAGCAGGAGGAAGTTAGAAGAGGAAGTACTCTTTGTTTGATTGGAAGAACTTCACTTTAATGTTAACCACATATGCATTTTTAGAATGAGAAGTTATGTCTCATCCATCAAATCGACATCAAATATGAAAGTACAGTAAATATACCCTACTGTTCAAAATATTGGGATTAGAAAGAAAGAAATTGAATACATTTACAATGTTACAAAAGACTTTCAGTATTTCAAATAAATGCGTTTGAACTTACTATTCATCATAGAATCCTGAAATATATCAAAGTTTCCACAAAAATAATGAAATGCATCCTGATCATTCTGATCACCATGACATTTTCAGAGCTTCATGGGAATAAATATTATTAAAGAAAGAGAAAAGGGGGGAAAATAATAGCACATTATACCACTTCTGAGGTCATTACAGTATCTGCGGAAGTGCTAAACCCATCGTTAGATAGGACAAAAATAGAATGTTATGAAATATATTACATGTTAGATAACAGAACAAAGAGGAATTCAGCGCAGGGACATTTTTGTCACTTTTGGTGGCATTTTTGCCCCAGGCACTGGTTATACACCTGCATAACAGAAGACTAGGAATGTAGAGCATGAGTCATATAGACTACTTTTTGTTACTTTATTTTCTGCCTAGTATTTCCTTTTCTTTTTGATACAAGAAAAAATATTTGAAAAACAGCTTGAAGTTTGAAAACAGATAAGGGTGAATAAATGACTATTTTCTGTTTGGTGAACTATCCCTACATTTGAGCTGTGTGTGTGTGTGTGTGTGTGTGTGTGTGTGTCAGCATTAATCATTTGGGATTAGCAGCCAGTTCTCATCAGTCTCTGAAGTAATCCCCGTCACCCAATAAAAATAAATGAAATACATCAGTTATTAGTGCTTGATTCGGAGCGCAAGTACACTGCACTCACACTGTCAAAACACTTTATTTCACTTTACTACCGTTGAAAAGTTGTTGCAACAAATTAATTTCTTTATTCAGCAAGAATGCATTGTTACTGGCATCAAAATTGGCAGTAAAGACATTTACAATGCTATAAAAGATTTCTATTTTAAATAAATGTTTTTTATTTCTATTCATAAAATAATCCAGAATAAAAATTATAATGGTTTCCACAACATCATCATATTAGAATGATTTCTGAAGGATCATGTGACACTAAACACTGGAGTAATGATGCTGAAAATCTAGCATTCACATAACAGGAATAAACTACATTTTAAAATACATTAAAATAGAAAACGGTTATTTTAAATTGCTATAATATTTCACAATATTGCTGTTTTTATTAGCTTTGCGTTTGAATAGTCTTTCAAAAGCATTTAAGAAATCTTACCAACCCTAAAACTTTTGAACAGTATATTTTGTAAGCATTAATTAATCACAATTATGCATCCATTTATCACAATGGATTTGTGATGTTGTAATGGTTTGTGTTTCTCAGAGCAATATTACCGAGTGACTTATTTGTATGTTACTTCATGTCATTATTTGATCAAAACATATGAATGTCTGTGTCTGTAAGTCGCTCAATGTTTAGTCCTAAGTTTGATTGGCTGTTAAACTCTTATGCACGTGTAGCAGTGGGGATTGCCGTTGTCATGATGACCATATGGCTAAGGGTTAGCCTCCAGATGGTGGTAACAGAGGATGAGGTCGGACAGTCAGGAGTGTGTGTGTGTGTGTGTGTGTGTGTGTGTGTGTGAGAGCAGTGAACTTCAGGCAGCCACACCCAAACAAAGCCATACGCACACTATTGAATGATGGGTGGAAGTACATGGGACAGATGCAGAACTAGACAAACATCCTTCATCAGACATTCACAGTAGGTGATAACATTTAAGCCTGTTTCACACTGGTGAGCAGAGCCTATTCATTTCAGTGCTTATATTAATAGGTCACAATACTCACACTGACTGCATAAACAACAATACTGTGTAGCAGAAGCATTGGTACAAGCAACTTTTGTGTTGAATCAGTTTTTTTGCTATCTGAGCTATTTAGCAGAATAGGTGTTGAAAATGCTTATGAAAACGACTCGCCTGTTATTTTGAAGTAAAAGAGTTCAAATCAAAATGCAGATTTTCTTTTTAGCACAAACGGAAAGGGACACTTCTCGGTCATTAGGCCATGAAGTAATAAGATCCAGATCCACGTGAACGCGCCTGTGATGTGGCAGTCACCTGCCTTTCTCTAACAGCATCAGATGTCTGGTTCTCTCAGCTCTCCAGCTGCCACCCTGTTTTATTCATCCTGACAAGCTTGTCCACCTGTGTTTTGTACCTGTCTATACAGAGACTCTGACAGAGACCACATTGTCCTGAATCCTGGTAAATGGACTGTGCTGAGGATCAGACCACATTTTTAGAGGTTTGGTAATGGACGAGTCTGTACTTGGGCTGTCAATTTAAAGTTTAATTTAGTACAGTTCATTAAATGTAAAATATTATTATTACATTTAATATATCCAGTAATATTAAATGTAATAATAATATTTTACATTTAATGAACTGTACTAAATTAAACTTTAAATTGAGTTAATTGAGTAAAACACTATATATATATATATATATATATATATATATATAGAGTATATATATATATACACACACACAATTTAATTTTTGGCAATAATACTACTAATATAGTTAATTTAATAATTGGCGTATCGATTATATATAATTGATGTATAATAAAGTAAATCAAATATATTATTGGCATGTTAAATCATAAAAAGACTATGTATACATGCACACACAGTATATACTTACATATATACATACAGTAATACCTTGACATACGAACATAATTCGTTCCAGGACCGAGCTTGTAACTCGAATTGCTCGTATCTCAAGGTATTACTATAACTGTGTGTGTGTGTGTTTGTGTGTGTGTGTATATATATAAAATTGTTTAATAATTTAATACATTGACATAGATATATATTTATATATAACGTGTATATAAAGGATTTATGATTTAATATTAATATATTCAATTAATATATTATAACATTATTTTGATTAAAAACGTTATCGATTTTGCAGTCTTACATTTGCATTAGGTTCCATTCTCTAATAGAATAACCTTTCATTCTGTTCATATTACATTTTATATACATATTATATACATTGCCTCTCAAAGCAGGTCCAATGTCACGTCAACACGTCATACACACAGCAGCCGTTCTCTGCTGGAGAGAGACACTGGCTCCATAGTCAGCATGATATATGACTCTGCTAATAACCTACCAATGTGCTGTGTAGGGTCGCAGTCAATAAGCTGTCCAGCCTTGCCATAACACCACATTATTAGGCGTTAACGCTGGGTAAATAAGCTCCCCAATACTAGCATAACACACTTCTCGGAGGCAGTGTCAGTGAGTCAATAAGCTATCCTTTTCTGCAATAATATACTTCACCAAGGAACCGGAGAGGAAATAATCATATTCTGATATTGGTTTGAGAAGAATTGAGGTTTTGTTGAACAGGTCTTGTATGTATGTCAGTGTTGTTTTCCTTACAAGATATGAATGTACTATGGACACAATATAGTACATTGTCATGCACTCTTAATTCACTGTTTAATGCAAACATGCTCAATATAGTGAAAAAAAGACTCAAAACATAAATGACACTTTTATATATCTATAGTTAATATTATTAGCATGTTATATGTTATTTTACTGTGGCAATTGGTGGTTCAAACATCAGAATCAGAAATAATTCAGATAGTATCTGTCTTGTCTGCAGATGTTTCTTTATGGGGAAAGATACAACCCATCCCTAGTACACTGCGTATGAGGAAGTCTCTAAAGTCTCTCTATATCTTTGTAAACCAAAGAGAAATGTTCATAAAGCTCTACTCGGTTTGTGCCTGGAGGCCTCAGACACCTGGCAGGAGTTTTGATGTTTTTATTGTGTTTTTCAGGTGAGTCAGTGCTTGTGAAAAACTTGTGCTGCAGTCTGGTGTAAGGGTTTTGGTTTATGCTTTCACCTTTCTATCTGCTATGGTTTAAACATGAGGTTTACTCTAAATAAGACAAATAAACATTATTTTTTCCGGGATTGCCTGGAAGAGAAAAATGTCTCTTTCGGTCTAAACTGCACGTGGTCATTGGTAATACTAGCTTCTTATTCAGACTAGCATAATGCTTTAGTAATGCTGTTACTCTTGCCTGACTCTGAAAATGCATCATGATCTGAACCCAACTAAAATTATGTATACAGTATTGCAGTAACGGAAGGTTGCTGTGGAAACGGGTTGATGATAAGTTGGGATGTTTGATTTCCTATAATGTGGTTATACTTTCAGGTTAAAAGGTTATTTATGAGGGCTTTAACACTGGGCATGTTTGTTGCGATCCAAATCTGAGTGTTCCCATCGTCCCCATAGTGTTGATCTGGTTTCACACCAGTTCTGTTGAATCCTGGTGCGTTTGCATTCATTTTACATCATTCACAAACATACTACTACTACTACTACCTATTTGGGGAAAAAAAATATTGAAATATTGAAATACTGTTACAAAAATACAAAAACGGTTTTGTGTAAAAAATCGTTGGCATAACCTGCACCCTTACATAACCCGCACCCATAGATTAATGAACTTTTTTGTGTAAGTTCACATTTTGAATCTTGCTCACATGACGTCAATTATCCATAACTGTTCAGGCTCAGTACATAGTGCTTGTACGTGAAATTCATACAATAAGAAAACAAACACAAGTCAGAATCAGAAGAAAAAGAAAAAGCAGTCTCTCCCGCTGTGCAGCAACTCGTCCCTTAAGAAGCGATTCTACAGGTGTTGAGCGGATGAGATGAGAAGAGCACGCCCTCATGCAGCACACCTAATCACGTCGTCTTGCATGATTGACAGGTCAGACAGCCTATCAGCACCAGCTGTCAGAGTGATAGTACAAGCAGCAGAGACAACAAACTTTGCAAGAAAGAAAAACTGAAGAAAAAAAAATACAGCAAAAAAACCTTACGTCCTTAGGGACGTAACAAATATATTGAAATATTATTACGGGTAAAAAATGTGTGATATAGCCCGCACCCTTATATAACCCGCACCCCCCTGCGGGGAATGTAAAATTTCGTATAACCCGCGGGTTATATGCGGGAAAATACAGTACTCATATACAAGTTCAAGATCTTTTTGACTGTCTCATTAAAAAGAACCAGCTCATAAGAGTCATTTGTTCACACATTAGATATCACAGCTCTCACTAACCGCAGCTCACAAGATGATAACACACAGGCACAAATGCATATGAATTCACACGATCTTGCACCAACTGTCTAGAACGCAAGTTATTGCCACAAAGTCTTTTTTTGTTGTTGTTGCATACAGTATGTGAACATTTTAGTCGCAGTCAGGAGCTTTGGACATATTGCATGTGTGTGGGAGAGAGATTGTCTCTTAATCATCCTTGAGAGGTTGATGCATTAGCTTCTGATCTCTAAGCAATGCGTCCCGTCATTTCGTTAATTAGTAATGTTTACAAGATTCCACAATTCACAGACCTAATGTACACGCACACACCCACAGCAAAATTAGCACTTTAGCTCTACGTCTTAACGCATAATCAGCAGTTCTCCGCCTCCACATATTAACCAAGAGCATTGTTGGACCTGCTGTAGACCCTCAGGCCAGCCCATTATCCCCATCTCTGACCTGGCTGTCTGGCAGGATACCTCCATGCCCCCCGCTCACCCTCCCTGGGTACCACGTCTGCCTCTCTCGCTCTTCAGCCCGTGAGCAGGTTTAATAACAGAGGCTGTCCTGATCTCTGTGGGGGTCCAGACGCCAGACTAATGTAGTGAGACAGGGAGAGGAGCGGTGTGTATTGCATACTATATGAGCTACATTCTGCCTTCCTAAATACAGCCACACACAGGCGGTCATGTGCAGTGAACGATACCGTCTGCGCTCAGGCAAAATATTTACACTTTTATGCAGATTAAATATAGGGTCACACAAACACACATTACGGCTAGTGCGTTTCTTTTGTTTTTGGTTTCTGTAGTGTGTTGTATTCTCCACATGAGCACAGGGGTCAGGGGGCACCGCCCATCACCCATCCACATGCGGGCCCCTAGGGCCTGATAGGAATTAATTAGATGCGAGCTGATAATCTAATGTTTGTGGCTCTTAAAACTAACCTGGGCCTGTAGTCAAACAGACTAATTAATATAATCCCCATCATGTGATCTCCTCTAGAGGTGCATGCTGGGCCATTTCTTTTAGATGGGACAGATGGTTTGAAATGGTGTTGAACTAAGAACTGTTTTTTAAGGCGGTGGAGATTGTAGGGTATGCATGTATGTTTTTAATGTTCCATGAAGCTTTGCACTGCTATCAAGCTAAACTTTGTACACTGTTTGTGTTATTTCCTTCCTAAGTTAATAGATTTATGATTTTTGCTTGTAAGATGATAACAATGATGAAATTTTTTTTTTCAGGTTTCCGTCCACTAGTATTATTAACTAAAATGCAATTTTATATTTTCCATCCATCCATCCATCCATCCATTCATTTGAAAAACCTAAAAAAAGTCTAGAAACTAAAAGAAAAATAGAAATATTGCTTTAGCATTAGCTGAAATAACATTTTAAGTAATGAAATTACTAAAATTGAAATAAAGTTAAATAGAATTATTAAAATAAAAAACTGAAAAACAGCCAATTAACAAATTTACAAAAACTTAAAATAAATGAACTGAAAATATAAAAATAAAATCTAATTAAAAATGTACAAAAAATGCTACATGGAAACACCAAGTTACAAATAAAATTTCCAAACTGAACATAAAGGTGTACGCTCACTTAAGATGGATACGTTTCCTCCGTCGGGCTTCTAACCGTTCTCAATGCTTAACCGTTCCATCCCATGCCGATCTGGCCCAGCTGGTACACATATGGTTTCATTTTCCACCGTGGGACTGATAACAGAGCTGTTTGGAATGTAATGCAAATGCATCACGATAATGCAAGAGTTTACACACGGTATGAGATGTAAATAGCGACAGCATTATGGGGGATGTTCAGATATATCTTTCAGTTTCATTATTAGTCCCATTAGCCAGTTACAGAGAATCTGGCTGCCAGGCAACAGACAAATGACCAATGATGAGTGGCGATGTTGCTACACGCATCATACAAGCCAACCGTGTTACGAATTCCAGGCTGATAGCAGTTTATTATTGTGCCGCGCCGTACCAAGTTTAAGTGAAAATATTGCTGGAATGCCGTAACCCTCAAATACTTATTTTATTTTTATTTTCCAGGAAAGTGATGTTTTTTTCTTTTAAAAACATGGGATTGAAACGCTGCTTTATTCGCGTACGTTCAGTTTTTTTTTCTTTGAATTAGCTGATGAGCTCTTTTGACTTGGGCCATTAAGCAACCATGTAGCAATGCGTTAACAACCACTACGTTTGCTATTAGAGCTTGATGAGCACCATACAGAAAACAGGCCCACAGTTTAATATTAGTCAGCAGACTGAGGGGAAGGTGTTGATGGCTTCCTGCTGTTTCTACTCCCAGCAGGCTGTGCTCTCATAATCACAAAAAAAGGCCTTTCCATGAAGACCCACGCTCAAAAACCACTGCTGCAGTTTAAAAATAACCCAAAACATTCCCTCTGCTGACGCATGTTACCTCCCACTAGATTCCAGTCAGGAGGGCCCTCCGTTCTCTGTTACCTGCTCATCGGCTAAAACAAGTCTCGCCCCCCCCCCCCCCCTCCCCTTTCTAGTCTGACATATCAGCTGTGATTGTTTGGATCTTCTGAACAGTGAATATAATGTACAGGGATGGTTAGAGAGGCTTTGATTAATCTGCCTTTTAATCTGATTCCGTCTCGTGACCCTTGACCTATTGCAAGTGCCTTGGACAGATTTATTACAATCCTCGTTTGTTCATCCATCCATTCATTTCTGCCACTTTTTATTATGATCTGGTCTCTTCTGTTTTTTGTTTTTCTTCCCAAACCTCATTATTGTTCAATAGAAACAGTAATCAATGTAATCAATGTAATTGATGTAATCAATGTAATTCAGTAATCAATGTCATATTGAATTCTTTTAGAGGACATTGAAAATAATGAATCTAAAATTGATTTATGGGGATCAGTTTTATAAATGAGGTCACAGTGATGTGATAGTGGGAGAACAGATGGTGGATAACACAGCGAGACACTTTGTATCTCCTTCAGTCCATTTTTAGTAACAAGGAGCTGGATTTTTTGCAGTATGTTCAGTAGATCTTTCTAAATTTAGTGGACAAGTTGTGGGTTTTTGAGGAGTTGTGAGGAGGAGAGTCTCTTTCTTTATTAGGCCACTCAATAGGAAGGAGATGAAAGCAGCAAGTCTCAGTTTGTCTATAGTTGCAGTCTTTAACACACCTTAAATAAATGTTGTCTGGGAGGCAAAAAGAGATTCTCTTTCTATATTCAGTTTAGAATTTTTTCCAAGTCATGTATGTGTGTGTGTGTGTGTGTGTGTGTGTATATATATGTATATGTATGTATGTATAAATGTGTGTGTGTGTGTGTGTGTGTGTGTGTGTGTGTATTTCATTCAAATAAAAATGAAAAACTTACTGACCACAAATACATCTACATATATTCATATTCATATTTATACACATACATTATATAAATATGTAAATGTATATTGTGGTCAGTAAGTTTTTCATTTTTATTTGAATGAAATATATATAAGGAGGACACCTAAAATTGATCAAAAGTGACTGTAAAGACATTTATAATGTTAAAAAAGATGTCTAAGGTTTCCAAAAATTGGTGTTAATAAGAAAATGTTACTTAAGCATCATATCAGAATGATTTCTGAAGGATCATGTGACAGTTGAAAATTCATTTCTATCACAGGGAACAATATATTATATTTATAATATTATATTGTATAACACTATATCAAAATTTAAGATTTTTTTTTAATTATAACAATATTTCATATGACTGTTTTTACTATATTTTCAATCAAAAAGCCTTGGTGAGTATAAGAGACTTCTTTCAAAACATTTGTGTATATCAGTAAAAGACATAAAATATGTCTACATATTAACAAAACTACATGAGGTGATTTTTGTAATAACAATGGTTTAAATTGTTTTAACTAGATTCTTTCTCTCTCTCTCCTCAGATGTAGACGACTCTGTGCCGTTCCCCACAGGCTCTCTTCAGAGAAGAAAAAAGGGCCTAGCTGGTCTGCGTCAGACGCAACAGAAGTCCAAAACGACTCTGCTCATCAGCAATCCGCAGGATTTCCGCCAGATTTCTTCCATCATAGATGTGGACATCTTACCCGAGACGCATCTTCGCGTCCGTCTGCACAAGCACGGCACCCACAAACCCCTCGGCTTTTACATCCGTGATGGTGTCAGCGTCCGCGTCACACCCCAAGGGGTGGAGAAAGTTCCCGGCGTCTTCATCTCCCGTCTCGTGAAAGGCGGTTTGGCAGAGAGCACGGGGTTGCTGGGAGTCAACGATGAGATTCTGGAGGTGAACGGTATCGATGTGGCCGGGAAATCGCTGGACCAGGTCACCGACATGATGGTGGCCAACAGCCACAACCTCATCGTGACGGTGAAACCCGCCAATCAGCGCAACAACACAATACACCGTGCGAGTAAAACGTCTGCTGGCAATAGTTCCGCCGGCTCGGGAGGCTCCGCCCTCTCTCATGACTCCGCCCCCAGCCCCGCCTCTCAGAACGCCAGCCAATACAGCAACAGCAACAGCGTGGCTGAGGGAGACAGTGACGACGATACCGACCTCATCATCGAGAATGACAACCTGTACATACCACACCGTCTGACGAATGGCAACGGCAGCCATGGTAACACCGTCTCGTCGGGTGCATTTGCACACAGGCCCCTCCCACAAAGTGTTTCCTTGCCCAGTAGCAGCTCTTTAAGTTCTCTGACTACACCTACACACAACGGCAGCCCTACCAAGACAAGCAGTAGCCAAGAAAGCATGAGAGAGGACGGAAACTTCATTACGTTGTGAGCTCCAATAGGATTCACTCCACAGGCGGAGCCTTTATGCACATTTATAAGTAAATAAATGAACTATTATATTTCGATCAACACTATCACAACTTATTCACAATCTTCCCTGTGAATGAGGTCCCCCAGGTTGCACTGTATGGAAGTGCCTTACGGCTCTCCATTCCTCTCTTATTTTGGGAAAAATCAACCACATTCATCTCTATTGACTGTAAGGAAGTGTGTTAGTTGCTACTGGGATGGCTGACGCTATCACTCAGAGGATGAAATGGCTTCTGATGGGTCTTGTTGTGGATTCATCTCACCTCTTGCATTGATGATGATGATGATGATGATGAGGAGGTGGAGATAAATTATAAGAGTGTTAAAACGGCTCTGATAAGTGTTGATAATGCTTGTTTGCTCATATCATCTCATTCTGATGCTGATATTAGTTTCTTTTGCTCAAAATATCCACCAAAATGTGCTCTAGATGATTTTTAAGTGGTGTTATTTGCATTCATCTCACTACTAATCACATTTTTTAAGTCGAAAAACTCAAAAATGTGATAAAGTGTAACATTAAGATCCATCCCATTACAACATTTTATTAGTAAAAACACGTTTTAATTATTCTTTCACAAAGTTTTAAAGGGATAATCGCTTTTTTCATCGCTTACTCATCCTCAAGTTGTTCCAAACCTTTTTTTCTGTTGAATACAAAAGAAGATATTTGAATGAATGTTATTTTAATCATCAAACCGTTGACGGCACCCATTGACTTCCATAGTAGGGAAAAAAGTGCTATGTAAATCAATGGATAATGTCAGATACACGTTAAAATATCTTCTTTTGTGTTCAAGGGAAGAAAAAACTCATACAGGTTTGGAACAACATGAGTAAATGATGACAAAATTTGAATTTTTATCCCTTTAAGGTTTATAAAATGGTTTGAATTTTGCTTTAATTGTTGAAAGAAGCATTCTTGGACAGAGAATTATTATTTTATTTTCTTATTTTTTAAGGATGTAAACTCATTTTTCTTTCTTTTGATTTTAGTCCCCCCCCCCACCCCCACCCACACACACACACATCCTTCAAAACAAATAGGAATCTATATACTTAACTGGCACCGGTGCAGCGTAACTTCAGAAAGACTTGACCTCTCATTGACTCAGTCTGTTCTTCTATATAGAGAAAAAAGGAAATTCCTTTCATGTTTGGAAAGGCCAGAATTCTGCACAATGGGACCTTTTCCACACAGTCCACTCCTGATGGCCAAAGCTTTTTAGCCATGGTGAGTGAGTGTGTGTATGTGTGCGTTCAGTCATATTTTTAAAGTATAATCTTACAGAAACGGCACTGAGGTGGACACTGTCAGACTCCGAGCCAAATATGGGTTTCTCTAATGTCAAACAGACCCGAGCTACGAGTTCCCAGGTGAACGCTTGTTTAGATGGTGAAGATGCCTGCCTCGGGACATCCGGCGCTTCAAAAGCCTGTCTATCAAACCAAGTGGCATTGATGGAGGAAGGACGGTGATATGCATAAAACATCTCAGTGCTTGAAGGAACTTGAAGGAACTTTCTTTGAAGGACATCTTGAGTTTTAAATGGTCAGTTGGAAGCAGGTGTCAGTGGAAAATAATTAGGAAGCCAGTCTTTCCGTGTCATAACCGATGGGCGTGATTCATGAAGGTGCAGCATTATCTGGTTTAACCCGATCGGCAAAACTAATGACGCGCTACTTCGCCACAAAACTGACATTTATCAAGGTGGCCTTGAGTCTCAGTGACTCGTTGCCTTGGGTTTTCACAGCAACATTGTTACTGAAACCGGAGGGCGATTTGAAACGTATAGCAAGAGACCGTTAGGGAAGCGTGAACTGTCACTTTTTGTTATCTGTATTTAATTTAATGTTTTATCTGCGTTCTCTGGATGGAGAGCGTGAATGGAAAGTGATGTGCTGAGCTGTTTAAAAAGAAAGTGATGGGATATTATAAACGGCACACAATCGGAGCACCAATAATACCACATGAGCATTATTTTTTTCTGTATGTCAGAATATATGTATAAATAGAAATATGTAATGACGGACACTTTTGTACACTAGGAGCCCTTTTTATAAAAAAGAGCATTTTATATATATGTGTAAATTATGGAAAGTATTTTTCTTATTCTTGTACTTTTGTATGTATATTAGAATTCTGGAAAGGAGGTTTCTATTTCTTTTGAGAATCACACAACTAAACTCTAGACGCTTGTGTTTTTATTATAATCAGATGGGTCAAGGTGTGTACAATACTGTGAATGTTATGAGCTGATTATAAAATGTTCTATCAAGATAATAAAAGTATTTAAAATTGAATGGTTTTCTTTACTTCTGTAATGACATTTCGCAACATGATTAGTACAATTTATATCGTGCTTGGATAATTCATTTTAAGAAGATGTACTTATTTACTATAATAATAACCGTAATTTATGCATATTTACAAGTAAACTTTAACCCTAGCTACTATAGTAAGTGCATATTACTCTGCACTTATTTGAGCAAATACAATGTGACCACATCAACTTAAAATTAAAGTGTAACCCATGCTTAAATCAAGAGCGATAAACAAATCTATATTTTATAGATATAGTCATTATACTATTCAGGTGTTTTGAATGTCTGTAACTGGTTCAAATGGTTATTGATGAATAGAACGAAGGGAACTGTGGTTTCTATTTCTTGCACTTCGCCCACAGTACAAAGAAACTGAGCGTTATTGCATTACGTTAAGCACATATTAGATTTGTGATGCCTTATCTCAGATTTCATCACTCTCAGAAAATCAATGTGATGTAGGCGCGCTGACTAGAGCGGTGATTTCGTGGCCAAAACAAATGTTTAAAGCCACGGTCAAAATTGGAATTTTGTTTGCCAATGGCTTTTAAAGTGTCTGCTTTTTCTCCAGTATACGAAATGTTATGCAACATTTAGCGTGTTAATTGATGAATTACAGGTTTACTGAGGCCCTCTAGTGGACTAGTCGAGCACAAGTGTGAAAATGAAGGGAATCAGCGCCCCCTGTTGTCCAACGCTGGTAATGGCCGGTCAGATTGTTTCTATAGTTACAAAACACGCCTCTTAAGATTCTCACCTGCACAATTTCCATAGCTGCTCATTTGACAAAATAATATTAATTTTAACACAGCATTACGAGTAGGAAGTCGCATCAAAACAGTAAGCCCTTCAAAGATACCTCAACGACGGATTTTTTGGAAACATTGGCAGTTGTTGTTGATGATCCGGGTAACCGATCCTTTCAGGTCTGAAACATTCAAGATCCTTTCAGCTCTTACATTCAGTTGAATTATTTTGCCCATAAACTTATGATTCTGAAATATTTGAGGAAATCTGTCCCACGTGGTCTAGAGGAGAATATGAATATACAATAACACTATGATAGTAAACAATTTCACAACAGTATTTGCCTAGTAAAGGAGAAAGTCTCTAACAAGTATCAAAGTCTCTTTAATAAAAGAGATGGCTAGGAATGACTAGAATGTCATTCAAAGAAATTATGAACACGTGCGAAAATAAGATAAATAATTATTAATAACTGATTATGTTGTAGCCAAGGCATTCTTTTTCCGGTGAGCTTTTTTCCAATTAATTTTATTTTTGCATAGTAAAATAAAACCTATAGCTGAAGTTTTTTTGCCAAATATATTCATTCCTCATATTTTCATGGTTTAATCACTTATATTCACTTTTGGCTACAACTGAATATATACTTCCAAATATACATTTATGCGAAACTATTTTTGACGTATTTATTATGTTATCACAGAATGTCTATAGGTAACGTCCATGTATTTCAACATCCAAACTTCTCAATCAAATCAGCCCATCTTAAAAAAGATATCAAGAAAGAATCCAAAAGTGCAATGACATCCAGTTCCAGAACTCAAAGACAGAAGCCTCAGAGAAAGACTAACGGCCAGAATCTGATGGACCGTCAACCTTCTCCCTCATCAAGCCACCTTTGTAAGTTTATTCTTCTGTATGTGTATTAGATACAATATAAAGAATATCTGTTTCTATTATTTTCATATGCATCCATTAAAACCGACGGTGTCAGTCGCGCCAATCAACATACACATATTGCATTACTATTATTAAGCTTTGGATTGATTGATCAAATAGCACTTGACTTACACATACTCTACGATTCATTATTATTGAAATTCATCTAAATGAATTCATGCAAATGTAAGCGCAATAAGGGAGACACCCATATCTACAAACTTGATAATGCATGAAAACGCTTCACAATAGATTAGAACGTAAACGGTCGTGATGCTCATAGAAGAACCCGTCATTTTTCTTGTCCTTAGTTCCCCCTGAAAAGAGGAGAAGTGCCAGAAGCCTGTACCGGTATATAAACAATGAGTTAACACTTCCAGACAGCCATCGCTCAGAGGAGACACCCAACATCTCTGTCCCGGCGTCTCCGTCCTCCTCCGTCTCATCCTCTCATCCGGAACAGCTGCGTTCTGTCTGCTTCACGTACGATCACAGCAGAGCACATTAACATCCTATAGACTCTTATCCTTCAATATTCACGTATAAAATGCAAAAAAACTCTTCTATTCTTCTTCTAACACACTATTATTAGTAGTATTAGAAATACCTTTATACACATATTAATGCGAAGAAATAATACAAAAGACAGACGCCATTTGCTCATGGATGTGTATTTTAATAAAAATAATTCTGTCAAAATTAAATGAGTACAATATTTCTTTATCATGTTTCCAGTACATAGGTATGTCTTTTTTTCTTTTTTTTCTTGTTTTTCTTTTTTATGTTGTTTTAAAGGTTTTTAAAGGTTCATGCTAAGTAGAGGGTAACTCATTTCACAATTGCTAAAAGAAAACTCAAATAAAATTGAAATCATAATAGAAGTACTGTAAATTGTGCACAGCTTGCTGTACTCCTCCGCTCCATTCGTCCTGCTCCATTATCTTCTGAAGCAGGAACATCACTAACGTGACAAAGATTTTGGCTACTGTCTTCCCTTCGATGCATGTACGCAGGTCCCTACTTACAGCCAATACGACATTCTTTGATGGATTCTTTTAAAACGACAACATTCATTATAGGCGGTTAGATTATGATGAGTTCCAAAACATATTTGGCATTATAAAGCCGCCCCATGACAAAAGATTTACAATGTTCAGGTCAGTGGAAGTATGAGTGCTTCCCTACGAACAGCCATTTTGTTACTCAAACATAAGTTACACAAGATGTCCCCATGCAACAAGATACCACCATTTAACAATCAAATCGACTCATTTAGTAGAGTTAAATGGTAAAATAAGTTGACTGAGATCATTAGTGATCAGATGAGTTCAATTTCCCCCATCAGAATCGGTTTTAAAGAAAGGCCAAGTTTATTTTAGATAATGAGGAGCATGTTCAACCTTCAAGTGACCTCTAACATTCATCCAAAATGGCTGCTGCACTACACACACCTTCCGTTAAAAACGCCTGACGCGATACAACAAGCTAGACAGCACTGTCCTAAGAGTAAACGAGGTATAACCGAAAAGAACCAAAGCAGGAGTAGATACGGGAATGTAACAATCTCATGATGGCCAGCAGCAAACAAATATGGGAGCTAAAAACCGGCTAAGCTACATTCAACACCACAGCGGCGTGCTGGCTGAGTGAAATGCTGGGTTGACGTGGGATCGATCGATGAGTTTTTCCTTCACGGATGATCAGAGAAAAAAAAAGCAAAAAGAGTGCCTGAGCCAGTTAGCATCACGCCAACGAAGGCCAAGAAAAAGATTGTTTAAGGACATCAGGGAGGGATAAAGCGAAACAATTGCACTGATATGAGGTGGAGGTGAAGTCCCGGAGCAACAAACACTACTGCGATTTAAGGAGATGTTCTAGATGCTAAAATAAATAGATATTTCGTTTTAGGAACGCTGGGTCAGTCAATTGTCTTGCACGCTGCAAGTTCTTACTCTGTCCCTCCATTACTGAACAGGAGAGGTAGACGGATACAGTAATGCATCATATGCATTCTTTGAAGTACAGTGCATCCAATGGTAACAAAACTTGTACAACAGTACGCAACAGCCAATGAAACGACCAATAACAAAAGTTGAAACGGTGTCAGTCTGTAGTTATTAATCTAACAGGAGAGCTATCAACAGAGACACTATTCACATGGATAAAAAAACCGTACAGACTTAGCATACGAAGTTAGTCAGTGGAGCTTCTCAGTAATCAAACTACTGATCTTATATTTTATTTTGTCAAAAAACTTTGCCTTTTTATTTGGTACAGCCACAGAAACTAGAAAACCACATGTTAACTTCAATATACCCAACTTAAAAAAGTGAAGGTTGACAATTTGCATGATACCCACGGCTATAAATATGGTAAAATATCGGTAAAATAGATCCATTTAGGGCAAAGGTCTATGGTTGAAAATATAATTAATCTACATTGGACCCAAAGGCAAGTCTGCGCCGTCACTGTGTGATTGTGTCTAATGAAACTCATGCTGGTGCCTGAGATACTAAAGTAGCTTAAAAGGTGAGACGCCATGCATTAACTCACCCTCGTTCGCACACTCGCTCCAATGAAAACATCGGAAGGTCGCCAAACATCAACGTCCATCTAATTCCTAAAGGGGCAGCCAAGGTTGACTGAATAGTAATGTTAAAAAACAAAAAAATCTGCTTGTACATAGAAAAGGACCTGCTTTAAAACCCACAGTATGGTCTGGTGAAGCGATGCCTGTTTCCGCAAAATAAAATTAAAATTGTCTAAATACCTGAGCTCTGACTGAGAAAAACCAGAGTGCGTAGCTCAAATTTTCAGTAGGAACTTACCATCATGTATATTGTTGATATGGTACGCTTGAAATACTATGCACTGAATTCACCCATGAAAATGAAGAAAAAAAAAATAGTTTGGGAAGTTGATTCGTTTCAAAATGAGCACAACAAACGGACAAAATATAAACTAAAATAAAAATGACTAGATAAACAGAATAATTAATTATCTTTAAATAGTGTCACACAATTTGTATTTGATAATACTAATTTAAAAAGAAGCCTCTCTTCTCATGTTTCTATTCATTCTGCTCGGCTGCTTCTGGCAAACGGCAAGCGACACACCGATTCAAACGCATGTTCTCGTCATGGCAACCGACTGGAAAGTCCTATTCGTAGCCGTCCCGAACACTGCCTGAGGAAAACACAAAAGGGTTATGTATTTAACGTGGACAAAGTAAAACTAGCAGGGGAAAATTAAACACTGGCCTGGACTTGTGCATAAAATGACAGAAAAATTAACTTTTGTTGCTCAAGCCTGATCGTAATAGGAATGTAAATCTGAAACTGAATACAGTAATACCTTGATACGAGCGTCCCGACATATGAGTATTCCAAGATACGAGTAAATATTTGAGATAGGAGCACGCTTACAGACCCCGAGGCTAGGTAGTCAAGCACTCGGAGGAGCTCAAGCCGCCTCATTTATGGGTAATTGCATATGATCTCCACTAGAGGGACATCTGGGTTTTACAGCGGGAGGTTACCGGGGGCGACGTGTGATTCGTGAGCATTATGCTTTGAGAAGCAGGAGTTATGTGTGAAAGAAACACTACACTTCCGTTTTGTGTTTGCATTATCTAAATGACCCCTCCCTCCTCCTCCTCCGCACAATGCGTCATTAGCCGCTACTGTATCGTCTGTCACGAAGGTAAGAACTCATAATTTAAACCACATTTTATTTTATATCACAGGAATCCTTATATATGTACTATAATTTTCTGTGTTTGTGTATGTCTCTATAGCAATTAAAAACATGTTTTTTCCATTGTTGTTAGCACAAATCAAATTTTTTTAGAGGGCCGGAATGGATTCATTTTTTTCTGTTGATTTGAGTTACGAGCTCTGTCCTGGAACGGATTATGCTTGTATCTCAAGGCATTACTGTATATATTTGGGCTGTCGACATTAACGCTTTAATGCTTGAATGCGTTCAAATAACTGAACGCAAATAAATGACTGAAGCACGTGAAATTGCACCATTAACATAATTTAAGCCAGTTAATTTTAGAAGTTTATCACACCAAGCATCTATAATGGCGCAAGCACCGGTAAACTTACATTTCAGTACATCACACATTCAGGATAATGTAAATTCAAGATTTAGGTTTTTATTTTATATCATGTGATCCTGTTCGGTATCGCAACTTGACTTTTGGAGTCTCTAAGTGTCCTTTTTTTTTAAAGACACCTAAATTTACCTTTAAAAAGTCTGTCAGAAAAGACAGTTTTATGTGAATCATCCTTCAATCTGAAGATTTACATTGCTGGATATAGCAAATGATGACAAAATGAACATGTTAAACATAACCAATGGTGTAAGCGTAAATTTCAAAATAAGGGTGTGATTAATCGCGATCAATTACAAAAAGAGTGTGATTAATCGTATACTTTTTTTTTTGACAGCCCTAATACGTTTAAAAAAAAGAAAAAAATGTGTGACTAGATATATACAGAATTAATGTGTTATAAGTAAAGAAAACTGAAAATATACTGAATTAAAATAAAAATGAAACTAAAATGAATCATTTTAGTAAACGAAAGAAACTGGATATTAAAGTCCCCCTGTAGTTTTATCCCTTAAAACTCATATTTGATCACCAAAATGACATATTTAAACATTTAGGAAAAAAATTGTCATGCCTTAAAATAGCTTTGTTTAGTAGATGCAGAATATGCAAATTAGCCTCGTCTCACTCACTAAATACTGCGCAAAGATATCGCCGTTCACAATATCTGCAACATAACGTTAATTACTATTAACCTTTTGCTTGGCTACATTGTCAAACGGGTAATAATGTGTTGCTAATGTTACATAAACAATGTTCCCATTCACCATCTCAGAGTCAGAGCTGCCTTCTAACAATCAGTGTCTTTAGAAACACTTTTAACAATTCAGAGCATCAATGGAGAAAGGCATATAGTTTATCATTACATTGTAATATACACCATACACACACACTCTTTATTGCTAAATCTCCCTGATTTTTCATATCAACAGAAAAATATACTGGAATAACCTGGCTCCTCTTGAGACTCACAGTTAATGATATGCCAGCATGTTTTAAGAAACAGCAGTTTTTAGGAGAAAATACTCAGCAATGGTGTTGACTTACGAATTTGCACACGCTTTGTCTTAAAGCATATTAAAAACACCACATAGACAAATAAACAACATTAAAAACTTGATTTTCACCACAGGGGGACTAGGTTTAGTTTGAAAACAAACTAAACCTACACTTAAATTTAAAAATCAAAATACTACATAAAAAACAGTGCAATTTTCCAGACTAGAATTACCTTCTAGTCTGCTCTCACCTGGACTGGTGCTAGTGCAAAAAGTTGTCAACTCTGGCGAAGGAGCAGGAACCAGAGCGAACCCTGGCCATCAGCTGCACGCACTCGGTGGCCTGACCCAGAGCCAGCATGAGAGGAGGCTGTTTGGGCAGATTCTGAGACTCTGAATGACGGAGAAAATCACAGATATGAAGTCGTTACAACTATTTAATAAGCAGGAACAACTTGGCCAAGTTACCGGTTACTGTTCTCATGTTACTGTGGCCACATTTAAATAACGAGGCCTACATAAGTGCTAATGTTCACATAGTGTACTCATGTTTGATCTCAGTCAGCCAAGAAGCCTTACCCAGAATAGCGCTGTTGAGAGCGGAGCAGATCGCCTCTCTTTGCATGGGGTCCAACTGCTGGCCCACGGGGCAGTTCCAGGGGTCCGAGTACGCCAGCAGACTGAACGCATCCTGAACACACACACATACACGCTGGCGAGTGGGCACAAAGAATGTAAGAGCACTGCTACCCACAAGGCTAATCAACTTTCCACTTCAAACATGCAACAAACAGGAGGCAGAGGACTTGAACAGATTACTTTGTATGCACGCAATATGACTGCAAGTTTAAACGGACCACTTCACCAATATTTAATGTAAAACACAAACAACAAATCGTACAATATGTCCAACGTTCTCTGTTCAAACATCCACCTATCCATCACATTCTCTTTCCCTCCATACCTGCAGCATCTTTTTGTGAGTGGCGTTCTTGCCGTATTGGCGGCAGAGCTGCTCGCTGAGGGCCTGAAGCTCTCTGCCGAACTGGATCATTCTCTCTGTGGCCGCCTGGTTTCCCCCACACAGCTGTCTGGAGATGCAGCTGTCATCTAGAGGAGCGAATATATTGCAGTGACACCCCAGAAAGCAGACATATTTGCAACCACAGTAGCAAGAAAAAAATTACAGTAATCCCTCGCCACTTCGCGTTTCAAGTTTCGCAGCCTCAGTGCATCGCGAAAAAAAAAAAATGAATCGAACAATAAAATTTCAAAAATATCGCCATATCGGCAGCCGTATTGCGGAAAGCAGCGTTGCTTCATCGTGATGCGAGAGAAACGCCCCAGGATGCCAGACAAAGAGAGAAACTCTCTCAGAGGCTTTGTACACACATACGGCACTTAGACAAGACACGTGATTGGTTCCCGGCGCGAGATCGACCAATGAGAGCAAGAGTGGAGTGGGAGCCTCTTCAGCTCTCGCAGAAGCAAATGTTGACAATTCAGCGCCGATATCTGACGATGAGACGCTTCCCGAACTGATTTAAAAGCCTCATTATATCCGTGCAGTAACACCATCATCACATTCATCGAACCCCACAGGTCTGTCATCGTCGTCATTACTGGAGTCTCAAGATACTACTGTCATTGATGAGTGTAGAACACCAGAATACATATCGTATGAGAGAGAGTAAATGTATATTATTAAGGTTTTATCATTTTTAATATTAAGCATAAATATACATATTTTAAACATTCTGGTACCTACACACACATACGGAAATTCCTAGGGGGGCCAATCCTACTTATAATAGTTACAATTTAAACTATCTGTTTTCTATTTGAAAATGCAATTTAATCCTGTGATGACGAATGATGAATTTCCATTCTTTTAGAATTAAATCATATTACGTTATATTTCAATTTAATACAATAGAAAACTTTTTTTTTTTTTTTTAAATCCATCTGCATCATTTTCACAAAGCGAAAATCAAAATCCTGAAAGCATCCAAAAAAAATTAAATCACAGTATTACCCTCTCTCTTTGTAACCTTGGAGAAAAACATTTAATGGGCTGAATAATAGAGGAGCTCAATTTAGCGTCTCTCAAGGGGGAGAAGGACAGAGCAGAGAAAGAACGAGTCACATAAAAATGAAGAATGTAAAATATTCAGGAATAAAAAACAAACGCATTCTCACAGCCTGTTGAATAAGATGCATGCGCGTTATACCTGCTACTCCGTTGCCAACACTGCTGTCATCTGCCTGTAGGATTTCCTGGTGTTTGTATGTGCCATTCATAATGCGAGTTGAGCTTTCCGTCACGCCGTTGCTGTAATGTTCTGCCTCAATCTCCATCTCACTATCACTGTCAACACAAAAATACACAGTCAACAGCAGAGCAAGTCTATGGAGAATGTAAGCACACAACACATTTATATGCTTGGCCTCGCTTGCATACAAAAGCAAATTTAGTTTTTCTGTCTGGCTCGAACTCAAACCCACAAACACTAACCCAAATAGCACCACCACACACCTAGTCTCCTGGTTGCTGGTGGCACTGTGTGGCTGGGACTTGGTGGAGTCGGTAGAGTTGGACTCAGAGTAGTTGACGGAGGAGGGAGAGGAGGATGGAGAGGAGGAGGCGGAGCTTACGCCCGTGTATTTGTTGTGGCTCTTATTTTTGTTTGGAGGGGTGACCCCGTTACTGCATGTGGGACTGTCTGCTCCTGAGTCATGAGGAGGGAAAGAAACAAAGAGAACTATCTTAAGAAAGATGAATGAAAGTGTATTTTGAATTTGTAGGTTACATAATCCACCCAAATGCAGTACAGGTGAAACGAGTGATTCAATACCTTCTGTTCCACATGTTACTCATGATCGGACCCACACGGATTTTACGCCCACATAATTACAAATTCGAACATCTGTTCCCAAGGCTCTACGCATCCCTCAACCCTCATATTTTAGTTTAACAAACATGTGGGCTAATTCTGAGGAATGCTTTCAGCTACCAAATAGAAAAAGTTACTTTGTAGCTCATTCCAATATATTTTAATCAATTAAAGCCATACTGCAGATTTATGTAGATTAGCAACCCACATTCAGGACAAAACATTTCAAAAAGCGTGGGCATGATGAAGACATTTTAAAAGGGACAGTTCACCCCAAAATGAACATTTCTATGTAAGTCAATGGGGTCCATCAACTGTTGCCAACAAAATATCTTCTTTTGTGTTTTCTTAAATAAAGTACATACAGGTTTTAGAACAACTTGAGGGTGAGTAAATGATCGAATTGTTATTGTGGGGTGAACTATCCCTTTAACAGAAACTTTCTAGATTAAGACACAAAAATGTTCAATATATATCTGTCTTAAAAATTAAATCTATACCTAATAACCGAAAAAGGTGTAGGCTGAAGCCTCTGCTTATTAAGCCTACCCTTTGTACATAATTATCAATCAAATGAGCTTCACTTTTACACAGGTATTAATTAACACAAGACAAGAGAAAAAAACTAATACAAAACATAAAATATTAATAGTATCAATGGTCTATTTCCATCATTTAAAAAGGGAAACTGAAACTTGGACTACAGATATACAAACAAAAAAACATTTTGAATATCAATCACTATAATCACCTTCTTCATTCCAGTTGGCTTGTGTTACTATGAAAATATTAATATATTTGAGTACAACGTCTGACTCGAACCAACGGTGCAGAACAAAAAACAAACAAAGGTGACCGACGTTCAAAAACGGTTGCTTGGTGTTTTCCGGCCTATACGTTTCTTGCACAGACTGATCGTTTCACTTGTATCATCAAAAGCCATGGGTATAAAATTTGCTTTACTTGGATATGATTTTTTTGGACTCCCAAAGTGATGGTAGCCATTGCATTATATAAATCATAGGTGTCAAACTCAAGGCCCGCGGGCCACATCCGGCCCGGCGTGTAATTATGTCCGGCCCGCGAGAGCATTTTATTAATGGCCCGCGAGATGTCCCGCGCTCCAGCTGACCCGCCGAACACCTCCTGTATTAAACAGGAAGTGGCTAATGATGCTTCGCGCTCGCGCTAGTACCGCGCGATTGTTATTGTCAATTATCCATAACTGTTCAGGCTCGGTACACAGTGCTTGTGTGCGAAATGCAAGAGTTGATCATCAGACGAGAAGAGCCCGCCCTCATGGCAGCGCGTCTTCTTGCATGATTGACAGGTCAGACAGCATATCAGCGCCAGCTGTCAAAATACAGGCAAAAAAAAAAAACTTTACGTCCTTAGGGACGTGACAAATACATTGAAATATTATTACGTGTAAAAAAAATTGTGATATAGTTTGTAAAATCTGCTATAACCAATGGGTTATATGCGGGAAAATACGGTATATGTTTACTGACATACTGCCGGTATACCCGTGTGTCTCATTTGCGGAGCTAATGTGGCAGTATTTAAATAATTTAATAAGACGGCACTATAAGACAAATGACATAAGAGCAAATTCAATTGAATGATTTGATTTGTTATTGCTGAAAAGCAAAAATTGTATTTAGATTTCCAGGTTTTGTTATGCAGCATGTCCATATTTTGAATTTGTATAATTTTGACAGGATATATTTTTATGGAGAGCAAAATCTTTTATATATAAATCTTTTTAAGTTTTATATAAAATGACATAAGAGTAAAGAAATTTGAATGTTTGTTCTTTTAACTTTTACTTACTTTTACTTTACTTGTTTACTTTATTTCTAACTTGTATAATTTAGACAGGATATATTTTAATTTTTTTAAAGTATTTTTTAAATATTTTTATATTTTTAAGTTATTTAAGGTATAAGTTGATTTATTCCAGAATAATATTTCTGTCTGTTTCTATTCACATCTAATTAAAAAAAGGTAAGTTTTAAAAGTTTAGTTTTAGTGTTTTCAATAAATGTTTATTCTGTTCGGCCCGCGACCTAAATTTTTTTGGGATTTTGGCCCCCTGTGCAATTGAGTTTGACACCCCTGATATAAATCATCAATGACTAAAGTGTAAGCTAAAAATGTTTTTTATTGTTCTACTGAAGGAAAAAAGACATCCACATCTTATGTCGTTAAGGGTGAATAAATTAACAACAGATTTTCATTTTTGGTCCGATTCAATTAAATTTCAAATTTTCAAGTGGCTTTGTATTATAATTTCTTATTTTTTCTTTAGATTCCGGAATGAAACATGTACCATGAGATTCGCCCAAATGCATTGCTCACAGTGTTAAATTATTTTGGTAACACTTTAGTATAGGGTCAAATTCCTATTATTAACTAGTTGCTGTTTATCATGCATATTACTAGTTTATTGGCTGTTTATTACCATCTATTTACTTATAAAGCACATATTATTACCATATTATGGATGACATTACTCTACATTCTTAATCCTAACCCATTTATACCCAATACAAACTTGACAACTACCTTACAAACTATAAATAAGCAGTAATTAGGAGTTTATTGCAGCAAAAGTCATAGTGAGAATTGTGACCATTATTTTAAGTAACACTGAAAATATTAGCGTGGAGTGTGTTTGTTACCTGTGCTGTGCAAGTGAGCGTTGGTGGCTCCGTGCCGGGGGCTCATGTTGGGGGAGCCAGGATAGCTGTCCTGTGATTTAGGAGAGCGGACACTAAAGCACCGTACCTCACTATCTGTACCATTCACCATCTCCACAAATTGCCGACACCTGAGGGAACGCAACAAAAAAAACACTGTTACACAAGCAAGATCACACAAACACACACACACATCACCTGCCAATCATTAAAAATGTATGTCAAACAGGTTTCTCTTATCCATTATGCCTACTGACTGACACTGTCGGCTCAGCAATCCATTAAACTGTCTGCTTGTCATTCAACTGCTATCTATCACAGAGAAAGAGAGCGGAGTCAGTTCTCACTGATTCCTTCCCACACATCCTGGCACTATTCCCACAGCAGCGTCTGACATCTGATGACATCCAACAGTGCAATTATGAACCTCCATGTAAGGCTTTATATAAAAAGTTTCATCTTCGTGTCAAAACAAAATTCCAGTCAAGCATAAGTAATGCGATGGTTCCCACAGAAAAGTTTAACATTACACAGAGGCAGTGCATGTCCCATGAATGCCAGTAACATGTTGAGATCAGGGTTTATTGATATGTAGTTCTTACACTGATTGTCTGATATATAGTTTTGATAAAGATGTATATAAAGATGAAAAGGGATATCATGTTTTCAATGCATGACAAACAGTCTAACAATCATACAGAATTCACATTATTTTTATACTTCTATTTGATTTCATTGTCATTTTGTTCATGAACTAAATAACTAGTTGCCTACTCCTCGCTCCGCATCGTACACGTTCCCTTTTGTACTGTGACACATTCACACAAATTTTTTAAATATTTTTCCAATTTTTTAAAATATCTATGGCAAAAAATAAAGGAAAACAAATAGAGATACTTCCGGAACCAACACCAATGGAATAAGTGGGTGGGGATGGTTGCAGTCTATTCCCAACTCTGCCAGCCAAAACTATCCATTACTCCGACTAACATTTGCCAAAGTAGATAAGCAAGCCTTTCCATTTCTTTAACTTCAGGAATTATTTACAACCACTGATTTTAATTGGTGAATCTTCAATTTCCATGTACCTTTTAAAGACACCGTTTTCCTTAAAACATTACGCAGCTCATACTTCTGAATGTTTATAAAAGGGTTTTAAGTCAAGTCACCTTTATTTATATAGCGCTTTTTACAATACAGATTGTTTCAAAGCAGCTTTACAGTGGTCACATGAAAACATTATAAACAAAGTTTGTTTGGCTGAACGGCAGCCTTAAAAGAGCAGGATTTGTGGATGTTTTTTTTTAATAAAAAACATCCACAAATCAACAGGATAGATGACGTACGACTTGTAAGAATTACTAAAAGAAAAGAGTTAAAAGTCAGCTCATTTTCAACCTTGTGTAACTGTATGACTAATCATATCAGAAGCAGCTCAGACCAAAGCAACCATGACCCTCTTTTCACCCTGTGTGATGCATAACAAAAAAAGAGCCTCATTCGTCAGAATGACCACAGGGCACTATAAAAAAAAAAACCTTCAATCTGTATAGCATGGAGTAAAAGACTGGCCTAATCCTAGGCTACGTGTTTTCTGAGTATGCTTACATTATGAAACCCAAACCAGAGAGCTGTGGATGTTCATATGCTACTACTGAGCTCTACAATCCCCCAGAGAAGAAAACACATTTTTCACCTCGCTTCAGGTTAAATGATTCCTCTTGATTCCACACACACATGGAATTCTCCAAGTATGGTAGACATACTTACTTCAACATGAAGAGTAAATTTGGGTTGTGTTCTAAGAGTCCGGGGTACAACTGCTGTGTTGCGTCAATGGCTTCCCCAACACGTCCTGCCAATACCAGTTTCTGTATTCCTGTAAACACAAGAAAGAAGAGCAGAAGAGATAAAGAAATGACAGGTGTGTTTTACTCTTGTTTTAGTTGAAATGGTCACATCATACATTTTTAATCACTCGATTGATCTCCCTGATGCTCGCTTAGAATGATAGTAAAGTGTTTTGAGCATTCATAATTTAGTTTTATGATACTCTTCCTTTCTTCTGACCTTTTAAACAGGTGTTTTATTACTGCTGTGCCTTTAAGACTTCTATGTAATTGCCTTCCTCATGTGGAAGGATAAATGGTGCTTACACACAAGCCGATGGTGTGCTGTCAGGGGGTTTGCTGCCAATATCTTTTTTAAATGCCCCATTTATCTTTAACAGTCTCTCTGCAAAGCCTGAATTTCATTGTGACAGGTTCAGTGCACAATGAAATATGTGGCTTAAACTGTTAAGATCCTAATTAACTTCAGCCATTCATTTCTAACATCAGGATCTTTCAGTAGGATATGCAGAGTTGTAACAGCAGGAAAAGCACAGGGTTTGGAGAACCGTACATACTTTTTTTTTGCTATTATTTTGTTTAGAAATCATTGAATCAACTTGTTTCGATTATGATTTTAATCCAAGGGTTTCTGAAGGAGTCATTTTTGTTTCTTAAGATTCAATAAATATTGTTTTAGATTCACATGACACTCCCATAGACTTGCATTCTTTATGAGCAAAGTTATACATAACATTTAATGCTTCTCGTGGCTTATAGGGAAAAGCTGCTTTCAACAAGATTATGATATTATGATAAAATTAAATATTCAGTGCATTGGTGAAAGCTTAAATCAAAGGCACTTTCTATATTTTTACACTGTGTAACTGTAAAATATTTATAGCCCAGTGTCCAAAAAAAAAAAAAACTAGCTTTGCTTAATCAGTAAAATGTTAAGTTCCTCATAACGGTAATATTTTCCTACCTAAACCACAAACGTACACCATTAAACTCATTACCAGAGTTACAAATACATTAATTCAATTCTTAAACATAATTTTTTAAACATTTTTAAGCTAGTTTGAACAGTACTCACTCTGTCTGTTTTTTATTGAGGTTTGGTCCTCTTGGATCATGGTCTCTGTGGCTCTGGCAAAGGCCATTGCTGTGGCACAATACCCATGATGCACCAGGTAGCTGGACACCATACTACCGAAATAAACATAAAAAGGTTAATGTGGGGAAACATCATGAATCACGAATTATCAATATTGTGACTGCTGAATTTATTTTCAGGTGACTTGGCTGCTCACTTCTGCAGAACCGCCTGCCAGTCCCCCAGTCTTTCTCCGATGGGGAAGCGGGCGATCATGCTGTGGATCTTGGCCCTCCATTCGCTCATGTAGTCTTCAATGTCAAACACAAAAGGCTGTTGGCCAAAATTAGCATCTACTATCTCCCCTGGAGTTTGCAGCCCTACTGTGGGGTACAGGTTAGGCTGAAATGAGACAGAAAAAAAGAGAGAGCTGAGATACTCCACATTCTCTGTGAGTAATTCTCAGCGCAAAGAATCCTTCAGTCACACCTTAACTGGCAAGGCCTCAAATGAAGCGTCATGCAGAGGCATAAATCCTAATCTGAGCTCATGACTAACCTATGCCCCGCTATCCAGCTACTGTTGCAGATTCATTTAGGACAGGGGTGTCCACACTTGTTTTTTTTGGCTTGTGAGCTACTTATAAAATGACCAAGTCAGAATGACCTACCTATCATAAAAATACAAAACATGTATTTATTTATGAATATATTGAGAATTCTTTATATGCACAATATATGTTGTATAACTACATGAACCCACATTGCACAATACAACTGTCCGGACAACTGAGATTTTAGTTCCTTTACCCTTCTTCTACTAGTTTGCTTTTTGAAGGGAAGTCAGTGTTGTAGTTTTTATGAACAGTCGAAAATGCCGCTCCACATTTCCCTTCTTCGGTACAGCGATTACAGACTGGCAGATGAGGCAAACACACTTCGAATATGACAATGTGAAAAAAACTCCACCTCCCACCCCGTATGGAAGTGGTACGTTTTTGACTTCTTTCTTTGTCCAGCTCCCCCGCTTATTTTTATACCCTTTCTTAAGTTTAAAAGAAATAAATTGGAGTTTATCTCGCTAGCTTGCTAGAGTTTTGCAGCACTTGGCGCCATTATGCGCATGCGCGGTGACCCGTGTGTCAGATGTCAGACTGGCTGCCCTTTACGTCAACCAAGTGTCAAATTTCATAGTGAGGACGGATGATGGGCTGACGTCTGCTTTCTTAACTCCATGCGATCAACCCACATTACCTTTGCGGTCAACGTATTGGGCACCCCTGACTTAGAAGATGCAGAGCAACTTACAGATGAGGAATGCGAGATACAGTCATGATGGATGTATAAAATTAAATAATCACGATGAGGAGACGTAAAGTTACATAAAAAATTTAGCAGCACTTTACAGCCCTGTTTCGCATGTACATACTGTGCACTTATTATAGCAAATACAATAATTCGATAATAACTCTTAACCTCCCCTTAAACCTAATCTTAACCCATGTAGTTCCCTTAGGTTACCAGTACTTTCTTAGGCAAGTACACTGTAAATACACATACTGTTAAATAAAGTGTAATTCAAACATTTTCAAATAAACCTTCCATTTCTAAATGAGATTTTCAATTCCAGCTTTTCAATGTGGTCTCACACATTTAAGAACAGTGTTATTATATTATTATCCATATACAAGTATTTATGGTAAAACTATTAACTAGCAAACTAAGTATTAACTAACATGAACTAACCATGAGCAATACAGTGTTTTTTCATCTTTTAATGTTAGTTACTAAAAATCCAGCTGTTCACTGTTCGTTCAAGCAGTGCATTAACTAATGTTTGATATTAATAATGTATTAGTAAATGTTGAAACTTTAGAGTCTATATAAAGTCATTAGTGTGCTTTTGTCTTTTTTAATTTCCATGCAGCTTTAAATTATTTTTATTACAGCTTCAGTACTGAAAGTACTATTAATACAATTTTAGTATTTTTTTATTATTATTTTTTCAGTTAGTTGCCAAGACAACGAAGTGTATTTTAAGTGTTTCGTCTGATATTTATATAATTTCAATTACTGTCTTTTTTTAATTATTTTTTATCTTAGCTTTGGATTACACTTTTTGAGAGAGATCTTTATGCTCTACTTACTGGTAGATCTGTGAAAGCCACACCTGGAGGAACAAAAAAAAATATCAGAACTGCTCAGTACTGTGGAATCAGAGATACAAAAATTAATTGAGTTCTAATGATTTCAGCATTAATAATGACTCCTATATAATCCATTAAATCATTACCTAAACTGTGCCCATTCTTGGTGTAAAAGCATGTGTTATTGATGAGGTTCACGCAGCAGCCAATGACGTCCCCCGTCGTGAAGGTCGGGCCATACGGTTGGCCAGTCCCTGAGGAACAAAAGGAGTGTCCGTCGTCCCCATGATAACCATAAGAGTGCTTGTCCCAACCTAAGCAGAGAAAGAGAAATTTAGTAATTTAAAATTAGCAGTAATTAAAAAAATTCCCAGTTTCAATGTTTTGGGGGGAATCTGCAAAATACTGTAAATGTAAACATTTTTACATTTACGTCTATTTTTACGTCTACTACAATAGACTGTAGGAAGATGTAAGCATTATCAGATAAAAATGTCATAAAACATTCATGGTATATGCAATTTCCCAATTGTGTTGTACCCATGTAGAAATCTTCTGAGTTAGGAGGGCACAGATTTCATGTGTGATAATAAGGAATCTTGTTTCTGCCTCTGTACTGACATTCACAGGATGAGTCGGAGCCAATCCTAAGCCTGCAGCGTTTGATATGCCATCTGGTCTACAGCATCATTAAACACTGCTTCTGATATAAATTATGAGCGCCGTTCTCATAACTGTGCTGTAAAGAATATATGTGGTGGGCAGCAGGAAAAGTGGGTTGCTCTTGGGGCTCACGCCCCTGCCATTTTTCAAAATGAATCAAAAGAGCCCCACTCAACAGTTATCAATAATAATATTGTGGTCAACAACACAAAAACAAATTTTAATTTTAATAAACAGACAACTTGAAAGAATCTGAAAATTTCAGCATATTGATGGCTTGTGAACTCATTGACAAAGCATTGTATTTAAATATTTGTGCTTGTGTAGCGAAATTTGTGGTTTCGCATTAATGGTAGTGCACAATTTACTCTTATTTATGTATGGCATATTGATTAACCAACATGATAGTTTCATCAAAAGAAAAAATTAAGTCCAAGTGCCACCTACAGAAAATATTTGATTCTGATTGGTTAATCACACCATTTGAGAGGAATTTTAATGGCCAGTCACACAGCCGATCACACACGAATCACTCACAAATCACGCACAGATTGGGTTTGTGCGTGCTTGTGTGTCGAGAAACTGACCAAAGTATTCCACGAACATTCGACGCACGCCCGACGCATGAATCACTGACGGCCGACGCATGTTCCGCGCATAATTACGCATACTCGAAACAAACTACACACGCCGACTCATGAATAACGCACGTGATAGTTGTGCGTTGGAAAAATTGAACCGTTCAAAACTCAAAATCACGCACAAACCGCCTTCGACGCATTCACTTACAATCACTGACGGTCCACGTTCGTTCCACTGACGAATTACGCATACGACGCACGCTCCGCGTAGAAACGAAAATCTGTGCGTAAATCATGCGTGATTCATGCGTTTTCGCTGTGTGACTGGCCCTTTATTATTTTATTACTGAGAGGTATGTTATTCGCCGGTAATGATTGGTAATACAGGCGTATCCAAGTAACTGAAGTCAGCAATACACGATTTGCTAGAAATTTGCTAGAAATGTTTTTTATTCGTGAATGTTTCGCTTTTATAAGCTATTAAAACTCAAAACAATATTTTGTGTAGATTTATTTAATTACGTATGTGATCCAGGTATCACAGACTCGCTCTCGTTTCATACAAACGTAGCTGCTGCCATTTTATCATCTTCAATATCTCTTATCCCCATAATTATATATGTAGCCATGACTGTATCATATCCTTAAATATCCGTCCAGTTTGAACTTGCCACTTGCTAGCAACTGCTTTCGGCACTAAAGCTTTGCAATTACAGACCTAATAAAATATTTCAACTCAGGTCAATATTTAGTGTCTAATTATTTACTTAAGTGGCAAGTAGAGGTGTAATAAGCGCAAAAACGCCCAT
This sequence comes from Rhodeus uyekii, assembly GCA_037043235.1. NCBI lineage: Eukaryota > Metazoa > Chordata > Actinopteri > Cypriniformes > Acheilognathidae > Rhodeus > Rhodeus uyekii. The sequence continues at coordinate 1,815,680 of JAWRVZ010000024.1, read as the reverse complement.
TCAGTTGGTTGTCATCACAGAATAAACCCCTTCAAGCTGATGTAATCCTGATCACCCTGTTGAGGTTTATTCTGTGATAATCAACTGGATGTACATTATCCCTTACCATATATATTTAATGTATTTAAATATTATATATACATACACACATACATACACGAGACATAGATACATACATACATGTGTATGTTTATGTATACATGCGTGCATGTACACATGTATACACACACACATGTATGTATCTATACATACATTCACACATATAACTACACACACACAAACACAAAGTAAGGGATAATGTACATCCAGCTGGTTGTTACACACACACTGTGGCAGATGCTCCTATTTTACATTTGAGCCCCTGCCTCTGAGGAACTCTGTTCGTCCCTCGGCCCCAGCAAAAATGCACTTATTGCTCCCCACCCGAACGATGTTATCTTCCCAGCTGTTCTGAAAAAGTAGATTTACCCGAGTCAGGGGTTTTTATAACAACATGACAAAATTGTCCTTCAAAGCCTTCGTTCACCCTGAAGCTCGTTCGGGGGACAGCTGGGACATGCGTCTGTGTACATTTTACAAGACCATTTGAACAATTCAGTAAGCTTCACACTGCCTTAAACCACCTTACTGACTGAGCTGAATCAATTTGTATGCGTGTTGGCAGACCATTATGATTAGTACATGTTAAAAAAGGCACTGTGTATTTATAGTCACTACATGAAATGGAGTAAACAAGTGCATTCTGTGAATGACAGACTAAACAGATGCAAAAACAATGAAAAAATGATAAAGTAAGGCAGTGTCCGGTGGGGGCTAGTTGTGTGGTATTAGATTAATCTGCAGAGCAGTGCAGGCTGGGATATTACTCCTAAAGCAGAGCTCAGTGTTCCCTTCATGCTAATGAAATGGGCAGAACTCCAGTGTGGGATCAGAAACATGGAGGTCAGGATGGCATGTAAAACCATTACACTCAAACTGGTTTTCCAAAGTTACAGTTATATCGATAACCTCCATATAGATATTTTTTATATTGTGTCATAATTTGGCAGCATGTATATTAGGATGCTGTCACTTTAAGACCTGACGCACAGAAAAGTGCAATAAGCAGCGAAAAACTTGATTTAAGGTTGGGAGACTAATTAATGTGTGGGATTAATAGGCTATAGGAAAGGTTTCAGATATTTCAGTATCGAAAAATCTATATTTTTGGACTTATTATTTCAGACCCCTTTTTAAAAGACTTCAACTGAAAATATGTAAGTATGTATGTATGCATGTATATTATACATAGATTTCAACCCACCAAAATGGCGAGACTGCTGAAATCCAAAGCACACATTAGGGATTAGGGCATTAGGGATGCCCACTACGACTAATTTGTTAGTCGTTTAAACTGAAGTTTTGTAACCGACTAGTCTAAAAGTAAGAAAACCTCAGAATACAGTCAAAAATGCATTTAAATACATTAATGATACATTCATCATTACAAGTATTTAATTTATCATTGATCTATTAATATTAATCAATAGTTAATCTATAAATCAAGTTCAAATTTGCAGTAAAAATAAGACCACTATTATGCTCGCTCGATTTTGTTACCCGTGACAAAATGAGTTTACTAAATGGGTAATTAAAAAGTACAAAAGTATTTGTCTATACATTTCTTCTTTCAACATGAACGGGATCACCATAGTGGACAATTGTTGATGACTTGCCTGGGATTAATATGGTTTCATGCCAAAGTTTGCATACAATTTTTTCGCCTCTTTCCAAATTCAAAATACTCTGAAAAGAGATGGAAAAGTTTTATGTAAACGGTTTCGTGTCATATACTATACATATACTTCCATATAATAATTTCACAAATATGTACTTTTTTTGTTGATCCGAAACATTTTAGTGAGACAAAAAAATTAAATAATTTAGGAAGGCAAACTCTTTTATATATATATATATATATATATATATATATATATATATGTGTGTGTGTGTGTGTGTGTATGTAAGTATATATACACACACGGTCACACACAAACCCATATAATTTACCAACAAAAAAATCTAGCACTAATTCAGAAACTTAAACTAAGCATTTATTCCATCAGCCCAACTACAGTCAAGGAAGCAACTACAACTAGAGTATCAATATTCTGCTGTTGGCTATAGGCTCCAAACTAACTAGAAAACACATTGACCACCCTACATGCGTTTGTCTATATTTCCACTATATTCCAAAGCGCTCTGACAAAGAGTGGTTTAAGCAGAGAGCACAGGGGTCAATGAACACACAATTTGTAGTCAGCACGCACATGCCGAATTGGCTAGATTGCTCCAAAGCATTTCAACAGGCATCAGGCACAGTGGAGAAGCTAACAAGCAATCGACAAAGTCACTTGAATGGTCAGAGGGCTCACAGGAAGGTGACAAACCCAACTGTGCCCAAAATTCCTCTCAATCTTTGCACTTCTCTTATGCTCTTATACAGGACACAATATACATGATTGAATCTTGAAAAAACTGTTTTTAAATTTGAAATAAGCATGTAGGATAAACATATTGCTAACTGTTGCTTTACAGATCATCGAGCGAGCTAATATGTACGTTATGTTTCTACAGCACAATGTGCTTCACACTCCTTATTCCTAAATATATTTTTATAACATTTCAAAACTGGTTTCTAAATTCATTAGTGTATTTACATATTTTGTCTTCATTAATATCAACTTAACTGAAGCTAAAACTTGTTTATTTCACCGGCTCAATTAATTAAGCAACACATTTTATTTCAATTTAATCAATCTTACTGCTAAATTACATTTCTGTCAGTTTAACTGAACAAAATGATAGGATAAAGCAGCCTAGGCATTTATCAAATGCCAAATATTGCATATAGGAGTGTGTTTCATATACATTTGTTACATTTCCCTTTTCACATTCTGCATTATGATAATGCACGCACGTTTCATTTGGTTTTTGACATCAAACTGGATTTTGTACGGTTACGGTGTCATTTTTCACGGCAGTAAGTCATTTAAATGAACTAGACCAATAACAGCTTGATGTCCTCTGGCGTGTGAATGGATCAGAATGAAAAGATTTTTCTCTGATTACTTTTAGCTTTTAGCTATGAATAATTATGACAAGGCTTTGTGATCTCAGAACATTCTGTATGCCAGGTAAAATCCATTGAGGAAAACCGATAATGAGATCTAGGTCTCCTCTCCTTCACTTTGAGGACTCATGAGAAAAAAAGGAGGAGGAGGTGAACACATATTACAAAGTTATTTCCTGAGATTGAGGAGCACAGAAAGAAAATCCTGGATGTATCTGCATTTGCAAGGTCATTCTAACAGCTAGTGTTTTTCAGGACATGCTGAGGCCTGTTCATGGCCTGAATTACAGTCTGACTGACTAAAACATTTTAAAAAGTGTAAGAAGAAAAAAAGACGACGACAAATAGTCTTAAGCTACAAGAACATAATCAAAAGTGATTTTTAAATGTCAGCACTGGCCTTTTCAAGAACAGATTCATCGTGTACTGCAAAGAAAAAATGTTTTCATAATCTTCATCAAAATGTAATAACTTCTCTTTTAATCTTCAAAGCTCTTCCTCATAAATAACGTTCCTTTTTGGCTCCACAAATTCAACATCCACTTTTCACAATCCAATCATTTTTGATGGACGAAATCAAGTCCCTCCCTACCTTTTTCCCCTCCAATATTCTGCCAGAATTAAAATGGGTTATTAATTTCTTTTTTATATTCTGCATAAAGTGATTTCTTTTTTTGTTACTACTTGAGCTTTTTACTACAAACGTTTACTGTATTGCAGGCTATAGAAATGGACTGATTCACCCACTCTTCGGTCACCTGCAGTTCATCATGAACCATGGTGAGCACATCATCTCTTTAGTGTACATACGAGCACAAACACACACTAACTCACCTGGCAGTCTGTTCATGTTGACCCCCTGGGCAGACAGTCCAATTCCCATATACCTGTAAGCACCAATGAGAGAGAAAAAAATGTTAGCTTTACTATTTCTCTCTGAAAATGTATTTAAACCATATATTTTGCTCCTGATAAAGTTACTAGTCAACTGGCTTTGGTGAGTCATTTTAAAAGGTCTAGAATTAAACCAAAAACATAATTGCCATTATGCATTTGAAATACGCTTTTATATAAAGCGACTTGCATTGCATTTAAGCTTCCCTGTATCTCAATCAGTAGAGCTTTGGTGCTTGGGCCAAGGTCATGGGTTCGATCCCAGGGAACTGAATCAATGAGTTTCTTGAATGGAATGTAAGTCGCTTAAGTATCGCAAAAGTATAGCCATGTATAAAGCATAGATCTCACGGAAGCCACTTTCGAACAAAAAAAGCCTTCTGTTGGTCAATGCGTGGCCAACTTGGTCCTGTTGGGAAATAACTGGATTTTGCGCATGAAAATGAGCTGAATAACTGTAAATGTGACCACACTTTAAAAATAAAGAACAATCAAGTATTTAAAGTGGTGGTGATACGGTATATATTTTAAAAGTGCTAAGTGAGTCTGGGAGAGAGTTTCACAGCCTGAGACCACAGTGACTAAAGGATGACTCAACACTTTTCAAGCACAACCTGCAAGTTGCAGTTAGAACCAGTTAGTTAGTGACCTAGTAGAACAGGAGCAATCCTGCAGGAATATATTTAGTAATCACATTGCTAAGTGGTCACAGGAAAGGGTGGGACCCTTTTCCATTTATTTTTGGACAATGATATCCTCAAACCAAAGGCATGAAAAACAAAACTACTGACAGGGTCAAAGTTTCAGAACAACTATTGTGAAAATACCTTTTCATTCATTTCAGAATATCTTACTATTTTGCTTTAATGAGCCACCATACATTTGTGTAAAACCTGATAATCATCTTCTTCAAAATGATCTGAGGATGATCAAAAGAGGATCTTGTGCTTGAAGAACACCTGAACATGTTCATATTCTTATAATTGTCTTATTTTAATTTTTCTCATAGTTCTATGTTTTTAGATTTTGGAACCCCACAACAGTGATCCCTCGATTATCGCAGTTAATGTGGACCGGAACCCCCCGCAATAGGTGAAAATCCGCGAAGTAGGATCAGCCAATCAGCTCACGGGATACATCCACTCATGCTCTCATTGGTCGATCTCGCGCCGGGAACCAATCATCTGAGCGCCCGTGGGTGTGTACAAAGCCTCTGAGAGAGTTTCTCTCTTTGTCTGGCATCCTGGGAAACCGTTTCTCTCGCATCACGATGAAACAACGCTCCTTTCCGCAATGCGGCAGTATTTTATTTATTTTTTTTATTAATATTTTTGAAAAATCCGCGATGCACTGAGGCCGCGAAACGGCGAGGGATTACTGTATATGTAAAACAGCTTTTAGACCTCTCCACGTCAAATGCACAAATACCTACAACCAGAAGCCATTTGCACTTACCCATCTCTTCCTTTGCTTACGATCTTCACCTCAAAGTAGTAGATGCCACAAGCAGCGGGGATAGGATGGGTGGCCCTAACAGACGCTGCATCCTTGTGGTTTTTTCCGTGGCCTAAAGCAAGACGGAAACATTGAGGCAAATGAGTCACTGACCAAACACACCCTTTGGTATAAATGACTGTTCACATAAATAACAACAAAGTTCTGAGAAGTTTTTAAGAGCACGTTGAAGGTTTTCAACTAGGGTTAGGTCACGATGGTTGACGACAACTGACCTGTTTTTTTGTTTTTTTTAAATGCATGAACACATCTTATGCAAACAGCCCGTAAGAAACACATCCAATAGAGCTCAGGTGAATCCAAAATGAAATACAGGGCTTCATTCCATCCGTCATTGCCACACAATATGCGCTTTAAGTATTTAAACCATGGTTATAGCCCTAATTTGTTTTTTCCATGGGTTCCAGGTCAGCCTATCTGAATTAGATTGCGGTGCTAATTCTAATAGAGTTGACATGAAACCCAATTAGCCCAAGTACGTGGCCATTGAGGCTAATTTAGATACGGCAGACCGTACATCACTCCCATATTATGCCTACATTGGCCTCACCAAGAAATGTTGGCTTGGAAAAGACATGAGGGTGAGAAAATAATGATTTTTAAATGTTAAAATACTCTCCAATTCCAATTCGAGTGCAGAGACATCTATATTTAAACTGAGGTTGTATTCCAAAAGAGTGCAAACAGTGTGGCAATAAAATTATACTAAGTTTGGTTTGTTTGAGTGGTCCGACATGTCAACTTTTGGCTCGACCAATGGAGTTTGTGGTGGGAAACCGGTTTAAAAACACACTCCCCGTCTACACTTTGACTGTATATGGAGAGTGTTTAGAAAGCCTGTTTAAAAGGAATAATCAATGCACCTTTATAGGATTTCTAGGAAGTTTTAAAGATAAAGAACATGAAAAAACAACCCTGTTAACTTTAAGAGGCCTTTCTGGACTTATTGAAGACTTACTCAAGACCTGTTCTTTTTTTTTTTTTAGCTCCTCCCCTTCAACTCTAAACTGCACTGGTCCATTCAGATCTGGTAAGCCCAGTTATTCCTGATGAATAAATCAATTCTCCTCCCGTTTTCGCTCAAAAGGTCAAATTATGGGAACAAAAATGGTTATGGACTACATCATACAGTCTTTAAAGTTAACATTTAATATGCTCTGACTTGACCAGTTTTGTTCATTTGTGAGAAGTGAAGTTGGTGAGTGTCATTGCCGTCTAAGCCTCCATGTACCATAGCAATGTGCTCCAATCTCCTAATCCATTTTCCTGCAGGTTGCTAACACCTGCCAGCATTAATAGACACACAGTATTAGATTCTGTGGGGCATGGCTCCTGAGCCAATCATTTACTCAAACCTCACTGCACTTAAAGAGTCTCATGTTTAACTTCTCCGTGTGAACGTATATGGACGTGCCTTTGTGTTTATGTGTCCCAGACCTGTAACTCAACCCACACCTGAGGTTTGATTGCAGAACACCATGTCTTGGTGCTTCTGTATGTGGTTTAAAGTGTGCGTGTAAACAATTGTGTAGTAAGTATATATTTACGCTTAATCATCATCATCTCTGATTACTGTAATAATATTAATCACTTTATTTATAGCATTCCAAGTTCTGCTACTAAGCCACAATAGGTTTGTCTGCCAAACCCAGACAAGCATTCATAATCAAGAACACACACAAAATCTATTTATATCCATGGCTCACACAACCAGAGTAAAGGCAGACGACCCTGTATGTGCAAATCCCTGACTCTCTCTTTCAACACACACACACACACATTACAAATGCACATACATGTGCACAATCCTCCCCGCCCCCTGCTCACACACTCAATCTATTTATACACCATGCCATGACCACACCATTCAGGGAGCACAGAACAGTGAGAGGACCTTGGGTGATTCTGCCCTTCTTTAGCTGCTTGTCTGTCTGTCCGTCCTTCCCTCCCTCCCTCCCTCCCGCCCTCTCTTTCTCTTCCAAACATGTTAAACGCAAAAAACACAAACAGCTTTCATACAGAGTCCTCCTCTGCAGTGCATAATCATCGCAAAGCACTGCTCTAATCCAGTGTAGGACATATAATTTTATTGTATGTTCTGCATTAGCACTAGCTGCTTCACACACATCATTTTTCTCTTATTTTGTAATTGGGGCGAGACAATAATCTGTTAACACCTTTAGAACACAAACTAATTTCCAGTCTTGACACAAGGATGTATCTAACATGCATGATCTAAAGGGCCAATCACACAGCGAAAACACATGAATCACGCACAGATTTTCGTTTCACAAGTTGATGGAGACATAATTACACTCTGTGTTTTAATTCATGTCATTTATTAATTTCAACCACTTCTGTCCTGATTTCTTCGAGGGAAGGGTTTATGTGCGGGTAAACGTAAGGGCTTTTTCAGATTTTTCGATCTAATGGACGAAATACGCTCACAGAATTTACACATGAACATGCCTGGAGATGACAGAAAAACATATAGAGAGCATTTCATTTTGGCTCTGATTCCTGCAAGACCACGCTAAACACTGTGAGTGTGTGTTAGAAATCTGGAACGGTGCGAGAACATTGTGCTTGGTACTATTTCATCTTCACACCAAACTTAGGTCTTCAGCGGACAAAGTTTAAATCTCATCTAGCTAGTGTGCTTTCCATAATGTTTATGCATTGGGTCATTTAAGGGTCTTTTGTTCAGTTAGAATGCTTTTGATCACATGAACGTTTACACTGCAAAAGCAATCCGGTCAACCAACACACAGATTAATACCAGGTGTAAACAGCGCCTCCGTTAACGGGCGTCCGGGCGTAATTTACGTCCGAAAATCGCCAGCGTACGCCGAAATTTAATTTCAGGAAGTCCGCGGGACGTCCTGTTTAATGGTTTTACGCCAGATCACAGAGCGCTCGACGTACATGTGCATTGCAAAGTGACCAAATGTATTGTAAATCACCACATGCGCCGTAGGCGTGTATGCTAAGCCAGTGGTCCCCAACCCCCGGTCCGCGGACGAAGTGGCACCGGGCCGCGGAGAGAGCTTGCTGCATACGGCTGCAAGCGGCTGTGATGCTGTGTCTGTGGAGGCTTTTGAACAGTCTCGGTTGCGCTTGCGCTTGCTCTCGCACCATTGGCCATAAACTAATTGATAACTATGCACAAACGTGCGGGGATCGCAAAACTGTGAGAGATGTGTTATATTGACGGGTAAACTTTCCCGAAACTCCCCAAAATAGCCTGGTTATCTGTGCATGATACGGAATGCTCTGCCTCCGTGAAATTTGTGGATATGTTAATAATTATCTACCACTACGGATCCTTCATCTACTACCGTATATATATATATATATATATATATATATATATATATATATTCGATCTTACGAGAACGTCTACGCTTCGAAGAAATGATAGACCAAGCAATAATAGTAATGGGTGGAGTTTATGCAAATTAACCTTGACATAGACTTATGTATCTTTTCTAGTATATTTTATATGTAACAGGCATAAAATTATTGTGCTTTACGACGTAGTAGTACTGTAACAGGGACTTCCAAAAATAATACCTGGGACTTCCAAAGATAATACATGGGACTTCCAAAAACTAACATCTGGAAGTCTGGACTTCCAAAAAAAAAATCTTAGTGGAAGCGCTGTGTAAACATTCTTACTTTACAGTAATGACAATTTGAGGGAACATGTGCATAAAGTCAACATGAAAAGGAAATTCATCTATTTACTAAATGATCTTGTGAATGATTTACCTAAAGTCCTTTATTTCAGCTTGTAATTATTAACCAAAATATCAAAGCTAGATCTTCCGCCAAAACGAAGTAGTAACATACGCTGAAATTCTCCAAACATTTTGTCCGCTTAAACTCACCCCGTTATACAATTGACTGCAAGTTCACATTCACCTGATGGGTCTCCATCCAATCAACCACCAATTACTGTATTTGTCCGCATATAACCCGCGGGTTATACCATATTTTACAAACCCCGTGGGGGTGTGGGGGTTATATAAGGGTGCGGGCTATATCACAATTTTTTTACATGTAATAATATTTCAATATACTTGTTACATCCCTAAGGACATAAGGTTTTTGTTTTGTGGTGGTATTTTCTTTCTTGCGAGGGTTGTTGTCTCTGGTGCTTGTACTATCACTCTGACAGCTGTCAATCATGCAAGACGACGTGATTGGCTGTGTTGCATGAAGGCGGACACTTCTCATCTCATCCGATGATCAACACGCTTCTTAAAGGGCCAGTCACACAGCGAAAACGCATGAATCACGCACAGATTTTTGTTTCTGCGCGGAGTGTGCGTCGTATGCGTAATTCGTCGGTGGAACAAACATGGACCGTCAGTGATTGTAAGTGGATGTGCGTCAAAGGCGGTTAGTGAGTGATTTTGAGTTTTGAACGGTTCAAAAATCTTCAGACGCACCGCTGTGCGTCAGTTTGCATTATTTATGAGTCGGTATGCGTAGTTTATGCGTCGAGTATGCGTGACTGCGCGGGACACGCGTCAGCCATCAGTGCTTATGCGTCGGAACTGGTTTGAAACCGCGCACGTCCACGTCCGTCCACTGACACCCCACCTTCATATCACGCATGAACTGCGCACGTATCGCGTTTGGACGCGCTCTGTCAGTGATTCATGCATTGGGCGTGCAAACACAAGCACGAGATCGTGATCGGCTGTGTGACTGGCCCTTAAGGGACGTGCTGCTGCACTGCGGGAGAGACTGCTTTTTCTTTTTGTTCTGATTCTGACTTGTTTGTTTTCTTATTGTTTGAATTTCGCACACAAGCACTGTGAACCGAGGCTGAACAATTATGGATAATTGACGTCATGCGAGCAACATTCGAAATCCTAAATATGAACTTGCACAGAAAAGTTCATAAATCTATGGGTGAAGGGTTATGCCAACGATTTTTTACACAAAACCCACGGGCTATAAGAGGGTGCGGATTATCTGCGGTAAAATACGGTAAATAATTTTTTAAGTTTATTCAAATGTACATCACAACATGAAAGAAAACATGTTGCTACTTCCATTTCATCTCAACTTTAAATTGTCATGAAATAATGTCACAATGCATCAGGCTGATTCTAGCCTTGCTTAGCAAGACCTTCTGACTGACAGCAGAAGCTCTGGACTCCATCATAGCATTCATTAGACACGGAACACCCAAGACGAGGTCTGACCAACTGCAATTGGCCCTGCGAACTTCACATACTTCGTTAGTTGACCCTGATAAGTACTCATTGTCACAGCTGTAAACACAACAGCTTCTTCCATGAGGGGGTTTGGCATCAATACGGCTTTGTTTCCAGACAGATCATTAAAGAACGCAATGTGTGCGTCTCCTGGAAATCCTGTACATATCAACCGTGGGGGTGATGTCTGAGGTTGATACTAATTTCCTTTACATTAAATTGTTAACCATCATTATTATGGGAGGAAACATAATTTGACAAAAAGGAACAATACAAAAAAAATAAAAATCTAGTTAAATTTAATATACAAAATATTTTTTATTTCAATATGAAGTATGACTTATAAAAAAAAGGTTAGTTGAATAGCATTCTCATACTCTCTCATATATATATATATATATATATATATATATATATATATATATATATATATATATATATATATATATATATACACACACACACACACACACATGACAGATGTCAATCAGCATGACAAAATTGCACTGTTATCTGGTAAAATTCAGTCCTCTTCATAGTAAAGGGTCTCTCTGACAAAACATCTAAGGGAAACGTGGGAGTTGTGCAAGGCTACAGCTGGCATCCATAATAACATCAGCTAAGCAGGCAAAATAAAATCTACAATTTGAGAGAACAAATACGCAGGGGGAGAAGATCGGGAGTGTTGTGCTAGTGTTAGCAAACAGGGTTTCACAGCTTCACAGAGACACTAGGGGGAAACGAACACAATCTGATGATGTCACCCCACTGACTAAACATGCATGATTGGCTCCTCAGACAGCCAAAACCCCTCTATAGGCAAACATTACAATGAGCTTAAAGGAGTGCAACAGCATGCACACAGGAAATAGAGAGCAGTCCACCAAAGCAGACAGAAACAATTTAGGCTTAAGTTATATTTCTATATATTTGTCTTGTATTAATCTCAGAGGAGGTGATGTAAAAACAGTGCGCTGCAATATCTGCATGGGGTAACGCTGCAAAAGTCACATTTCCTCCCTTCATTTAGGGGCTCACGTCCTTGTCAGTTTGATGACGTGCAAAACGAGGTCCGCGTTGCGAACAAAGACAGAGAATGTGCCTCTTTTGTCTTTTCCACTTGTTTCATCACGCACAGACTTTTTCTTTTCCTAATACATGCATCCTAAATAAAGACGGAGAGCCACATCATTTAATATAATATAACAGCACAACATTGTATGGATTGATTACAATATTACACAGCACATATCTATTGTCTTTACTTGATGGGAACATGATTGAAAGATATTACCTAAAATTCAGTCTACAGAAACAGAATCTGGTACACTAGCCAAAAAATAGCACTGAAGGTTAATAGACTGCAGGTTAAACCATCTATAAAGTGGAGCTGCTTTAAATAAATATTCCTACAAGATGTATACAATGGCTCTTAAAAAAAAAGTGAGTTTAGTAACAAGTCTTTGTTTTATCCTAATCTAATCAATCCTGCTTTGAGGATAAACTAACCAGTCAGGCTAACAGAAAAACAACAACAACACAAAGGCCTTTAACAAAATGGAAGGAAATCAATATAATCGGACTCTTAAAAACCAAACACTTGGCAAACATCAGCCACCATATGAAGTGGTAAACATACCCATAGCCTGAAAGAAGATAGTGGCCAATGAGGTACAATTTTCCACAGACACAAAGCAGTGTACATTACCAAAATAATGCAGTGTTGTTCATTGTTGGGTCAAAGAGGATGAACTAAACTTTAAGAATAAACTTCCCACTGGGGAATTGGGCATTAACTCAAAAATAGCCTCTGTTTGACAGCTGTCAAATGGGACACGCATCATGTAAGAAAATGAACAACAGCTATACACTACACAAAAGTGACCCTCAAGTGGTAACGTATTGCACAACAGGCTCACAGACACACAATATTATAATCAGAATTAGGTGCATTATAACAGCATTTGTGCCCAAACTAAAAATAACCAGGGTACATGTTGGTAATATTTCAGTAATCTGTCAGACAATACAGCCTTTTTACAAACCTAATTATTCAAGTAGATGTACAACAAAAGAGCTCATTGTTATCAAGACAGAGCATATCACTAGCTTAAACTGTTATTTGAATTGTCCATTTAAATGAATAGTCAGGGTAGGCACTTTATTGTGAATTACAAGTTAAATTATAATGCACATTTGTGTTTAGTAAATCCATGTCTATTCAATTAGCATTAGGAAAACTGAAATCTACAGAAGAATTAGATTGTTACAGCTAACTAAAGAATACCGTATTTTCCGCACTATAAGGCACACCTAAAAGACTTAAATTTTCTCAAAAATCGTCCGTGTGCCTTATAATGCTGTGCGCCTTATGTATGTGTTAAGTACAGAGAAAGGCCCGTAGTTGGGACTGCACCTTATAATCCGGTGCGCCTTGTGGCACAGAAAATACGGTAAGTAATAATAGTACTTAAATTAATACTAATAAACTGGACACCAGCAACTATTACAATACATACAGCTCAGTGGCATGCAGTGGTGTTCTAAAATGAGGCACAAGTACTCATACTTTTTTTTTATTAATGACTCAAATGTAAATTCATGCCCCAGTTACACTTTTTTTACATTTTCCTGGTTCAATAAAAATTACATTAAAGAAAAAAAAAAAGAGATAACAAATACAATCTTATTTTGTATTCTTTAACTATACCATGTAATTAATATTCTTAAACCCAAGTATAAATCTCATAAATGTAAGTGTTTTTAGACATGACACTTATTCCAAAATAAGAACTATAGTAACAATTTAAACAATAAATTTTATCTGTTCTTTTTAATAGTCAGCTTATTTTCTTCACTCATCAAGCTCAGTAAATACCATCACAGACACAATGCACCTTTAATTTCATCAAGCCGATCGCTCACTAAAAAACAAACCCACATTCATCATGTTTTCAGGCCATTTGAAGTCTGATTTTCACATGACAAAGCGGTGATATCCAAGTGGTCTAGTTGTTACTTACTTTTTAATTAGTCATCCCCTTAATGCCATCATTTGATTAATTCAGACCGATTCGCGAAGGCGCACAAAAACAAACGGCGGAATTTACTGCGCAAACCAATCATATCCAACCACAGCCAATTATATCGCAATGGAGGCATTGCCTCCTCTCACGTAACGTTACGCCATTCATTCTCAATTACCTCCCACCAAACCCACCGCACGCTTTAAGTGGTCTGTTAAAAGTCAATGGACTCAAGGGAGGCAAGAAAGACGCAAACTCACGCTGTAACCTTTCCTGCGGGTGTCCATGTTGGAAACCGTTACTTGAGAAAAACAATTGACTCATACACTTTTTTATGTCACATTTTGTAATATTTGTGCTGTTTTAATTTTGTAAAATTGGTCATATTCCTCATTCAATTTTGTGAGGAGGCAGTGCCTCCCTTGCCTCCTCGGAGTTTCAGTTGGGAACGAATCTAATGTGTGAACTACAGATTCCCATAGAATTCAATAACAAAAATGTGTGATTCGTTAACAGCAACAATAGAAGTTACTTGGCACTATTGGGAAAGTGACTAAAGGCAAAGGAATAAGTACTAATACATATTAAATACTAGTCACTACTAGAATGATGACTAGTTGAATGCATGTCTAAATAGAGAAATTGAGACAATGGTTACTGTAGGATAATGAAGTAATTATCAAAAGACACAAAATAGATACTACTCGGCCTGAAATAATATTTGTTTTAAACAGACTGCCAAAACCATTGAAAGCCTATAGATTGTGCTTAGTGATAGTTCCTAAATTAGACTGCTTTATTACACATTCACTAGAATCATGTACACAGTTGTTAAACAAAAAAAAGTACATCTGCACTGGGTCATTTGAGTCTCCCTGAGGCGACTGGGTCATTCGAAAAGCCACAACAGTTTCAACAGCCAGTGTTGTGGAATTCGAATTGATCGTTATGGCGAATTCGAACGATTCGTGAAGATTCGAATCAACTCGATATTGTTCGTCAGAGCAAATACGCACATGTTCGTGCGTCAGATATCTCAAGATAGGCACACAAAATCATGTCCAGCTATTTGATTCGTTGTGTTGCGCCGCGCGTCCTTATATAAATCATCCGATAGTGGATAACAAATACACTTATGCAATGCGGAGTAAACTAAACAAGCATTTTGCAATGGTGTAGCTGCTTAGCTGCCCTAGCTAGCCCAATACAACGAAAGGGAGTTCAAACCATAAGCTTGGCAAACCAATAACACTTGACGTTCTCGACATGGCAATAGGTAAAAGGTAGGTGTCCAAAAAAAACTAGACTCCCCAGCCGTGCTTATGCCCCGAATTCTGACATGACGGTTCGCTAAATGTCAACCCATTTGGACATACTGTGCAACAAAGCAGGAGGGGACGGAAAAACACAAACTAGATCGGGGAGATCGCATACATTCGAGTGTAAATGGGATTGCCAAGGCCTATGGGGTTGACAGTTCAGCGTGTGTCACATCTGTATACCTTTGTAATGCACCCGCAGATTATTCTGTGAGAGCCCGATGTAGCTGTACTTATCCTTGGGGCTCCAAGATCGGGGTAAGGGGGTCTCTTCTTCATTCACGGCCGGGTACAGCCGCTTCAAACGCTCGTTTAGCTCATGCTCTTGATAATTAAAAGCAGGATCTCCTGTTAGCAGGCTCCCCGCTCCAAGCTCTGCCATTTTTTTTGTTTTGCTAATGTTTTTGTATTCCTTCTAGTAATCCTACCCTGTTGTGCCAATCCGCTAAAAAGGAGAGAGCGCTAGACTGAGGAGAAACACAGCAGCGGTGCGATATCCCCGGATAACAGCCGCTCCACAGGGGCGTATGGGAACTGTAGTTCAACACAAAGCCCTGCGCAGTGCACGCAGTCGTCACGAGGGAAGTGCTATAAACTACATTACCAATACCTAATTCAACCGGGCTGGAAAGTGCAGTCTGGGATTTGTAGTTTTTATCGCAATTCACAATTATACCGTGTACTCTCAAGGCTACTTGATTTGTATGCAAGTAAGAAAATGTCATTTTTGGTAACTCAAAGTTTAATAACAGTGTCAATAAGGAAGCCTTTGTAATTAATCTATTAATTTTGTCAGTCAAGTTTCATATACGCAAGTGTAAATTAAAACAAAAAGCCCTTTTTCTCAGTATTTCTTAAATTATTTGAAAACTATTGTTCTATTATCAAAATTAGTTTTAATAGAAAAGCTATTAAGACTGCCCATCTGTGTACTGTCTTTAAGATCCATGAATGATACAGAGGTATTGTTATTGTGAATGTATTGTTTTTTGTTTTTCTCTGGCCTCTCTCTCTATCTCTATCTATCTATCTATCTATCTATCTATCTATCTATCTATCTATCTATCTATCTATCTATCTATCTATCTATCTATTTATCTATCTCTGTTTGTGAGTTTTCCTTGCTCTCCTGGCACTAAGGTGGTTGCTGTATTGTTCTGGTGTTTAAAGCATAATAAAAAAATACTACTTGGTTTTATTTAATCAGGCATATAATTCTATCACTTGCAGCTATTTGTGTAACAGAATTCATGTAATCCTTATCTCGAACGGTTGGTCTGTGAAGTAGTCGTTTAAAATTATTGACTTTACTTTATTCACTTACATCGTAGTGATTTTGTTTTCTGTGTTAAAATAAATTATGATGTGTTCAAAATAATGTTTTTTATTTGAAATGTTCACTTTTATTGTTGGTCACGGTTAAAAAAAATGTTCGTTATATTCAAAAGCAAGGTCACTTCTAACCAAACAGTCACAGATCAAGGCATTTTGTTCAACAAGTTGAGTCTAAAAAACAGAGGGTCTTAGAAAAACAAGACACTATGTGGTGTAATCCAGAAGCCCTATAGTTTACTGCCTGTAGGAAAAAAAGCTATTATTAAATCATAACAGCGGATTCAAACAATTTAAATATGTAACAGATGATACACAAGATTTTCGCTTACATAAATGAATTTAATGCAACACATGTGATGTTTTAGACGACAAGGCGAGTAATTGTTTATACAGGCACAAAGTGGACAGCTACATACGGAAAGGATTTTGAAGGGTCCTTCGGTATCATGGCAACCAACTCTCAAACAACAACAATGCCACGCTGCTGAAGCTTCAGTTGGACGTACGCTGATAAATCTGCTGTGGAATATTATAAAGCTATTAATTCGTCCATATGTCGTTGAAAGAGCTAGAGTTGCCACCGTTGTTACACCTTGAAAGGCAAGATAGAAGGAGATTTTAGAATCGTCAATGCGGTTTGGTTCACCAAACTATAAATGACTGCCTACAAAACAAACAAGGCAGCAGAAGCCAGTGGTTAAATGGAAAGCAGCTAGTAAATCAGTACATGACAAATAACATGTTTTATAACGATATTTGTTTAAAGTACATATATACGTATGAAGGAAATACGTCCATTTCCCCACGTTTTTCTTTATTTTATAAAGTTCAATTAATTCTCAAGCAGTGTGAAAAATGTTAATACATTTAATGTAAAATGTTATTTTTGTTTAAAAATCATTTGGATGAAGTATATTCCGTCACTCTGATCAGTGTTATATATCTCTCTCTTTCCGTGTAATGATGACAGCGATAGCAGAGGATCGCAGAGGAACATCACTGACAGGAGATCTGGGTCAAAGTTTATAAAAGTAAGTTATAAACCTGCAGTTTTAATTATTTTTTGATTATACAGTTTAATTATTTTTAACTAGTGCTGTCAAATCAATGAAATATGATTAATCATGTGTAGCAACTTTAATTGAGATTAATTGCATTGACAGCAGTAGATTAAAAGAATTAAACTAGCAGGTTTATATCATACTATATAAATACATACATTTTACATTTATGCATTATGCATACATCAATTCTTGCTTTCCCTGGGGATCGAACCCATGACCTTGATGTTGCAAGTGCCACGCTCTACAGCGCTACATGAAAGCTATATATATAGTGTCTATACATTTATGTTATATATGATTAATCGTGATTAATCAATTAGACAGCAGTATTTTAATTTACAAAAAAAATTATATTATTTGATAGTATTACAGTCAGGCACTGATAGCTAGCAGATTTACATATGGATCGATACTGTTAACTGTACATATACATACATAAAGTGTGACTTGGATTTAGAAGCATATATTTGGCTTATTTGATTTATCAGTCCTAAAAATAGATATTTATTTTCCAATGTTTGACCCCACCATCACATGCACAATAATGCTGGATCACTCTCATTTTCCCTCAGACCAAAAGGGGGGGAACCTCCAGTGACCTTTCGTCCTGGCCTGCTGAAGTTACCTACCAAATTGTCCAAAAGCCTAGAGAAAAAATACATCATGGGTAAAGTACAACACATAGCCTCTCAATGTTCATTTTAGCTTTATAATGTAGTTGTAAAACTTTAGAATAGTTTAAATAAAGTAGTTTTATTAAATAGTTCTGAATCTTCTTGGTCTTTTTCATGTCGTTTCTATATACCAGTTTCTTGTCCCTAATGTCTACATGTATAATGTGCTGCAGATCTCTTGCCAAACCTCGTTTCTTAGAGCAACTGGAGTGTCATCTCAAGAGAGAATTAGAAGCTTTAGACACACACGGTCCCAAAGTCCAAGAGCTCAGACTGCAGGTTTATATCTTACTTTGCATTAGTCTGTTATGCTTTAGCACACAGTTTGGGGTTAGTAAGATTTTTGATGTTTTTGAAAACAGTAATTTTGTGAAATATTGTTAAAAAAAAAAGCTTCTTTAAAAACAAAATCTTTATTCATGATGCAAAAATAGATTTTCAGCATCATTACTCCAGTCTTCAGTGTCACATGATCCTTCATAAATCATTCTAATATGATGATCTGGTGCTCAAGAAACATGATTAATGGGTTATTATTATCAATGTTAAAAATAGCTGAGCTGCTTAATATTTTTGTGAAAGTCATGATATGTTTTGATGATATTCATGATATGTCTGTACCAACCATACAGACTTCATATACTATATATACTACATATATATATATATATATGAAACAGATGTTTGAGTCTTTCATATGTATATATGTGTGTGTGTGTGTGTGTGTGTGTATGTTTATATATAGCATAATAGATCAAATGTAAGAAACTCTTTTTTTTCTGTTTTTTCCCTGCATTATGAAGGTTTACCAGGAGGTCTTTGGGTACTTAATTGAAGAATTTAAAACTTATAAGCCTATTTTTTCTGCCATCAAAAATGAGTATGACATCACATTAGGTATGTACAATCTTTTTATTATTATTATTTGTGGGAGGAAATCTTTGTGCAAGCAGTTTACCTCCATTTCTAGTAAAAAAATAAATAAATTCTGGTATTGTAATAAACCAAAAGACGTCGTTACACAAAATTCATATTCTGATCACTCTCAGTACTATAATCTGCTGCAAAGGTAAAATACAGAAATGTAACTCATAAGATAAGGTAAATAAATAACAGAAAGAAATGCTAATGTCACTGAATTGGTCAATAGTGGGTTCATTAGGAAAACAGTATGAGTTGAGATTACACTAATCAATTTGTTAATGTCTCTCCTAGCGCATCTTCGTGAACATATCAGGGATCTGCTACCACTTCGGGCAAAGCTAGTGATTGTGTCGGAACAGTGTGAGAAGAGGATTCTGGATCTGAGAGTGCAGGAAAGAGATGAGATCCGAGCTCTGAAGCAGGAGTGTCAGCGACTGCAGCTCGTCATTAGGAGTCTGAGAGGACAACAGAGTGCTCTGCAGATTCAGGTGGAGCTTATTGGAATATTTCTACAATTTATTACTTCTGGACTTTTGTCGAAATATGCCTTGGATTATGCAGACAAGCTTTGAAGGTCACGCCGAATCTTTGTATTCCGCTTGGTTCGTTAATATTTGACAAATGTATTTGTTTATTTTGAAATACAACAACAAGAATGCACTTTCAGTAGACTACAAGAGAGAGCAGCTTATTTTATTTGTATTAATCATACTTATTTTTGTATTATTTAAATAGTGTTATAATATTTATTAATATGTTGAGCTAGATTTTGTTTTATATTTTAATTTTTAATATTAGTTAGGTTAATTTTGCTATGTGGTTTGTCATTTATATTAATTAATTTAGTTTTAGTTTTTGTATTTCTATTTACCTTTCATTTATTTTTTATCTCAGTTCAAGTAATTTTAGTACTTCAACTTAAACTTCAGTTAGGTATATCATAATGTTTATATTTTATTTTAGCTTTAATTTCAATGACCAGAACCAAGTTTTAATTTTAATAACAACACTGCTGCTTCCATAAAGCATATATGAAAATATATGAAAATGACAAAACACAAAGTCATGTGTATCTTATCTCTCTCACAGGTTGATCGTCTAAAAGAGGACCTGGCCACTCAGTATCAGCTATACAGGGATGAACGGGATGCACGGAAGCTGCTCATCCTCAGAAACAGCACAATGCTCTCTACTCAAGATACTGAACATGATGATAATAATGAAGGTTGTAATGAAGGTCACACTAGTGATGATGATAGTGATAAAGATGATGATGATTAGTACAGTCTAAAAAAAAATAAACAAACGTTGAAACAAAAAATGTAGTACTGGAATTTAGTGAATGAGTTTAAGAGAATAAGGTGCCAGTGGAGGAAGCACAGCAGAGTTGTGGTGTCAGATTAATGGAAGATGTTGAATATTAGCTGGGCTGGAGCTTTCTGCAGAGGTTTGATTGCCAGGAGTGAGTTGCAATAGTCATGATGAGAGCAGAATAGAGCCTGTACCAGAACCTGAGTCTATGGTAAGAAAATGTCTGACTTGAGAGTGTTTGATTGGAAACTTGTTTTTGGAAGAAGTGGAAAGAGGTGGATGGTTGAGTATCGAGGAGGATTGACAGATGCTCTGTTTATTCCTCTCAGAGGAATGTGAGGATCCTGTGGTGGTGAAAATGGCTTTGCAGGCGTGTAGAGAGGATCTTACCAAAGCTCAGGTAGAGCTCAATCGCCTGGAAATGGAATACAGTGATGTGGTCCCTCGACGGGACTGGGATAACCTGAATCGTATGCATGAGGAGACTCTAATGAAGGTACGGATTAAAAAATATACATATATTACATATGCATGAAAAGTTGCTGTTTGGATTTAAATAGGCAAATGCTTAAGAGTCAATTATTGGAAATAACATCACAACATATAAAGAGGTGTTTCAATTTTTGGTCAAGATCTTATCTTGCATTGACAATGCAATAGTCAGTCACTCTGTAAAGTCTCCTCCAGCACATCCCAAAGACTTTCAATGAGTTTAAAGTCCGCAGAGGTTACAATTTAAAACATATTCAAATAGACAACTGCTATTTTGAATTGCACAGTATTAACGTTGTTACTGTATTTTGATCAAATACCGTATTTCCCCGCATATAACCTGCAGACGCAGATAATCCGCACTCTCATATAGCCCGCAAGTTTCGATGTTTTGTGCAAAAAAAAATCGTTGGCATAACCCGCACCCTTATATAACCATAGATTGTTGAACTTTTTTGTGTAAGTTCACTTTTTGAATTTCGAATGTTGCTCGCATGACTTCAATTATCTATAACTGTTAAACATTGCTTGTGCGCGAAATTCAAACAATAAGAAAACAAACACAAGTCAGAATCAGAACAAAAAGAAAAAGCAGTCTCTCCCGCTGTGCAGCAGCACGTCCCTTAAGCATATTCTACAGGTGTTGATCATCGGATGAGATGAGAAGAGCCCGCCTTCATGCAGCACACCTAATCACGTCTTCTTGCATGATTGACAGATCAGAAAGTCTATCAGCGCCAGCTGTCAGAGTGATAGTACAAGCGCCAGAGACAACAACCCTCGCAAGAAAGAAAAACAGAAAGAAAATACAGCAAAACAAAAACATACGTCTACCAAATATATTGAAATATTATTACGCGTAAAAAATTTGTGATATAACCCACAAGCCCCCCCCCCCCCCCCCCCCCCAACCACCCACCCGCGGGTTATATGTGGTAAAATACACTAAATGCCCCATTAATAAGCAACCCCTAAACTTTTGAATGGTAGTGTGTATTTTTATCTATTGTAGCATCCAAAAGAATGACTCTAAATTCTAGAGATAGAGTGAAGATCACACAATAATGTATTTAATAAGCATTTGACAGTAATATTTAATATGATTTCTTTCTATGTTTTAGCTGGAAACCTTACAAACAGACTTTAACCAGATGAAGTCTGAATATGACACACTGCTTGAGGTTCATCGGCAGGTATGCAGTGAAACAGTCTTCAGAATGAGCTGGAAGCCTTCAAAAAGGTCTATAATCATAAACTCATCTGATAACTAAACATTCTTCTAATCTACAGTCAGCACCTTCTGTGTTACACTCTAATCAGTCTGTGTTGCAACATGGCTCAGATGACAAACACGTTGTAACAACTCCCAGACCAAACTGGGAACAATGTTCAGGTAATCATTGTCCTGAAGGCTCTCTTCTTTCTATAGCACAGTTGAACAATAATAATAATAATTCATTACATTTATATAGCGCTTTATTATAGACACTCAAATCGCATTACACGGAAGGGGGATTATCATTAATGATTATGCAATATGTGTTATAGAGATACTCGGTGGCAGTGAGCGATGCAAAGAGCTTTTTGAAGGTCTATCCAGCCAGAAGAAGCTGGAAATCTTGCTGCAGGAGATGAACAGCCAAAATGAATTCTTTATTGGGCTTGTAAGTGTTCCTAACATCAATATAAAGCATTTGTATCATTAATGCTTTAAATACAAACACTCTGATTTAATATATTCTCGTTGTGATTAGCTTTGGACCTAACCGGACCAATTTTGCTAGGTTAAATTAAAGTTGTTTTCACAGGGCACATCCAGTGATGTTCCCAAGTATCTACAATATGAGGGGAAAATTAAGAATCTTAAGCTCAAGAAAACAGATGTTGTCAAAGTTATAAAAGATATCTTGAGGAACAAAACTATAGAGAATGAAAAGGTATTTCATACTAATATCCTATCTTGATTTGTTTAAATACTCAGTCGTTGAGTATTAATTGTATTTCTCCACACATTTTTCTTTATTGAAGAATGATTACTCCAGAGATATGCAGGTGTTTCTTCACAGCTATCTTGTGGAACAATATAAGGATAAGGCAGGAGAGTGGGCTTACAGCTTGATGGAAAGCATCCGAAACAATCTTAAAGATGATTTAATTTGCATTTTCAATGACATCTTGACTGGAAAGGTTTGTGCTTTATCCAAGTAACCATTTGCCATACTGAAGTCCATTGAAAGCGTTTTTTCAGCTGTTATATTTAATATGGGCCTCCAAATCTGTCCAAATATAATTATATACTACCTAAGATTTGCTGTGTAATTTTGCTAAGTGTAATTGTGTGGCAGGTTGATGAGAGTATCTACCATGGACAGACACAGCTGCTGTCTCACTTGCTCAAGGTTTTAATTCAAAGTGACATAACGCAATGTGGATCACTAACTGTCTTAGAATTTAGGTGAGTGAAAACTTATGTCATCAGTAAAAATATGTATGATTGTCATGTGATTATTATAATATGTGTGCTGATTATCAGTGAGGCATTGAAGAAGGCTTTCCCCCTGAAGTCAGATCAGGACATAGAGGAGCTGCTGATGGCGGCTCAGACAGAGCTGAGGAGTAATGGAGTGCGCATTAGTTATCAGACACTTTATACAGAGGTCAGTTAAATTTTTTGGCTAAAAAACTAAAGTGGTATCTTTTGAGTGAAATCATAATAGGTTGGTAAGCCCTCTTATGTACACCAATGTGGCTGCATTTATTTTTAAATGCAGCATGTGATAATTTAAAATAGCTCTTTATATATATATATATATATATATATATAGATAGATATTATTTATATATATATTTAATTAATATGAATGTAATTTATTACTGCGATGCAAAGCTGATTTTTCAGGATTATTACTCCAGTCTTCAGTGTCACATGATCCTTCAGAAATCATTCTAATATGATGATTTGCTGCTCAAGTCACTTTTCATCAATTGAACGCATTGTTGTTAAACATATGTATTCATTTTTTTCTTTAAAACTCACTGACCCAAACCTTTTGAATGGTTATGTGTGTATAAATGTATTACAGCATGTTGTTTCCACTCCAGGACACTGATGGAAGACACAAAGAATTCCTGAGTCTAGTTAAAAAACAAGCTACCACTGAGAGACTCCAATACATCAATGAGCTGAGGGTACAACTGGAAGGAAAAGGGTGAGAAGTCCTCCATCCACTGTTAATAAAATGATATGCATTATTATAGATATCAGAATAAAGCCACATCAAACTAATCCTGTACTGTCATAGTTCATCATACTGTTTTGTGTCATCAATGTAGGGAAGTTGACGCAGAGCACCTCAGGACTGCCTTCAAAACTATCGATCCCTCACTGGATTCTGAAACTCTGGATTGGTATCTCAGTGTAGCTTTTAAGACAAAAGAGTCTGAATTAGAAACTCAAGCTTTGAACACGGAGTCTGTGCTACAGCGTCTCTCTGTGGCTAATGTAAAAAGGGCAGGCCAGTGATGACCGTTGTTTTGTCAAGCACATTTCCAATCTTTTTATAGCACACTACATATATAAACCAAGTACAGCACTAGGGCATAGAAATACCTCTGCGTAATTAGTTTGCATTGTGTTATGTAATTGAAAAATCATATATCAGGATTTGAAATAATTGGATTTTAAATGATTTCAGTAACCTTATGTTTATACCTTCTTTTTTGCTTTCTTTTAAAAAGAAACAAAAAAAAGTAATGTTTGTTATATTGACATTTACCTCTAAATCAACAATGCTATATTGTATTGTCTGCACACTAATTACTTAAGAATTATGTATGGCAATAAAAGTTACATTTATATGTATTCCTTTGTCAAGTTTATTCTGATGATTGTTACCGGTTTGATCTAATTTATTAACAAGAGCTTGAATTTCCAACCCTTGGTCAATGCAAACACAACGTTTTTGAGACCTATGGTAATAATGGTAGTTAAACTAATTAAAAACTAAACTGAACGTTTGTGTCACATAGTTTTATTTAGAAACAGTTTGTAAATGGCAGAGAAATTGTACAAATATGGTACATATTAGTATTTAAAGTACACTATTCTTGGATTCACCTGCTGCTGGAACCACAAGTTCTAGATTTGGAAAGCAATACATCAACTTACACTGAGAATCTGTTGACTGACTGTCAAGAATCAAAATTCAAAGCGGTGTCTAAGCGCTTTGCGCATGCGCAAACTGAAGAGGCCGCTCAACTTCTGTTCACGGCGCGCTGGAATCGCCATAACTGGAACCGGGGGATTCGGTTTAGGGCTCACGGAGGTAAGATGTTGGCCTTATATGACTTTTAACAGTTAGCGTTGTGTTTACACTGCACATGACTACTTTATCGATACTTTAAGCAAAGTAGGACCGGGGCTTTTTGCCAAGAATAATCTGAAGCGCTAGCTAATAGGACACGCCTATAGGACGGGAGCGTGTACGGGCCGCGCGAGGGTCTCGCGCCTCATGCGGCTCAAATGCCTCTGAGGTATTTTTAGAACGCAACGAGAGCGCGTTTGGTCCAAGTTGACCGTAACTATTCAAACTCCGAGGCGACATTCAAAAAGTAACGTTCACTTCAACGTCAAGCACAACTTTTTCCTCGTCACAGTTTAGCCGGTGAGTTCGCTATAGACAGTTAGCATGACGGCTAAAGCTACAATGAATCAGTCTACAGCGAGGCCAATGAAAGCTAGCTTATCATCTTAGCAGGGTGACTCTTAATGGCTAGTAACGTTCTCGATCAAATATCCATTGCATATTTATTCTAACCGGGATTCGGAAGACCGGTAGACTTGAATTTGAGTTAGTACTTGGTAACCAACCAACCAATTCGAGCTAAAAAGTGTTTTTTTAAGAAGGGCTACCCGAATGTTTATGTTACAAATCAGTTGTTTAATCGTCATATTAGTCGACTTCTCTAATTTGTCAGTAATCGATCCAGCTTGTTGGGTGTAGTTATTGTCGCCCGTACGTTTGTAATTCTAGATAATTGTCATTAACAGCTTAAAGGCGCGTTGTACCCCAGGACTATAAAAGTGTCAGATGTCAGGGCAAACTATTGATGGGTAGAAATTGATCAGTTTAAGTTTGAAAGACTGCAATGTGATCATGGCCCAGGCAAGCACGTGACACATTAACCAGTCAAAAGTTGCTGACAAATCCGTATGAGTGTCTTAACAGGGTGGAGCAGGAGTGTGTTGGATTCCACCAGCTTCCCAGGAAAGAAGTTTAAGCCCCGTTCACATCAAGGAGGCTTTCTATACAGTTTTTAAGAATCGTAATAATTCTGGAATAGGCAAGTCCACACCACAAATATAACAATAAATCTACTGATTACAGATGTCAGACATCAGCAGCCAATCAGAATTGATCCCGACTTTAAAGTGCATTTAAAGCAACATGCTTCTTGTAACTGATTGAATCAATTGATCTGTTACCATTAATCAGCTGGACAAAATCTTTGTGGGTGTGGACTTTTACATTTATGCATTTGGCAGACGCTTTTATCCAAAGTGACTTGCATTTCTTTCAAGATACACAATTGCATTCTAATCAGTTCTTGCTTTCTCTGGGTATCGAACCCATAACCTTGGTGTTGTAAACACCAATGCTCTACTGATAGCTGTAGCTCATACATGGATTGTAAAAAGAAAAAGAGAGTTGAATGCTTTCTCTGTAGAAAATGTAAGCCAAAATATGCTAGAAATGGTCATTGCTGATTTCTTCATTTGGAGTCAATAGTGATCCAGAGGTGGACCCATGCTATTAATGTCCAGCCCATAGTTTAAGCGGCGCTGCAAAGACCGACCAGTGTATAACATCAAAATACGAAACCGTCTGCTCTTGAATTGCTCTTATGATATTTTGTCATACACAGATTTGTCTGCACAGCTGTCAATCGTGACGTTACACCCTGTCTTTATAGCATAAACTAACTAAAATCAAACACTTGAACACGTCAGTGACAGAAACCAAATGACAGAAACCATTGTATACAAACATTAATTGTAATTTTTAGTTTAGCTCATGTCCCATTCAGAGCGTGAGGTTTGTGACCTATAATGCAGCCACCGAAATGTTTTGGCTTCACCCTTTGTTCTCTTCTCATAGTAGTTGAACAATTATTAAAATTCTAGTTATTGTCCTGTGTGATCTGTTTTGCTTTTTAATTTTGTGTGATTTTTGTTGTTTGAGTTTTTTTTTTTTTTTTTTTTCTCTTCGTGTGTTTGAACACATTCTATCAGATAAACAAAATCTGAAATTAGTAATTTTTTGATGAACATTTTACACGCAGACAAATAAAAAAAATAATTTAAATGATTTCTACTCACATGAGATGACTCCTGTCAGTTTTTTCCTTACATGGAGTGGGTCGTCCCCTCATGGGTGTCGCCATGTTGATATCACATGACCAGCCCTATCAGGCAATGGACAAGTTATTAATAGTGTTCACTTCACACATTGCTTTGTTCGTGTGTGAAGCCCTTTAGCAAAGCTTAAACTAAACAGTGTAACAAACACAATAGAAGTGAAAGAAAAAAACAACCGCTTTGGTCGTTATTATACAAACTTTGTGCATCGAGCTGCTTGTAAGTGTCAGTATGAAGTCCAAAACTTCTGGTAATATGGGGTCAAATAAAAGCCAGTGCATTTTATTTTTAAATGTATGTTAAATTCCCCTTAATTTCTGTTTTGTTTGTGTGTGTATGTGTGCACGCATGCTTATGATCCTGTCAATGGTTGCCATATACATTGAGTCATTTGTTCTGTCTCCACCAGTGCCTGTAGAAGGGTGAATCAGAATGGGAGACAAGCCGATTTGGGAACAAATAGGATCCAGCTTTGTGCAACATTACTATCAGCTGTTTGACACAGACAGAACTCAGCTTGGATCGATATATGTGAGTATTGTGCCAAATTCCTCTGCTCAGGATAGTTCTCTCTTGACTAGCCTTCTAAGGCTGTCCCACACGAAAATATTTTCAAAGTCTTATCAGATTTTCAAAGTGTGAGAGACACAAACATAAGGATTTTGTTCCTATAGTGTGTGGGGTGCCTCAGTGTGACTGAGACTGCACACCACACAGTGACCGATTCAATTCACACACAACGTCACAGTGTGAACATGGAAAATCTTTCACAGTCAACCGTGAAATTATAAACAAAAGAAAAAGGTTTCGATGAAGTCGTGTTATCCGTCTTCCGTCAGCTCACTGTCTGATTTTGGTATAGTTTTGTTCCACATGACAGTCTGCAGAGAGTGTGGCTGTTTGTCTTCGGGGTTTCCCCCCACACAACAGGTTTGCTGATTTGAAATTTTCATTTTGTTTATATTTTGAGATGGGTCCCCATTATGGAGATACTTTTGTGTCTTTTTTTATTTTGTTGTTGTTAAATCAGCAAAATAATTATATTGTAATTTAAAAAAGAAATTGCAAATAAAAAGTAAAAGTGAAGCTGCACTTCGGTGGGCGGTATCTCAGCACCAGAATGACAGACCTGTTTCTATTGGTCGATCTCTCTTGGCGCAATAATTTGACCATGTCCTCTCTGCGGTTCCGCCATTTTGACTCTGGCATAGAGCAGGGTGTGTTAGATATAACACAGGAGCTTAATAATGCCCTAACAAAATATACTTTTTTGTAGCAATTTTAAAGAACTTCTAATACATTTGGATGACTAGTTTCAAAGTTCTCAGTCTAAATAATAGCTAAATAAATCAAATTGATGAAGTGTTTTATTTATATCAGATACATTTTGTGTAAAACTATAAAGTTTACTCTGTTCTTCTCCCACTTCACCGGCCACTTTTTTTTCTTGTATTTCTGTAGAAGTGGATGAATTGACTTGTTGTAAATCTGACAGGTACGATTCCCTGAATTGCGGCGCAAACTACATCTCGCATTATAGATGAACCAATATGATCGTTATGATTTGAGAATCAGAATATTAGGTAGTTGATGACATGGGTAACAAGTTTGTGAATATTATTAGTAATTAAGGAAAAATTGAATAAAAGCGATACATCTGTCATAGTGCTATTGTGTATCGTGACAAGCATAACTCTTTGCCATGGAAATAATAAGGTGGCATGTTCTAAAATAACGGTTGGCTTAAAAAAAAAAAAAAAAAAGCTGGAGGCTCAGCTAGAATATTTCAAACTTGCGTGTGAAAATACCTGAGCTGTCGATTTAAATATTTGCCCTTTTTTACATTTACATTTATGCATTTGGCAGAAGCTGTTATCCAAAGCAACTTGCATTGCATTCAAGAAACTAATTGAATCTTGCTTTCCCTGAGAATCGAACCCACGACCTTGGTGTTGGTGTTGCACTAATGTTCTACTGATTGAGCTACTGGAAAGCATCAGCACTGCACATGATCACTAATTAAATTATATGACATTCATGTGGTGTCAGAATAAATAGTTTCTAGACTCAAAATTCAGTCCTCATCGACACCATCTGAGGGTTTTCTCATGTGCAGGATATGTCAGGAGAGGTGTTCTATTTTGCCAATAATGTTCATATTTCTGCAAAAGAATTGCTGACATTTGAAGCTGGTTTGTAGCACACCAAGAAAACTGTCTACTTTTTTTGTTATTAGTACTGTTACTCTTATTTTGTGGTATTTTAGTTTCTGTTCAATTATTATAGTTGGGTAAGGTGGCTTAGGTTTTATTGTACATTTATGTGAATTTGTTGTTTTGTATTTACTAGTATTTAAGTATGCTTTAAACTTAATATAATTTTTTATTTATTAAAAAAGCCATTCTGTAAATGTCATCCATTTTCTTTTTTAAGTATCGGTTCAGGCATTGTTTACGCATTCTGGCGCTTAGATACTGACCATTGAAATGCAGCTTCACTTGAATTCAACTTGCTAGCAAAGGTTTTAGTCACAAACAACAGAGCAAATCTGTCTGTGTATAATGAAAAACAAAGATTTATTCACGTAGCATAGAGATTTTTTGATAACAAATACTACTTTTTTTTCAATTAAACGTTTTAAGGGATCTTTTTTATTTGCTATCATATTTTTTTCATTACAATATAATAACATTTTGTTTGAATGAAAAAAGAAACGCACACAAAGAAAAACTCCATTCCCCAGCAATCTTCTGAGCAGATTCAATCACTCATGTGTCACACCATAGGAAAATCTGATGAGATAATTAATAGAACCATCAAGATAATTGGGACTTTACCTAGGATTGTCATAAGAGGAGAATTGGGCCCAAAATCGGAACGATTCTCTTGTAGTGTGTGGGTGCCTTTAGCTGAGAGAGAGAGAGATGTCAATTAGAAATGTTTTTACTGTCTCTCTGTTTTGCCATCACGTTAGTGTTCAAAGCGTCCCTTGGTTTATGTCTTGCAGAGTGACGCTAGATGCCCAGTAACAAACAAGTTTTGTCGTGTGTTCAACAGAAGAGTCTTTTCAGGCCAGAAATGTGGTTCTACACTGGGCCTAAAGTGCTCATACTTGGATCTACATTTTTAAGCATCATATAAAAGATGTTAAACAATACTGATGTTGGGTATTTATTGAGATTTTAAGAAACATATATATTAGTAAAATCTAGTAGTATAAACTGTGGGTTACAATAAAGCATTTATGTGTGATTTGTTTATCTTCTGTGTGTAACCCTGTCATTTGTTACTACCACAAAATGTTCTGCTTTCTGGTGGAAACCTCGTAATCTCGAAATCTTGTAATATTTGTACAGTGGAGTTCACTTATCTCGACTCACGGTTAACTCGCCAATACTATTATGTTGACGTTTTTTAAGTGGAACCGCCAAACTCCCTATTTGTCTTAGTATTTTTTTATTCTTTGATGTCGCCGAACACTAATATCTCTGACAAATTTGCCATTTCACATGGTTATCTCGTGAGTCATGAGCGCACCTAGTTCATTGCGCATGCGCTGTGTTTGCGTTGCACGTCGCTCTGTCTGCGCCGCGCAGGACTCTCTGAAGTGAAAGCACATTCACGTTCTTACTAACAACTGCCGTGGGTCCATCCCCATTGCAAAGCCTCATCCGCTTCTGTGTGCACATAAAGCCCGCCTTCTCTGATTTGATTGGTTTGATTTGACCAATGAGTATGACGCTTAGATGAACGAACACGCGCACACACACAGACACATCGTGCTTTTGTTCTGAAGTGCGTTCTGCTCAGCGCCGCTGCGGGACCACAGTTGTTAAAAGATGGGACGAAGCCGAATTTGTTGAGAAAGCACATTAGACAGGCATAACACAAAGTATGCAGTCTAGTACAGCGTGATGACCTCACCAATATGTTATGACTGTTTATGCTGTGAGCGAAACTGTGTTATGTGTTATTCTCCAATGTTGGAGAATATAATTAAAGGTTTGTATCAAAAATCGAAAGTGTTTTTATTGTATACTGTTAAATCTCTGCTGTTAGTTGGTGCACATATGCCTTTTGTTGTTAGCAAACATATACAGTGTATGTACATTTTTATAACATGCCGATCGCTTCATCTAATAAATAGATATATTGGGTGTAGGTTATCTCAATGCTTTTTTGCAACCCCCGAGGCTGTCGACATAAGCGAACTCCACTGTATTATTAATCATTTCTATTGGTCACCCTTTACAGCTCTCTGTGTTTTTTGCAAATATTTAACCAGTAAAAAGTATCAAAAATAGCTTGTGGTTAAACCTGTAACTCCGCTGTATCCTCTGTCTGTTGGGAAAAGTGGATAAAAACGTAATGCAGTAAAAAAACGTAATTCACTTACTGCCAGAAAGTTGCTGGTCACAAGCCTTGTAACTCCATTAGAGCTTGATTTAGGTAGTTTTTATAATACAATGACACATGCAAGATTCTGGTCATATATAAATTCACAATATGATATTTCTTTCATTTTCTGTAAAGTAGCGTTTTTGGAGATATGAGGTTTCCACCCGACAGCATGTGTTTGCTGCTTTGGATCATCTACATGTTCTTTTTCTCTTAGATTGATGCGTCATGCCTTACATGGGAGGGTCAGCAATTCCAGGGAAAAGCAGCCATTGTCGAAAAGCTTTCCGTAAGTATTTTGTTAAAGGTGGAGGTTGAGTCAAAGTTTAATAGGTCATGTTTCATTTATTATTTCCTCCATTTTTCAGGGACTAAAATTCATTTTTGTGGGGGGGAAAAGTGTGAGGAGTTCTCCACTAAAATTCACTCAAATCCATTACCTATAATCTGATATTGATAACCAATAAATTACAAGAATTAAATATCTATATATATTGACTAATTGAATTTGATGACTAATGATACTCTATGACAGGGGTACCCAAACTGCGGCCCGCGAAGCCCTTTCATCCGGCCCGCGGAGACCTTTTTGTCTACGGAAAAAAAATACATACATTTACGTGTCTCCTGCCAAGATCAGCTGCCGCTTACGTGAACGTTATGTTTTTACCGAATTAAAATAGAGGCGCGCAGTAGTGCGTTCACTTTCGAGAGCGAGAACGAGACCTTGCAATGAAATGCATTTGGGAACTCCTCCCTTCACGTAATTTCCGAAAGCTTATAGGATAACACCAGTTGACAACTGGCCAATCGTGGCGCGATGCAGATCTAGCAGACAGACAGTATAAACAGCATAAGCGCGACGCGTCAGAATATTTCCTTCACACTTCTCTAAACAGAAAATGGAAAAATAGCCGAGGTTACGATAGTAAACGGAGACGTTTTCCAACCACTACATTATAAAACCTTTTATACTGCTTACTTCTACTTCCGGTCACCGTCAATGAGACTATATACCGTTTTTTCCCGGATATAATGCAGAGACATAATTTTTGCACTCTCATACAGCTCGCGGGTGTGATATGTAAAATTTATAAAAATGTTATGTATAAACATATAAAATGTGTGATATAGCGCGCAGGACTGGTGTTTTTTTCCCCGTTTTTGCCCAAGGAAGACATTCCTAGTGTCAACTTTTGCATCAATGTACCTTTCAATCTTTTGAACGTGTGAACAAACATTTTCAAGAATAAAATACGTGAAGAACAATTTAAGAACAAACTTGTCCGATGATAATCTCAGGTCACTGTTGATGTTAGGGAAATCAAATCTAAAGCCAGAAATGCTATTTTGGCATCCAGGAAACAATTTCACCATTCCCACTAATACAGGTGTCCATGTGTAGTGTATCAGTGTGTTATTAAGTAATAACTGAATTAAATAATATTAAATAAATAATTAAAAACAACATCCATGTTTTGATTCTTTTTTTATTTGGACCTCGAGTGTGTAGTCGGCCCCCGAACTGCTGTTTCACAGTTAATGTGGCCCTCGGGCTGAAAAGTTTGGTGACCCCTGCTCTATGATAACTAATTTTAGGCTTTACGACATTATTATAGAGTATCCAAAATTCATGTTTACATTGAAATTAGCTACCGTGTCATTATGTGTTTTTAAAAGATCTATTAAACATTAATTGACTGCAAAGGTGATCTAAACATAAAAATGGGGGAAATGAGCATGTGCAGTTAAATTGCCAATATCGACCACTACTGGTGTTTGATTACAGTACATGTATGAAGTAGTAAGGTATCTTTTCATTTAAACATACATGATATGCATAATTATTATTTTTTAATCTTTTTCAGAGCCTGCCCTTCACAAAAATAGCTCACAGCATAACAGCACAAGACCACCAGCCCACCCCTGATAGCTGCATATTGAGTATGGTAGTAGGCCAACTAAAAGTAAGTAAACTTTCTTTCATTTTAGTTTCTGACAGTCTGCGATTGCAGCATCGCTTGAGGTGAACAGTTTTGGTAAATATGTATGTGATAAACGTCTAAAAGGACATTTGAAATGCATAACATCACCTTAATCCCAGTAGCATTTAAATCGAGAGCAGCCATGGAAGGTTTAAGCCTCTCTTGATTTCCCTCTCACCTTACGTGACATGGTAGACGAGTCAAAGATTTCATAAGCATTTCAGAGCTGCAGTGTGTGTGTTTGTCTATCAGGCGGACGATGACCAGGTGCTGGGCTTCCACCAGACCTTTCTGTTGAAAAGTATCAGCACGGCCTGGGTTTGCACCAATGAAGTCTTCAGGCTTGCCCTGCACAACCTTTGAGCCTAAAGGCTCTCAGTGGTCACATGGCCTTTCCTCCTCCTCTTAATGTTTGTAAGGACCAGTGTCCGCTTGGGTTCACGCACACTGTACAAGCCTCACTACTAACAGCTTTAAGCTGTGTTCAGATCTATCGTCTGTGTGGATATAGTATGGTGGGAATGCAATGAATTTGCCTGTTGTGCGCTTGTGGATTTGTTTGCGCCTTTGAAGCAGCAAAATAACCAAATATCGTTGGCCATTTTTGGTAACCTGAATGACAGTGGCCTTTAACGACATAATGTGTCCAACAACGTGAAAAAATGTAGTTTAAATTACTGAGCACCACCTCTGTGCGATAACTAACAATCAGCTTATATTTTGACCTCTAAAGGTTTGTTCATGGGATGACATGAGTTCCTTCAGAAGAAAAACTAACTTAAACTCAAAATGGGTGAACGTGAAACTTTTGGGATCAGTTGGGCTTATGTTAAATTTTTAGATTCCAGTTATAAATATTCACTGTGAAATGATGTGTGGAAAGTTAGAGATTGACTATTGGGGTAAAATCAATTATATTTTAGGATTTATTACATTTTGAAGTTTTATTTTTATATGTTCAGTCATATAAAAATGAATGACTTTTTATTTTAGTAGGTTCTGTGCATGGGTTATCTTGATCCGAAAGCAGTTTATAACCTTGTTATACATGCGTATATTTAAAGAGAGTTATAAAATTTAAATGAAGTCATCGTTTACTCCCTCTGGTATTGTTCTTTCGCCATATGCCCTTCTTTCTTTTTCCAACCACAAAAGGAGAATTAAAAAAGAAGACCATATAATGGCAGTGAATTGCAACCTGTTCTGCTTGTATAACTGAAAACAAACTGAAATCTAATGCATTATTTAATGAAAATCCTGATCTTGGCCATTGATAATCTGTGCACGTGTGCACTCGTGAGACTATTAGTACTGCAGTACACTCTTACTTGCCAAGTTGTGTCAGAAATCAAGACTAATAAAAACACAACAGGAAATGCAATGCCTAGAAATCCCAAGAAGTATCTGTACTTTCTTCACTGAGTTGAATATCTCCAGACCGGATCTCTGGTTGTCAGATTAATGATGCGACGACTTCTCGAGTTGAACACAAAGGATGTTTTAACCTTAAAGAAGAAGGTACATGGATTGTATTTTGTGTTGAATTTTTGTTAATCTTGATTTCTCATGAATTGGGTGCTAGAGTTTCATGAACACGCAGTCGAGCACGGAAGGCCAAAGTCAGGATTTTTACCAAACCCTATCGTTTACCCCCAAAACACCTGGAATATACAACACATGTTTGCATGGGGTCATTTTGTGATAACATCCAGCTTTGTATAAAAGACACAAAACTATTCACTGCCATTACGAGCGTGAGCAGGACATTTTTTGGTGGTCCCAAAAAGAAAGACGGGCATTTTACATTAGAACAACACCATGGTCAGTAAATGATAAGTTGACATTCATTATAGGGTGAACTATCGCTATAATAAAACCGTGGCCACAATAAAATAAAAAAAGGTTCAGTTTACATTACATAGATGATGTTTTGTTTTTATTATTTGATGATTCGTTACTGAGCTAGGCTCAGTGTTTGTGAGAAACTATCCCAGATATTATCTTACCATGCCTTTGTCTTACATACTGTCATGTTTTTATTTTTAGTTCACCTTCACTGACCAACATATTCTTTAAAAATATTTAATGAATTCTTTGGTGGGAAGAAATTGAGAATATTGTGACAAACTCTCAGCCTTTTTATTTGTCTTGGTTGCTTAATGCAACTTTTGTCTTTCTGTAGCTGGATTAATACGCCTTGAAATGTGCTAAACGTGTGCGAACTTGCATGTTTTTGTTTAAGTGTAAAGCTTTAGCTCTGATTGCATTATTTCCCTTCTCATTTGAATGAAATCTTGTGCGTTTCTGCTTTGTCTAGGCAGATGATGACCCCATCATGGGCTTCCATCAGAGCTTCATCCTGAAGAACATTAACGAGGCGTGGGTTTGCACCAATGACATGTTCCGCCTGGCGCTGCACAATTTTGGTTAAAAGCCCCATGGTTTGCAGGAGGGAATTGGGGGAAGGTGGAGGATGGGGTTCTGAACCTGTCAATCAGCCCTTCATTCATCACACTCAAGAGAAACGGCAACGGATTACAGCAGTCAATCACAGAAAACATGCAGGCATATACAGTACTGCCTCTACTCCAGAAATGACATGTTTCTTTGCTGAAAGCCCACACATCCATCAAACTGACCCTTTTCCTTCGCCAACCTGCATGATGATGGGGAGCTTAAAGATCAGAGGACGCCCTGACCAGGACACACACGTATTAACCTAACCTCGGCTGTTTGATATTTACATCTTAATTGCTGATTTTTGACTTTTGAAATAACAACTGTCTGTCTTTGATTTAGTACAAAGTGTTATCAGCTTGTTTTTAGAATATGCTCCTTGAAGTAAATTTTTTTTTGTTGATATCGTTACCCCCTTTGACAATTGGTGTCTCCGTTCAATCTGATGTCAGGTTGCTCTAGCTATCCAAAGAACACAACCCTAATTTCCCCTTCCCCTCAGGCCAGTGTGCTTCCCAATTTCTGCTCACTGCTCTCTGTGACAATAATTACCAAGCCACGACACACAATAAAACCTTTGACTTTTTCTTAACAATGTCATCATCTTGTTCATCCCACTGTCTGGTTTTGCATCTGCCTTTCTTCTTTTCTATGCTTCCCTGTTCATATTTTTGATACTGATTCACATTTGAGCAGAACAGAACACAATGGAGCCGGTATTTCTCTTGTTGTAGGTGGCCAGTGTTTCCTGAAGCAGATGTTCATACTAAAAATTATTTTTCAACATTTTCTATTCAATCCTCACCCTGTGAATGGTCGAGTCGTCAATAGATGTTCTTCTTGAAAAGAGGAACAGTTATATACGTCCTCCAATGACATCATAAAGCATGTTTAGTCATGTATAAAAATGAGGCATTTTTGAGTTTTGAGGCATAGAGAGAAACCCCAGAAGAGCAGATGATCTTTCATAGTACATTTATTCTTTCATTTACCCTTTCTGTTTTAATTTAGAGGTTTTGGTTCCCTGTTTTCCATGGATAGGAACTTTAAAGTAATGGGATGTGGGATGCTATGTTTCATAAGTATGAATGTAAATGCCATCGAGTTTGTAGTGTGCCCAAAGCTTCAATATTTAGTTTTTTTTGTTGACATAACCAGTTTAAGAAGGTTCACGGACACATAAAGCGTGACATCAAAAATGCTAGTTTATGGGAATAAGAGGTGATTTATCTCTTCATTTTCACATGTTTACACTAAATGACTTGTTCATTGTTTAGGATTAGAAAATCATATTCACAAAATATGAAGGCCTTTGTGCCGAGCGATGGTACAGATATTTTAGAACGATGTCTTCTGAGTTGTAGTTTTTTTTTTTG
The DNA here is from genome assembly GCA_037043235.1 of Rhodeus uyekii. Lineage (NCBI taxonomy): Eukaryota > Metazoa > Chordata > Actinopteri > Cypriniformes > Acheilognathidae > Rhodeus > Rhodeus uyekii. The sequence continues at coordinate 1,778,149 of JAWRVZ010000024.1, read as the reverse complement.
CACTGAAATATGTAGATGGATCTGCTAGAGCATCACTATAACGAGGCAATTTCTCGCATTATATTTTTGCTGGGCAAATACATGTGTTGTACATGTACTTCATGCTTGCTCGACCCTGCAGAAACACCCTCTCATTTGTGGTTTGAGGGGAAGAGCAAAAAAGAAGACTTGATTTTTCCCAATAAAAGCAACAGTTATACAATGTAAATACAGTAAGAGACTTCTTCAGTTGCCTACATGTATGTGGAAATAAAGGTGATCAAAGTAAAGAGTGATATTGTTATTTCTATAGGCGAGAGGAGGCAGTAGCTGAAATACATTCTTACTTGATGAGTGAGTTTATTATTTTCTGACTAACTAGTAAAAATGTAATAAAATGATAATAAAGACCGCAATAAAATATAAATATTTTTAGTGAGCTCTAAAAACGTGTTATCTTATTAAAATAGTTAAGTGTCTGTCAAGTTGGGTGGTTCAGTGCGGAACGGAAGAAATCCTTTCAGCTGATGCGGCGGAATGAAATCCAGGCAACGCTCAACGGAAGTTGCTAGCTTTTATGAGGGGCGAGCTCAGACACCAAATTAAACTATTGAGAATTTGACCGTTTCAGGCGAATTAATTCCCCCCCTTCCCTACTTTATGGCTTCCAGTTCCAATATGGACATAGAGGGCGCGACTCAGCACCTCCGGGACATCTTAAAACTGGATCGTCCCGGTAATTCGGCCGGTAAGTTGCCGGGGAAGGGAGCAGCTAGGCCGCGGCGCGATGATGCTGCGCAGCGCTGGATTTCAGCGCGAGACACCTGACTATAGTTGCTCAAAAGCGCGGGATAACGCTAAATGCATTTTATAAATGTAATATTGTGATGAATTGCGTATATAAGGGTTAAACTCATGTTGGCATGTGTTGCTCGGGCTCAGAAAGTGTTGAGTATTAATTGCGACACGAGTATAAATGTCATTCAAGGGTCTAATGCACTTCATATTTATCACTATGTGTTGACTTGATAACCGTGCCCATAACAAAATATGTAAAAAAAAATTAATGGAATATGAGAGGAGGTGTTTAAAAAAAGGTTAGAAACCTAGACAACTTTTTTGTAGGTTATTACAGGGTTTCTGCAGCTCTCAAAATGTCCTTCCTTGTCTATATCCAAAATGTCCATCCTTGCTCAAATGAAGACCTTTAATGAAATATTGCACACACTGCAAAAAACACTGCACTGTTTATTTTAAAAGTGTGTGAGTTTATGCTTAAAAACAAGAACAAACATCTGTCCTCGGAATGAAGTTGTTTTTTCTCTCCACACTGTTCTTTTTTTTATCATAAACTCACTTCAATTTGATTAATTTTACAGAAAACAAGACTTAATATCTTAATTCGTTTTGCTTTTCCGGTAAATGTATCTAAGGATGTTTATGTATTTGTTCTGAAAAACAAGGCAAAAACACAGACATGTCTGTTTCTTACTAGAGAACCCATTGAAGTATTTTATTCCCCTCAATTCACTTTTTTTTTTTTTTTACCTTGGTCATAAAAGGTTCTTTAAAAAGTCTTACATTTAATCAAACCTGCAGAAAACCCTCTACAGTGGTACCTCGAGATACGAAATTAATCCGTTCCGAGGCGGCCTTCGTATAATGAGTTTTTTGTATCTTGGAACACATTTTACATGTAAAATGGCTAATCCGTTCCAAGCCCTCCAAAAACACCCCATTAAATTTCATAATAAAGCTAAATTGACCTATAAACAATGAAATAACGTAAAATGTCGAAGCTTACCTTTCGAGTGAGGCTATCTCCGAAAGTGGCGGCAGAGGAGGAGGACAAACGGCAGATTACGTACGTACGTACACTTTACGAAAACGCATAAAAAATGTAAAGTTTCGGGTGCGGAGTGGCTGAGCTAAAGCACGCCAGCACGTACGTATAGAAGATGCATGATGGGAGGGATGCTGTCCAATTAGAGAGAAGGATCTCATGGCTTGGCTAGCATCAGGAACCAATGGGAGAGCAGGAGGATGGTGGCGAGTCTACTATAACTAAGATGGCGGCGTGCGGCGCGAGTTTCAAAATTGTTATGGGCCGAATCTCGGACTTTCAGAAACCTTTCGTATCTTGGACATTTTTACTGCTCTATATACGAAAAGTTTTCGTCTTTGCTTTCGTAACTTGGATTTTTCGTAAGTTGAGCCTTTGGTATCTTGAGGTACTACTGTACTAGGTTTTGCCTACACACACACACACACACGGGATATAGGCGGTGAGATAGGCAGATGATATGAGAATCAGGTGTATCAGTAACCGGCCCCTTTCACACACACACAGGCAGAACTAGGAGACAATGAATTCATGAACCGTGACAGTTACTGCTTAGCGTTACTGTACATGTATATTTCACTACGTGAACAATAATAATAATTCATTACATTTATATAGAACAATAGTGATCACAATTAATTAATGTTAACAATGCGAGGTAAAACCGCTGTAAATCACTTATAAAAGTATCACTGTGGTGAATGATGCAACCAAACCAAGCGACGCTGAGAGAATGAATGAGTTAAGGGGTGATAAAGGGGTTGGAACCGCGTGACTGTGTAATGAGAGGCTGTGTTTAGGATATTTCCAGTAAAAATGCGCGCAATGATGCGGAGCGTTAAGACTTTTCCACACAAAAATGCACGTGGGTGAGGGAAACATTTTCTCGTACACCGATACAATGCTCGTACACTGATTTGCTCATATACTAAGTCGCTCGTAAACCGAGGTATTACTGTAAATATGTGTATAGGCAGTACCTAGTACTTCAGGAAGATATGTGTGTGTGTGTGTGTGTGTGTTTAATGGTAATTCAAATTTACATCTTTCTAAAGTACTTTTACTAGTCAGAGGATGTACAGGTGCATTTTTAAGACTTGATTGATCAGTCATATAAATCCACAGATACCTCTTTGGTCGAGAGCCAGAGAAATATATCTTTCAATGGCGAGTTGAATGGAGTTCTTGGAGCGGATCTTATCGGCGCAGCAATGGGGGAGCCGACTTCACACAACTCAGACAAACTCAATGGACAGGACACACAGACTATGTATGTATTTTCTTTCATTAACAGTAGCTATATATTATTTTCATTCTTTTGCAAACTATTAATGTTATGATGTCACTATCTTTCTTTGATCTTTTTTTATTTATGCACTATACTTAAAATGGTTGATTATAATATTTACATTACTGTTCAAATGTTGGGTATTAATGTATGGGATCAATTTCCCGACTAAAGTACTGTGGTCGTAAATCAAAAGTTTAAGTGCATTTAAAAAAAGAACAAGCGTAAATCAAAAATGTTAACGCATTAAAAACAATGTTTTGCGCAAAACTTAAACTTGTTTGCTTATTCTTAAATATTACGCTTTTTTTTTAACATGTAAGTTAGGGCGGGCGCAAGCGTCACCATTGGTCCATTGGCTCTAGATTGACAGCTCTCCTCCAGCTAATCAGTGGAAGAGGGGAGTTGATGTCATTCAGGGAGGAGTTGACCTCATTAATGAGATGTTTTAATGTTTTTGAAAGATGACTTTTATGCTCAGGAAGACTTTATTATAGACCGTATTAAAATTATAATATTGTGAAATATTATTACAATTTAAAATAAGTTTTCTCTTTTAATATCATTTTAAATGAAATTTATTCCTGTGATGTCAAAGCTGAATTTTCAGCATCATTACTGCAGTCTTCAGTGTCACATGATCCTTCAGAAATTATTCTGATAGACCCTTTTCACATGACGTCACGCAACTTCCGTTTTAACTCAAAGCAGGGTATCGTTACTTCCGCCGGCCGCAATAGTGAACGCGATAAAGTTTACACAGTGCCTTTCTACATCTGCCAGACACGCGTCTATGATGTTCAGCGACTTTCAGACACATTTTCGTTTACACCACGTTCAAGTCCAAGAATCGTGCCCATACCGTTGTGAAATGTACTCTGTACAATGCATATGGCAGTAAAAGTGACACCAGGATCCAGCTGAGTGTCATGGCAAAGGCTGTGATTTACTTTTGTACTTGTGAGTTGTTTTTTTAATAAATTGGCAAAGGTTTCAAACAAACTTCTTTGACGTTGTCATTTTTTGTAGAATTTTGACAACAGGAAACATAAAAAACACTGCAAACATATAACAACATTGTGCAGATCAAACACATTATAAACATTCCAATATGGAGCATTACCATAAGGCCTTGAAGGCCTATGGTTATATAAGTAATTTACTGCCACATTTTTTTTTAAATTTATTTATTGGGCAACAAGGAACACTACAATAGCATCGACAAGAAGACTGTGCAATGCTTGATGGGTGATAAACTGTTGAAAGATGGACACAGGTAAAGAGGAATAATGAATCACATCAGAAAATGAAAATGGTTTGACCGTTAGATTGGATTAAGAGGGGGTAATTCTAAACAACTGTGCTTGAATACATAATATAAAAAGTTAAAACTTATTAGTAAACTTCAGGCAACGCAGGCTGAGAGCGATGCATATTGTTCCTGTTGCTACAAACTATCCTACTTTACCATCCAGTTCACGCATTTCATGTTAAAGAATTGTAAACTGGAAATAATCATTAATATTATCAAACGAACTAAAATACAGAAACCTGTAAATACAGAAACATTATTTATATTACTATAACCTTTACTTTTCGTGTTGTTAGTTAGTCACTTCTGGCAACGGAAGTGAAGATACCCTGCTTTGAGGAAAGGTGGAAGTTTTCTGACGTCATTTTGAAAAGGGTTTATTGGACAATTTTGGTGCTCAAAAAACATTTATCAATAGCTTTTCTCAACCACCTATTTTTAAGTGTATTTTGTGATATTGCATGTAAAAAAAAAACTGTATGGAATTGGAAACAATGTGCATAAATGTGAAAAAGTACTTTTTTTTTTTCCCCCAATAAGACATGCGCTTAAATTTCGATGGAAACACACAAAAAAATGGATTTGATTAGATATATGGACTAACCAGCAGATCAGTTTCATTGCACAGCATCTCAAATGTTGGTTTAATCATTCTGAAATGCCTGAGCCAAAGTCTGTCATCAAAATGATGTGGTTTAATTCCCTCTTAGCATCTGTTTAATTCCCTCATCTGCACGCTCTGATGCACAACTCTATTATGACGTAGGAGGCTTTCCCCAATTCCATCAAATTTTTATTACAGATATTTTGCTTCAATTTCCAGGGAAGTGACCATTTTGTTTTGTTTTTAAATGCATGGGATTAAAACTCTGCTTTATTTGCAAATGTTTTATGAAATTGAAATCTTTTGTAACAGTAGGTGTCTTTACTGTCACTTTTGATCAATTTAATGCATTTTTGCTGAATAAAAATAGTAACTGAAGGAAGAAACACTGCTGCAGAATATTTGAATGTTAGTGTACGTTGAGTAATCAGTTTTTCTTTGTTATTTTTTGAAGATATTTTATAATATATCTTATTGTCAATAAATCCATAACTCAGTTTTTTTTTTTTTTTTTTTTTTTGGTACCAGCTGCCTTTCAGGAGATGATGAGTCCACCTGTGTCTCCATCAGATCAAACAATGTGGAAATTGTGTCGAGCCGTGATTCTAGTATTGACAGTAAGGCTCGCGGAAGCAACAAGGTGTGTATTTAATTAATTAACTTGCAAAAATGGTTTCTTATTAGAAAATTCAAAGTTTCATGGCCATGGAAAACCTAAAAATAAAAGGGAATTGCCAGGCCTAGGAAAAGTCATTTGAAATGAATAAAGTCTTCATACGTTTTCTAGTCTGTAAATCTTCCAGCTTTAATGTTCTAGAAATGATACTTAACTCTATCATATATTTTAAAAACTAACTATTGGGAATTAATCTGTCAAAATATGTAGAAACCCTTTTCCTCATGTCTGTCTTACAGGTTAAAATCCAGCCAGTGGCAAAATATGACTGGGAGCACAAGTACTACTATGGCAATTTAATAGCCGTGTCCAACTCATACTTGGCTTATGCCATCAGAGGTCAGTTTGCACACTTGATCACATTCAGCACACTCCTTTGAATAAGATGTTGATGGGATTCAAATGTGTGCTTTGTAATTGTTTATCGCTCACAGGTGCAAACAATCATTCTATGATCCGTGTGCTGCAACTGGGATCGCCGGAGCGTTCGCTCCTGAAGGGTTTCACTGGTGCGGTTACAGACCTTGCCTTCGCCCACTTGGACTCCACTCTCTTGGGCTGCGTGGACGAGGCTGGAAACATGTTCATTTGGCAGCTCACTAGTCACAGCAACAAAATACAGTATCCTCTGTAGATGGAAAATTACTAGATTGGTACAAAATGCACAAAAACAGGACGTTAAGGAGATGTTTAATGTCAATATAAAAAATTTGAATTACAAATGAATAGGAGCTATATTTTAAACGATGACTTTGATCAGTGTCGCAAATATACTTGATTTGGGTTCCTTAAATAATATGTAATATTTCATTATAATTTTATAACACAACTTGCTTTTATTTTATAAAAACCTAAAGAAAAACTGCATTCACATGTACTGTTCTAAAGGGTTACACTTTATTTTGATGGTCCACTTTAGACATTTTACTAACTACAAATTAATACATGCCAACTATCTCTCATTAGAGTATGGTAGAGTGGTTAGTTATTTATTTACTGTCTGTTGGTGAAGCATCAAAATAGTGTCAGCAGATATAAAGCAACCAAGTTGCAGAAGTTATGTCTAAAGTGTTATCTCGTAAAACTCTAAGCAGGCGAACTGTGATATTTCTCTTTAACATCCACGTCTCTTAGAGATGAAGTGGTCGTTCACATCCGTAGGCCTGAGGACACTCCACTTAATTCCAACCGCAGACTCATCTGGTGTCCCTTCATCCCGGAAGACAATGATGATAACCCAGAGGATGCGTGTCAGACGTTGGCACTGCTTCACGAAGACAGAGTATGTTTGGGGTTGTTGTTTTTTTGTGTGGCATTTGACAGTTTTATAACTTTCCTTTTGAGATATCCCCATATAATTAGATTTCAAATGTTTTTAACACTGTTACTCTCTAAACTGGATTTTTGCTTGTACTTGTAGGCTGAGGTTTGGGACCTTGACATCCTCCGATCTAATAACAGCTCATGGCCTGTGGATGCCACTGAACTGAAAGAGGGATTCATCACCATTAGAGGACATACAGCGGTAAGTCCTACTGTCCTTTAGCCTGCAGTGCTTTATTAACCTAAGAAATTAGATTTCATGTAATTGCATTGGGACATAAATTAGGTATGTAGTGTGATGTTTATTACAAATATATCTATTCCTATGCAGCGCATTAGTGAGGGAGCGCTGTCCCCTGATGGTACGGTCTTGGCCACAGCCAGTCATGATGGATATGTAAAATTTTGGCAAATCTACATTGAAGGACAGGATCAACCCAGGTACATGTTCGAGACATTATGAAACTGTTCAAAAATGTGACAAATTACTACTAATAATGCATTAATTTGATCAAAATCGACAGTAAATGCCTTTTTTAATGTAATTAAATTGATAACCTATTGTCCTGTAGTAAATGGTAACCTGGCTCCTTTTGTAGATGTTTGCATGAATGGCAGCCACATAATGGACGGCCCCTTTCCTGCCTGCTCTTTTGTGACAACCACAAGAAGCAAGACCCAGAGTGAGTATCAAGTTCATTTCTTGTCATCTCAAGTCATAAGGAAATCTGACACTGGTCTTGGCTGTTGTGTTTACTTGTCTTTTCAAGTTGCATGTGCTGTACAACTTTAAACCTTTATTTCTTTTCTGAAGTGTTCCGTTTTGGCGTTTCCTGATCACTGGAGCCGATCAGAACCAGGAGCTGAAGATGTGGTGCACAGTGTCATGGACCTGCTTACAAACCATTAGGTCTGTTCATCTCTTATGCTAAAAGCTGTAATAAAACTATGGAACATGCATGATCAGTAGAGGTGATTATATTTAACTGCTAGGTATTCCTTCAGCTCTATGGTGTTTAAGCTTAAAAAGATTAGTTCACCCCAAAATGAAAAAAATGTCATTGGTTATTCACCCTCAAGTCGTTCCAAACCTGTAAGATGTTTGTTAATATTAGAAACACAAATGAAGATGTTTTAAATGAAACCTGAGATGTTTGCCCCTCCATTGACAGCTACGCAACTGCCACTTTTTGTCATAAAGAAATTATAAAACGTATGTAAATTAATCGAGCAATTTTGTCAATTTTTCGAAGAGACCTAATAGCTTTACTTAATGAGGATATTGCATATAGGCTGTTATTCACATATAAACTTTCATCACCAAACATGAACAGAAGCTCAACTGTACTTGCTTTCCATACAAGAATTACCTTCCTCTTAATTCCCCTATTCTCCATGCTTGTAATACTTGTATGTGTAATGTTTGAAACTTTTTATTGTAAGCACTCTTTTGTACTTTTGTATCTTCAGGATGAATCGCTTTCTGTATTCCTCAAATTATAAGTCGTTTTGGATAAAAGCGTCTGCTAAATTAATAAATATAAATGTAAGAATACACAGGACGCACAGGGGTTGCTCAAACTTCTGTTTACCGTATCTGATGTGTGCGTATGTGAATAAAAGCCTAAATTTAGTGTTCGTCATATAAAGCGATCGTGTCTCTTCAGAATATTTGGACTAAACCACTCAAATCATATGGTTCGTTTTGGGTGAGCTAAACCTTTAAGCATGAATCTTATCACCTATACCTTAAGTCTATGGATATGAATTTTAGAAGAACTGTTTGTTTGTTTCAGGTTTTCTCCAGATCCGTTTAATAGCAGTGTGCTACCCAGCCTGAAGGCCAGTTTGGATCTTTCTGCAGAGTTTCTTATTCTTAGTGATGTCCAGAGGAAGGTCAGACTCATCACGATTTTATTTCATGTTTAATGCCCAAGTTTTGTTTATTCGCTCTTATGGCATCCTGGGTGAACCTATGATTGCTGAGAGAGCTCAATACACTACAATTAAAGAAAAGGCAAGCAAGTAAAACGGCAATAATTAATGAAGACCTCGTCAGTTTGACAAAATGTGCTACAAATACTCACAACGTAACCATATACATAAACTTGTTCCAAATAAGTTTCTGTATTTGCAGCACATGTGGCAACAATATTCCACTAACCCACATCATTCATGTTATCACCATGAATGAAATTAAGAAATGTAAATCTTTTAAAGGGATTTTTTTTAAATAAAAATAAAAATTGAGGGGAAAATACTTTAAATTCCTCAACTGTACATTGTTACATTGTTGATTGTTACAAAATAATAGATTTCTGTCTGTTCTAAATCATCACAAATTGAAATTACAGATCAACCAAAAAAAAAAGGTCTTAGCCATCAGGACAGGAACCTAAATTCCTTTTACTGTCAAAATGCCTGTCTCACACCAGAAAAGACAAAAAATAGGTCTGACAGACAGACCTTTGTCTTTCTGGTAGAAAGACAAACAGGAAGTATAAAAGCAAATTTAAAAAACGTGATCAACTAGCCAACTCAGCATGTGTCCTGTTAAAGAGGATTTTTAAGCTTAGGTCAGTGTTGCTATTACAACAAGCAAAAAATGACATTGTCTAAGTCATAGGTGTCAAACTCAAGGCCCGCGGGCCACATCCGGCCCGGCGTGTAATTATGTCCGGCCCGCGAGAGCATTTTATTAATGGCCCGCGAGATGTCCCGCGCTCCAGCTGACTCGCCGAACACTTCCTGAATTAAACAGGAAGTGGCTAATGATGCTTCGCGCTCGCGCTAGTACCGCGCGATTGTTATTGTCAATTATCCATAACTGTTCAAGCTCGGTACACAGTGCTTGTGCGCGAAATTCAGGTGTTGATCATCGGATGAGAAGAGCCCGCCCTCATGGCAGAACGTCTTCTTGCATGATTGACAGGTCAGACAGCATATCAGCGTCAGCTGTCAGAGTGATAGTGCAAGCGCCAGAAAGAAAATATAGCGCAAAAAAAAAAAACATTACGTCCTTAGGGACGTAAAAAATATATTGAAATATTATTATGTGTAAAAAAAATTGTGATATAGTTTGTAAAATCTGCTATAACCCATGGGTTATATGCGGGAAAATACGGTATATGTTTACTGACATACTGCCGGTTACCCGTGTGTCTCATTTGCGGAGCTAATGTGGCAGTAATTAAATAATTTAATAAGACGGCACTTTGAGACAAATGACAAGAGCAAATTCAACTGAATGATTTGATTTGTTATTGCTGAAAAGCAAAAATTGTATTTAGATTTCCAGGTTTTGTTATGCAGCATGTCCATATTTTGAATTTGTATAATTTTGACAGGATATATTTTTATGGAGAGAAAATATTTTATATATAAATCTTTTTAAGTTTTATATAAAATGACATGAGTAAAGAAATTTGAATGTTTGTTCTTTTAACTTTTACTTTACTTGTTTACTTTATTTCTAACTTGTATAATTTAGACAGGATATATTTTTAAAAAAGTATTTTTTAAATATTTTTAAGTTATTTAAGGTATAAGTTGATTTATTCCAGAATAATATTTCTGTCTGTTTTTATTCACATCTAATTTAAAAAAAGGTAAGTTTTAAAAGTTTAGTTTTAGTGTTTTCAATAAATGTTTATCCTGTTCGGCCCGTGACCTAAAGTTTTTTGGGATTTTGGCCCCCTGTGCAATTGAGTTTGACACCCCTGGTCTAAGTGAATAACTGTTGTCGTTTTTTAGCAGCAGCTGATTCTGTTGTGTGCTTGATCTGTAGGTATTGTATGTCATGGAGCTGTTACAGAACCAGGAAAAAGGCAGTGCCAGCTTCACTGCCGTTTCAGAGTTTCTGCTTACGTACCCTGTGCTCAGCTTTGGCGTACAGGATGTTGCACGCGCCCGATTGCGCCACACTGAAGTCCTTCCTCCTGATGAGGAAAGTGAAAGCATGACAACAGGTTAGTTCCTTATTTTAAGGCTAGCTTTGCCTTTGCGGTTATTTGTAGTGTTGCTGTGAGGTGAGTTGGAGATGCTTTCAAATGACACTTTTAATATTGTTGTGTTTTAATATTTTATCACAGAAGGAAGCCAGGGACCCTCGGAGTCCAAATCAGGAATCCAGATTAAACTCTACTGTGTGCATACAAAGTGAGTCTTCTTGATACAAAAAAAACCGTATCTCATTGGAAGCATGAAGTTGCATTCAGATTCGTGGTGTTGTGCTCACAGATCACTACAGGATGTGCAGATCTGGTTCCAGCCCAATCAAGGGGCCTCCTCTTCCTTTTTCATGCCTCAGTCTGGATCACAAGATGGTTTTGGTGAGTCTGGAAACATAAACTATTATGTGTTTCCGAGATCATCACAACTAAATATATATAGTGTTAATTAAGAGGAAGAATTCTTTGTGTTGTGACTTAATATGTTTTATTATGCATTTAAATGTTAAGTATTTTTACAATTGAATTTTTTATATTCCCCCAGGTTTCTCTGACCCGCTGGCTGATCTGAGTGTGGAGGCAATGAGCTCTGATAAGGAGTCTGCTGATAGTGGATCACAGAATGACCTGAGTAAAATTCTGCCTCTTCCAAGTCCAGCTGACTTCATGAGTCCGGTCCCATCAGCCTTGCCCAAACTCATGACCCCCGACGCCTTTATGACACCCAGCGCCTCTGTAAGCCTTTAATATTACGGGTTCATCATTCGGTCCCTTCAGTGATGGTAATCATTTTATTTATCCTTGCTCTCATGTTCCTTCAGATGCCCGCCTCTCCTGGCAGCAGTGCAAGCAGCCTGACCATAGTCACGGCCATGAGCAGCTCAGACAGCGGAGCAAGGTGGCAGATTCAACTCATTTTTGCCATTACTTTTTAAAAATAAAGTATTTGAGTTTTCTTTACTATAATTATTGCCCTGTCATGCTCTCATTGCTCATTTTTCTTTATTCCAGGGGTGGTGATGATCAGAGCCCTAAAATGTCTGTTGAATGTGGCAACAGCAGCTTGACTATGAGTGCCAGTGCAGGTAGTCCAAGATCCAACTCCATCCTCATCTCAGGCCTTGGGGAAAATATCCAGGTATTAATAGATTTGAAAAATTACACATAGTGGCATTGTCTAGATTTGTAAACTAAGGCAATTTTTTTTTTAAAAGAAAAGAAATTAATACTTGAGTTTATCCAGGATCCATTAAATTGATCTGAACTATCAGTCCCAGTCAGATCCGATTTAAATAAACTCATGTAACAATTCTCTGTTTATGTGGCCTCCCTCAATCCACTCTTCCATTTAAATCTCCATCTGGTTAGGGCTTCTCTCCCCCTCTGGTGCTTTATCCTTCCCTCCTGCAAGAGGCCTCTCTTCTCTGCGAAGCAGCTCCTTATTCTCACAGACTTCCCCTCCCTTACTTCCCATCTCCTCCTCCACAGATTTCCTCTCCAAACCCTCCTCTCTCCCTGGATCTCCAGGCCATAGATCCCATGGTTGTCCCTCAGGCCTCTCCTACCAGAGCTCGCTCTCCGGATGTCATTTCCTCTGCTTCCACGGCAATGTCCCAGGACATCCCTGAGATTGCATCGCAGACTCTGCAGAGGGGAATGGCCGGTGCCACTGCTGACTCGGGCCCCATCCTGCATTCTGACAGTATGGCATCAGCTGCATCAGTCCTCCACCTGCTGTCTCCGAGAGCCCGGAGTAGTGCTGAGCACAGTTTGCTGCCTCTTGAATTGGGTGCAGCATCTTTGGATGGAGAACAGAGGCTCAATAACACACCCTCCCTACTGGAGACGGCTCTGTCACAGGAGAACGCTGTAGCGGCAGGAGGTTCTTGTTCTGATAGCAGCGTGAACCACGCGTGGCCAGCAGCACCCGATATCACACGAGAGACTCGCAACAGCCTGAGAGACAATGGTTTGGCAGACTGGTGAGTTGCTGTTCTATAATATATCATATACAGTAATACAATATAGTTTGTGTATATATTTTTCATCTGTTTGGTGATTTTGTTTAATATTAACATTTTAGTATTGATTTGTGGTTGTGGGAGTTTTATGATGAATTTTGAGAAATCCAGTTAAGATGCAGTGCTCAAAAAAAAATTAAGGGAACATTTAAATCACACATTAGATCTTAAGGAATGACATTTTCAATTAGCAAATCTTTGTACATTCTATAATTTGTTGACTGTGAGAACATTAGTTTCGGACTGATCCAACTTGCATTAAGTTCAGTCAGTAGTGTGTGTGGCACCCTTGTGTCGGTATGCACTCATGATAATATCTGGGAATGCTCCTGATGAGATGGCAGATGGTGTCCTGGTGGATCTCATCCGTGATCTCCTCGTCAGTCTTTGGTGCTACTTGGTTGCTTTGTCTGCTCCGAGGTTCTCAATTGGATTCAAGTCTAAGGAACGTGAATGCCAGTCGATGGCATCAGTGCTTTTGTTATATTAAAACTGCTTACACACTTCTAGCCACATGAGAAACCAATGGCCCCCATTGAACCAGCATACGGTCTAACAATGGCACTGAGGGTTTCATCCCGGTACCTAACAGTTGTAAGGGAACCATTGGCTTGCGTGTAAAGTTCTGTGTGACTCTTCAAGAATCTCCGCCTTGGATCATTACTGACCCACTGTCAAACCAGTCATGGTGGATGATGTTTCACCCAGCAAAACGTTCTCCAGACTCTTTCATGTCTGTCACATGAGCTCAGTGTGAACTTGCTCTCATCCTTGAAGAGAACGAGGAGCCAATGGCGGACTTGAGTTCTGGTGTTCTTTGGCAAATGCCAGTCAAGCTTTATGGTGGTGATCTGTGAGCACAGGTCCCACTAGAGGACTTCAGGCCCTCATGCCACCTTCATGAATGCTTTTTCTGACACTTTGGTCAGAAACATGCACACCAGTAGCCTGCTGGAGGTCATTTTGTAGGTCTCTGGCATTGCTCCTCCCGTCCCTCCTTGCACAAAGGAGCAGATACCGGTCCTACTGTTGGGATGTTACCCTTCTACGTCCCTGTCCAGCTCTCTTTGTCTAATGGCCTGTCTTTGTTATTTTCTCCATGCTTTTGAAACTGCTGGGAGACACACCAATCCTTGCGACGGCACGTATGGATGTGCCATCTGGGTGGAGGATTCTGATTGGGTTGCAGACACTGCCTCATGCTAGTGACAAGGACAGTACACAAAACTAAAGACAAATCAGTCAGGAATTATTTGGAGAGAGTATGTCTATGGCTACCACCTGCAAAATCATTTCTTTTTTTTGAGGGGGTTGACCTGCAGTTTCCAATGCATGTGTTGTCACTTTCATTTGCACTAAAACGGGTGAAACTGATTCACAATCACTTATGCTTCCTAATTGAATATTGATATCCCTGAAGTTTAATTGACTTGGTGTTCTAGTGTGATTTTTTTTTATTTTTTTTTTTTAAGTGTACCCTTAATTTTGAATGGTGTATTTGAAGATGCAAGTCTAAAGCATTTGATAATTCTGTTTTAACTGTTTATTTCCAGCTCTAGGGAGGAAATAAAGGACAGGCACATTTCTTCCCCCTACCACAGGCGCACCTATCACCTGACGCAGAACGACAGTCAAGATGCAAGTGCAGAGCAGAGGTAAAATTTACATTCTGGAGTATTACTTATCTTCCTCTGTAGCTCAGAACCCATTACTATACTCATTAGAGGTCGACCGATAGTGATTTTTACCGATAACTAGGTTGGACCCCTCTGAAAACAAACACAACCCATAAAGAAGTGCTCAACTTTATTACTAAAAACAAGCAAAACAGTACCATGAAAATAACAGTACTTTTTAAATATAAAACTTTGATCATTCATGTTAGTTACGTTTTAAAGTTGTATCTCTTAGCATTAATGCTCCAAGTAAATTTTGAAATTAACAATAAACAGTACTTTCATTAACTTTAATGTTCCTCACAAATGCACTCTTAGTGTTACTTCAAATAAAATAGTCATGCTTAATGTCGATCTTTCAATATTTACACAAAGGTCATGGCATTGAAAATAGATATGCATGTCAATTGTATGCATACACTCACACCTTATTTGCTTCTATTTTAGAGCTCTAATCAAAGTGTATTACAGTGACTACAAAAAAAGGAACTGAAATCAAATGTTTCTGATTTGTTTCTCTACTCTATGAAGATCCAGTTTGCTTTCTCGTCACTAGCTTTAATTATACAACTTCTGCATATTGAAGGCATAAAAGCGAACTAATGGATATAAATGGATATAAATGGATACATGGTAACAATCATGACTTTAAGAATTTGGGTCAGACTTGTCTATTTTTGTCACATTGTTTTACCCGCTTGAGGAACTAGTAATGTTAGTGTCCTCTCAGCCTTGACGTCAAACATACTGCTGTTCTCCACCACTGCAGTGTCTAGTCAACAAATTACTTTCGACATGAAAACATGTGCTGTATATGTTGTTTTAAATCCATTTCTTTAGTGTTCTGTTCTGTGCAGCCTCAAGTGTCAAAACAAACTCCATGAGGCGTTAGTGATAGTTTTTATTTCACCTCTAGAGGGCATCTCGTACTGTATAATGACAGTGGACCCTTCTCAGTGCTCACACAGACCTTTCTTAGCCGCTTCAGCATTGGACATAACCCTGAAAACTATCCTTATGGATTTTTGCCAATAACGATTGTTGTTATGACACCCTACAAAATGACTTTTTATCGACGTGGAATTGTGTTGATAACTGATTAAACGGTCAACCTCGAATTCTCTTTTTTTGTTTAATCAGAATTTGTCCAGTTTTTTGCCATCAATCCATCTTAACTTTGGTCATGAGCACTATAGGAAGCTCTGAAATGCATGAATCTCAGATTAAGTTGTTTAATTGGAGTGTTATGAGGTGTGTGATTGTATGATATTAACATTAACACCAGCTGTGAAATTAATGTCTCAGCAGATGGCTGGTAACTTAATTAGGAATTGCAACATTGCATGGTTTCTGTCAAATTGTCAAAATAATAGTCTGACCTTTGCTGAAAACAGTGGCGTGAGCGATTTAAGTCAAGGACATGCACACCGTCTGCTAAAGAAAACGTATCACGACTGTCAAGTTGGGGAGGTTTTTTCCTCGTGGAGCGGTATTACAAAAACTTCCTGTTTGGTGTCCTAAATGGGTTCTGCACTGTAATCTCCATGATTACTAAGGATATTTCTGTGATAAGAGTCCTGCCGTGAGCTATTTAGGATATTCTTCAAATTAAGCCACGAAAACTGTTTTGGTGCTTCCTTGGTAGTTTTTTAGGTTTTGTGCTTATTATTTGGGAGATTTCCGCAAACATTTATTCACTTTAGCGTGTAGGATTATAAAATCAAATTATTTAATCAAAATTAAAACTTTCTGCAATATTTTATAGAGTGATTCAGAGAGAAACCAGATCAAAATAAATGCCTAGATTTACATGTGAATTTTGTGCAGAGAAATACAAGTGCATTTTCATTTACCATTACAGAGAAATACAAGTGCATTTTCATTTACTATTGGCACAATTAAGTAATCAGTTAAGTCAGTCATACTTCCAACTGTGGTAATTAAAACCATCATAGTAAACACATTTCGTAATTAGGCCTACACTGTATACATCTTACATTTTATGATGATTAGTATAATTTGTTTAAAATGGATTAAAATGCTTCCTGTTCATATTTCATAATAAAAAAAACAAATGCACTACCTTTAATGAAATACAATTCATATTGTCATTATTCATAGATTTCATATTAAAACGTTATTGAACTTTTTATTTGTTATAATTAGCTAGTTTTTTAATAGCTTTTGTATTTAAATTTTAAAGGACTAAAAGAATATTACTACCCAAAAACTTGGCATTTGTATCTTTATTCTATGGTATTTATTTGTGCTACTTTTTGTTTTTTTCAATTTAATTCAAAGATTGAAACTACTTGTCCGTTCAGGCAAGTAAAATTCTCTTTCACTTGCTTCTTCAAATAAATTCTCCTGTTACAGACAATTTAAAAAAAAAAAGAAAAAAATCTTACACCAAAATTTAAATGGTTGTGTGTATGTTCTGAAAACCAATTTCCTCCTGTGTATATATATATATATCCAAGCATGTCCAAACAAATCTGAGCATGACTCATCAAACTAGTGATAAGATGAAATGTGAATATGGAAATTAAGGGGTGTACCTGGAGTGTCAAGAGAACAATTTTGCTTTTGTATTCTTCACTTCTATTCTTTTCCTTTCTTTGACAGTGATCACGATGATGAGGTTGCCAGTCTGGCCTCCTCCTCGGGGAACTGTGGCCCCCGCTCCTCGCACAGACTTCCCGTAAAGGACTGGAAAACATCGCCCCGCAGCTCCCCCAAGCTCAAGAGGAAGAGCAAGAAAGATGAAGGGTGAGTGAGCTGCCCTTCTCACTATGGAAATGTTCCAGATATTAATGTTTATATTGTTTAATGTGGGATTGAGTGGTGAGCCCCTATAAATCTGATTGTGCGACTGATTAGATCATCTTTGTTTTTCTCCCTTTCCAGAGAGTCCTCACAGTCTAGACAGATTGAGAACCAGGTAAGTCTGTTGATCCTCTGCATCACAATCCGAATGCGTTTCGTAGAATTTGTGTTGTGTAAATTCAATCAAAATGCATGAAGGCTTATTTTCTGTCCAGTCACTGAGATTCATCATCTAAATAAAACATTAATGCAATGGACATGAATAAGCAAGCTAGTATGAATTTTCTGCTCTGACTGCTTAAGACTCTAGTAACTCTTGTTGATGTCAGGGATGCTTGAGTTTCATGTGTGTTGTGTCCTCAGTTGAGCATAGAGGTGCAAGACGAGCTCCTGCAGATGTTGCGGAGTCAGCAGAGAGAGTTGGCAGAGCTGAGACAGAACCAGCTGGACCTTCTGCAGAGAGTTACCAGCCACATGGATGCCATACAAAGCTCCATCATGGCTCATATCGAGCACTCCATATTGGCTCAGCAGGAGCAAGAACGTATCCTTCCACTAGGGGGAGACTTAAAGCTAGATTGAAGATTAGATCGAATACAGAGAATGAACTAGACCCATCAGTGTTGTCACCTTAAGCATTTTTTGATGATATGAAATCAAGATTGAACCTTGTTGCAAGTTTGTTTGTTTTTTTGCTAGAACGAGTTTAAACGCAAAGGTTACACGTGGTGAGATGAGCAATGTTGATATTGTTGCCTATCATGTTTCATCGCCATGCTCACTTTCCATGCTAAGTCAACCAGAAAGATAAAAGTTCTGCAGTAATTCCTACAGAATATCAACTTTTAAATGTCACATACAGAGGTTAATGCATTATGAATGGTGGCAAAAAACCAAGAAACTTCATTTCTAAGCATCCTAGTCTTCAAATGAATATGAAGTAAAACCTAAGCCCATTATCACAAAAAAGCACAAAGGCTGGTATAAATATATAGTGGAATACAGTTATCTCGACGCCTCGGGGGTTGCAAAAAAGCGTTGAGATAACCGATGATCGAGATAACCAACTGCCAATATGGCGATTTATTTGAGGAAGCGATCGGCATGCTATACAAATGTACATGCACTGTATATGTTTGCTAACAATAAAAGGCATATGTGCGCCAACTAACAGCAGATATTTACCAGTATACAATAAAAAAAACACCTTCGATTCTCCATACAAACCTTAAATTATATTCTCCAACATTGCAAACACAATGATCGTTCGGAGTGTAAACACAGTCGCTCATAACATATTCGTGAGGTCATCACGCTATACTAGATTGCATACTTTCTTGCGTTCAGCCTGTCTAATGTTCTTTCTCAACAAATTCAGCTTCGTCCCGTCTTTTAATAACCGGGTTCTTCAATCCGCAGCAGCGCTGAGCAGAGCGCGCGTCAGAACAGAAGTTCTTCTGCGGCTGCCCGGCACTGTGAGTGAAGCGTCACTGGAGATTCATGTGCGATCCACGTGCAACGCAAACTCCGCGCATGCGCAGTGAACTATGTACAATCATTAGACACGAGATAACCATGTGAAGTGGCGAATTTGTCCCTCTTTTGTGCTCGAGATATTATGGTTCGGCGACATTTAAAGAATCGACGTAACCGATGAGAAAATACTTCAAAAATGTCAACATAATAGGGTTGGCGAGTTAACCGTGAGTCGAGATAAGTGAACTCCACTGTATAATTGTTCTCTAATGCTTGATCTTCTCGTTTATTCAAATGCTTATACATGTTAAAGAATTTTCGATTGGTCAGGCCCATACAATTTGTTGTTAACTTTAACCACCTGGTGACAGAGAGAAGAATGGACCGAATTCTGGCTGAGGGACAAAGCCGAAACCAACAGATCCAGGACCAGTTGGTTCAGCAGCTTGTCCAGACTCTGAACAACAGTCTGTGCAATCGGCTAGACAAAGTTTTACGTGAAGAAATGAAGAAGATCGTCCCACAGAGTGAGTCAAGAACTCAAGAACTCACCTAGCGTTAGCGTTCAATACAGCAAAGAACATTCTGCTCTTGTTTTGTCCCTGTGAAATGTTTGGAAAGTTTTATTGATTTTAAGTTTGTGTTGAGCTTTAGGTGACCTTTTTCTTTTATGCAGCCATATCGAAGAGTCTAGAACCTGTGACCAGCCAGATGAGCAGCACCATCGCTGCCAAGTTAACCGCAGTGGAGGGAACACTGAAGGAAAATGTCACCAAAGTTGTTAAGTCCAAGGTCAGTGGCTTGACGTTTGAGAATGAGCGCTTTAAAAAAGAATAATAATCATTTGTTAAACTTTTTTTATATATTTATCTCTTGACATTTGTTTGGATGTTATTTTCCAAAGGCTGGGTTAAAAACATTTCTGGCTAGAAAGAATGTTTCTCTAAAAGACGCACTACAAACTGAGCAGTTCAAAAGAAGTCGTGCAGCAACTTCTATGCACCAGTGTAGCACTGAATAATTCATCATGAAACACGAAACAGGCACAAACTGGGGAAAACTCTTCTAACTTTTTGTCCTATTCTTCCATTCACAGAACACTACAGATGCCATTGGTCGTGCTGCTGCTGAGGCCATGCAGGGCCCCATTCAGGCAGCCTACAAAGAGACCTTCCAGAGCATTGTGCTTCCTGTGTTTGAGAGGGGATGCCAGTCCATGTTTCAACAGATCAATGACAGCTTCAAACAGGGAACCCACGAGTGTAAGAACCATCTCAATAGACTTAACTATGAATCTTGCTTTTTTTTCTGTAATAAATAAGCATGGAGCATATTAATGAATCTATCCGAATACATGCATTTTAGGTCTGTTTTACACATTGCGTCGTAGAATCAGCTAATTAACGCAACCCTTCTACATTCAGCAGTGCTGACTAAATATGTAATGACTTTACATTTTCCTGCAGACATCCAACAGCTGGAGACACACATCAAGAACAGGAAACAGCGGGACCAGGATGCAAGGGATCCCGTGATTGGCCAGCTGCAACAGATGATTGACACGCTCCAGAATTCTCAAGACCAGCTGGCCACCACTGTGACGGCCAGTGTGTGCTCTGACGTTCAGCATCAGCTCCACATGATCGTGGGAAAGTAAGTCTTACTGTCGCATGCATGCAGCACAAAGCCTGTCCTGTATCTGTCAGAAATCCATAGAAAGAATTGGGGAGCTCTGCATCGAGTACCTTGCAAATGGCAAATGGTGTGAGTGGCACTTGGTGTAACCCTCGGTTTAATTGCTGTCAATAAAGCTGGTTTGTTTTCCTCTCACAAAAGTGGAATTAGATTCAAGTTAGAGGGATTAAATCTTTGTGGCGTTTGTAACTAAAATCTGAATATTATTTGTAATTTGTCACTGTTCGTTTACTTTGTTTACACTGCAGTCTAATAGTCTTGATATTCACAGCACTAAAGTTTGAGTAGTCTAAACCAGGGTTTCTCAACCTTTTGCCTATTGCGACCCACTTTTTTTTATATGACAGTCCTATGACCCACTAAGGCTAGAAATAAATAAATAAAAATAGTAAATAATAAGTAATGAAAAATATTGAAATAATTTGTTAGGCCTATACCGTGTGTGCTCATAATTAATTTCACAAAACACTTTTTCAAAAATTAGGCAGACTATGAAACGAACTGATTTATTTATTTTCACTCACGTTCACACACGTTAATGTGACATTTGAGACTGCCGCTCTGAAACGATGATATCCAGACGCGGTGGAATTGGGGAAAGGGCCACTCGTAGTGTCACACTCAAACTAGAAGTTTTCAGTCCATTACTGCTTTTTGTTTTCGTTGCAGTCACTGTCGAAAATCCCGACTCGCAAAGATAGGTAGTGCTAAATGGCGTTCCACGATCTGAGAGTTCTGTCGTTACCAAGAAACGGAGTAAACCGCTTATGTAAAGAGAGTAGGACCTTGTCCAATAAGAGCCATTCGCTGCAGTGATAAATTATTGTGATAGGACGGTTTAGAAATAGCATTAGAAAGTTAGAACAATGATTAAACATACAAAATTCGAAAATAATAGAACACAGTAAAAGTCTCGCGACCCCCTCTGGAATGTTCCACGACCCACTGGTTGAGAAACAGTGGTCTAAACCAATACTTTATTGTATTTTGGCATATTCGTTGCCAATTGATATAGAAGATTGCATGGAGTTAAACTACAACCAAATAAACCTGTGAAATTTGACTATTCACGACCCAATTTTTTATTTTATTTTTTTTCCTTTTTGTTATAAGCAGATAAGTGTTTTTTGGCCAAAAATGTTCAGAAGCTGGATGTTTATTTTTTTAGGGTTCTGAGAAAAAAAATCTGTTCCATCTAATAAGCTTATTAGACAAATGTTAAAGGAAGTACATTTATGAAAACATATTACAGCTTTTGCCTTTTTATTATTAGTAATGGAAAGGAAAACACTGTAATACTTTCTCATATACCATTGTTGCATTCAACAAATATACATTTATATAATTTAAACAACTCTTTGAATATCTAAAAAATATTTAACTCTACCAATAGTGTTGATTGCATGCTGTTTTTAGTCGTGTTTGTAAAAGAAAAATGCTTTTGTTGGATTACATGATCAAGTAGTTGCTATCTAAAGTTAAATGTATTCATATTGATTCATAATTTAGAAAATTATATCTTGCGACGCAGTCGAGGTGAATAAATCTGGAATTTTTGTTGTTGTTTAAAGTAAAGGTCACAATTTGTCCATGATTCTGAATAGGCAACTAAACAAAATGTAGTTTACAAGAGGTTTTGACAAAAGGTTAATGGCTGTAGTCCATTTTTTTTTTCTTTCAAATTCGGTTTGAATGAATGATCAATGACATCCTCCTTAGACTTTCCTTTTCATTACTGGATGACTCTTGAATGATTTGATGAGGTGCATATTTTTTTAACAGTCACTTGTAACACCTACTGGGTATAACAATGTAATGGACAACATCTTGATAATTTCCACTATTTCGATCGCTGCTGTAGACAAGGTGTTCATCCAAGCTATAAACCTTTATCCCTGTACCCAATAAAACTGTGGTTGACAACGCTGTATGTGAAGCCGTTTCATACATGTGTGGGTGTTTGTGCAACAATTGTGCAACTTTACAATGAAGTTTGTATTTATTTTTCATGTTATTTGCTTTCTTTAAATTAAATGGTGTGAGATATGCAGATACATACTCGCACATGTGTATGTGAACACGCATTGTCTTTGTTTTTTTCTAAAACATAATTTTTCCATGGTCTAATGGCGTCTGTACTGTACAGTCTGCAGGACTCAATCCTGACACAGGTGCAGCGCATAGTAAAGGGAGAGGTGAGTCTGGCCATGAAGGAGCAGCAGGCGGCCGTCACCTCCAGCATCATGCAGGCCATGCGTTCAGCTGCAGGAACGCCTGTCCCCTCCACACATCTGGACTACCAAGCCCAGCAGGCCAGTATACTGCAATTACTACAGCAAGGCCAGCTCAACGAGGCTTTCCAGCAGGTTAGTTACTGATCGCTAGATGCATACATTTGTGTTATTTCTCTGTTCGGTCTGTATTATGCTCTTTTGTGGTGTTTAGGGGTGCAATGATTAGATAAAAGGGTTTCTGACATTACATAGCAGTTTAATACACTTTTGTATGCGTTAGGTCTGAGGTTCTCGACCAAGCGTTCAAGGGGACACCGGTTAACTTGATACAGGGATAGTTCACCCAAAAATTTGAATCAACCCATAAGGTGTTTATGACTCTTCTTTCAGCCAAACACAATCTGAGTTATATTAAAATAACCTTGCTCTTCCAAGTTTTATAATGTGTGAGAAGTGAGATTTTGAAGTCCAAAAAAGCATATCCATCCATCATAAAAGTAGTCCATATGGCTCCAGGGTGTTAATGAGTGGCATGGGGATGAGTAAATTATGGGATCATTTTTGGGTGAACTAACCCCTTAAATAAATGACTATTATTTTTTTGGTTGAAAAAACATCAAGAACAACGAATCAGAATTAATGAACGTAAATGAATGTGTGGTTTCTGGTAATCCATTTATAAACGAGTATGATTAAATACAGCAGAAATGCCAGAGGAAGTCTCTTTCTTCGAGGGGAAAAAAAGGTTGAGAACCACTGCAATAAGCCATATGCTGCTGCAAAATAACTAAATGCTGACATTTCACAAAATACAAACAAAGGAACATTTACAATAGATTTTTACAATTTAACTCTTCGCTATAGAGGAAATCGGTATCAGTTTTGATTACCCTCTGTAGAGCTTCTTTTCTTTGTTCAAGTGATAATGCAAATCACTAATAGCCTAATTAAGCATTTGGGAGGACATAAGTTATGACTGTCAGACTGTAATAACTGTCAAGTATTCTCTTGATTAGTATTCATCACTTGTTAATTTATTGCATCAATTTGCATTTTCAGTCCATTTAGAGAATCACCATAATTAGTTTGAGCTGTTCGGTGAAAATGAACCGTTTAAGACTTATTTCCACAGGTGACACGAGATGTGACCTTTTACTATCGTCTCTCATCTTTCACAATAACACAGTATTCAGGTTTTTTCCTGACTGCCTGCTGTGTTTTTGTTCTGGCAGGCTTTATCCGCAGCAGACCTGAATCTGGTGCTGTACGTGTGCGAGACCATCGACTCTCAGCAAGTGTTCGGCCAGCAGCCTTGTCCTCTCCATCAGGCCGTCCTCCTGTCCCTCATCCAGCAGCTCTCCACCAACCTGAGCACACGCACAGAACTCAAGATCAGGTTTGTTCCCTTAAGCTCTATCAGTCAGCGCAGTCATGCTCAAAATGTCCTTTAGCTCCCCTCGCACTTTCAATAAGTATGCAAAAGCATGCAGAGTACAATGCTTTTAATGATTTAAACACTTAAGTATTTATTTATAGTCCTCTGTATGTCATACGTGATCAAGGGCAAAATGTGGTTTCATATCACAGGACATTTAATGCTTTAAGACTCGAGACATCTCTTTATAATTCCTCTGTGAATGACCTTGTATTGAGGGGACATCCGCTTCTATGGCATTGCTGCATTGGGCTGCAGTTATTAAAGTGCTGTACAGTCTGGGCTGCATTAGAGTTCTCTGCTGGGGAAAGGGACTAACTCCTGTGAATCACAGAGTAATGCTCTGCCTGTGTGCTGCCAAGTCCCTTTACTGCTATAAACTGCTCTGTCTGCCAGTCCTATCTCTGAATTGCACTCTAAAATACTAGTGTTTCATACTGCCATATGTGCGTAGACATTACCATCTGTAAGTCTGTGTCCGTTTTTTCTGCATAAGGATGTTGTCTTAAGCAGGAAGCTTTTTATACAGATTTAGATCTTTCTATAGTGCCTGATTTAATATTTACAGGAGTCTACGCTCTTGTTTATGACAGAAACTGTTAAATTGTTTGTTTTTCATGATTTTAATTGTGATGCTTTCCTTTTATGAATAACATTGATATGAAATTTGACTTGAGCACCAAATCAGCATATCTGAAGAATCACTGAACTGTTAGTTAAATTGTAATAATTTTAGTGTTTGTTGTATTTTTCTGTTAAATGCAGCGAGATTAAGGGACTTTTCAAAAACTACCCTATTTTCACGCATATAACCCGCGGGTTATACAAGATTTTACAAACCCCGTGGGGGGTGCGGGCTATATCACAAATTTGTACACGTAATAATATTTCAATATATTTTTTACGTCCCTAAGAACGTAAGGTTTTTTTTTGCGGTATTTTCTTTGTTTTTCTTTCTTGAGAGGGTTGTTTTCTCTGGCGCTTGTACTATCACTCTGACAGCTGGCGCTGATAGGCTGTCTGACCTGTCAATCATGCAAGAAGACGTGATTGGCTGTGCTGCCATGAGGGCTGTATTTATTTAATTATTTGAATTTCGTACACAAGCACTGCCTGAACAGTTATGGATAATTGACATCATGCGAGCAACATTCGAAATGTGAACTTACACAGAAAAGTTCATCAATCTATGGGTGCGGGTTATGCCAACGATTTTTTTACACAAACCCCCGAAACCCGCGGGCTATATGAGGGTGCTGGTTATCTGCGGCTTATATGCGGGGAGATGCTTTATGTGCATATATACAACATTGTCATACCATCAATCCTTGTATTTCATGTTCTGGAGTTTAACATCAGCTATAAAGGTTGGCAGAATACAAGATGTAAACAGTGATTTCTCTGCACAAGGAATGTAATATCTCTTCAGGCCAATAGATTATTGTTGAGATTATATGAATTGAAAATAGAGCCTACACATGTGAAAATAGAGCAAACTGCCATGAGGCCTGAAAGCTTAGCCATCTGGACAGGACTACACCGCAAAGTCCTGGGGATATTAAGGTCATTGTATTACATTTCCTTTTTTTTATAATCAGGAGCTTTAACTTAATGATCGCTTGTAAGGTAATTAAGATGACCTCTGTGCAACATGCCGCTCAAGTCTCTGGTGGTATCATACAGCAATGTCTATTCATTTAAAAAGACAGATGGAGATATTTCCGACATGGTTTTCCAGACAGGTGGCGTTTTAATAATCCTTGATGGACTTCATAAAAAAAAAAAAAACATCCCGGGAGACCAAAAAAAGCTTTACCCTAGAATAGCTTAAAGAAATAGCAAACATGTTCTGTTAGTTCAGCTGTCAAAAAACAGCATATTTGTGTTTGAGGACTGGAATGAATTACTAGTGCTGACCGCCAAATGTTTGGGGTTTTTGAAAGAAATTTATATTTTTATTTAGCAAGGTTGCATTCAGTTGATGAAAAGTGATAGACATTAACAATTTTACATTAGTTTTGTACTTCTATCAAAGAAGCCTGAAATAAAAGAAAATGCATCTTGAGCAAATGTTTGTTCAGCACCAAATCAGCATATCATACTCATTTCTGAAGGACGCTGAAGACTCGACTAATGGCTGCTGAAAAGCTCAGACCTTTTGCACTTTTTGAATTTAATATTAATACATTGTTAGAGGGTCTGGCCCAGTGCAAAGTGCTTCCAATATTAATGAGATTTGGCTTCAAAGCAAAACTGGTGATCGTAACAGGAGAGATTAAAGGAATTTAGCCTTCCTGCAAAAACACTTTGATAAAATAAAAGATGTAACCGGTGCCTCCAGTTGAATATGATATGAGAGAAAACATTTGCTCCATGACACAGATGGTTTTACGGTTGTAAGCCAAGGCGCTCTTAAAACGCCTGGAGACTGCAATTTTTGGGGGAGTTCCCTTTTATTTGGAAGTATGCAATCTGAAATGTGCCATTTTTGCTCATGAATGCTTAGAGGCTCATGGAAGCAGAGTTGTTAAATGCCATTTGACTCATTTCTCTCATGCCATGGGGAAAATAAAATACTGATGGCATCACAAACTGTAAAGCTGTTGAAAGAGAAAAATTCATGTTCTTAATTTCCTTGGCAAATCATCAGCAGTAATGTGTTACCGTATTTTCCCGCATATAACCCGCACCCTCATATAGCCCGCGGGTTTGGGGTTTTGTGTAAAAAATCGTTGGCATAACCCATTGATTGAAGTTTTTGTGCAAGTTCACATTTTGAATGTTGCTCGCATGACGTCAATTATCCATAACTGTTCAGGCTCGGTACATAGTGCTTGTGCGTGAAATTCAAACAATAAGAAAACAAACACAAGTCAGAATCAGAAGAAAAAGAAAAAAGCAGTGTCTCCCGCTGTGCAGCAGCTCGTCCCTTAAGAAGCGATTCTACAGGTGTTGATCATCGGATGAGATGAGAAGAGCACAGCCCTCATGACGGCACAGCCAATCACGTCGTCTTGCATGATTGACAGGTCAGACAGCCTATCAGCGCCAGCTGTCAGAGTGATAGTACAAGCGCCAGAGACGACAACCCTTGCAAGAAAGAAAATACAGCAAAAAAAAAACCTCACGTCCTTAGGGACGTAACAAATATATTGAAATATCATTACGTGTAAAAAAACTGTAGCATAGCCCGCACCCGTATATAACCCGCACCCGTCTGTAAAAATCTGGTATAACCCGCGGGTTATATGCGGGAAAATATGGTAATTGCAAAAAATCTATTTTATCACAATATGCAGCAACTTTTAAATGGCCATAGTTGTAGAAAGATTTTGATCCCCTTTCTACTTTCATTCATGTGTAGCTATCTAGAAGATGCTGTGATGAACCTGGACCATGGAGATCCGGTCACCAGAGACCATATGTCTGCAGTGCTTTCCCAGGTACGACAGAAGCTCTTACATTTCCTGCAGCAGGACGCCCACAGCCCTCTGAGCAAGCGTGCACGGCGCCTCATGATGATGCTGCAGGGCCTGGTCAATCACTAGAGCCCTTTCCGACGGCGCAGCTGACGTCTCCACAACCCCGCAGTCAGCGTCCCATCATGACCTCAAACCACCCTGCTGTTCAGTTGCTTATCCGTGCTCTGCAGCTTATTGGCCCTCAAAGAAGCACTGTTGGGAGTTATAGTCCAGACTTGGACGTTAGAAATATTGGGGGGGGGTTTGGACTACATCTCCCCGTCATTTCCTTCCTCTTTTCAGGCTAGTTTTGATTTAATTTCTCTGCACATGTGAAAAATCCTCAGTTTGTATGCAGCAGCACCATCAGGACAAGGGATACTTCAATTGAGGAGGCTTTTATTTTCATTGTGTGTTCAATACCGTGAGGTGACATCATGGTGTTTTTTTTGTTGTTGTCTTTCATCCTTGACAAGACTGTGGAGAGCATGAGAACAAAACTATATGAACACCACGTTTCTGCTGAAAGGATGGTTTTCTGACTGCTCTGCTTTTCTATTTGTTTTGGTGAAGCGCCATTTAAATGCTGCAGACATGGAGACATTATCATCACCTCATGTACATTAGCCCTGTTGGTTATCGATAAAGGTTGTATTTAGGCCACCTGTCCTTATCCGACTCATTTGTTTTGCTGAAAATAATTTGGCCAACATGCTGCTTTCTCATGTCAAGTGGAGCATCAGACATGGTCCTGGAATTTTTGTTCATGTTATCAGGATACGGAAAGGTCAAAGTGAATTTCTGTTTCTAAGTTTAACATCTGGACTTTTGCAAAATCATCTTGTTTTCCAATCAACAGAGCCCTGTAAAATATGTAAGAAGGCCTATATTACCAAGGAATGATAAACCACATAATTATTTCTTCAAAAGAAACTTTGCGTCTGTAACCTGCAGTACATCTGTAAATCTCTAGATGGCAGGCATTTATGTATCTTCTTTCTAATTTTTATATGCTGGCTTCTGTGAAAACATTTTTTTTCGTCTGCAAAATTACACTACAGCAGATGCCACAAGGCTCTTCTCTCGCTCTCTCTTAGGTTTTTCCGTTTCTTTCTGTATCGTAGCCCCCAAATGTTTGAAAGTGTTGGAGAAAGTGGCTGAAACTAGCTGGAATTAAAAAAAATTGCTTTGTTCTAGTCAGCGGATTTGTATTTGATTTAGACTGAGATTGCCAACACTTGTTATTCGTTAGGAGGGACTATTTGGTCATGCCCTCTGATAGAGGAAGAACAAAAAGAAAGTGCCTTATCAGACTATTGCGTATCAGATACTGGTAATCATGTCCTCAAACCCTACAATGGACGCCACAATTTTATTTTTCACTTTAACACCGAATTGAAGTTAGGAATGGACGGGTTTGTTTATGAAAGATTTTCTAAAAAGTGCTGTGATCTGATTTATTTCCTCACAAGTTTCATTCTAATGCAACAAGGAAGCGTCAGCCCCGTTGATTGTGTTTAACACATTATTTGTTCCCCTGTCATCTTTATTTTTAGAGCTGTGCATATTATATCCATAGCCATTTGCAACAGTCTGTGTGGCTCATTAAGACACTTTTACAGGGTGTAGGCAATGTGTCCTCTTTTGCTTTATTTTCTTGTGTAAAAAAGAAAAGAAGCTCTTTAACAGACATGAGCCTGCTGTGCAATTGAGGATAAATCTGAGGCTCTAATTAGGATATATTAAACTAGGCATGCTTGCATGCTTCTGGTGAGAGCCATGTATTCAAACTAGAGTTAACATGTTTTTACCAATTTAACACCCTATTTTGTTTCAAATCTGTACACTTGTATTAATCCCTTAATTTCCCTTTCTTAAATAGTATAGTGTCCAGCAAAGATGACCTGTGATCGGATAGACCGTTTTGTTATGTCAGGTTGAGATGGTAAACGTCTTGTCAGTTTTAAGGTTTTGTTGCATTACGAGAGTAATTGGTTTCAATGCCGTTTTAGACACGTCTGATGTTGGGGTTACTATACTCATACGCAATGCCTTCAGTATTTGAGGCTTACACACACTTTTTTTGTTTTTTTCCTCCCCTCTCAAGAGATTTTCATTGCAGGTTGTGTATGACAATTTAATTGTTTGTATTTTTTTCCATTTGTGTTTCGATTTTTGTTCCTTATGTTTGGAATTCTGTTGTATATTTTACACTTGTTTCTTTCATCCTAGACGTTTTGGAATAAAAAAGAAAAACATTGTTCAATGTTCAGTTGAGACTGTGCGTGTTTTATGTACAGTAAGTCGTTGCACCTCATTAACTTAACTTTCATAAGCATTTATGAAAAAA
The DNA here is from genome assembly GCA_037043235.1 of Rhodeus uyekii. Taxonomy (NCBI): domain Eukaryota; kingdom Metazoa; phylum Chordata; class Actinopteri; order Cypriniformes; family Acheilognathidae; genus Rhodeus; species Rhodeus uyekii. The sequence goes on along the minus strand of JAWRVZ010000024.1, from coordinate 1,748,000 downwards.
GACACACGACAAAATAAGGCCTTGTTTCACAGACAGGGCTTAGATTAAGACCGAGTAAGGCTTGAGTTTAATTGGGAACTTTGTAGCTATAACTGTTTATTTTTTATTTTTGCAGGTGTGCATCTTGAGACAAAACAATGACACTGACAAGATATGACAGTGCAAGTTGTTTTCAGTTAAAACAGCTCAAGCATGCATTTTAGTCTGGGAATAGCTTAAGCCTGGTCTTTAAACTGGCATGAATACCCTATTAAGAATGATAACATTATGAGGGGAATATTATTATTATATTATGAGGGGGAAAACATAAATGTTTAAGGTTATAACTAAATATTTAAGATGGGTGAAAGCTGAAATTTATGATTTAAATTTTTTTGAGTTGCACTAACTAGTACTGTATATATAATATGCAACTATATAGAATTAACTTAAACTTAAGTGCATGCTCATTAGTGTAATAGAAATGTTTGTGCATTTTATCATTATTACCGGTACATGATACAAGCGTGCAGATTAGGCATTATATGTGTGTGTGTGTGTGTATATATATATATATATATATATGTGTGTGTATATATGTATATATATATGTATATGTGTGTGTGTGTGTATGTATGTATATGTGTATATATATATATATATATATAAATATGTGTAAAAAAAAAAACACGCACACGTACATATATAATATGTCTGTATGTACGTAAGTAACTGACGTTACCATTATGTAATGTTTGCTGATGACTTATTAATGATGGTGTATAGACCAGCGTGTAGTAATGCGTGAGTGCAATGAAAAGTTGTGCATGAGACAAACCTCCGTCGAGCATCCGTGTTCCCGCAGCCTCCTCCCCTTTACTACAACAAGATACTCGCGCTAGTGAATCATTCATCACTCCAGCGCAATGCGAGCTGATGCTCAGAGTTTCTGTTAAATGAACACACATCTGCCTGAACCCCGTCCGTCTCCGCGCGCTGGGATCCGTTCAGGATGACACCTCTCCTCTGCAACGCCTGCCTCATCTTGCCTGTTGCTTTACATCTGCGTAAGTTGATTTCAATACCGTCTCTAAATGGTTTCAACCGGTTTTCTTCGTTTAAATCGCTCTCTTTCTCACCGTTGTACACCTGAGTGAAATCGCTGAATTTGTGTTTTATTTAGTCTATGAATCTATGAAGAGTCGGAGATGTTATGAGTCACCGAGATTGATTGAGGGGATTGATTGTTTATGGGATATTTTCCAATTTTAAAGGAGACAAATGAGTTTTAAATCGTCAGGTAAAGCGTCCTGGCGTATATAAGCGTGTGCGTGTCCGACAGTGCTGCAGAGTTCAGGCTTGAGTCGAGCTCTGGATGTTGCGGGGCGTTTCGCTGCTTCTTCAGAGTCAGTGCAACTGTTCGTGTGACTTACAGTATTTCCCCGGAGAGGGGGGGACAACGATGGGAATAACTCGTGAATAAAAGCAGCTGTTTTCTCCGGAGAATATAACTCCCTTTTGCCCATAACTAAACAATGTGTCATCAGTAATCATCAAGAGTGTGAAGGAGAAAAATGTGTTTAACCCAATGTTTTCAGTCACGAATGATGATTTTGATTCTTCTAAATGATTCGGGTTCTTAACGGTTCCATTGGCTGTTGGTTTTGTACTTTTGAGATTGTTTGGGGGGGGGAGAGCAGATTTGACCGATTAGAAATAGCCAAAAATGAATATTAACAATAACAATATTTCTTTCTTTTAAAAAATACTACTGATTAAAGTAATATTTTTGTGTACCTTTACAAAGTTGTTATATGAACAATCAGTCACCGTTGCGTTGATTTAAGTCTCACGAGCTTTAATAGTTCATTTTATCGTGATTACTCATAAAGTAGTTCAGTCAGTGAGTCAGATTACATCAGCAAAGTGAATTTGATTCACTAAAAGAACCGATTCACAAGAGTCAATCATTCGTTAATGAATCGAACTTTTCTTTTAGCACTGTGTGTTTTTGATTCTTTAAAAAAAGAACAGACTCAAAGAGTCATTTGCACAAGATTCGGTCTGAAGCGTTTGACCTGTATGTGGTTGATTCACTAAAAATAACCGGTTCATTAAAGTTATTCCTTCTGACTACTTTGGACTTCGCGCGTGTGCAAATTAAGTCCTTTAAACCACAGCATTTGTTTATTTATGAGCTTTTTTAAATCTCTTCAGAGTAGCATTAGAAAAAAAAATTGTACATAAGATATACAAAAATACTTGTGAACTAGCATCCGCGCTGTTTCATTGTTTATGATTCAAATTTGGTTATACTGATGCATCAAAGCTCCTGCCGAGCCACTCTATATATCATAATTTTTTTAACAAACTATACTCAAACATGTTGGAGGTCCAGTATTATAGACAGGCCACGTGATCAAAAACAATCAGTCTATGATAAGCCCCCATTTTAACTAGTTTATATTTAGTTGAAATTTTGAGAGAGAAAACATTCCCACATTCTCACAAAGATTTGCAATTATTAGCACGTGCTTTAAAAAAATGGGGAAACTATTTAGCTGAATAGATTCAGAGCATGATTAGAGACCACAAAATAAACCCAGGATAATTGCTCTAATACAATGTACATCTATTTTTAGCATGTCTGTCACATTGCCTCAGTGTAGAAGGATGTGTTTTGTAACTACAGATGAGTTGAAACATTGAACACAAGGGACTTGTAGAGCAAGTGTGGAAGTGGTTATTTATAAATACACAAGTTCACTGTGAGATCTATAGTTAAATGAATAATAAAGAGGAGTGTCATTATTGGTTTTTGTGAGTTCACTGCACCACTGAGAATGGACAAGGTCATGGTTTCGATTCTCAGTGAATACATAATCACTGATTAAAAGTCTCTCTCTTGCTTTTAAAGTAAAATAATAATCTTAAATAAATAATAATACTACATGGAAATAATAGACATAGACAAAAACCCAAAGCACTATTCAGTCTCAAAGTGCTATTTACTGAACATAACATTCAGTGGTTTATTGAAAAGATTTAGATTTTTCATATCTTGTAATATAAGCAGTTTTTAAATACCTCACACTGCGTTGTGGGAGTTTTTGATTTAGTTTAAATAGAATAATTTATATTTTGGTTGATTTTTAGTGGTAGCAGAGAAAATCCACTCAATCTTTTTGCGCTCTCGTTCTCTCCCCACGTCACTTTCATATTCATACGCTTTTGGTTTGAAATTTTAAAGCGTGCTCTGTAGACAGATCTCCGCATTGAAAGGAGCAGACACGACTTCTGAGTAAAGATAGTTTTAAGACTCCTTGAAAACTAGGACACTAATGTTTACAGCCAAGGATATCGTTCTATCTAATGTTCATTTCTGCAACCGTAATTACTCAGTAAATAGGAAGTGCTCTGATTTGCAGGCGAGAAAGAAAAAAATACTGTTGATGTACTGTAAAGTGCCAAGGTCTTTCCCTCCCTGGCTTTTCAGCGTGTATGATGGCAACTTCTGAAGTGTTTGAGACATCAGGACTTGCTTTTAATTATTAATAATACATATACACACATAGAGGTCTAACATCTGAAGCCTTATTGAAAATCTGTGATTCAAAGCTGAATTTAAACTTGTAAACAGAAAGGTTCATAATCAAGGTATAATCTGTAATATAAAAAAACGTATAACATACATGTTAAACATATAATTGGTTAGTACACTGATTTAAGTAACAATTCTCGGCTCGTTTAGTGTTTTTGATTTACTGCCCAAAAAAAATAAGTCATTTTTTATATTGTATGAGGTAAGATGTTCCTTTAACAGAACTGAATTTCCAAGAATTATTTGTTTCCTTGCTTTCCTGTAGCTCAAAAAGTAGAGTGTAGTGCTTGCAACCCAAGGTCAAGTGTTTGATCCCCAAGGAAAGCAAGAACTGATTAAAATGCCAATGTGCTCCTTGAATTCAATGTAAGTTGCTTTGCATTAATGTGAATTTTAAAAATGGTTCCTGTTTAAAAAAAACTGTTAGAAAATAAATAAAACATGGTCTACTTTAGACAATCTACTAACTATAAAGGGCCAGTCACACAGCGAAAATGCATGAATCACGCACGAATTACGCACAGATTTTCATTTCTGCACGGAGTGTGCGTCGTATGCGTAATTCGTCGGTGGAACGAACGTGGACCGTCAGTGATTGTAAGTGGATGTGCGTCGAAGGTGGTTTGTGCGTGATTTTGAGTTTTGAACGGTTCAAACAAATTTTGGTGTGCGTTATTCATGAGTCGGTGTGTCGAGTATATGTGACTATGCACGGGACACGCGTCGGCCGTCAGTGCTTATGCGTCGGAAGTGAAAGTGTAAGCAGGTATCAAGCAGACAGTCATGAGAAGTAGTTAACATGTACCGGTAGTTACATAAAGTTACTAAGAATGTCTTAGAGTGGACCATTGAAATTAAGTGTAACCAAAAATATTGAATTCAATTAAATATGAGGCTTAAGCTGTTTGTCGATTTAACTGTCACCCAAAACCATGGACTAACATTGTTTTTCGCCCCTCATATTAAAGTAGAAAAATGCAAAACAGAACCATTTTTAATAGTCTCAGACCTTTGAGTCGCACTATATACAACTGACCTTGTCTGAGCGAGTATGTGGTCTTTTAGCTATAGACTCTGTATATAGCTTAGTCCCCAATAAATGCTGTGAAATGAACCAGCAGCTGAGGCCTGACATCCCCTCGACTCTCCACCCCTGTGACACCGAGAATGAATATGCATGAGAAAAGTGACTTACTTCTATTGAAGTTACAGGAACTTGTGTCCTCTAGAACTAATGAATCCTGAGTGATTTGGTGGTGTGAGCATTTGTGTGCATGTGGTTAGTGTGCGTGTACAGGAGAGAGAGATGGAGGGAAAGACAATGACACAACTTGCAGGGGTATAATTAAAGGCAGCTGAATTGGACGCAGACTCTGCAGTGCATAAGGATCATGCGTTTCTAACCGAATATCCAAGGTCACTGCGGTCCATCTCCCAGGCGGTATATTTTGTGTGGGTTGCATATCTGCATCGGAGATAAGAAGCTCAGAGTCCCTCGGGACATAAGGAGGCTAAATGTGCAGCCAAATACAGTCATCACAACTTTTTTTGTTGTTGCACTATTTACAAGTGGGAAGCAAGTCTTTAATAAAGTTGACTGGTACTTTAAAATAGTGTATTTAACTGACTTCCATGACTATGTCTGGTACATATCAAAGTGATTGTGATTATCCTAAGGGAAAATCAAAATGTTACAATACGAACAGATTTTTCCTGTCACACATTCTGACTTTGAATTCTCTTTCTCTAACTATAATGGATGAAATGCACTGTTGCTGCAAAAGGGAGGGGAAGTTACTTTGATTAAAGATTAGAAGGGTGGATGAATTAAAAACAATAATGTGTACTAATATATCATTTATAATAAATACTTCACTGTTCTATAAAACAAGAATTAGTTTTGATTTCATGGTGACTTTCAGCCAGTTGAGCTTCTTTTCCTTCTTTTTATTATAGTTAGAACGAGTGAAAGGGCCAGACAGTCCTTCAGGTCTGTCTTTTCTGTTTCAGTGGTGCTGTGGAGGTGGACACAAAGAAAGATTAATATGTCTGTCAGGTTTGTTTGATCACGGTTGACTGACTGCTCCCTCAATGGCTAACCCTTTGAACCAGTTGAGCTGAGACACGTACACTCACTGTGGTTTTCTGTAATTTCAACCATTATGTGACAAGCATGGATATTTTGGGAAAACAACACACAGAATGGACAGAGAGAAAGATAATGGAGTTTCGTTGTGAACAGAACACAAAAAAATTAAACACTACAATACAAATAAGAGGGGAGAGAAGAGGCAAGGATATATGAAGAGATGAGACATGACATTACAAGGTAAAAGGAGAAGAGATGAGATGAAAAGAGACAAATGAGAGAAGAAATGAAATGTCAAGATGAGTAGTGATGAGACCATGAAACGAGACAAGGTGAGAGAAATGAAGAGATGTCGAGACAAGACCAGGCAAAATGAGAAGAAATGAAACCAGGAGACAAGAGAGGAAATTAAATAAGACGATGAGAAACTAGTAATGATGATACAAGACTAAGTGAAGAGATGATGAGACGAGATGAGATGAAAAGACATGGAACAAGGAGACAAAATGAGAGAAAAAATGAAATGAGAGGTGTCAAGATGAGGAGAAATGAGTAATGATGAGATGAGTGAAGAGAATATGTGAGACGACAAGACTAGACAAAATTAAAAGAGATGAGAGAAGATGAGGAGATGAGATGAAAAGACATGAGACAAGGAATAATGAATAATGATGAGAAAATGAGAAGAGTCAAGGAAAGAAAGGAAAAGATGAGGAGACAAGACAAGAGAATACGTGAGACGAGGGAAGACTATGCAAAGTTAAAAGAGATGAGGAGATGAGACAAACGAAGGGAAGAGGTGAGAGGTAATGAGAGGACATGAGACAAGGAAGCACGACGAGAGAAGATATTAAATAATATGTGTCAATATGAGGAGACAGAAGATGAGAAGAGAGAAGGAGAGAAAGGAATAGATGAGAAGACACAAGAATACGTGAGACGAAGGAAGAGTATGCAAAATTAGAGGAGATGAGACAAACGAAGGGAAGAGATGAGAGGTGATGAGATTACATGAAAGGACATGAGACAAGGAAACACGACTAGAGAAGATATTAAGTAAGATGTGTCAAGATGAGGAGACATGAATAATGATGAGGAGACAAGACAAGAGAATACGTGAGACGAAGGAAGACTGTAAAGTTAAAAGAGAGGAGACAACAGACGAGGAAAAAGAGAAGAGTGCGGAGAACGAGGAGAGAAGGGATGAGACAAAATGAGATGAAAAGAGATGAGACAAGACGACAGATGGAATGAGGTGAGTTACGACAAGGTGAATGAGGAGACAAGAAGAGATTATGAGAGAAAAAAGAACAGAAGAGAAGAATGGATAATAATTCTACAGACAAGAAGAGAGGAGAAGAATGCTGCAGCCTTTAAAGAGAGGATTGGCACGATTGGAAGTGGCCCAGCCTGAATGCCTGGAAGCATGCACTAACCCTGATAAGTTACAGCTGGGAACTTCAATGTTGCAGTCGATAAAAACTCATTAGAGCAGGACTGGGTCACTGTGTTAGTGTCCAGTGCAATGAACCTCGCGTTTACTCTCCATCAGAGAGGATGAGAGGAGCGTGTATTGATCTTACCAGTAAGCTTATTTATTTGCCAGATGGAAAATGATTCCAGCGCTCACTTCAACCAGGGTCCACAGCCTCCAGGCCATGCACTCGAGGGAAGGAGAAAGGCTAGAGAACAGGACATTCATGCTAACAGCGAGTGTACATTTAGAAACACCTCGGCTTCTCTCCTGTGTGAACTCTGAAGTCAGGAGTTTGAGCGCTACTTCTGTTTAGCACGGGCCTGTTGCCAGAAAACACAACCTTACAGCTCCAATTCTGTCAATATTGTAGAACACAATCTACTTCCAGGAAATCTGCTTCTGTTCCTTTGAGCAGTGAGGAGAGAGCTATCCACTGCCCAGAATAGCATCTCCACCTGTTTGAGTCTCCCTGAAAGCCTTCCCTCGATTCCAACCCCAAATAGTTAGTAAGAAGAGCTGATTTAATTGCCTCAGAGTCTTTCTTATTAGAACTAGTGAGGTTAAAGCATGTTAAAACAAATTTAAGGTGGCATCCAATTCCCTGCTCTGCAACAGAAAAAAAAAACATTTTCAAATGCAGCCTCGACAGACCGTTCTGGTGGGCTTGTTTGTCTCGGTTTCCCAGTGTTTCAAATCAGTAGAGACAGTGATGGTCTCAGACACTTGTTCTTTAATTACAGGAGCCCTATTTACACTTATGTAACACAAGATCTATGTATATATATCGTGCCATGCATCTTTAATGGTGTAGCTATGTGGATTCCCCTGTCAAGTTTCAATTGTAAATAATGTAAAGCTTCTGTAGATCCTTCAAAAAGACCTTGACTGCATTTATTCTGAGGTCCGTTCTCTGCTTATACTGTGCACTTAAAACCCCATTTGTGTTAGCAGTGAGTCATAATGCGTACAAAAATCTAAGTCATCTTTGCCAATTTAGCTGTCAAATACATCTCCTTTTTATGTGAATGCATATCTGAAATAAAATGTTTTTCAGATTAGATATTAGTTGCTTTCACAACGTAGAGCTAATAGGTTACCAGTAGTTTTAAGGAGCAAAGCCAAAATAATCTGATTAGCATTATTTTCATACAAAAGCAGTTGATTGATTCTTGATGCTTAAATGCTGTTATTACACAGCTCTCTGGAATACTTCATTCTGATTGGACAATCGTGGCATTCAGCGCTCAGATAGCAATACTGCTTATCAGATAAATCATATACAAGTAACTGAAACTTTTATCTCACTTCTTATTTTATTGTCATATTGCTGAAGTGTTTGTCCGAGTGTTGAGTAAAAGGCTACTTTTGTTATAGTTAACATTTTAAAATTATACATATAAAATAATTCAACTCTAATTAATATTTAATGTCCATATACATTTATCTAGCATATGAGATTTTGAGGAGTCCGGCTAGTGGAGGTAATGACCAGCTAAAGCACATTTTTCCTTATTTAACTGAAGGATCACAAACTAACTGTTTGCCATTTACACCATTCATCATTTCAAATGGTCCTGTTTATTATTTTATCATTATTTGTCATAATTTTCTTTGATCAACCTAGAATAAAGCCATCTGCTGATTAGTTTTTATTCTGTCCTTGCTATGAATCTGTTCAATAACATAATTGCTTTTTCTGCCCTTTGTATGCCAATGCCAAGTGGCCATCAAAAGAGGTTCAATTATTTTGTGGCCTACTTCAGAGAGCAGCGTTGCATACGTCTATGAAAAATAAAAAATATGTTCTGGCTCTTTTCTAGTAAATAGCATTGAAAAACATATGACTCACTGGCTTGTATAGCACGGAGCTCTTAGGATTCAGCCTTGCTGCCTCTTTTTCTGGCTGAACAACCATTCAGAATGTTTAATTTTCTAAATTTAAATCAAATGTTTCTATAGTTTCTGAATCTCTGATTTTAACAATATGAGAACACAGGGAGGGAATAGTTCAAGGGACGGGTGCTTTTATGGTACAGTGAAAATAAGAGTACATCTTATGTCAAATTAGTATGAATTAATAATAGAGCACAACAGTTACAGCCTATTTGTCAGTGGCCTTGGCTCTTTTCCTATTCCTATACTTGGTACTTTTCCTATTCATTTGCTTTATTAGAGATAAACAATATTCTTCAGTAAAGATTTCTAAGCCTTGAACAAAGCAACAAGCTGAAAAAAAATGTTGTTATGGTTATGTTATGGTACAAGTGTGCATTTATGAGACAAAGACTCATTTAATGAAGTCATGACTTAATCAATTAAAATATACGTTTTTGTTAAATATTCAGGTCGATTTTGTCATTGTCACATTTTAGTTTAGTTTCTGTTTTCATTGAGTTTTAGTTTGTCTATCCTGTCTCTATAAGTTACTGTTTGTTTTTATGGTTGCTAATTATGCCCTTACAAAAAATAAGTATACTTCAAGTTGATTTTATTAATTATACTTAAGTAAAGTTCAAGTATATTTTAAGTATACTTTATTTAGTAAGTATAATAATATCAATGTATTAGTAGTATACTTGTAAGTGTACTATTTTAATACTACTTGGGACTGAATTGGCTGACTTTTTAGTGTATAAAAATATACTTTTAAGTATTCTTTGTGTAACAAGTTTACAACTACATTTTCATATGTACTGCAACTATATTACAAGTGAACTTATAGTTATACTGATACAAAAATATAGTTGTAAGTTGTAACCGCCTAACTTTAACTTCATATTTATACTTTACTATTTATATATTATTTTTGCACTTTAAGTGTACTATTATGTTCCTATTTTATGTAAATTCCTATGTTTACCAGTGGACTACACAAAAATTCAGAATTACATATGTTTTTTATAAATCAATATTTTCTTCCTATTTATTGAAAATAAATTCCTTTCAAATGACTAAGACAGAAGTGTTGGTTTTTGGACAGCTTTAATATGCTAAAATCCTCTCAAAATCTCTTACTCTGTTGGTACTTGTGCACAGAAACAAATGAATTTGTACAGTTGTAAATTCATCATTTTTTCAGCTCTGGCTGATTGCTAAAATAAAATCTTCTATTCCTTATAGGGATCTGGAAACCAATAATCCTGCATTTATTTCAACAAGACTTGACTACTGCAACTCATTGCATTTAGGGATTGCTCAATCTTGTTTATCTCGCCTCCAGCTGGTCCAACAATTCTGCAGCTAGACTTTTAACAGAGACTAGAAAGTCCTGTTTTGATTAATTTGCACTGTCTTTCTATTGAGTTTAGAATTCAGTTTAAAGTTATCGTTTGTGTACAAGTCCCTGGTAGGCTTGGCATCATTCGAGTTGTCTGATCTTCTATCCTATCATCAGACCAATAGGCCTCGAAGGTCAATGAATACTTTATTGCTGTCGGTACCAATGACGTGCTTGAAACTCAAAGGGGGATCATGTATTTTCGGGGGCATCACCCAGACTGTAGAAAAATGTGCTGTTGTGAATAATAACTGCCACTTGTCTTCAATTTTTTAAAATCTTTGCTTTAAGTGTATCTTTTTAAAACGACTTATGGGCTGGAGTAATTTGCTTTATAATACTATGAGTGCATTTTATTGTTAAATGTAGCGTTTTTTATTTATTTTGTTATTTGTTTTGTGTATCTACTGTTTTGCAGCACTTTGGTCATTATTAGATGTATTGTAACTATATAAACCGATAAAACTAAACTAAACTAACTCTCCTTAATCACTACACCACTGATGATGGTCTTTTGTCTAGACCAGTCAGATATTGCTGGAAAAGTTAGTGTAAATAGTCTCTGTCACAAGGCTTAAACGTTTTAGGCATGTTTCTGAGAAGTACAGTAATACCTTGAGATACGAGCATAATCCATTCCAGGACTAACTCGTAACACGAATTGTTCGTATCTCAAATAATTTTTTCCCATAAGAAAGAAAAGAAAAAATTAGTTCCGTCCCTCTAAAAAATTCCCTTATTAGTGTTAATAACTATGAAAACAATTACAGTGGCACCTCGAGATACGAGCAGCCTAGCATACGAGTTTTTTGAGATACGAGCCGGAGCTCGGGCCATATTTTCGTTCAAGATACGAGCCCAAATAGGAGATACGAGCCGTGTTTCCAGAGCGTCCTGCTAGTTGGCGCGCAGGGTCGAGCATCATCCGAGAGCATCTCTCGCTCACTTGCACGTGTTACCCCCTTGAATCAAAGTTTATCTTGTGCGCTGATTTGTACGATATTGAAGCAGAAGGATGCCAGTGCTCGAACACCTAGCATCGGTGTCTGTAAGCTGGTCGTATCTCAAATCTTTACTCGTATTTCAAAGCAAAAAAATGCTTGAAGGCTTGCTTGTATCTCGGAATACTTGTATGTCGGGGCGCTCGTATTTCAAGGTATTACTGTACATAACAAGTATAGTACATAAGACATATTAGTTCATATAGTACATAAGACATATTTTTTAGTTTAAAGTAAGTATATTAATAGCACACTTGAATGTTTGTTAGAGTGTTCTTCACCCGTGTCCTGTTTGGTGTTGCTTGTTTGCTTCGGTACATTTCCCTGAGTTTCTATCTCGAGATGACATTTATTTTCTTATTGTTTAGCAAAGCCATTACACACTCCGTTTGGATTTGTTGGACCAGTATTGTTTTTATTCATTAAAACTACTGCAAAAGGTCCTCTCCTCAACTCTTCTCACTGCATTGTGTGACAGGTATTGGTTTGTTGAATTCTCTTCAGGATTATGGGCAGTTGGTTTTACTATCCTGGGATGGGAATTTAGGTATGATATATGAGATAAAATAAAATTACAATATGAGAACAAATAAGAAATATAAGACAATATGAGAGCAAATAAAATTAAAATAGAGGCAGCAGTGGTTCCAGACAGTGATATGTCCTGTTTATGATAGCAATACTACAACAAAATAGACTAAAAAAGGAAGCTATAAAAAGAATGAATATAAAGATAATAAAAAATGTATTAAAAGATCTAATAAGTTTTTGTACATGAAGTCCAATTGAAGCTAAAACTTCCGATTTAGTGCTGGCTGGGCTTTGTTGAGCACTTCTGGATACCCACCCCTCTGTCCAATTAAATATGATTTTTTTTAAATAAATTAAAGTTAATCAGACTGACTTATGGGTTGTACTGAAGCATACAACATCAATTACCAAACTTGGAGCTCATAGTAGGTCAGGTCTATGTAGAAAGGTCTATGAGTTAACATTAAAAATCCATTTCTCTATGGAGAAAATAAATGAGATTTTACTTCCTGAACTCTACTGTTGCGCTCTATTGTAATGTAATTGAGAACCACTTATCCCTGCTCACAGATCCCTAATCCCTGGCCTGTTGATTTATTTAGTTTATTCCTTGTCTATACACCACTCCAAAAAAAGCATCATATAATCTGTGGCTGGAAATCCCAATGATTATTTTTGGAGTGCAATTTTTTTTTTGCTGCGTATTTACTTTTCATTCCAGACTCCTCCTTAATGAAGCAAGTGAGATTTTCAGTGTAAAGAAAGCTGACTTCACAACATGGCCAGATGAAAGAATATTTAAAAAACAAAATTTGCATATGTTCAAAAGGCTCTTGGGAATCTTTTCCTCCTTTGGATTGGGAGTGCAGGGAGAGATGGGTATTAAGGCCTAATATCCGAGCTTTAACGCAGTCATAATTTTTCATCGTCTGGCTGAAATCTATGTGAGAGCGTCAAACGTTCAGTTAAACGTGACTGATGCGTTCAAATTTCGCATCCTAATTGTGTTTTGTTGCTGCGAGATGTTACCCCACCCCAAAGCCCCCACAGACTGCTCCTTTTGATTGTTTGAATATTGTCTTGTTTAATCACGCCCGTATTTCTTCCTCTATCAAAGAGATTAGATGTTAGAATATTACATACTGGTTTGTTTATTCACAGCTTTTGGAGGATTTCTGAGTATAGTTATTAGACTCGGGTGAAACAGAGACCAGGGAAATCACACCAACATGTCAAAGGGTTTTTGATTTAGCATAAAAACTATTATTCTTTGTTCTCTCTTCCTCTGTCACTGCATAAAGACAGGTCCCTTTAGCTTCTTACAGAGACTACATTTAAAATAGCCAAGAATCAAAGGAAATTTTCTGTCTAGAAGACATTTCAGACTTTCATAAGAATACATGATCTGTTCATGTAAATGGGTCTGGAAGAACCATGAATGGCACAGTTTGATTTCTTTGATGTCAAAATATATATTAACATTTTTTTTTAAAGAGAAGCTTAAAATAATTACAGTGGAGTTCGGTTATGTCGAACGGTCTCGGGGGTTGCAAAAAGGCGTCGAGATAACCGTACAACACCCAATATGGCGGTTTGTTTGATGAAGCGATCGGCATGCTATAAAAATGTACATACACTGTATATGTTTGCTAACAACAAAAGGCATATTTGCACCAACTAACAGCAGATATTCACCAGAATACAATAAAAAACACCTTCGATTCTCCATACAAACCTTTAATTATATTCTCCAACATTGCAATCACAATGATCGCTCACAGTGTAAACACAGTCACAACACACATAAACACATTCACTCAAAACACATTCATTTCGCTCTGACACAGTTCTGATAGTATTGCACACGCGGTTAATATGGTTTCTTTACAAACTCTAAAATGTATTGTTGCTTTTTGCCTTTAACGGTCTGCTTGAAAACAAATGCTTCTATCAGTAACGACGTCTTTGTCGATGTCAATGTAATCTGGGAATTCCTGGACAATGATGCTTCACTGAACTCACAGCAGACGCGCTCGACTCCCTGAACACACACTCACTGCAGACGCGCTCGACTCCCTGAAAACACAGTCACTGCAGACACGCTCGACTCAGCTCATCCACTCAGCTCATTCCGCGAGTTCTTCTGCGGCTGCGCGGGACTGTACGTGCAACGCGCACTCAGCGCATGCGCAGTGAACTAGGTACGCTCATGACACGAGATAACTATGTGAAGTGACGACTTTGTCTGAGATATTTGCTCGAGAAATTAGTGTTCGGCGACATTAAGAAATCAACATTAAAGAACCGAAAATACTAAAGGGCCAGTCACACAGCCAATCACGCACGAATCACTCACAAATCACGCACAGATTGGGTTTGTGCGTGCTTGTGCGTCGAGAAATTGACCAAAGTATTCCACGAACATTCGATGCACGCCCGACGCATGAATCAGTGACAGAGCGCGTCCAAACACGCACGCTTCGCGAACGTTCCACGTACAAGCACTTCAGAATCCACATTGTCAGTGGAATGAACGTGATACGTGCGTGGTTCATGCGTGATATGAAGGTGGGGCGTCAGTGGACGGACGTGGACGTGCGTGGTTTCGAACCAGTTCCGACGCATAAGCACTGACGGCCGACGCGTGTCCCGCGCATAGTCACGCATACTCGACGCATAAACTACACACGCCGACTCATGAATAACAGACAAAAAAAATACAAATAATTTGAACCGTTCAAAACTCAAAATCACGCACAAACCGCCTTTGACGCACATCCACTTACAATCACTGATGGCCCACGTTCGTAATCAATCACTGACTGGCCCTTAAGACAAATAGGGAGTTTGGTGGTTCCACTTCAAAAACGTCAACATAATAGGATTGGCGAGTTAACCATGACTCGAGTTAAGTGAACTCCGCTGTATTAACCTATTTAGTTTCATAATGTAGGTTCCTGCTCTGTGAACGATTCACCGAAACATATTTGTAATGTTTTATCTAAATGACCAACTACCGTACTTTCCTTCCATTTCACTTGTCATTTAGGTCATGTTTGCACACCAGGTAAATACCAAGAATGATCATTATAGTGATAATTATATTAGCCTCCACAATAACAATCAGCTTTTTTATTATTTATGTTGCCTGCTCAAGTTCTTTAAAGTTGAGTGAATTCTGATTGGTCAACAAATGTCTGTATGTCCATTGATATCGGCACTCTGTAGGGTTATCATTATAGAGTGATGCAGGAACAACATCAGAACCCGGAAGACTAATTCACTGCTCGTTCCTTTGAGATGTTCCTATGGGGTTTTATAATGGGGTTTATGCGTATAATAAAGCCTGCGGTAAACACAACTTGACTATAGTTTGACGTTTTGTTCTACCATGTGAATTACACACACATACCAAAAATTTGAATTTTGAAGCTGATCATTTTTTATTTATTTAATGAGTAACTATATAAGACAGCTTGGTGTGCAGTGTATGGTATATAACAAAACATTACTTATGCATTACTATTATAAAACCCCATAGGAAAATCTCAAATGACCCCATCAATTAGACTTCCAGGTTTTGATGTCATACATGCACTACTCTAGTTTCTTATAAAATTAGAATAATTATTAAAACGTTACACTTAGTATATTATTACATTCATGCATTTGGCAGATGCTTTTATCCAAAGCGACTTACATTGCATTCAAGGTACACATTGACATTCTAATCAGATCTTGCTTTCCCTGGGAATCGAACCCATGACCTTTGGCATTCTACTTTTTATACTACAGGAAAGAGTATAATAATGATAAAAGACCTGATTAGAATGTCAATGTGTACCTTAAATGCAATGGAAGTTGCTTTGGATAAAATGCCAAATGCATAAAAGTAAATGTGCTTTATGCGAAGTTTTTTCAAAAAGGAGATTGAGATACTGTATTTAAATTGTAGTGTGAACGGGACAGTTTGAGTCATACCTAATATAAGGTTGTTAACCTCAAAAACTAACTATGGAGATCACACTCCGCTAGCTGCTCTGGCCCATTCTGGTATCAACCATCTTCCTTTTTTATAGTGGAATATCCCTTTTTTTCGCAATCAGATTTTTTGACAGATTAATTGAAATGCAGTGGTGGTGGTTTCAACAGATTAAAGTTGTATTTGATGTGGAAATTATTTTAATTGGGTCTTTACTGCTAAGCTCTTCCAGCAAGCCCAAATCTGAATCCAATTTATATTGCATTTAAGGGAGAGTCTCGGTGAAGGAGCTCTTCCATCTGTGTAGGTTTATCTGTGACCTTGTTCTGGACAGATAGCAGCTGTCAAATTAATGCCAGTGGAAGTATGATATCTCCTTTTCAGGCTTTGTTTGAGCGTCTAAGAGTCTCTCACTTTTATCACATAAAATCAATGAACCCTTGTATCTTCTCCATTCCATGAGAGACAATAAAGAGATCAAATCGAAAGCAGGTCTCGTTTCATTTGGTCCAGTTACTCCCTTCCACTTTTTAAGTTGACACATGACTGCATAAACGAGTGATTGTGTTATTGTGGCAGTCGCATCATCTTCTCGTGATCAAAGCCGGTGTTGAGCACATAAGCGATGGGAAAGACATCTGCCTTCCTTTCTCTCATCCCTCCCCAACTCTCTCTCATCTCCAAATGAAACCACAGTCCCATGAGGGCTGCAAAACTCTTCTGGGAATTGTGCATGTTTATATGTTACATCTCTCTGAGTATTTGAGGGCATGTGCGTGAGAAAAACACCCAGTAGAGCTAAATAAAAAGGTTCCTTTTAAGATGCGTCTTTCCATCATTGGCTCCCCCCCCACCCCCCATCCCGGTTTGCAAGAACAATTTTTTATTTCTTTTAGGTTGTGCTGCTTCTCTTATGCCACTCAAAGAGTAAAATGAAGTGAGCTTTGGTGTTGCGAGCGGATACAACTCAATGCCGCAGCTACTGAACACAATAAGGAGAAAAGGTCTGTACTAATAAGCAGAAAACTCTAGTCTGTCTAACACCTCCATTTTGTTCCAATTAGTCCTCCTCACCTGAAGGATGACCTGGGCAATGAAAACCGGGTTATGTAACAGAGTCAGGTTTGACTTTTCATCCTCATTTAAGAAGATTAAGCTCTAATCTAGATATAATCTCTTTCCCTCTCAGTTTTCATAACGTTATATGCTACGACAATTCAATAGCAAAATGTTCCCGTCTCAATTTACAGTGTATTTCTATGCAGTGCATCCAGTCTTTTCCCCCTCGGTTTCATGAAAGAAATTAACAGCTGGAAAATACACTTCTCATCCCCCACTGCCTCCCTCCATTCAGTGTTCTGGTAGTGAAGGTGTGAATGGAAAACCGGAGAGGTTAACCAATTACTTGGAAAGGAGACTTTGCTGGCATGAGCTAATTATCAGAATTTGTTTGTGTTATCACTGGAAGCCCTGTTTTAGAGTTAGCTCGGGGAATAGAGGCTCTCCTTGCCTTTCGCACGCCATGCTGTCATTGCTAGGCTTATTAGCCTGTCGCCCCTAACAATGCTACGCAAGAGAGGGACACAGTTACCATAGAAAAAGTTGCCATAGGGGAGCAAAAACAAAAACAAAAACATTGTTTTTCATGCACTCTTCAATTTTGGGATTTTTTTCACTCAACGGGTCTTGTTTCAAACCAGTGGAAAGTGTTTATTTTATTACATTTTATTTATTTGCATGTGTAGCCTGTTCAGTAACACTTACACATACACCAAATTTTCTAGTTTTATTCCAGTTTTGATGTTTTTCTTTACAAAGTTTCTTCGTTTTTCTTTGTATTTCTTAATTTGCATGATTTATTGACTTAATAATCTTTCTATTATTAAGGTTAATATGAATATTCCTATTTTATTAGCCGTTTAAAGTATTTTTTAGCATTTACATTTATGCATTTCGCAGACGCTTTTATCCAAAGCGACTCACATTGCATTCAAGAAACACATTGAATTAGTTCTTGCTTTCCCTGGGATTGAACCCATGACCTTGGCGTTGTAAACACCAATGCTCTACTGATTTATAGTGATAATAGTATTTATAGTGATAAAAAGAGATACAAAAAATCCTCTCTGTAAAAACCTTTAAATCTAATGCCAACAAAATGAGAAAATAATTTTGAACCTGGCTTTCTCTAATGTTCTGATTTCTGTTCTGAAAATGTATGCAAAGTAGTGCATATTTAATGATAGAAGGTCTCTTTGCATTTAAATATAACATTTCAAAAAACTTGTAATACTAAATAGGTGAGCTACATTTTTTTTCAGTCGCTTTGGTGCATTTCTTTCTTTGCTTTGTTCAATGCTTTGAACAAATTGCAAATGCTTTGGTACAGTCATGCAATTGATTCTGTTTCCGTATGATAAATTGCTTGCATAAGCCATTAAATGCAAAACTAGTTGTCATAATACATCAAGTATATTTTCTATAAATTTCTATTAGACTTTTCCTTTTCTTCTTTGTAAATGTGTCCTGAATTGATGAATTGTGGAGGTGAATTTTCAATTTCACTAATGAAAGGAAATGTAAAGTGCTAGATCAACCAGTTCTCTAAAAGAGATAATTTGCCTAAGAATATAGACAGAGGACAGCTTAGAGTTACAAATTCGGACAATGGAAGAACAACAAGGAAACAAACAGGGTAAAGAGCAGGGAAGAAGAAGAGGAGAAAAGGGTGTGTGATGGAAAGGTACAGAGGCAAAAGTATGAAAGAGATAGAAGAGGACAAGACTGAGATGTGTCTGATAAAATAAGAGTCATTATTGTGGACCATTTTTAAAATCACGACCTTATGGCCGAGCCCGGTCGAAAGATACAGCCGAATGTTGGGAGAACCAGCCATGTTCTCAATCATTCAAATGTTTATAGACAGAACAGGTATATAATGAGAAAATGTTCACTATTTGTTCACAAATAGTCCACTTGCATTTTACATTACAGAGTAAATAAACTTTATAAAGACAATGTAACACACAAACTTACAGGCTATTGTAGACAATCCACTGTGTGGTGCTGTTTGTATAAATTGTTTTGAGAAATGCACTTCCTGGTTTGCACATCTATGATTCAAGAAATCTACCAAAGGAACTGAGAAATACTGTAATTTACTGTGATTAATCAAGTGGAGAAGTATGGTGATATATATTAGTGAAAAAAACGCTATTTACTTGTAGTTTTCTGCTTTAATTGTATAGATATTTTAGACAATATATCCTTTTTTTTTTACATTTAAGGTCAAATGTACCACTAAATATACAGTATAACCACCCATACACTGAATATAATGAACTGTCTGTCTAGAATTGTGCTGCTAGTGCTTTTGATTGAGCTCTGCTCCCAGCAGCAGGCACTGAGGTAAAGTCTTAATGAGTTCTGCCCAGTGTGGTCTCTTACATCACACAAAGAGTCAGTTACTTACTTCCAGAACTTTGTCCTGATACCTCTAGTATGACTTTTTATTTTGGTTTAAATTTAATTTTAGCAATGAGCTTGCTGTTCCACATTTAAATAGTTGGTCAATGTTTTCTGTAGCAGTTTGCAGTGCACTTTTCCTCTGAAACCCTCCACCTTCCCCAGCTCCACCTGGATAGATCACTGGGTACTTCCGTAAATCCTTACATGCTCCCAACAGTGTGTCTGTGTATGTATAATATTAATATTTTCATGTCCATACTCTTCCAAGAGTTTTCATGATATAAATAAATAGATTATATATATATAATGTATGTTTGGATGTTTGTGTATTGAGTTTCAACATGAATTTGATCCAGAGATTGCACATACACCCAAAATAAACACTTTGACAACTTGCCTGCATGTCTAATCACATTACTGAATCACGCTACTTTTTTACATGCATCACTGTGTTTGTGAATGCAAATCTTCAGAAACCGACAAATAAAAATGGTTTTCATTTATTTTGATGTGCTCCCCATGGGATGTCTGCGAAAGCCACGTGTAGCAGAGCTCAGCAGCAAATGTGCCTGCTCAGCACTGGTCTGGATAACGCTTGCATATTCAACCTCATGAATAGGAGATGGGCACGTATGTAATCTCTTACTTCAGAGGACATCTGAATTCAGCGTCTTTAAGTCTGTGATGAATTTAAGGTTTGAAGTCTGTCAGGATGGATGGATAGATGGTGTTTTTCTGTCTTATTGTGTCGTAGTCACACTAGGGACAGGAAATTATGCAACTGTTTTGCTCCAGCACTCCATAATGCTTAACATTATTTATTATGACATTTTTGTTATGTTTCATAACAGATTCCTTAAAAGGATGATTATAAAATGCTTCATCGTGTAAGTACCTGTATTGCAATCTGTGATTATTTTTATGACTAGAGTGAACTATTGTGTATTGTTCTTTAAAACACAGTGCTAATCTCTTGGAGAACAGAGTATGTTAATAATAAATTAATTTTGCAGCTTTGGACATTTATTGTATTTTCTTGCAATTACATATTTATACTATAAAATATAATACTGCTGTTATTTCTTTTATATTTTATATGCATGTATTTATTCATATAAAATGTCGTTTTTATATAAATCTAATTTATTTTGTATTAATATATTTTATTATTTTAAATGGTATTATTAGCATCTTTCATTGTCCAATTCGATTGTTTAAACATTATAGAGTCTGGGCTACGAAGTGTTAGACCACAACTTTCAAACGCTGCCTATTTGTCTTTCATGTTTATTCCTTTTTTCGTAGTTCATCTTTCTCAGTTTCTCTTTACTTTCTCATTCACCCTCTGCAGTCCCCTCTCATGCAAGTGCCCTGTTTTATATTATTTATTTATTCAAGAACCCCATGGACTCCCCGTGGATCTCTGGCACCACAGATTAAAAATTAATGCTGTGGTTCAAATAAGCCCTGTGTCTGCCACCTAGGTCATAACGGCTCGCTGAGCTGAATGGGGCATCCCAGATCACACTGTGTGTGGGTGGACAGCACTCTGACATATCAGAGCTTAGATTACACAACATCAATAATAACATTACTAATGCAGGCAGTGGTTCAGACTACTCTTCAATCCGCTTGAGCATCGGCCAGGGACACAAATTCAGAGATATGTAATTGGACGCTGTTCGCTCTTGTCTCCGTTTTGATCCGATGAGACTTTTTGAGGCATATCCACTTCTTAGGTGATTTCTTTTTCCTCCCAGGCTGCTCAGTATTGTTGTTTGTGTGCGGTTGGGTCTTTTCGGGAATGATTCATCATTAGTTAATGTTCGATAATGGATTAAATGAACTAATAATGAGCAGTACATTTGTTACATAATTTATCTAAGTTTTAGTTTAGAAGTGTTTTTCTTATTAATTAACTAATGTTCATGTGGCGAGGGGGGCGTGGTTCAACGCCGGCTGCAGCGGGAGAGAGAGACAGGAGACTAGCGGTGCGTAAGTAGGTCAAGTGCAAAATCATAAACACCTGTGTCTCATTGCAGTAACTGGCCTGGAGAGACCAGATAAAAGCCCGCAGGAAATGGATGAGCGGGAGAGAGAGAGTGGGACTGAGGCACGGAGAGGCACGCGTGAAATACGAAAGCGAAACCAAAAACTGCCGAAGTGAAACTGCCACACGGCAAACGTTTTGTTTGTTTATTTTGAGTTTGTTAAGCCACACTAAATATTTACGAGCCTCAGCGATGCCGACCCCTGTCTTCTTCTTCCATGACCTCAGAACCTTGTTACAGTTCACAAATAGAATCTTCTTGTAAAGTGTTAATGGTTTATCATTTACTCGTGTGTGTGTGTGTGTGTGTGTGTGTGTGTATACATACATGTATACACATGGCTCTCTGGAGTACAGTAATACCTCTACATACGATTATAGTACATTTATACAGTATGTTACATGTGTGACATCAAATAAAATGTGGTTTTAATTATAAGTTTTTAAGGACAGTAGCAGCAGGTGCGGAGGAGGGAGGGAGGGGGTTAGTTACACGAACACTACATAACTTAAATTAACATAACTTAGTTTACATATTTCTTTTTACTTTTCTATTTAATATTATTATTTTGATTTTTTTCGATATGTATTCTTTACTTATGATCACTTTTCTTACCTTTTTCGTTTAGTAAAAACTGTAATTTTCTTGAATAGCTGGAACTAAGCATAACTGAAACTTAGCTTTCGTTTTTTTTACTTTTCTATTTTATATTATTGTTTTGATTTTTTTTTCCGATTTGTATTCTTTATTTTTGATCACTTTTCTTACCTTTTTTTTTGCCTGACTACTTTCACTTTCACTTGGAGAACTTTTAACGAAATGTCTATCGAGGGAGATCTGCTTCTCCTTTATCCACAACAACAGAAGCCTCTCCATCTCATCATTCATATTCGAACATAACTTCGATATAATCCTCACGCCCTTAGAAGGATTTACATTCTTGATAACATCCTTCTGCTTTAGGATGGTATCGTGGATGCGCTGCGATCATAAGTGCGTGCTAGATCACTCACGCGGACACCGCGCTCATATGTATCCACAATTTCATGCTTCATTTCCATGGTCATCATGCGTTTCTTCTTCTCACTACCATCCTTACTACTCACTTTCTTAGAATTTATCGCTATTATGAAGAATATTGCACAAAATAGAGAGAAAATCAACTACTTGTGGGTGACCTGAACAGAAGTCAGTGAACACTGAAGTGAACGTGTATCTAGAATTTACTCGTATCTAGAAGCACAAATCTGCCGTAAGGCTTGTTCGTATCTTGGAATTCTCGTATGTAGAGACGCTCGTATCTCAAGGTATTACTGTACTTGATTCTGATTGGTCAGTTGCATCTTTCAGGAGTTTGGTATTTCCTAACACTCCTTGTATTCGTTATATTCAAATTCAAGAAATTACTGTACTATTTGTCTAATTTACACTGTTTGTCATATATTCTCTGTGTCTTGTCTGGACTTTTGTTGTATTTCCTGTTCTAGTGCCATGTTTGTAGTTCACTGTAGGTTTTCATGTTGATTAATCTCCACAAGTTATATCAAAGTTCTTCTTTACCTTATTAAATATTAAATAATTAAAACTCAGATCATGTCTAAGGATTTATTTATTTTGTTTGTAACCTTGTAAGCAGGATGAACTCATTTTTATCTTTTTGATAGTGGCTTTCTTCACGTTATCTCTTATAATTTTAGTACTAATAGTGGTATTGAGTCTTGTATTATCAAGTGACAATTTTCCCTTGGGATTATAAAAATACTTCAATATTTCTGATTTCGTCCGTCATTTCCATTTACGTGTAGCGCCTCAGTGATTGTGCAAGAGTTCTTTGTCTTCTCCTACTCTCTCCTTCTCCATATCTTCATTAAATGTTGATGGGGATGAGTGAAACCAATAATCCTCAGACCTCACTGCAAAAAACATTGCTGAAAATCAATAGGGTTGCAGCAATGTGGGAAGAGAAGGAGAGAGAAAACTCTCTCCTATCAAATATTAATCATTAATTTCCTCAAGGGAATTAAGAGAGTGCTGGTGATTTGCTGTCTGACCCAATTAAGATCCTCCTGCATATCTCACTTAGGTTCACTGCAACATCTGTTGTTCCATTGTCAATAGGTATAAACTATAGAGATTGATGGACAATGAGGAGCAATGGACGCAGAGAGAACGATGGTAAATGCACAAAGAAGCAAACTCTGCTTCCTTAAAGAAGGGTAAGGAAGCGTCTTTTCGACGCTTTAGCTGAAGCTCCCGACTCATGAAAGCTCAGAGCGTTTCTATTGAATTTTGCTCTCATATCCTCAAGGTTAGACATGTATTATCCTGGATTCTGTTCTAACAATGAAGCATAGAAATATTTTTATAATCAATTTACAAATAACCAAGAACCCCACAATTCTAGCAATGGTAAACAGCACTGAAGGCTTTTGTGTTCTGCTGTGAGTGTTTTTCCTTGGGTCTGTAAAGGATGCAGTGAAAGACATTCATTGTCCCCTTGCTGGCCTGTTGATGAACTTGTCTATTTCTTTAGAAGAAATGTGTTTTGTACTTGAGCTTTTAAAAATAAATGAACCATAACAGGCAACTGAAATACTTTTATTCTTCTTCTTTAGCATTTGTTTTATGCATTGTGCTCAGATTCCTCACGCTAACATTACTGAATTTATCTCTAAGTTTGAGCTTAATCTCATTTTGAATGAATAAAAAATGAATGAGAGATATTGCAGCCTGACTTATTTCTGTAGGTGTCGACTCTTTAAATGATGTACAAATGACTGATATTGTTATATTGTTGTGTGTCTTTATTTGTTCTAGTGCTTGTTCCCAGTCCATGTTCTGCTGCAGCCACAAAGAAGTGCAGCTCCATCTATAAAGGGTTTGCCCAGTGTCTGCTTGCACTGGGAGACAGTCTTTCTGTCAGTGCTCCAAAAGATGAGGATACGCAGGAGATCGACTCTATTTGCAAGTAAGGAAATAAACCTGGTGCAACACAAACATAAGCATGAATCTACGTTCTGTACATTTGAAATACATATTTTTAACTTCATGTTCATCAAAGAACCACAAAAATTTGAACAAACTGTTTCCAACACTGATAATAAGAGATGTTTCTTGAGCACCGAATCAGGATATTAGAATGATTTCTGTAGAAACCTGACAGGTTACATTACATTTAAAAAATATATTCAAATAGAAATCAGTATTTTTACAATATTACTGTTTTTACTGCATGTTTGATCAAATAAATGAGCTTACCGATTCCAAACTTAAACCTGAATAACATTTTTTTTATCCTGTTTGTTTTTTGTAATATACCTTTAATAAAAAAAAAACCTTGATGACATTAACTGCAAGGAAGTGACAGTTTATGGGGGCAAAACAACAGCACACGATTAAGTATTAATAGCTGACTTGATCAATGTTTTATTTCAATGATGTGATGTTTTATGGTTTTATGAGTAACTCTCAACGGCAGATTAATTAATAATAATGAATAATCGTTATAATTGATGACATTTGAGCTTCTCCAGAGTATATTTCTGAAAGTCTGGCATACATATACATAAACATGTACTCAGTAAAAAATTAATAAATAAATACATTCTACAGAAAGAAGGCAGCTGTGGTTGCCAGAATAAAGTCAATAAAAATACAATAAAAATGTAAACATGAAAGTAAAGGCCAAGTATGGTACACACCCAGAGCAGTGGACAAACACTCTTGGGGGTTAGATGCCTTGCTCAAGGGCACCTTATTCGTTTATTACCGGTATTGAGAATCGATCCCGCAACCTTTAGGTTACCAGTCTGATTCCCTAGCCATTAGGCAAATCCAACAGCATTTTCCTTCTGATATAGCAAGGCCATGTTGCTAGTTAAATCTGTTTTGTAATTTTAACATACTGGTATACTGAAGTTCATCACAAGTAGCTTTTCCATTAGTTGAGGTAAATCCTAATATATAGAAGGTGCATTTTATTTACACCATTATGACACTCAAATAGCAATAAACACTTAACAAATGATGTAATGTAATATAATTGCTAATAAAAAACATCAAGTGACAGTCATATAGGAATTTCTGAGAATGCCAGTTTACGGCTTTTTTCCCTGTAAATTATAAGATGATTTGTTCTTTTCATTTTAATAACTGGTACAACAGTATTTTACTGTAAAATTACATGAAATGTAATTACAGTTTTTCTCTTTCTCTTTTTCTTTTATAGTTAACTAATTAGGATTTTACTGAGACATTTCTGTATATTCCTGTAGCTCAAACAGTAGAGTGTGGCGCTTGCAACACCAAAGTCATGGGTTCGATTCCCAGGGAAAGCAAGGTCTGATTAGAATGTCAATGCATAGTAAGTCGCTTTGGATAAAAGCATATGCAAAATGTATTAATTTTATTTTTTGTAAAGTTACTAAGGTCAAAAGGTCAAGATGAAGAGGAATGACCCAGCAACGCATTCATTCTCTGTATAGCCACATAAAATGCCTCATGCTCACACCACAGGAGTATTTGCTGTACGCCGTTCATTGTGTTGTCACAGGGAGAATGTGATATAGAGTATCACAGTCCACTGATATGACACCTCATTCATTCTTAAACTCCCTACATTGCCTTTCATCTCATTTTCTGTTGCTCCCTTCCACTCTTTTCTCCATTTCTTCCTCTGCTCACTCATCTTTCTCCTCCTCCCAAGTGCTGGATATTCTAATTAAAGACTAGGTCTCTCTATTTCCCTGTCTGTCTCTTTCCGTCTGCCCCTTCATAGATCATGCATATATGATATGACTTTTTATTATGTCGCACCCTGTTGCCGGAGGAACTCTTTAAGTATTCATTGTGTAGCAGCATGATGTTGTTAAAGAACAGCCTCCTGTTTATCCTCCAGTCAAGCTCAATCCGTTACACTTTGCCCGTTTACGCTACTTACTCAATGAATCTTGATCCGTGCAACAGCATTATACGGTCCTGCATTCAGCATTCAAGGCATACTCAAGCAGGAAACCAGGAGGTGGTTTCTTTAAAACCGCTATTTAACTGTTATTCCTCCAGGTGCCAATTAATTCTGCCACTGAGATCACAGATCGCTGGCACACATGCATAAACACATGTGCGCGCGCACACGTACGCATTCACACACAGGTTCGCAGGGAGTGTGTCTGATCATTTGTCAGGGGATCTTTTGCAACAGTTACACTTTCCCACCAGACTGCAAAGCGTCAGGCTTTGGCCAAAACTGCTGCTGCCT
Organism: Rhodeus uyekii; assembly: GCA_037043235.1. NCBI lineage: Eukaryota > Metazoa > Chordata > Actinopteri > Cypriniformes > Acheilognathidae > Rhodeus > Rhodeus uyekii. The sequence goes on along the minus strand of JAWRVZ010000024.1, from coordinate 1,721,287 downwards.
CGGAGATCTGAGAGGGATGTTTAAGAAAAGAGCGAAGGACGCTCTGTGAAGGTGCTGTTGAAGGACAGACTTCCACTATGAACTGCACACAATAAATCACTGTTTAATAGCTAACAGTCTTTCTGAGCTTCAGTCTATTTAAGAACTGGGGTTTTAACATAAAAGGTTATTTCTTCACTGGGAACCTTTATGTCCCTGGTGTGGAGTTTTATCAAAACTAACACTATTTTTTGATGGTTTTTTAAATCTGAAGGTCACATTTAAACTTGTGAAACTCTTGGGAAATTTTACATTCTATCTTTATACAAATATATTATTATCTTATTCTATGAAGGTCACATTTAAAACTTGTGAAACTCTTGGGAACTTTTACTTTCTGTCTTTTTCGTTTATTTCTGCTGCTTTTCAAATGCCTTTATGTGTGTATATTATTTTACTCTTACTGTTCCATACCCAGAATGTTAAAATATAATTACAAAAATTACAAACAAAACCACATTTTAACAGGAAAGTAAACATAAATCAGTTTAAAATTCATTTAGGAGTTTACTGTTTAGAACAGTTTACTGTTCTTCAGTTGTTATATTATTTCTACCATAATCAATAATTTTGACAAGAAGGTTTATCAAAAACTTAGTGTGCTTGGTTACCAAGGAGACAAGAGTGAAAGGCATGCCTAAGATGAAATATGAGATGTGTACAGAAGACAATTAAAAATAAAGGTAATCACTTGTGAACAGAATAATTCTATTAATCTTAGATGATGTTGTAATTTAGTCTAATTATTAGAAAAAAAGAATGAAAATTAAGAATGAATTAAGAATGAAAATGGAAATAATGTTTGCTCTCATATTTTTCATATTTTTACCCGATCACCGCTATTGCTTTAAAATTCTCTATAGATTCAGCAAATCCTGAAATCCTTGCTCACTAAAAATAAACAGATCTGTACTACCACTGCATGCATTTTATTAATTATGGACATTTATATATCTTGATTTATGACCATTTTAAACTATAGATCAACCAACAATTTTACCTTTAGGTTTTAAAGAAGTATATATATAATGTAAAATAAATACAGTGCTTAATACTTCATATTAGGTATGAAGTGTCTAGATGTAATATATAAATATCTTAAATGTATAGCCTGACACTAAGTAGGTTTATGACAGATTAAAACTCCCTATATCTTACTGTAGTGCTACCTCGTCCTTTTTTTAAACTATGGCTACATGAGGGATCTTTCAGGCTTCAGATTTCTTTTTATCAAATTCTCACTCATTAGGTTGTAGATTAGGTATTAATTATTCAGGACATTTAACCTTAAGCTTGTGTCTGTTGCAGATCCTGGGATGATTTTCATGACTGTGCAAATGTGGCTATGGCTGGCTGCCCTGAGGAGGCTGCTACGGTGTGGGAGTCTCTAAGACAAGAATCCAAGAAGATGCAGTTTTCTGGAAACCTGTATGAGATGTGTTCCAGTCGTAGCCAATCAGCAGCTGCCTCTGATTCCCAAAGCCCCGATGAGACCAATCAGGAGTCGTTAAAGGGATGCGCTAGTCATAAAAGTCTGACCTTTCTGACCTTTTATTTGCCTGTACTACTACTGTTTCCATGGATATAATCACGTCTCAAGACTCACCTCAGAGTTCAGCACATATAGACAACGATACTGACTGCTTTTGTTCTGACATTTTCATACAGATCTCATGTAGTACACTAAGATTTATTTTATGCTTCAAATGAAGCCGTTCAAAAAAGAAAAAAAGAATGACATTTCCACACAAAGGACACGTTTTCAGGTTCAAAATGCGTAATATTATTTTTTATTTATTGTTGAATTATGACAAAAAAAACTTCTTATAATCTTAAAGCTGGAGTAGGCAATGTTTTTCATAAACACTTTCGCTTGGTTGAAACTCTTTATGTCCTGATAGCAATCAAAAAAATGTCCAAATTCGGTCCGAATGCGATGATAGGATGTCCTGCCTTCCTGTCAACATTTGCATTTCCATACCTCCTCACACCGTCATCACCGTGTTCCTAAAGGCTATGAAGAGTTGTAGACAGACAGTCTGAGCGTCACAAACGAACAGCAGCCGCCCTTTACAGTTCCTCCTGAACCAAAACAACGAGCTTATGCTGCGATCACGCTATATCGTAATCATGGTAATTAAGAGAAGGCAACCTGAGATATTCACATCCTCAGACTCAGATTTATGCAACTCTATGGCAAAACTATCGAAGCCAAAATGAATCTGCAGCAGTCAAGTACAGGTAGCTGCAAACCCATTGATTTTCAGCAATGTTTTTTGCAGTGAGGTCTGGGGATTATTGGTTTCACTCATCCCCATCAACATTTAATGAAGATACGGAGAAGGAGAGAGTAGGAGAAGACAAAGAACTCTTGCACAATCACTGAGGCGCTGCACGTAAATGGAAATGACTGACGAAATCAGAAATATTGAAGTATTTTTAATAATCCCAAGAGCAAATTTTCACTCGATAATACAAGACTCAATACCACTATCAGTACTAAAATTATAAGAAATAATGGTCAAAGTCAGAGCTCTTTAAGTTGATTATGTTCATTATTATTGTAATGTTATGTGCTTTGAGACATGATGTAATTTAACGCCGTCTCTCGTGACGCTTTGCAGACTCTGCTCTGACTCTGCGTGTTCATGTAATTTGGAGGTTTTTGGAGACGGTCTGAAGGGCAAGGGTCGGATCTTGCACTTTCAAAGCTAGCTTTCTAGTTCTAGCCTCTACCAAAATTGCCTACCCTAGCTTTAAAATAGTAAACTTAATTTTAAGCACAATAACGGCGCAATTCAAATGTTCATAGGAGGAGCGAAATACACCTCAAATGACTCCAGGCCTGATGAGGACAAATCGAAGATGCCGGAAGACGTTTCCAAACATTCAAACCCCTTCATCTAAATGAAGGCATACCGCAATACATGATCTATCACAATGGTGAGCTATGAGTATCAAAGCAATGTAAAGAGCCCTAAAAATGTTATTTCGCTCTATCGTGTAATCTTCTTTTGTAGGTTCCTAAGAGGATTAAGTTTAAGGATTACACCAAATAAAAGTAAATCTAAGTAACACAGCTCACCTGCAGGCTTTGCCAGGGAACAGTCTGTAGTCTGAATGCCTTTGGGTGACGGTTTAAACCCAATTTATTATTGTTGGGTTCATTGATTCAGTTTAACAAATAGCACAGCATTATGCTTCAAGTTGTTTTTGTACTAGTCTGTATCTGTATGGAATTGCTGTTCATTTGATGTTGGTCAGATTACTGTGTATATATTGTAAAGTCTTACATTATACATTCCTCATAGCTACTTTTTTATTTTTTCAGGTATGTGTATTTATTTGTAATCACACATGATGGATTAGCTTTAAAAAACACTTCATAATGGTAATATTTTGTAAATATGACCGATATGCTGTAAAGAAGAGCTTATTTGAATGAGCATATATATGAAACACATTATCATTAAGTGCATAATGAACAGAGGTGGCAAATCAATGGAGGTGAACTTATTAACATCAATAATACGGATGAATATCACCATAAATATGAGCATACAGTGTGTTTCTGTGGATACATGACTTTGTGTGTAAAGAGATGGAGATTTTTCCCTGGATCAGCTTTCATTACTCTACTCAACGCTGTGCTCTGCTCCGCTCAGCGGATTCCTCAGTCAATGTGATTTATGTTTAATTTTTAGGCTTAATTGGCAATCAATCATGTTTGCCAATGCATTGAACCCATTAATGAGGGCAAAAGGCATTTATTTAGTCTGGGGCGGGGGTGATTTTAATAGGCGAGGATTGGCACTTGTAAACTGACTATCAGCAGATGTTTTTCTTTGTTTGAAGTCCAATTCCACTATTCACGTAGCCAGTGAATGTATTACAATCTATTGAAAATATGTCTAAAAAGTGTAGTAAGGGCTAATATCTACAGATTTTATGTGCACATCACTCCCTGCTATAGTTCTCATTAATGCCTCCCTTATTTATAATCATTGGCTGTTATATCCAATATTTGGAGGCAGTTATAGTTTGCTTGCCAGATGCATTACGTATATGAATCGCATGTTTAAAAAAATGAAAAATAAGTGTTTTGTCCTTTTATTTTACAATCTTATTATATATTGCTGATCGCTCACTCATTTTAAGCTGTGCCCTGCTCGCTACAAAAATGATAATTAAAAAACCTATTAATTGTCTTTTTAAAAATTATCTCACATTATTGAAGGCGTCTGAAAGGAATCTTTTCTGTTTGTTTGTCTGTCTACACATTTATTTTCTGCATACCAGTATATTCTATACATTATATAAATAAAACTATTGCCATTACACAATTAAAAGGTGCTGGTCAACTAGTTGAGAGTAACTGGGATTTTTCCTTGCTTATGTTATGAAACAAAACTACTTTTTAAATTATATCTGAGGGCTCCCTAGTATAATGTGTGTACATTTCTCATTCTTTGGATGGCATTTTTTATTCCTCTGCCTCTTCCAAGTATTAATATTTCATGCGTCACAGATGCCTCGGTAAACACACACACCTTCAGTTAGCATGAAAGAGATTACCTCCCAACACAGCTTAAAACATACATATAAATACTCTCAACAGTGGAATGAGAACAAGCATTTTTGGGCAGTACTATGTAACATTTCTCTTGAAATCATAAATTCTGTGTGCTTCCACAAAGAACACGGACAAACATGTGTTGAAAATCAGGGTAATTCAGTTTATTGACAGTCTCGTGTTGTAGAAAGGCATCGATTGTCTGTGCGCTCTGTGGGGTGCAGATGATATGCGCTAATCCAGGAGCAGTTTAAAGAGTTATGGGGATGCACCATGGTTTTATTGCTCGTAATGTGTTATGTTTATGCGGGCGTTTTAATTGCAAGAACACTAACTGTATCTCTGCTTCCTTTAGATAAAGTTTAATAGGCTATGGAGGCATACGCACAGCACATTGGCTTACGAAAATCTCTCGAAAAATACAGTCCATCTAAAAGTAAAAATCCTGTCATAATTTACTCATCCTCGTGATATTCTTAAATTGTCTGCATTTTCTTCTTCTGTGAAACACAGAAGATATTTTGAAGAGTGTTCCGGTTTCCATTGTTAATTTTGTACTCAACTAGTTTTCTGTCGCCTCACACAGTGTGAGAGAGAACAAACTACCAAGTGTTGTGGGTTTTTGTGTGGTTTTAGTAACTTATGAGCTGTCTGTCATCTGACGGTTTGAGTAACTGTTCCCCACTGGAGCTGCTCGTCAGTTTTGTGTTGTTTTCATTGAATGGCACAGATATAAAAGCTGTGGTTAAGGTAAGAAAATACGGGCTCGACTTCCGTTGTATGTTCACACCTGTAGTTAAATGCATTTGTCAATCCCATAAACCAACATTTTTTTTAAATGTATATATAAATATATTATTTGGGCGAGTATGCCAAAATGATAACAGAATTTTCACTCTGTGTGAACTATCCCTTTAAGATGGAGATAGTACTTCCGCGTCTATATTTTGTGTAGGCCTATTAATCTTATTCCTTTTATAGGACTAGTTAACTTTATTCTGTTTTTCTCCATTCAAAGAAGTGATGCAGGTGCATGATGTGACAAAGCATGAATTATTAAGCTGGCTTGAGAAAGCCAACTTAGTGATATTGTATCTAAACTTATTAAGTTGGCTTGAGAAAGCCAACTTAGTGATATTGTATCTAAACTTATTATTATTATTATTATTATTATTATTATTCTTCTTACCTAAAATTCTCAATGCATCTCCTCCTAGAGCTTTAAAGCTACAACCACTAAACTCTGCTCAGACTTCAGACCTGTTCTGACTTGAGTTGCTATCCCTTTTCAGACTGATCAGACTTATGATTTTTGATAAAACTGAAGATTAAAGTCATAAAATCTCCATAGACTTTCACTAATGAAGTAAAAACTGAATTTTAGATAGAGCGTCCACTCCATCTGTTGGTAACATCACAACATTACACCTGATATATAATACATTTCAAAACAGTATGTGTGAACATGTCCATTCAAATGGGCATGCATTTTATTTTTTTAAATCCTGAAAAAAAAACTTGCAGGTCTACAATCGATTTTTTACTTTAATTAGTAAGTTAAATCTCTCTATTTTACATTCATAATATCACAAAATTACACCCCTGTCAGTGAGAGCACTGAAGTTTGAACGAATCAGAGCGCTGCAATTCAAAGCCTCAAAGCTTTTCAAAGACGCCATTACTGCTGGAGATAGAAATCATAATCTCCTAAAATAGATTTATGTGAGAGAGTTTATGATCAAACGGAAATTGTTTCCGATTATCAAGTAACCGCTGCAGCGTGTTTCCTTGAAGATTTATGCACTTATATGGCCAAATTCTGACTCTCATTCGTCTTTACTCGGCAAAGGATTTTCGCTGTTGAGCACTATGATACTATAGGAAAGGTAAGTGAAGTTTAAACGCGCGTCCTCCTGGACTCGCGCCAAAGCATAACCGTCTAATCGCCTAAGTTTATTTATAGCGCTCATTTATGTACTTTATTGCCGAATTCTGACTCTCGCTCGTGTTTGCACGGGGAAGACACATGTAAACGGCTTCCCTGAGCAGAGCGCGCTGACTCTCTTCAAATGCAGCGTCTAACAGTCAAAGTTATTTATAACTAATTCTCGAGTATATAGTTACATTGTGTTAATTCTTTTATCTGCTTTTAACTAAAGTCTGACTCCTGTTCTCGAGTTCAAACGCGTTTCCTGAGCAGATTCGCTGATAGATCGATGTTTTGTGAACACTTAAACAATAAATGAAATAAGGTATTTAAAAGGATGCAAAAACGATGGCAGATCGCTTCAAACTGTAAACTGCTTGAGTTCAAAAAAACTGCATTACTCTGCTGCATTACATGAGCAGGAATTATTTTAAAAATACTAATATTTAAGTTATTTTGTTTCCCATGGAGGAAGGCTTTATACAAATATTACATTGCGTTGATTCATTTATCTGCTATAATTGCCGTGTTGAACTGAAGTCTGACATGGCAGATCAATTCAATCTGAAAACTGCTTGAGATTAGAAAAAACAGCATTACTCTCCTCATTGTACTTTAGCAGGAATTATTTAAGAAATACTAATATTTAAGTTATTTTATTTCACATGAAGAAAGGCTTTATACACACACACACACATACATATATATATATATATACATATACATATATATATATATATATATATACACACACATACATATCTATCTATACACACATTTATATAGTAAATAAATGTATAAAGGGCTCCATATATATGCAGTGTAACTGCAGTCTGTTTAGAAAGTGGTAAGACTATATTAATAATGCTTAATTACATCTTTAAAATAGAAATAAAACAAAGTATTCACATTAGTGAAAACTGACCGTTAAAAGCCAAGGTTGTAATTAAACTGTAAACATTTTTATAAACTAATTGCAATTTTCAACACTTTGGGGATCAAAAAGCATTGTTATTTATTTTTTGGTATTTCGTTACAACACCGATGATCCCTCATGATGAAAAAACTCCATGTATGTTCCCTAGATGCCATTTTGTGCACTAACCAAGTATTGCAACACTTCTGTAATCAATTAATTATTTACTCATGTTTATTACCAATGTAAATGTTGTTTATTTTAGATTAATATTTAATATTCATTATTATTCTTTGATATTTCAGACCACTCACTGTTCAGCTGAATCATCAATAACCTCCAGTCTCTGCGTCAACTGACTCTTGTGTTCTTTAAAACATTAAATCTCACTAGTGACTTGTTAAATAACATTCATTCTCGTCAGTGACATGTTAACTCATGTTAAGGCCCCGTCCACACGGAGACGCGGATCACTGCATCCGCACACATTTCTTATCGGATTGGCGTTCCGTCCACACTGATCCGGCGATTTGGGAGACTGAATCCGCTCTCTTTTGATACCGGGTCCTAAAGTGGATAGATCTGAATCCGACACCCTTGCGGACTCGTGTGGACGGCCAATCCGTATATTTTTTTGTTTACCGATGATGTCATCACATCACGTGTCGGCTGCGTCACAGTAACAGCAACAGTGTTGCCAGATTGTACTGAAGATTCCAGCGCAGCTACAGCTTAAAACCCTCCAATTTAAAAAAATACCAGCCCAAAGTGCGTACTCTTATAAATAATGAAAAATATTGAGCGATTTTATGCATCAAAAACCATCCCAAATTTGATCAACCAGCCCAATGCATTTTTTCCCGATCGGACGTGACAAAAAGGTAACTAGCAATCTGGCAACACTGAACAGCAACAACAATGCGCATGCTCAAGGTCGTCTTCTCTGTGTATAGTGTATTATCTGTGGCAGAATTACAGCGCCCCATACTGGTCTGGCATATAAACTACACCGGATTCAGTCGGTTTCAGTGGTATCGTGTGGACGCTGATATTTTTTTTTGAACGAGGAAAAAAAAGATCGGATAGGGAACGCGCCGGCATCGTGTGGACGTGGCCTAAATCTCACAAGCGACCTACGAATTAACAAAATCTTGCTAGCAACATGCTAGATCACGCAAATTCTCACTAGTGACATGCTAGATCATGCTAAATCTTGATAGCAACTTGTTAATTAACAATAAATCTTGCTACCAATATGCTAATTCAGCTAATTCTTGCCAGCAACATGCTTATTTATGTTAAATGTTGCTAATGACTTCGGAATTCATACTAAATCTTGCTATCAACAAGATAATTAACATTAAATCTTGCTAGCAAAATTGATCATTAATTGATTAAAGATTAAATTATGATCAAAGAACATAACGACACCTTAGTAACTGCCTAGAAACAACGCAAAGCAATAACTAACAAGTGTATATATGCTCAAGATCTAATTCTTTCCATCTATCTATCTGTAAACTTAAACAACTTGTTAAGCTTTTACAAATAAATTTAACTTTCACAATAGGCTTTCTCAAGCCAACTGAAGTTTATATCATAAACTTCCTCTATCTAGTTATTATTATTATTCTTCTTACCTAAAATTCTCAATGCATCTCCTCCTAGAGCTTTAAAGCTACAACCACTAAACTCTGCTCAGACTTCAGACCTGTTCTGACTTGAGTTGCTATCCCTTTTCAGACTGATCAGACTTATGATTTTTGATAAAACTGAAGATTAAAGTCATAAAATCTCCATAGACTTTCACTAATGAAGTGAAAACTGAATTTTAGATAGAGCGTCCACTCCATCTGTTGGTAACATCACAACATTACACCTGATATATAATACATTTCAATACAGTATGTGTGAACATGTCCATTCCAATGGGCATGCATTTTATTTTTTTAAATCCTGAAAAAAAACTTGCAGGTCTACAATCGATTTTTTACTTTAATTAGTAAGTTAAATCTCTCTATTTTACATTCATAATATCACAAAATTACACCCCTGTCAGTGAGAGCACTGAAGTTTGAACGAATCAGAGCGCTGCAATTCAAAGCCTCAAAGCTTTTCAAAGACGCCATTACTGCTGGAGAGAGAGATCATAATCTCCTAAAATAGATTTATGTGAGAGAGTTTATGATCAAACGGAAATTGTTTCCGATTATCAAGTAACCGCTGCAGCGTGTTTCCTTGAAGATTTATGCACTTATATGGCCAAATTCTGACTCTCATTCGTCTTTACTCGGCAACGGAGTACATTACTATGGGGAAGGTAAGTGAAGTTTAAACGCGCGTCCTCCTGGACTCGCGCCAACGCATAACCGTCTAAGCACCTACGTTTATTTATAGCGCTCATTTATGTACTTTATTGCCGAATTCTGACTCTCGCTCGTGTGTTCATGGGGAAGACACATGTAAAAAGGCTTCCCTGAGCAGCGCGCGCGCTGACTCTCTTCAAATGCAGCGTCTAACAGTCAAAGTTATTTATAACTAATTCTTGAGTATATAGTTACATTGTGTTAATTCTTTTATCTGCTTTTAACTAAAGTCTGACTCCTGTTCTCGAGTTCAAACGCGCTTCCTGAGCAGATTCGCTGATAGATCGATGTTTTGTGAACACTTAAACAATAAATGAAATAAGGTATTTAAAAGGATGCAAAAACGATGGCAGATCGATTCAAACTGTAAACTGCTTGAGATTAAAAAAAACTGCATTACTCTGCTGCATTACATGAGCAGGAATTATTTAAAAAATACTAATATTTAAGTTATTTTGTTTCCCATGGAGGAAGGCTTTATACAAATATTACATTGCGTTGATTCCTTTATCTGCTATAATTGCCGTGTTGAACTGAAGTCTGACATGGCAGATCGAGTCAATCTGAAAACTGCTTGAGATTAGAAAAAACTGCATTACTCTCCTCATTGTACTTTAGCAGGAATTATTTTAAAAATACTAATATTTAAGTTTGTTTCCCATGAAGGAAGGATTTACATATACATCTAAAAAGTATGTATTAGAGGCTCCATATACGCGCGTCCTCCCGCATTCGCGCGTCCACGCCTAAGCGCCTACGTTTATTTATAGCGCGTAAATTTATTCACACACATACATGCATATCTATCTATGTCACAAGGCGCAGGATCGTGTGCGATGCGGAGCATACGCGGAGCCAGAAATGCAAGTAAACACTTTATTCAATAACAAAAACAAAAGCACGCGATGGTGCAAACTCAACAGAAATAACATCCACACACGACTAGGGAACATAACATTAACAATCGACAACAGGGGAGTGAACATGGAGAACTTAAATACTGACTATGATTAACAGAAACACAAAACACCTGTGACTGATAAGTGCTAATGGGAACTGGGTGAGGTGAGATCAGGAACGGGGAACATGTGACACAGACAAGGTAAACTAAGAGTCCAGGGTGAAAACTAACATAAACGTGACAATCTACATCTATATTGTAAATATAAAGGGCTCCATATACATGCAGTGTAACTGCTGTCTGTTTTGAAAGTGGTAAGACTACATAAATAATGCTTAATTACATCTTTAAAATAGAAATAAAACAAAGTATTATTCACAGTATCACAGTACCATTTATTTATATATATATATATACACACACATCTATTTAGTATATATAAAAGGCTACATATAGTGTAACTGTGGTGTAACTGCAGTCTCTTTTGAAAGTGATTAGCCTATATTAATAATGCTTAATTACAGCTTTAAAATAGAAATAAAACAAAGTATTATTCACAGTATCATATATATATATATATATATATATATATACACACACACACACACCTCTATACATATTATATATATATATATATACACATACACATCTATTTAGTATATATATATATATATATATATATATATACACATACACATCTATTTAGTATATATAAAAGGCTACATATACATGCAGTGTAACTGCAGTCTCTTTTGAAAGTGATTAGCCTATACTAATAATGCTTAATTACAGCTTTAAAATAGAAATTAAACAAAGTATTTTTCGCATTAGTGAAAACTGACCGTTAAAAGCCAAGGATGTAATTAAACCGTAAACATTTTTTTAAACTAATTACAATTTTCCAACACTTTGGGGATCAAAAAGCATAATTATAACTTATTTTTAAGTTTAAACTCTCAAAACTTTTTAAGCTAATTAACGATAAATCTTGCTAACAATATGCTAATTCAGCAAATTCTTGCCAGCAACATGCTTATTTATGTTAAATCTTGCTAATGACTTCAGAATTCATACTAAATCTTGCTAGCAACAAGATAATTAACATTAAATCTTGCTAGCAAAATTGATCATCAATTGATTAAAGATTAAATTATGATCAAAGAACATAACGACACCTTAGTAACTGCCTAGAAACAACGCAAGGCAATAACTAACAAGAGTATATATGCTCAAGATCTAATTCTTTCCATCTATCCATCTGTAAACTTTCAAAACTTTTTAAGCTTTTACAAATAAATTTAACTTTCAGGCTAGGCTTTCTCAAGCCAACTGAAGTTTATATCATAAACTTCCTCTATCTAGTTATTATTTTTCTTCTTACCTAAAATTCTCAAAGAATCTCCTCCTAGAGCTTTAAAGCTACAACCACTAAACTCTGCTCAGACTTCAGACCTGTTCTGACTTGAGTTGCTATATCGTTTCTAAGGGATCGGGGGTACGGTGTTTGCCCCAGGGGCGCTAAAAGAGCCGAAAAATCCCATTGACTTAACATTGCGACGAACTTTGACGATTAATAACTCGGAGCGAGGAATTTGTAAAAAGATGAAACTCGCCACATTTGAAGAGGGTGACAGCCTCTGTAAGAACATACCACACAATGGGGTGAAAGTTGCAGCCCTGGGGTGCTAGAGCTGCCCAAATTTGCCCCATAGAGATGAATGGGGAAGGCCGTCCCATGAAACACCATCTACTATGGCAAAATGCATAGGGATTTTTAATTGAACATAGCTCTGCAGCACAGCGTCACAGAGACAAGGGGGAGGGCTCATTTTACTCAGGCGACCAATGAGTGTCTCAGGATCACAGTGAAGCTATTAAGCCACGCCCTAGAAACCATTTAGAGCACCTTAGCAACCCATCCCAAACTGGCAAACTGCCAATCACCAATGTTTTCAACACTTCCTAGCCACGCCCTAGCAACCATTATCGAGCACCTTAGCAACCAAATGCAAAGCGAGATATCTTCAGTTCTGAATCTCGTAGAGGCGTTGTGGTTGGTTTATATCGTTCATACTGACAAGCAGCCTTTGAAGTGACATCAATGGCAGAGGCTTAGCCACTCCTTAGCAACCAAACAAAGTACCCTAGCAACCGTTTAGCCAGACCTATATCTCTGCATCAGAAAGTCGTAGAGACATGGGGGTTGGGTCTATTGACTCATGCTAGCAAAATGGACTTCCAACATGCTACACATGCTAGCAGTGAACAGCTACATGCTAATAGTGATTAGCTAAATGTTAAATTGTGCTAAGAATGACACAGAAACTACCCACAACACCTCACAACTACCTAGTAACATCCTAGCAACAACTCTGGATACCCTAGCAACTGCCTAGCAACCACCTAGCAACACCCTAGTGACCACCACGGTTACCCTAGCAACCGCCTAGCAACACCCTAACGACCACTCAGGATACCCTAGCAACTGATTGGCAACGCCCTAGCAACCACTCTGGTTACCCTAGCAACCGCCTAGCAACCACTCTGGTTACCCTAGTAACTGCCTAGCAACACCCTAGCAACCACCCTGGATTCCCACGCAACACCCTAGCAACCCCCTATCAACCACTCTGGTTACCCTAGCAACCACCTAGCAAAATAATATATATAGAAATACTAATCCCCAATTACTAATACTGATCCCCAATGGTCAGTTTTCACTAATGTGAATAATACTTTTTATTCTTAATAATACTTTTTAGTATATCCATATTGCAATGGATATACATTTTTGAAAAAATCCTGAAAAAAGACTTGCAGGTCTACAATCGATTTTTTACTTTAATTAGTAAGTTTAATCCCTCTATGTTACATACCAACTATGAAATACTGGCAAACATATCAAAGATTGCAAATATAACTGTAGAAAATGCTGCTTACTTCTGTGTGTGGGAAACAGCGCCATTCACTGACCAACTGAATCATCTGTAATCTCCAAATAAATCTTGTTAGCGACATGTTTTAAAGTTTAAACTCTCAAAATTCTCAAAGCTGTTACAACTAGTTTAAACTTTCAGGCTAGGCTTTCTCAAGCCAACTGAAGTTTATAAAATAAACTTCCTCTATCTAGTTATGTTCTGTTGTTATTTGAGTATATAAAGGTAAAAAAAAAAACATTTGGGTCACCCATATATCTATGGGCTCTTTTTACTGACTGTGGTGACGTGTTTTTTATATATATTATTTATATATTTATAACACTATAATTTATATTATATTTCAATACATAGAATTACAGCAACAACAACAAAAGTTAATACTGTGGTGATGTTTCTAATACAACAGCTGTGGGACTGACGGTAAAGTTTACATCTTTTTCTCTTCTGGCAAAAAATATATTTAACGTAGTCTCTTATAAAATGCCTCATTCATTCATTATTTAATTTTGAAAAGTAGCTTTAAATGGAGTTTGATATGAAACTGTCATTGAGAGATATTATCTGAAAGCCGCTGCAGGACATCTTTAAAGAATTAAACATTTTATTCGTGGACACTTTGGGGACAATTTTACAATAAGTTTTCTATGAAAAATATTAAAACCTTTTTTGAACATTTATTCTATTGACTTATATGAACACTAAGGACATAGAAATGAAAGTTACTGTTTTCTATAGCCAATTTCTCGGGCAAATGACATCACAACATTGAAACATACAGGTTCCATGTCATTAGTAGTTTTTTTGTTTTTTAATTCACATGACCAGTTGCAAAGATCATTAATCATTTTAATTTCTCAGAAGCATCGCAGACTTCCAGTTTGTTGCTCACACTCTCCTATTTAGTAATACTTTAATTCTGTTGAAGTGCGCCTTTTTACTGATGAGAAGTATTTAACCTGTGTAGGGGATTTACAGTTAAGACCCGAGGACCAGATATGTTGAATGAAGACCAGGAGTCAGAAGTGCAGTCAATAGAAGAAATTTTAATGAAGTTTAGTTTGCAGTTTCATCAGCAGAAGCCAGCTTCAGGTCTCACAAGGAGTTTGTAGGCCGCCCCACATACAATAACATTGTTACAGCAATTATACTCTAACAGAGGGTGCTAACTACGTCAACGATGACGGTTAAATGATTCTGATTGGCTAAGAAAGAAAGAAAGAAAGAAAGAAAAACAAAACTAGTAATTTTCCACACAAGAGCAGACAGTCTGAAGCACATCTTCATTGATCACGTGGTTGACGGGTTAGTGACGTGTCTTGTCGAGAACAACAAGTCATTCCGTCTCCTGATGGTGCCAGTTAATCATCTCACCAATACAGACCATATTAACACACACACACACACACACACACACACACACACACACACACACACACACACACACACACACACACACACACACAGCTTCTCCAAGGCTGAACTCGGCTCAGGCTCCAACTCTCAACAGAAACAGTACCCAAAACATTCTGATAACATGTTCTATCTGTTGAGATGTGCAGACAATATTCATCCTTACTCGATGGAAAAATACAGAAGAGTTAAGAAAGGTTCTAACTAATAAAAACCCCTAACTTGATTATAAATCACTCTTTACAAATCATTCAAATAAGAAAGGGAAAAGAACATATGAAAAATAAAACAAAGAAACATATGAAAATTAAGACAAAGAAAAGAATATAGGTACAAATAAGAAAAATTAAAATATATATATACAAGCGGCAATGGATTTCCAAATAGTATCTTTCACCTGCAGTGAAAACAGTTAAAGCCTATTAGTTCAGAATATCTTGACAACTAAAACGTTTGATCATGATGGTGAATGAAGGAAATGTTTGTCCCCAATATGTGACTAATATGTGAAATACCAATGTGATGTCATGGTAAACAGGTCATGGATCCCCAATCGTCAACACAAGAAACCTGAGGCTGAGAGAAACACCAGATCTGTGTGAGACTTTTAAGTGTATTCTACAATGACTCCTAAAGCTAAAACTCCTGGTGTGAGAGTGAGTAGATACATTCTGATTTAGGATCTCACACTCTTTGCGATGGACACTCGGTGTCGTCTTGCCACATGATGTGGGTTTTAATATCACACGAAACTTGCACTCGCCATCCTGTCATATAGGGAATAAAGCATAAAGATGACCACCATACATGTAGGAGACGTTTAAATATTTTTCATCAAGCTCTTTCAGGCAGATTTATATAAACATGATGAAGGTTTAACATTTGAACTCAATAACTTATAGTTTTTGAAATGGAGGCAAAATCAAGGTGTTTGGTTTTTCCATATTTCATATTGGCTTCTTTTATTGCCTTGTCAATAATTTGAATCTCACGTTGGGTTAGTCGATGTGGCAGGCGGGGCGTGGTCTAGAGGCTGCTGCAGGCGGAGGAGGAGTCTTGGGAGGGCTAATGGTTAAGGAAACACGCCTCTGTTAACGAGATCTAACAGGTGTATTCATTTTGCAGTGACTCGAGAGACGGGATAAAAGCCGGGCCCAGAGAGAGAGAAGTGGGCGATTGTGGCAACACACCAGAGAATGCTGAAAAGCCTCTGTTTGAGTTTGGGTGCAGTTTAATGATATTTGGAGTTGTTGCTGGAAGCCCAATAAAAACGCCTAAACCCTCTGCAGTCTGAGTGTGATCCTGAACCAACGACTGAAAAATTGTCACAGTCGATCATATCTTTTATTTCCCTCCGTCGACTCCAGCAGTAACAGAGCGCTAATCAGTAAGAGTAAAGCACGCATCTTGCTCAGTAACTGATATTCTGCGCTGTTTGACTGATCTTAGTCAGGACCAGTAACTGGTGTCACGTCTATATAGACCACGACAGCTGTGATTGGTCTACTTCAACCAGAGGCCCCCCCCCACCATCATGAAGATAGGGCTTTCTGCAGAAAATCAGCATCTAATCACATCTAAATTCTAATCAAATTTCTGTGAATTTAATATTATCAGTTGTAGCAACAGTGTCTGAACATGTACTCAATAAGAAATAACGTAGATTAAGTATTTTAAATTATTTTAAAATGTTTTAAATGCTTTCATGTGGCTGAAACAACAGAGTGTGGTTCGATTCCCATAATCAACGTAACCCAAGATTCTTTTCATAAACCTAAAAATATGACTTCTGTGAACAACACTTTGTAAGTTCATCCAAAAAGCAGTTCAATTTATTCAATTTATTATTTTGAGTTGTCAATTTCATTTACAACCTTCCCTCCCATAGTGAAAAGCAAATAAAAGTAAACATTTGTACTACTACTAATAATAATTGTTATTAATTAATGCCTACTGAGTAAATTTTTTTTTTTACGGTAATAATAAAAAAATATTATTACTAGTATTAGTAATGGTAGTAGTTGTAGTTTATTGTGCATAACATAACTTTTTAATGCTGGAGAAGCAGTATAGTCTTAGTCCGTATAGTCTTAACAGACAGAGAGCCAGATGATCTGGCTATAAGCCACTTCCACACGCAGTTCAACTGTGCAGCAAAATCCATAAATACAGCTAGAATTAAACAGTCAGCAATGTTGATAACTGACAAAGAAAAGGTATCAGTGTCTCTTTTTTTCCTAATCAACCAATATTGAGTAAAGATCAGCAATCATCAAAAACCAACTAAGCGCAAATCAGCCATATTTCCTCTGGAAGAGAGAAAAAAGGAAAACTTCTTTGGAATTAGTTATTAAATAATTTGTTGAAGTCACTTGAAATTTGTTACCGTGCTACAATTTACATTTATGCATTTTGCAAACACTTTTAAGAGACTAGCATTTCATTCAAGAAACACATTGACATTCTAATCAGTTCTTGCTTTTCCTGGGAATCGAACCACACTTTGCTGTTTGAGTTACAGGAAAGCATTTAAAATATTTTAAAATAATTTAAAATACTTAATATATATTTTTTCTGATTGAGTCCATGTTCAGATACTGTTGCTACGACTGATAATATTCAATTCACAGAAATCTGATTAGAATTTAGATGTGATCAGATGTAGATTTTTTTCAGAAAGCCCTATCTTCATGATGGTGTGGGGGGGGGGGGGGGGGGCTCTGGTTAAAGTAGACACAGCTGTCGTGGTCTATATAGACGTGACACCAGTTACTAAAAAAAACTAAATAAATAATATTAATAATCAAAACCAGGTGTTACGGTATATCCACTATTTTCATTAGTTACATTTTAAATTCAAATTCAGTGCATTTAAATATAAATTTGATATGTCGGGTGTTACTTTAAATCCGCTAAAATTCTTGACAGTAGAGCGGAAGAGGTCAGGTGGACGGAAGAGGTCAGAGACTAACTTGTCATTGGTTTCTTTGTGATTTTCCTCTTTGGTTTAATAATGAGGTTTATCAATTTGAGTAAAATGAGACCTGTGGTGAACATAACTTGACGGTACTTTGATGTTTTGATCTACAATGTAAACTGCACACACTCAGCCCGAACTGTTTTATCTAGTTACTTGTTTAAAACATACATGTTTTCATATGGGTTTGTAATTCACACTGTAGAACAAAACATCATGTATCGTCAAGTTATGTTTACCACTGGCTTTATTTTACTCAGAAATGATAAAATTCCGTAGGACAATATTGTATGGAACCAGTGAGTGGAGATTTGACATCATTCGTGCACCGCTCTGAATCTACAGAACTTTGAATATGGATCACTTTTCACTTTTAAATGGGTGCAACAGTTCAGAAGACTTGTTTTGGTCTTTTTAGTTTAAGTCCAATAAATGTTCAAAAGAATTTTGCGGTTGAATTGCAAATGTAATGTTGACTGGAGCACTAAAGCCTGTATGTTCAATTTATATAAAAATACTATACATGCAGATCATGAAATAAAGGGTTGTGTTTTCCTTTGTGTTTTGTGTGATTGATTAACACCAGTTAATAATTTTATGAAACTCAATTTAAAAAGTATTAAGTAAAATATTAACTAATTAAAAAACAATGTCTAATTATGATTCCTACACTGTAAAAAGTTAAGCCAATACAAAAAAATAAAAATCTGAGTACTATTTTCCCCAAGCTTTTTCTTGTTTACTCAGCTTTTATAAATAACAGTTATTCTGGCTGAAATTAAGTTGTAAATCATACAATAAATGTTTAGTTGTGTCAACTTAAGATTGTTAGTGTTCTGGAGAACAAACCTTTTTAAGTTGGGCCAATTCAACTTTTTTATCTGTAGAACTCAATGTCTGAAGTTGAGTGAACAAAAAATGCCATTGAAAATTGGTAAAAAGTAATATGTTACGACTGGAAACTACAATAAGATTGCCAGAGTCAAAAACTGAAGACAGTGAGTCAATGTCACAAAAAACATTTATTCCAAACGTTTCCACAAATACGTTGAAGGCAATTAAAAGTAGTTTCAATTAGCTTTCATCATGGACAAGAATTTATTTTTCATATTGAGTCCATGTTCAGACACTGTTGCTACAATTGATAACATTCAATCCACTAAAATTTACTATACAAAAGTAATAAAAAAAACCTAATCTACATATTAAGTGTAACCACAATCTATCAAAATGAGTGTTTATATCTTTAAATATTTATAATTAACGTGACAGATGTTTGTGACAAATACGGCATCTTTTTAAACCCCGAAAATCAGATGTGCACCAAGACGTCTGATGAAGATTTTTTGAGTACAAACATTGTGATAATCTCAAAGGTCATACTTAAATGTAGTTTGGACCGTGTTTTGTCCGATTTTGTGTGGATTCTATATAGATGAGTGTTTACCGCAGCTTGTGCACTGAAAGTTCAGAATCACTCGGCACAAATGAACACTGGTATACGTGGGCCTGAGTGCCAGTGCTGGAGCCTGTAGTGTCTCAGCAGCAGATTTTGACTGGAGCAGGTGTATTTACAGTGTCTACACTGCATGAAGTGTGCTCTCAAAGTAGATCTACTGAAGAAAAAACACAAATGAGAATGATCAGGTGAATAAAAGGCAAATTAATAAATTAGACAATGAATGTTATTCCTATAGTTTTTGGGAACTGCTGCACAACCATTTTCTATAATCAGTATCTCCTCAGAACTTTCCATCAATCACTCTTCTACTGTTAGTGCGATTAATCAGAATTCTCAGTCGCTCTCTGTACTGTCTTAACAGACAGAGAGCCAGATGATCTGGCTATAAGCCACTTCCACACGCAGTTCAACTGTGCAGCAAAATCCATAAATACAGCTAGAATTAAACAGTCAGCAATGTTGATAGCTTACAAAGAAAAGGTATCAGTGTCTCTATTTTTCCTAATCAACCAATATTGAGTAAAGATCAGCAATCATCAAAAACCAACTAAGCGCAAATCAGCCATATTTCCTCTGGAAGAGAGAAAAAAGGAAATCTTCTTTGGAATTAGTTATTAAATAATTTGTTGAAGTCACTTGAAATGTGTTACCGTGCCAAAATTTACATTTATACATTTTGCAAACACTTTTAAGAGACTAGCATTTCATTCAAGAAACACATTGACATTCTAATCAGTTCTTGCTTTTCCTGGGAATCGAACCACACTTTGCTGTTTGAGTTACAGGAAAGCATTTAAAATATTTTAAAATTATTTAAAATACTTAATATATTATTTCTGATTGAGTTCATGTTCAGATACTGTTGCTACGACTGATAATATTCAATTCACAGAAATCTGATTAGAATTTAGATGTGATCAGATGTAGATTTTTGCAGAAAGCCCTATCTTCATGATGGTGGTGGTGGGGGGGGGGGGGGGGGGGGGGCTCTGGTTAAAGTAGACCAATCACAGCTGTCGTGGTCTATATAGACGTGACACCAGTTACTGGTCCTGACTAAGATCAGTCAAACAGCACAGAATATCAGTTACTGAGCAAGATGCGTGCTTTACTCTTACTGATTAGCGCTCTGTTACTGCTGGAGTCGACGGAGGGAAACCAAAGATATGATCAACTAAGCCAACATGAGACTCAAATTATTGACAAGGCAATAAAAGAAGCCAATATGAAATATGGAAAAACCAAACACCTTGATGTTGCCTCCATTTCAAAAACTGTAAGTTATTGAGTTCAAATGTTAAACCTTCATCATTTTACTGTAATTTGTTTTGATTGTTTGTTTTCAGTTTTTATATATCTGCCTGAAAGAGCTTGATGAAAAATATTTAAACGTCTCCTACATGTATGGTTGTCATCTTTATGTTTTATTCCCTATATGACAGGATGACAAGTGCAAGTTTCGTGTGATATTAAAACCCACATCATGTGGCAAGACGACACCGAGTGTCCATCGCAAAGAGTGTGAGATCCTAAATCAGAATGTAAGTAATTGCTCACTCTCACACAAGGATCTTGATTGTCTAAATGTCTATAAAAGTCATTGTAGAATACACTTAAAAACAAAAAGAGATTGAGAAAAGCTTACAGTTTCACACAGATCTGGTGTTTTTCTCAGCCTCAGGTTTCTTGTGTTGACGATTGTGGATCCATGACCTGTTCTCTTCTCAGAAAATCAACATTGGTATTTTACATATTAGTCACATATTGGGGACAAACACCTTCATTCACCATCATGATCAAACTTTTTAAATGTGAAGATATTCCTGCACTAAAAGACTTTAACTGTTGTCATTGCAGGTTAAACACTTCTCAGTGAGAAGGCGCGCTTCGCCAGGAGAATTTTACTAAAAAT
Source organism: Rhodeus uyekii (assembly GCA_037043235.1). Lineage (NCBI taxonomy): Eukaryota > Metazoa > Chordata > Actinopteri > Cypriniformes > Acheilognathidae > Rhodeus > Rhodeus uyekii. Next base: position 1,699,865 of record JAWRVZ010000024.1, on the reverse strand, counting down.
GAGAATGAGAGCAACAAACTGGAAGTCTGAGATGCTTCAGAGAAATTAAAACAATCAAGAATCTTTGCAACTGGTCAAGCGAATTATAAAACAAAATAAAACTACTACTACTAAAAAAAATATAATAATAAAAAGTAATCATAACCAGGTGTTACGGTACGGAAATAAATTCACTATTTTCATTAATTACATTTTACATGCACTGAATTTCCATGAAATGTCTTTATCTACGTACAAATACTACAGCCAATCAGAGTGATTGTTCACAAATGAATTACATATTCAAGTTGAGACAGAAATAAGATTTTGAGAATAACCACTCTGATTGGCCTTAGTAATATTTTTAAATCAATAGAGACATTTCACGGAAATTCAGTGCATTTAAATATAAATTTGATATGTCTGGTGTTACTTTAAATCCGCTAAAATTCTTGACAGTAGAGCGGTGGACGGATGAGGTCAGAGACTAATTTGTCATTGGGGATTTTCCTCTTTGGTTTAATAATGAGGTTTATCAATTTGAGTAAAATGAGACCTGTGGTGAACATAACTTGACGGTACTTTGATGTTTTGATCTACAATGTAAACTGCACACACTCAGCCCGAACTGTTTTATCTAGTTACTTGTTTAAAACATACATGTTTTCATATGGGTTTGTAATTCACACTGTAGAACAAAACATCATGTATCGTCAAGTTATGTTTACCACTGGCTTTATTTTACTCAGAAATGATAAAATTCCGTAGGACAATATTGTATGGAACCAGTGAGTGGAGATTTGACATCATTCGTGCACCGCTCTGAATCTACAGAACTTTGAATATGGATCACTTTTCACTTTTAAATGGGTGCAACAGTTCAGAAGACTTGTTTTGGTCTTTTTAGTTTAAGTCCAATAAATGTTCAAAAGAATTTTGCGGTTGAATTGCAAATGTAATGTTGACTGGAGCACTAAAGCCTGTATGTTCAATTTATATAAAAATACTATACATGCAGATCATGAAATAAAGGGTTGTGTTTTCCTTTGTGTTTTGTGTGATTGATCACCAGTTAATAATTTTATTAAGCTCAATAAAAAAAAAAATTAAGTAAAATATTAACTAATTAAAAAGCAATGTCTAATTATGATTCCTACACTGAAAAAAGTTAAGCCAGTTCAAAAAAATTATTGTACTAATTTTCCCCAGTTTTTCGAAGAAAAACTTCTTTGGAATTAGTTATTAAATAATTAGTTGAAGCCACTTGAAATTTGTTACAGTGCTACAATTTACATTTACATTGATGCATTTGGCAAACGCTTTTAAGAAACTAACATTGCATTCTAGAAACACATTGACATTCTAATCAGTTCTTGCTTTTCATGGGAATCGAACTACACTCGACTATTTGAGCTACAGGAAAGCATTTAATTTTTTTTTAATATCTTATAATATTTATTTAAAATATTATTTCTGATTGAGTCCATGTTCAGATACTGTTGCTACGACTGATAATATTCAATTCACAGAAATCTGATTAGAATTTAGATGTGATCTGATGTAGAATTTTCTGCAGAAAGTCCTATCTTCATGATGGTGGGGGGGGGGGCCTCTGGTTAAAGTAGACCAATCACAGCTGTCGTGGTCTATATAGACGTGACACCAGTTACTGGTCCTGACTAAGATCAGTCAAACAGCGCAGAATATCAGTTACTGAGCAAGATGCGTGCTTTACTCTTACTGATTAGCGCTCTGTTACTGCTGGAGTCGACGGAGGGAAATAAAAGATATGATCGACTAACCCAACGTGAGACTCAAATTATTGACAAGGCAATAAAAGAAGCCAATATGAAATATGGAAAAACCAAACACCTTGATGTTGCCTCCATTTCAAAAACTGTAAGTTATTCATAACCTTTAAGTTACTTCATCATTTTACTGTGATTTGTTTTGATTGTTTGTTTTCTGTTTTTATATATCTGCCTGAAAGAGCTTGATGAAAAATATTTAAACGTCTCCTACATGTATGGTTGTCATCTTTGTTTTATTCCCTATATGACAGGATGACGAGTGCAAGTTTCGTGTGATATTAAAACCCACATCATGTGGCAAGACGACACCGAGTGTCCATCACAAAGAGTGTGAGATCCTAAATCAGAGTGTAAGTAATTGCTCACTCTCACACAAGGATCTTGATTGTCTAAATGTCTATAAAAATCATTGTAGAATACACTTAAAAACAAAAAGGGATTGAGAAAAGCTTACAGTTTCACACAGATCTGGTGTTTTTCTCAGACTCAGGTTTCATGTGTTGACGATTGTGGATCCATGACCTGTTCTCTTCACAGAAAATCAACATTGGTATTTCACATATTAGTCACATATTGGGGACAAACACCTTCATTCACCATCATGATCAAATTTTTTAGTTGTCAAGATATTTCTGCACTAAAAGGCTTAACTGTTGTCATTGCAGGTTAAACACTTCTCATCAGTGAGAAGGCGCGCTTCGCCAGAATTTAAGCATTACTAAAAAGGAGAATGAGAGCAACAAACTGGAAGTCTGAGATGCTTCTGAGAAATTAAAATGATTAGTGATCTTTTCAACTGTCATGTGAATTATAAAACAAAATAAAACGACTAAAAAATAATAATATTATTAATAATCATTTCCAGGTATTACGGTATGAAAATATATCCACTATTTTCATTAGTTACATTTTAAATGCACTGAATTTCCATGAAATGTCTACTTACAAATATTACCACAGCCAATTAGAGTGATTGTTCACAAATTAATTAATGTAATGTAATGTAAACTGCACACACTCACACCCCGAACGGTCTTATCTAGTCACTTGTTTAAAACATACGTTTTCAGAACTGCTTAAAAATTCACGTTTTCGTATGGGTTTGTAATTCATACTGTAGAAAAAAACATAATGTATTGTCAAGATATGTTTAGCACTGGCTTTATTTTACTCATAAATTATAAAATCCCAACTTTTTGGTCTTTTTAGTTTGTCCAATAAATGTTCAAATTAATTTGTGGTTGTATTGCAAATGTAATGTTGACTGGAGCACTAAAGCCTGTATGTTCAATTTGTATAAAAATACTATACATGCAGATCATTAAATAAAGGGTTGTGTTTTCCTTTGCGTTTTTGTGTGATTGATTAACACCAGTTAATAATTGTATTATACTCATTAAAAAGTATTAAGTAAAATATTAACTAATTAAAAAGCAATGTCTAATTATGATTCCTACACTGTAAAAAGTTAAGCCAGTACAATGTTTTGGTTTAAATCAGGGTACTAATTTCCCCAAGCTTTTTCTTGTTTACTCAACGTTTGTAAATAACAGTTATTCAGATTTAAATAAGTTGTAAGTCTTACAAAACAAATTAATTGAGTCAACTTAAGATTGTTAGTATTCTGGAGAAAAAAACCTTTTTAAGTTGGGCCAATTCAACTTTTTTATCTGTAGAACTCAATGTCTGAAGTTGAGTGAACAAAAAATGCCATTAGAAATTGGTAAAAAGTAATATGTTACGACTGGAAACTACAATAAGATTGCCAGAGTCAAAAACTGAAGACAGTGAGTCAATGTCACAAAAAACATTTATTCCAAACGTTTCCACAAATACGTTGAAGGCAATTAAAAGTAATTTCAATTAGCTTTCATCATGACAAGAATTTATTTTTCATATTGAGTCCATGTTAAGACACTGTTGCTACAATTGATAACATTCAATCCACTAAAATTTACTATACAAAAATGTAAAAAAAAAAAAAATAATAATAATCTACATATTAAGTGTAACCACAATCTTACAAAATGAGTATTTAAATCTTTAAATATTTATAATTAATGTGACAGATGTTTGTGACAAATACAGCATCTTTTTGAGAACCCGAAAATCAGATGTGCACCAAGACGTCTGATGAAGATTTGTCAGTGTTTTGTCAGATTTTGTGTGGATTCTATAAAGATGAGTGTTTAACACAGCTTGTGCACTGAAAGTGCAGAATCACTCGGTACAGGCTCAACACTGGTAGACGTGAGCCTGAGTGCCAGTGCTGGAGCCTGTAATTTCAAAAGATTGCGAAAACATAAATTACAATTTTGTTTTTGTTTTTTACGTAGACATTTTTTGTGTATTTATATATTATTGTTGCTATTAAAATGATTTATTTCCCTCAGACTGACAGCAGTCATACTATCACACTGATACACTCAGGTCTTCGCAGACTCCCCTGTAACTCAAGGAGTGCTATACAATATCAGACTTGTCTGGTTGGTTTTCAATATTCAATATCATATTTCAATATGATTCATCCAATATTTTCATTGAACACTTTTTTGAAATATGTGGTTATAAAGGTACTAACATGGTTTCCATGCGTTTTCATCAAGCATTTCCATCAGGTTAGCACATGTTCTGTGTTTATGTTTTTTTGTGTGTGTCATTTTTCATGAAAAGTATTTCATTTGTAGGACAGTAATTCAGAGGAAACTTACACAAGACGAATGAAACTGGGTTTTCTTGAAGTCACGGAGGACGATCTCTCATCCTGGAGGAAACTGTAGTCGTGGAGGACCTGCTGACTTTCCCACTGCTTTCCTGATACTCTTCCTGATACGGACTTCTCTATTTGCTGAACATTGACTATCCAAAAGGACTAAAATACACATTTGAGGCAATGCAGAACATCTTTTTGGGATTGGGTGAAAAGTGCAGCAACAGAGTTTAGTCCCTGAGGAATATATTTTTTTACTGTGTAGGGAGTTTAAGATGCTTTTAGTGTGTTCAGATGTTTAGAGATTGTTAGGATGTTACTGTATATTGTGTAATGGTGATTTTAATTTTTTTAATTTTTTTATTAATTTATGTTTTACAGGTTACATGTCATTAGTAGTTTTATTTTGTTTTATAATTTACATGACCAGTTCCAAAGATCATTTATCGTTTTAATTTCTCAGAAGCATCTCAGACTTCCAGTTTGTTGTTCACAATCTCCTTTTTAGTCCTTTTTGATGATTGCAGTGTTTAACCTGCAATGAGAACAGTTAAAGCCTTTTAGTGCAGGAATATCTTGACAACTAAAACGTTTGATCATGATGGTGAATGAAGGTGTTTGTCCCCAATATGTGACTAATATGTGAAATACCATTGCGATATCTTGTGTGAAGAGAACAGGTCATGGATCCACAAACGTCAACACAAGAAACCTGAGTCTGAGAAAAACACCAGATCTGTGTGAAACTTGTAAGTGTGTTCTACAATGACTCCTATAGGCATTTAGACAATCAAGATCCACGTGTGAGAGTGAGTAGATACTTACACTCTGATTTAGGATCTCACACTCTTTGCGATGGACACTCGGTGTCGTCTTGCCACATGATGTGGGTTTTAATATCACATGAAACTTGCACTTGTCATCCTGTCACATAGGGAATAAAACATAAAGATGACAACCATACATGTAGGAGACGTTTAAATATTTTTCATCAAGCTCTTTCAGGCAGATATATAAAAACTGAAAACAAAAAGAACCAAAACAAATCACAGTAAAATGAAGGTTTAACATTTGAACTCAATAACTTACAGTTTTTGGAATGGAGGCAACATCAAGGTGTTTGGTTTTTCCATATTTCATATTGGCTTCTTTTATTGCCTTGTTAATAATTTGAGTCTCATGTTGGCTTAGTTGATCATATCTTTGGTTTCCCTCCGTCGACTCCAGCAGTAACAGAGCGCTAATCAGTAAGAGTAAAGCACGCATCTTGCTCAGTAACTGATATTCTGCGCTGTTTGACTGATCTTAGTCAGGACCAGTAACTGGTGTCACGTCTATATAGACCACGACAGCTGTGATTGGTCTACTTTAACCAGAAGTCCTCCTCACCGTCATGAAGATAGGGCTTTCTGCAGAAAATTCTGATCTAATCACTAATCATTACTCTAAATGCTAATCAAATTTCTGTAAATTGAAATTTATCAGTTGTATCAACAGTGGCTCAATCAGAAATAATATATTGATTACATGATTAAATTGTAGTATAGCAATTTTATTGTATGTATGAAATCTTTAATTTGAATTTATTTAAACAAATTTAATTAACTTTCCTAGTTATAAATCTTCTGAATCCTTTCTTTATGAATTCTTGATACTTTTCATACTTTATTTTAAATGATTTTCCCTGTCATTGATTTCTTCAAGTGTATTTTCCCTTCTGACTGGATTGCATGATGTTCCATCTTATCAAAGAGCATCTGTTTGCTTCTCTGCAGGCGTGAGATAATGCAAGATCTTCCTTATTACAAGAACGTGGTGGCCTAATCAGATCTGTTATGTATATCTCTTCTAGAGTGCGTGCTTAAATGGTTGTGGGGAAAAATACCAAGAATGTTAAAAGGTACTTTCCATTTTTATACAGTATAAAATGTTTAGTTTCAGAGGACTTGGGACTTCTTTTTTGTCTCTCTTTTCATTCAGCAAATTTCTTCCTTTGGCCCTGTCTTTCTCTATATCTGATCTTCACAAATTTCATCTGTTAAATACATTACTATATGTTTCATAATCTAGTGACTATTATATTTCTATGTTGAAACTCATTTGCTATTACAAATGTAATATTTACTTGATTCATTTGTTGTCTTTATAATTAATTTTTTTTTTACATTTTACATTACATTTTACAATTGTACATTTTGCTTAATAAAATGTGTTATCCTAATTTTTAATTAGATCTCTGATATAATCATTGCTCGCCTGCCTGGATCGCACTGCATCAAGAAGACTTCTGCATAACAGGATGTGGTGAATATGGTGTCTTGACGTGGTGAAGAAAACTTTCAAAAGGAGCATTGAATAAAACCAACATAAAAGACAAAGTACCCGTAATTCTAGGATGTAATTCCCCCCCCCCCACACACACCGCACTCTGTCCCCCTTTCTCCCCCCGGTTGCGACACCCAGTTGTTACTATCCCTTTAAGCTTGATTTTCCACATAAAAAAGCGAGACTACACCAAATAATGAACCGCAAAAATAATTTGATTATAAAACTACATATGATCACATTTTAATGCATTCTACTACACTCACCTAAAGGATTATTAGGAACAGCATACTAATACTGTGTTTGACCCCTTTTCACCTTCAGAACTGCCTTAATTCTACGTGGCATTGATTCAACAAGGTGCTGAAAGCATTCTTTAGAAATGTTGACCCATATTGATAGGATAGCATCTTGCAGTTGATGGAGATTTTTGGGATGCACATCCAGGACACGAAGCTCCCATTCCACCACATCCCAAAAATGCTCTATTGGGTTGAGATCTGGTGAATGTGGGGGTCATTTTAGTTCAGTGAACTCATTGTCATGTTCAAGAAACCATTTTGAAATGATTTGAGCTTTGTGACATGGTGCATTATTCTGCTGGAAGTAGTCATCAGATGATGGGTACATGGTGGTCATAAAGGGATGGACATGGACAGAAACAATGCTCAGATAGGCCGTGGCATTTAAATGATGCCCAATTGGCACTAAGGGGCCTAAAGTATGCCAAGAAAACATCCCCCACACCATCACACCACCACCACCAGCCTGCACAGTGGTAACAAGGCATGATGGATCCATGTTCTCATTCTGTTTACGCCAAATTCTGACTCTACCATCTGAATGTCTCAACAGAAATCAAGACTCATCAGACTAGGCAACATTTTTCCAGTTTTCAACGGTCCAATTTTGATGACCTCATGCAAATTGTAGCCTCTTTTTCCTATTTGTAGTGGAGATGAGTGGTAGCCGGTGGGGTCTTCTGCTACTGTAGCCCATCCGCCTCAAGGTTGTGCGTGTTGTGGCTTCACAAATGCTTTGCTGCAGATCTCGGTTGTAACAAGTGGTTATTTCAGTCAAAGTTGCTCTTCTATCAGCTTGAATCAGTCGGCCCATTCTCCTCTGACCTCTAGCATCAACAAGGCATTTTCTCCCACAGGACTGCCGCATACTGGATGTTTTTCCCTTTTCACACCATTCTTTGTAAACCCTAGAAATGGTTGTGCGTGAAAATCCCAGTAACTGAGCAGATTGTGAAATACTCAGACTGGCCCGTCTGGCACCAACAACCATGCCACGTTCAAAATTGCTTAAATCACCTTTCTTTCCCATTCTGACATTCAGTTTGGAGTTCAGGAGATTGTCTTGACCAGGACCACACCCCTAAATGCATCGAAGCAACTGCCATGTGATTGGCTGATTGGATAATTGCATTAATGAGAAATTGAACAGGTGTTCCTAATAATCCTTTAGGTGAGTGTATATATGATGCTACTCAGTATGATTTTGTGACTGTTAACCAAAGCATTCACATCTCAGTGGTGATGTCCAGACCATTAATCAACTCCTGGTGCAGAAGACAGTGTGTGCTTGATTTAGGTGAGAGATCTGCTGGGACAGTTGCCCTCTTTGCAGATGTTGCATAGTCACACAAAGCTCACAGACACTGACTAAGACACACACACCTACGCCAAACTATAACACTGCTTGCATTAATCAGACCCCCTTCTGATTGATCAGGGGAGGATGAGCTGTTTGATCACATCCCGCCCTTCACCCTCCTCACCTTCCTCTCTCCACTGCTTTTGTCAGCTTATCTGACACATTACCGCTTTAGGGGGGCCAGGTGATGTATTATGAATCTTTTGAAGAAGAGTGCAAGGAAGAGAGATCTAAAGTTCACTCAAATTCTGCTCTGACTCCAATTTAGTATCCTATTCCGTCCTTACCTTTACATCTCTTTTTGTTTTTCCTTTCATAGCTCATATACAATAGTTATTTCAGTTCTTGAATTTGATTTTCTAGGGACTCTTTTCTAGGGATTTGCGGTCTTCATGTTCACTTGTTAATAGGAGTGATTCACCGAATCATCTCTTCGATCAGAACAGTTCATTTCTTTAGGAAAAATTCGATGAGTCATATACTCAATCGATTAACTTTTAAACTTAATTAAGGAACAAAACAAGTTTGTGAGCAATTGAATCATTCAAACTTTGTGATTTACTGAGATATTGAGGCAACCAATTAGCTAAAAACACTTAATTCAGTAAACAATCATTGAATTATATACTCAACTGATTTGTTCAAAAACAATGATTCATACAAGAACACGATTTAAAATAGACATAGTAATATTGTTTCAAAAATGTAACCTTATAGTATACCGTATGATCATGGCAGATGCTTTCACGTTTTATTCAAGGTAATCATTTCTTCAGTTGTACAGCACATTTTTAGTGGTTTGTAAAATAGTGAATTATTTCAGTCTTACTTAAAATATTGTTACATCAGCAGCTCTTCCCTTGCCCAGAAACAAATGTGCCATGATAGATAATAGCCCTTAAATTCCTTCTCCATGTTCACTCATTAAATTCAGGAAGACAAAAGGTAATTTATCACTCAGGAAATCCTGATATTGCCCATTCCAGCTCCAAGCAAAACTAGCACACATTCCCTTATTAAAACTCTGCCCAAGGGGCTGAATCTAGTTTACTTTCTGGAATTCTCTTTCTCTTCACGCAGATTGCTGGAGAGAGAAAATGGATATTAGCTTCCTTCTAACATTCCCTCTCTCTCTTTCCTTTTCCCTCTCTGTGATAGATTCATCAGAAATGAATGGAGGATAAATCTAGGTAGATACAACATAGGCAAGGGAAGTGATGGAAAAGGAAATAGTTTAAAGAGATAAGGAGGGAATTTATATGGAAAGAGGGTGTGGATAGATATAAGATCGAAAATGTAGTTTCAATCCCAAAAAAGGTAGATTTAAAAAAAGAAAAACGTGATGTATCAACAGAAAATACTAGCACATGAAAACTTTGCACATTCTGTAAAACTTCATAAGTTATGCACATGAATTGATAAATTCAACAGAACGGCATGGGAAATTTACATTTCCAGCAAATTTATGGCATGCATCAGATGTAAATAGCCAGGATTTGTTTATTTATTACACTGTAAAAATCATTCTTAGACTATATTGCTGGAAAAATAACAACATGTCCACAGTAATATAGTTATTTTATATGTTTAAATAAATATATATATAAATATCCAGGATCCAGGGCCATTGCCCCTCAATGGGCCCCTGTTGGTTCGGTCTGTTTGTGATCGCCTTTCTCATTATCTAAATTGATTTGACAAAAGATAAAAAGTCGTGACTGACAACTTTGATACATTGATTGACATGCCACTATCCTAAATCAATATTTGCTTAAATGCCTCTGTATCTCCCTATGGGCCATTCTCCTGGCCAGATGAGTCTGCTTCTGCTTGTATTGTATTAAAGGTACATATTTGTTTAATTAATTATTAAATAATACAGTATATTCATGAAAGTGTCACCGATAATTATAACCAGAATAATTATAGGCATATGTATGATAATCAATGGCATATAGTGCCGGGTAAAAGTATGCATAAGCATACTGCTAAAGTTCTGCACATTAATTTGCCATTTTAATTTAACAGTCTTTTTAAAAAGGAGAAAAAATGTTTTGGTTATCTCTCCTGGATATCTTACATATCAAACATAAATAATCCCTATTGCAATTCAGAAATATGCATAACGCACATCAGTATCATATTAAATGTATAGTTTTTGCTTTTATGGATCTCATAAATTTCCACACTTCAACAGATTATACAGCAGAGCCCTCATTTTAGGAGGACAGGGACTGCCTATACTGTTTGTTTGTGTGAGTGTGTGTGTGTTTATGTGTGTTTGTGCTCTTACAAAGCTGTGATTCATTTTTCACTGCTGCCATATTTTAATTCCCCACTGAGATAAGAATGGTCCCTGAAAGAGTCCCTGTGGAAATCACAGGAGGCAGTGGTAGGCTTGCAATTGCTTTGCACTCAGGAAAAGAGTAATGAATAATCTATTGGCACTACAGGAGGGGTGGGTTAAACGGATATTGGTTGGGGGGGGAGGGCTTGGAGACAATCACCACACACATAAGTGTGATTCCTACACATTTCACATATATTAGTTATCACTGACATTGCTTTCTAATTACCTGTGTACACACGTTTGATCCCACTGGTATTAACCTACTTTGTACAGTTCTAGTTTACCTCTATATTGTCACCAGACCTAATTTGTAGCTTCCGCAATGCTCGAACCAATAAAACTTTTATTTTACAAAAACATAAAGCTTTTGGTAAGCACAAACATAATTGTGGCAGACATAATTTTTCCTCCAAGGAAATGTTAATTGAAACATTTCGGTGTTTACTGATAGAGACGATTCGGAAATCCATTGCCGCTTGTATATTTATTCTTTTCTTTTTCTTATTTGTACATATATTCTTTTCTTTTTCTTATTTAAATTATTTGCAAAGAGTGATTTATAATCAAGTTAGGGATTTTTATTAGATAAAGCCTGTCTTTACTATTTTCCATAGAAAAAGGATGAATATTGTCTGTACTTCTCACCAGATAGAACATGTTATCAAAATGTTTTGAGTAGTCTCTCTGTTGTTCAGCCTTGGAGAAGTGTATCTGTTTATCTGTGTGTGCGTTAATATGATCTGTATTGATGAGGTGATTAACTGGCACCATAAGGAGATGGAATGACTTGTTGTTCTCGACAAGCCACGTCACAAACCCGTCAACCACGAAGATATGCTTCAGACTGTCTGCTCTTGAGTGGAAAATTACTAGTTTTGTTTATCTTTCTTTCTTTCTTAGCCAATCAGAATCATTTAACCGTCATCATTGACGTAGTTAGTACCCTTTGTTGGAGTATAACTGCTGTAACAATGTTATTGTATTTGGGGCGGCCTACGAACTGCTTGTGAGACCTGAAGCTGGCTTCTGCTGATGAAACTGCAAACTAAACTTCACTAAAATTTATTCTATTGACTGCACTTCTGACTCCTGGTCTTCATTCAACATATCTGGTCCTCGGGTCTTAAATGTGATTCCCCTACATTACGAATAGAGAGGACGTTTTTTGTGGGCGGAGCCCTAACTGATGGCAGAAAATGACAGGTCTATGGAAGCCATGGTATAAAATAATTTTAAAAGTAATTTTGAGTTCAACGATAAAGCCTAGTGACAACTAGCCCTGCTCTCCCCTACACTAATCCACAGAAATAAGAGGTTCAGCTGAAAAGAAGTGTATTCTAAAAATGTATTCCCCAGAATGTTGGATGTTAGCATTTGAATACCTATAGTCAATGTGGAAGACAGATTCCTCATGTTTAATAGCCTGTCCTTTGAGGCATTCACCTTTAATAAGCCCGGAAATAGTGTGTGGTTGGCATGAGAGGAATGTCTCAGATTAAATTCTCTGCACCTATAATAGAAACTGAATCAGATTCATGGAATTACATTTTTGATAGTGTATAATGAAGACAGACATTTCGATTAATAAATAAAAGTTATTTTCACTCATTCTATAGCTATTAAAGTCGTCAGATTCATTTCATGTTTAAATTTGTAGCAAGAAAATAACATTTCTGGATCCTGTCATGTTCAAATTTATCAGTCGAGGTCTAGACATAATATTTTAAATTTTCAGTCTCGACAACTGCCCACCACGCGTAACTCTGGCAATGCAGTGTTCTCTAAACTCAGGGCAGGGTCATGGATTTCAGTGCCAAGTTCTGAAATCAGATTGTACTTGCTCCCATCAAACAGTCATTGAATTACTTTGACGACTTCACTGTATCCCATTAGTGCCTGAAAGCAAAACCAGGGCAGAGAGGTTTCCTTCCCAAAGAGTCTTTTCTTCTGAAAGCTCCTCCGTGCCTCGGTTTGACTCCCATGTCTGGGGAGAGACCCAAGTCACGTTAGAAGTTGAGAAATATAAGTGTGAACCAAGAATAGCATATCTGCAAGAAAATGTGTCTAGAATCGTATGTCTTCCTAACAACAGATTAGTTAGCAAAATCACTGCATGGTCCTTCTGTGTAAACTTTAAGGTTTCAAACAGGTTGTAATGGAAAGCTAAATCCTGGCTCTGCTCGAGATGTTCTTTCACAATCCTCCAAATATTTGGACATTCAATCTAATCTCCATGCGTAATAAGCTGAGGGAATTAAAGAATCGAAGATGTCCGCTATCAACAAACCAAAGGATGTTTAATGTTCTTGGACAAACTCAAACTGGACTTTCTACTCAGATTACTGCCAAATTTAGTGCCCATATTGCCTGTTCCGGCGCTCCAACCCTGACAGCCCCACAGGGTAAGACTGATTATCATGAGAATAATTGAGAGAGAGGAAGAGTCAGTGCTGCTTTTAATAGAGCTGTTTCTATCTTCATACTGATAAATAATGCACAGCAGTCAGCATATTTGGATTTAACGGATGATATTGACCTTTTTGGGCAGATAGTGAGTGGGGTGTGAGACGAGGAGAGAAAGAGAAGCTGAGAGGAACGAAGGAAAGAATGAGAATGAATTAAGAGTGAGAGAGGGATGGAGAGAGACAGCCTTGAAGGCCAAGCAATCAATCATGCTGATATTGTTGATTTGCTTTGCATATTGTTATGAAACTAACAAACAAACATAGATTATAGAATGACAAAGTCAATTTAACATTGTAGAAATCAGTCATCGTTTACTTGGAAGCAGAGCAATGAAGCCTTAATCCATCATTTTGCACCACACTACATGTGATTTCACGTGAAATACAGGTTTGATGTTTTCTAGTGAGTAAACCACCATTATTTTGTCACTGTGACATATAAGTACAGCGCGTTATACAACCGTTTGAGTGAGTGCTGATATATATTATAACTGTTCCAAAAGCAGACAATTTGTTACGCCAATAGGTGACAAGTAACTATGTTTTTAATGAATCACTGAATCATGCACTGAACCAGTTTGTTTAAATCAATTAATTCCTTCGCGAACAAACTTTATTGCGGTTAATGTGGACTGGAACCCTCCATGATAGGTGAAAATCCGCGAAGTAGGATCAGCCAATCAGCAGGATACATTCACTCGTGATCTCATTCGTCGATCTCGCGCCGGGAACCAATCACGTGTCTCGTCCGGTCACGAGTGCCGTGGGTGTGTACAAAGCCTCTGAGAGAGTTTCTCTCTTTGTCTGGTATCCTGGGAAACCGTTTCTCTCGCATCACGGTGAAGCAACACTGCTTTCCGCAATACGGCTGTCGATATGGCGGTATTTTTGAATTTTATTTTTCAATAAATATTTGTGAAAAATCCGCGATTCACTGAGGCCGCGAAACTTGAACCGCGAAGTGGCGAGGGATTTCTGTATGGCTGTTTTGATTCATTCAAATGATTTGGTAAAAAAATATTAGGGTGTGAAGGGGCTGATTCCAGAATCCACTGCCACTTCAATATATATATTGATTATATATAATTATTGAGTGATTTATAAAGAAATGATTGATTTAGAATTGAAGTTTTTGCTTAAAAATATATCTAAATTACGACATATGCTCTCTAAGACAAATGCGGAAAAGTTAGTTCATGCGTTCATGAGTTCAAGGCTAGATTATTGTAATGCTCTACTAGGTGGTTGCCCTGCACGCTTAATAAACAAATTCCAGCTGGTCCAAAATGCAGCAGCTCGAGTTCTTACTAGAACCAGGAAATATGAGCATATTAGCCCAGTTCTGTCAAACCTGCACTGGCTTCCTATTAATCACCGAATACATTTTAAAATCTTGCTAATTACTTACAAAGCATTAAATGGTTTAGCTCCCCAGTACTTGAGCGATCTCCTAACACATTATAGTCCTTCACGTCTATTGCGATCCCAAAATACTGACCAGCTTATAATACCTAGAATATCAAAGTCAACTGCTGGCGGTCGATCCTTTTCCTATTTAGCTCCTAAACTCTGGAACAGTCTTCCTAATACAGTTCGGGAAGCAGACACACCCTGTCAGTTTAAATCTAGACTAAAAACACATCTTTTCAACCTGGCATACACATAACACATTATACATACATTTTTAATCCAAATCATGTAAAATGATTGTTAGGCTGCCTAATTTAGATAAGCCGGAACCGAGAACATTCCCATAACACCTGATGTACTCGATACATCAGAAGAAGAATGGCATCTACGCTGATATTGTTCTCTGTTTATTCCGAGGTTACCGTGGTCAGCCGGATCCGGGCCGTATCCAGATCAGATGAAGGACCTGGACACGAGCACAGCACTACCCTGAAGTGTCTGCGGAGACCGTGACTCTACTAGACCCTCCCCTGTGACGATCATGAACCCATCTCCAACCGGACCAAATTGGACTTCATATTGGACTTGAATTGTTGTCAATATAATAATCATGTACTGTTTGGCTTTGGCCAGAGGAGAACTGGTCCCCCGACTGAGCCTGGTTTCTCCCAAGGTTTTCTCCATTCTATTCTTCATTCGTTACGTCACCTGCTGGAGTTTTTTCCTTGCCGCTGTCGCCTATGGCTTGCTCAGTTGGGGAAACTTAACACTTAAAATTCATCAATTGTATTGATTCGCCTGCTCTTTTGGGGCTTCTGTTCAGCCAAACAAACTTTGTTTATATTGTTTTTCCTGTAAAGCTGCTTTGAAACAATCTACATTGTAAAAAGCGCTATATAAATAAAGGTGACTTGACTTGACTTATGTAATCAGTCTGTGTAAAGCATTTACTTTACTTTTTTATATTGAAACACTAGAGAATAATGATGAATGTTGTATGTACTTCTCACTGAGAGAAAAAACATGTTATCAGGAAGGTTTCTTGTTTAGAGCCGAATTCTACCTCAAAGAAGCTGTGTATCCTGTGTTAGTATCCTCTGTTACAGATCAGTATTGGTGAGCTAAACCACTGGCAGCTTGAGGAGACGGAAGGACTTCCGCCTGGCGCATAGACACGCAGTTTTGTGACCTGTACCTAAGGTCACCGTGTCCCTTAATCCAGGGTGCAGGATTTGACATCATTATGAATGGAGATATGCTTCTGAGTGTCTGTTCTTGTGTGGAAAATTACTAGTTCTGTTAACCTTTCTTTCAGAATCATTTAACCTTAAGTAATGACATAGTTAGTAGCTTCTGATTGTGTATAATTACCCCTAACAATGTGAATGTTTGTAGGGTTGCCTACAAACTCATACAGTTTCTTCAATTGACTCACTTCTGACTTCTGGTCTTTATTCATCATATCTTAGTCTATAACTGTACATTTTCCCTACAGCTGAATCTGAAATCGCATTACTCTCTTATATATAGAAGTATGTGAAAAGAGTACTCATAATATTCATGAAACAGTCGATGAAAAGTCCCTGGAAGGTACTTGAATAGCCGTTAAAAAGTACATTCGATATGGTATGAATCTGTGTGGCATGAATGTATTTCGGACATTCAATATTTGTCATGTTGTCATTGTCATATAGCCTACCAGTGTCAGCTGGATTGACAAATCCTCTCCCATGGCCTCGTGGGATAGTAAAGTGTCCATTGGATGCACACTTCAGAATCTCACTAGCAATAGTAGGTCATCTGAGTACTTTTGCCAACTGTTTTATGAATACTACGAATTCAGTCGTGCTAGTCACATAATATTTTTCATCTAATATGTAGGGAAGTATGTGATTTTGGATGCAGCCCTTGTCTTTATTATTGAGTCACTGAATCATTCATTCAACCGTTCAGTTAAAAAGCACAGCAGTGTGTTGCATAGAAACGCACAATGATTAATTCTGCTTTTCTGCTCGGAACTATTTTTGTGTGTCACTCAATAATCTCTTCCCTATATTGAACTGTTCTGGGCTGGCTGTAAATATGAATATATATCAGACTTGTGTTGGTTTTCCGAGAATCATACTTTCTGAAACACTGTACTGTGGATTGTGTGATATTGCAATAAAAATGTATTTTTATTTATGATGTACCATGTGAGATTCTTTTTAAAGTCTCTTTAGATTTGACATAAAGTAAAACCGAAGTTGCAATAGTTTATTCTTCAATATTTTGATATTATATCCAAATGCAATGGCTTCTCAAACAAGAAAAAAAATGAAGGACGGGACTTGATTTTGAATACAGGAATTGATTGGATGTTTGATGATTGTTATGAATGACAGGTTGTTTTGACCAGTAAACACATCATTACAGAAGAGAAGTCGCTAAAAATGTGAGGGAAGTTATTTTGAGGGTGCATGAATAAAAAAAAGATGTCTTTGCTTGGATTTGGAGCTAAAATGGCTGTTTATCAAAGTTTTAAAGTCACCATGATATCAAAATTGACATTTCTTATTTTTTAAATTAAAAATTACAGTGTTTATATATATTTTTTAAAGAAATGTCAATTTTGATTTCATGGTGAATTTAAAACTTTGATAAACAACCAGTTTAGCTCAAATAATCCAAACAATGCAGTCAGCAAAATTCATACTTCTATCCATTTTGATGACTTTCTATTTCTTGTCCCAGCTACGATCACACCGTGTGTCAACACTTTCTCACTGTACTTGTCTGATTTTTTTTCCCATTTGGATAGTTGGTGCCCTTTTGTGGTAATGGATGGATCCGATCCAACCTTTTACAACTGCAGGGACACAAATCCACTGGCATTTCCTCTGAGCATTGTAAGTTACACCACGTTATATCATCATCTTGCCCTATTGGAGAAATTGGGAAGTGATTGCCTTTTTAGAGTGGTGCTATCAGAAAGTCAAGAAATAAGATTTCAGCTTTACCTGTTGTTATGGGTCATATCACATATAGGCCTATGATATAAATTAAATTATTATTCTTAGAGATCAGGTGTTTTGTATTAATGAAGTCTGTAAATAGTAATACAGTATCTTTATTTAGCACTACCAGCAGCATATAAAAAACAAATTTGAACCACTGAAATGCAGCAACAAAATGCTATTTGGAGTGTGATATTAACTAAATAACAGCGCCATCTATTGGTGGAAGAATCGAATAATCTGTGAGGTGTTGTGTGTCAGTGTTGACTCAGCAAGAGATTCTATAATCTAACATAAAAATACATATAAAAAAAAAAAAAAAATGAAATAAAACAGCTCATATAATAAACAGGTTGGTTTTTGATACTCATTATTTTCAGACCCTATCTAGTATTAATCCACATTAAATTAATTATCTTGAAAGCAAGTAAGTAAAAACACTGGAAAAATATTTATCAACGCATTACATCTATTGAGAGGTTTATATAAATTATTTAACCAAGTCATATGTAACCATATGATAAAGCCATACCATACCATAAAGAACGTGCAATAAGAATCGTAGCTTGCTTCGAACTTTTGTAAATTGAAGCAAGTGACGATATATATCAAATATTCGGAAAAACAGTTTTGTACAAAATAAAAGTCCGTTCATCAGAATGGTCCTGAAAGGTTTGTACAGTGAATTGTTAACTAATTCAGACTTTTTGTATCTTTAAAATTCGCCAATAATTAGTATAAAACGACACGTTAATTAATAAATGGCGTTAAATGATGCTTAATTTAAACCGTACAAAAGATAGCTAGTAATTAAACTTCGCAAAATATACTAGTTTTAACAATGTGTAGATTAAGAAACATAACTGTACAAAGTGTAAACTCGTATAAACTATACTATACAATGATTAAGCAATCATTTCAAATAAAATAGTTGCGACTATAAAATAAATAAAGTAAAATCATTTTAATAATCTCATAATGCTGAAACATATTTCTCAACATTCACATACTTTGATAAATAATCCAGAAATGTCCTCAAATAGGGATCTGACCTTATTTTAAACAGCTATGAATCTAATCTGAATCTGAATTATGCCTTAATTTTAAGGTGCTTTAAGTTATAGTTTTAATTATGCTATTTGAGTTTCAACTATGCTTTTTGTACTGGATGCACGTTTATCCTAAAAACACACAGTTAATAACCATCTTATTTAATAACCGTTATTTCTCTTATGATTCTGACTTCACATTATTTGTTGCAGGGGTCGAAGCAAGCGGAGGTCTTTCCTTTCCCAAAAGAAAAGAAAAAAAGAAAAAACGGAGAGAAGGGGGGAGAAAGAAAGAAAGGTCTACACAGGAAAAAAGGTGGTCCCACTCGGAAAACACCGTTTCCGAGCAGGCGCTCTCAATCCCCTACTTCTCTTCTCACATCTCTTCGCCTCTAAAGTGATACAAACACGTTATCAACCATTAGTTTTGGACTCAACATGTTAATTTTAGCAAATACGAATGGGATGCTATCATTCTAGCAGTGTTCAAGTTTTATAAACACGGTAAAATGGAGAGAACAGCTGAAAGTGGGGTGAAAAGGCTGGCGCTGGGAATCTCGCCTTCTTACTCCCACCGTCGCCTGTAAGAAAATCCATATTAAGGTAATTTTCACATCTGTTTGGACCTTTAAGGTTTCGAGTTTGGGTTTAAGTCGATACCGTTATCGTTAAAACAACAACATTGCGGAAACTTTAGAGATTAAAGTTCGATTTTTAGATCCGGGCCTCGAGAAAACAATTGATTTGTGCTGGACGGGGAGTTTTCTTCTGATTTTGGGGGGTATATCCGGTATATCGCTCACTTTTAATGCTATTAATGTTTTATTACGGATTTATGGTATGACTGGCTCCGTTATGGCTTGTTGTGGCTGAAGAAAAGTTAAAGAAAAGTGTTTCAAGTTTGTTTTGAGCCGTGAAGAAGTGTGTGAGTTTGCGTCTTTGTGGGGGGCCAGTGGAATTTTTGTGGTAATATCGGTTTATAGTTTAACTAGAGTTTAACGATATAAAGTGCCTAATAGACTTGCTATGACACAACTAATATGAATAGTGTTGTCATAGTTCTTCATTTTTATGACCAGACTCTCTTTTCTCAGTACAGTTTAAACCGCATATCATAACAGCTTTAAATATGACTGACTTTTAGTGATAACGCGGTTAAACTCGATATGCCAACTAATATACTTAACTTAACGTTGTATTCTCCTATACATCCATCCATCCATCCATGATAGCAGTTATTCAATTTCTTAAATTACAATTCCTTAGCACTTATTAACTTAATTAATTTACATACTACTGTGATAATATCTATCTATCTATCTATCTATCTATCTATCTATCTATCTATCTATCTATCTATCTATCTATCTATCTTCATTTTACATGTGTGAAATACACTTTCTATTCAAGATAGCCTATTTAGCTACTATTCCTATTTATTAGTACAAATTTGTTTTATTATATCATTTACAGTATTATTTACAAAAATATACTGTTACAAACAGAATCCACTAATATATTTTATCCTCTAATATCAGCACGAACGGTTGCTATTGACACTTGAAATCAAACACAAGCATATGTAACTACTCACACTTCATGCTAAATGTATTTGTTTTATGCTTAATATACGCATAAACATATTTACTATTCTTAATACATTAAGTTTTTTCTTTTTTACTTTCAGATTAACATATAGATTTCACATCGACTGGAATTCACACAGTTCTGGGGTGTTGATTGAAGAGGTGTGGGACTGGACGTGTTGCCTGGGAGATGAGGATGTGCTGCTGGCACCAGGAAGGAAGGATTTTGATGTGATGGGGTGCAGGACGAGCAAAGTCCTCCCAGAGCCACCCGCTGACTTCCAAGTCGACCTAGTCAAAAAGGTAGAGCCGCATCAGACCGATGTCTATAAGAACTTCATAAAAAGTGAAGGTGGCGGGGAGAAAACAGGCTCGCCGTCCCCTCAGGGTCAAAGCCAGGCTTCTGCGAAGGTGAGCCAGTCCCCTCCACCGGCTAACAGCCAGACAGAGCCCGCTGACCCACACCGGAAAAAAGTAGCCAAATACAGGGCCAAATTTGACCCTCGAGTGACTGCTAAGTATGATATCAAAGCTTTGATCGGTCGGGGCAGCTTCAGTCGGGTAGTACGAGTGGAACACAGGAGCACACGGCAGCCGTACGCCATCAAGATGATCGAGACTCGATACCGTGAGGGCAGAGAAGTATGTGAATCGGAGCTTTGCGTCCTGCGACGGGTGCGCCATACTAACATCATCCAACTGATGGAGGTGTTCGAGACAGCTGAGCGCGTCTACATGGTGATGGAGTTGGCCACTGGTGGAGAGCTGTTCGACCGCATCATTGCCCGTGGGTCTTTCACAGAAAGGGATGCCACACGGGTGCTGCAGATGGTTCTCGATGGCGTGAAGTACCTCCACACATTGGGCATCACGCACAGGGACCTAAAGCCTGAAAACTTGCTTTACTACCATCCTGGTGCTGATTCCAAGATTATGATAACAGACTTTGGCTTGGCCAGCACGCGTAAGAAAGGCGACGAATGCTTGATGAAGACTACCTGTGGAACGCCTGAGTACATCGCTCCTGAGATACTCGTTCGTAAGCCGTACACAAATGCGGTAGACATGTGGGCACTGGGAGTCATCTCCTACATACTGCTCAGTGGCACCATGCCTTTTGAGGATGACAATCGCATGCGCCTGTACCGACAGATCCTCAAAGGGAAGTACAGTTTCTCCGGTGAGGTAAGGACTGTGCGACCACTTACAAATAATTATTGATTGCGATGTCAGAATGATGTGCATGGACTGTACACAACCTATATACCATATTTTACTGCATATAACCCACAGACGCAGATAATCCGCACCCTCATATAGCCCGCAGGTTTTGGGGTTTTGTGTAAAAAATCATTGGCATAACCCGCACACATAGATTGATGAACTTTTCTGTGTAAGTTCACATTTCGAATTTCGAATGTTGCTCGCATGACGTTAATTATCCATAACTGTTCAGGCTCGGTACACAGTGCTTGTGCGCGAAATTCAAACACTAAGAAAACAAACTCAAGTCAGAATCTGAACAAAAGAAAAAGCAGTCTCTCCCGCTGTGCAGCAGCACGTCCCTTAAGAAGCGATTCTACAGGTGTTGATCATCGGATGAGATGAGAAGAGCACGCCCTCATGGCAGTACAGCCAATCACGTTTTCTTGCATAATTGATAGGTCAGACAGCCTATCAGCACCAGCTGTCAGAGTGATAGTACAAGCGCCAGAAACAACAACCCTCGCAAGAAAGAAAAATAGAAAGAAAATACCGCAAAAAAACCTTACGTCCTTAGGGACGTAACAAATATATTGAAATATTATCCCGTGCAAAAAATTTGCGATATAGCCCGCACCCGTATATAACCCGCACCCCACGTGGTTAGTAAAATGGTATAACCCGAGGGTTATATGCCGGAAAATACGGTACTGCATTTGTACAAATAATATTCTTGGAGAATCTTTAATAATGTTTGTGATCTCAAGTTAATACTGCCAAGGCATCAAATAGATCTTTCTTGGTTTACAGATTTGAGATCAGTCTCATTAAATGGTAAAATATGTATTATTTTAACTTCAAGGTGCTTGTCACACCATAGATAATTATGTCTCATTCATATAGATAATTATGTATAAGCTTTTTACCAAGTTCAAGTTGGCATGAAATGGAAGTTGCAATAGTAATTTCCTCCCTTTTGTGACGCATATCAGTGTGAAATGGATTCTCGAACAAGAAAAAAAGAAAGAAAAGGAAGCGGGACTTAATTGGCACCAGTAAACATGTCATCAGAGAAGAGATTTTGCTGCAAGAGGGAGGGGATTTCTTTTTTACGAGGGCACATTAATTAAATTATGAACTAAAATAATGAATACTACAAGATTCCAGTAAAAAATAAAAATCGTTCATTGTGATTTTATTGTGACTTAAGTATAAGTATAATACTAAGAAAGTATTAGCCAAGCTTGACATGTCAAACATTTAAGGGATCATCAATAGAGATAAAATTGTTGTAAATGTACCTTAATAATGCCTGTTTTTGCAGTATTTGTACTTATGTATGTTCCTGTGCTGTATCTGTGTGCTCCTTATATATATATATATATATATATATATATATATATATATATATAAACACGTATATGTGATATATATGAGCAGTCAGTTTGGATCATCTATGTGCAAAACAAGGGTTGCTGGGAGATTGGAAATGCAGATGTTTTTGATTAGTTATAGAAGTGCCATAAAGCATATGCTAATGTTACTTGGTTTTATTAAACCCAGAAGTATTTATGTGCCATGTTTTGGGGTTCATTTGCATTGTACTATGATTCATTTTGTTTTTGTCTGACTGCTTTTGCAAACAAACAAGCACTTATGAAGTAGATATGCTTTATGTGTAGATGTTAATGGGTGGTGGTATCCGCTTTTCAATTTCCTTAAAGTGCTCTGAAGTGTTATAATTTGATGTTAAACTCTTATTGCCTACTCCAAATATAACGCTGATGTGTCCACTTGTGTTACATGTTATATTTGTACAGAGAGAAGTATAAGTAAGCCATTCGTAGGTTGATTTCCCCGAAAAGCGTAAGCACTGTGGTCTGTGGCACTTTCAGCACTGTTTGTTTGAGCGGCCCGACATAGCAACATTGACTCAACAAATGGTTTGAGTTTGGGGTGGCACTACCTATTTGTCCATTAAGTGTAAAGAAAACATATTTTTGCACTTTTATTCAGTGCTGACACTATAATGTAATTATTTGTTTTTCATAACCTCACAAATCTGCAGTTTTTCCGTACAATATAGCTCAAATAAACCTTTCTGAATGCATGGCACATGAATGCTTAAGGGCCAGTCACACAGTGAAAACGCATGAATCACGCATAAATTACGCACAAATTATGCACAGATTTTCGTTTCTGCGCGGAGTGTGCGTCGTATGCGTAATTCGTTGGTGGAACAAACGTGGACCGTCAGTGATTGTAAGTGGATGTGCGTCGAAGGCGGTTTGTGCGTGATTTTGAGTTTTGAACGGTTAAAAAAATTTCCGACGCAACGCTGTGCGTCAGTTTGCATTGTTCACGTGTCGGTGTGCGTAGTTTATGCGTCGAGTATGCGTGACTATGCGTGGGACACGCGTCGGCTGTCAGTGCTTATGCGTCGGAACTGGTTCGAAACCGCGCACGTCCACATCCGTCCACTGACGCCCCACCTTCATATCACGCATGAACCACGCACGTATCATGTTCATTCCACTGACAATGTGGATTCTGAAAGTGCTTGTACTTGGAACGTTCGCGAAGCGTGCGCGTTTGGACGCGCTCTATCAGTGATTCATGCGTCGGTTCGTGCGTCGAATGTTCGTGGAATACTTTGGCCAATTTCTCGACGCACAAGCACACACAAACCCAATCTGTGCGTGATTTGTGAGTGATTCGTGCGTGATCGGCTGTGTGACTGGCCCTTTAAATATAACATGTTTAAAAAAATAAATGTATGCATTTGGCAGACGCTTTTATCCAAAACGATAAAGGGATAGTTCACCCAAAAATGACAATTGTCATTAGCAGATACACATTTAAAACTGATGACGTATCCTGCACTACACAAACTTTTAGAATAGGAATGACAGTGCCCTCTGAAAATATCTGTCTACTGCTATATAGCAACTTGAGGTCATTGAGGCTTTTATACAGTCCATTCAGATCTGCATTCCTAAATAGAAATATTCCCCACAAAGCCACCCGAACACAACAGGCTACGATAGTCTGGCCTCTTTCTGTCTTTTGGCTCTAGAAGTACTCTTCAAACACTTTAAACTATTGCCAACATTTTGTCTTTGTCTATTGACCTTGAATTTCTGAGCATGTTTATTTGCGTGCCTCTATTTATCGCATGAGTATTTGTATGCATGTTTTTGTGTTTGCATGTGCTTGTATTTTGGGGAGTGTGTGTGTGTTTGTGTTAGCTGGACAGTACCCAGCGCAGTCCTGTCATCATGTCTTATCCCGCAGTAACCCCCTGCATGAGCGTGTGATGTAAGGCCGCAGAGTTCCTGGCAGAGTGTGTGCGTCAGGGCCTCTCTGCTGCTGTGAGTCACAGACAATACGAATGTGGGCTTTACAGGGAAAAGCCCTGGAGAAGTCATGCTAACCAACAAAAACCAAGCGATGTTTTGTTTTCTCTCTTGCTTATAGAGCTGCTAGTGTTTGGCCAGTTGTCATAACATAGCAGGACATGCACACAAATCGATTCCAATTGGAACTGAACACATAAGGTCAGGAATCGGATACTTGTTATAAAATTATAATTTTGAATCCTTTGTGTGCAGTGCATGTGACTGTAAACCATTCAAGCGCAAGGTGACTCATGTTCAACTGAGTTCTCTTCCGCATGTTTTTCGCATAATACACACAAAAAATGGGGAGCCCCCCCCCCCCCCCCCCCCCCCCCCCCCCCCCCGTCAACGATCGCGCATTGCGTCCAACACCCCCCCGTCAACGATTGCGCATCGCGTCCACATCCTCCCCCCCACCCGTCAACAACCGGAGCCCCCAGCAATAGGTGAAAATCCGCGAAGTAGGATCAGCCAATCAGCTCATGGGATACATCCACTTGTGCTCTCATTCGTCGATCTCGCGCCGGGAACCAATCACGGGTCTTGTCTGAGTGCCGTGGGTGCGTACAAAGCCTCTGAGAGAGTTTCTCTCTTTGTCTGGCATCTTTGTCAGATGTCGGTTATACCCCATTGGAAGACTTTTGTTTGTTTTTACGTTGGCACTTTTTGGGAATAAACACTACATTTTTGATTGTGATATCACGTCACTTCATTTTTGCGTCCTCCATATGTGGGTACATTCAGAGAAAGGGGTGCTGCTTTGGACTAAAACCAATCGGAGGCCCATTGTCTCTGTTACAATATCCAAGAGTTTTATTTATTTATTTATTTATTTTATCCTTATTGGAATCGAAATTAGGAATTGATAAGAATTCGGAATCCTAAAAATTCAAACAATCCTAATTATTATGTTACATTATATCTTATACCATAGTCTGTCTGAATACTCGATTCTGATTGGCTGTAAGGTTTACAATTTGCCATGAGTTAAATAAACAAATTAACTAAAAACAATTGACCAGCGCCAGGGTCAACAGACATGCTTAGTTTATCTCCATATTTCATTATCTCTTCACGTCAGGCTGGTTCTTATGGAAACGTGTTGGGGATCATAGGGGGTCAGTGCTCTCAGTGACCAATGACAGTACTGGCAGTTGTCACATGGCGTATGTTGCGGCGTTCGGGATACGGTAAAAACAACATTTATGAACACGAACCAAACTAAAATGACATGGTGCGCACCAACATGTGTGAAAGCAGACTGAATCATTTTGTTTAAGCTATTTTCTGTTTCTTTTCTGTTTTCTGACAGCCATGGCCAAGCGTTTCCAACCTTGCGAAGGACTTCATTGACCGTGTCCTCACGGTGGATCCTAATGAGCGTCTCTCTGCGGGTCAGGCACTTAAACACCCATGGATTGTCAGCATGGCAGCTTCCTCCTCTATGAAGAACCTGCAGCGGTCCATTTCCCAGAACCTCCTGAAGAGAGCGTCGTCACGCTGCCACAGCACTAAATCAGCCCAGTCCACTCGCTCCAGCCGCTCCACAAAGTCCAGCAAGGCACGGCGCGTTCGCGAGAAAGAGCTGCGAGAACTCAACCGCCGTTACCAGCAGCAGTGTAACGGTTGAGAGCGATGGATAAACAAGATTGCGTGTGCCTTACTAAAAACATTGGAGAGAGCAAAACAACATTGTGCCTCAACTCAGATGTCAACTTCCTGCTCCATTACCACAGAGCCAATTAGCAGAAAACCTCCTTCTAAACTTTTTCATTTTCTACTTTTCTGCTGTTTTTCCTCTTGTTTATTACCTTTCATGTGAGTGTTTTATTTATTTATTGTTGGTGTATTTTCATGTTTATGTTGTCTTTGGAAATTATCTCATTCAGCCTTTTTACCTGATTGTATCTGTTGAACAGAATTTTACATAAGTTGCTGGAAGGACTAAGAATACACCTTCCAGATTTTTGCTGTGAATTATTTGTTACGGTACCCACCCAGAAGATTGTTCTTCTGAAAGGGGAAATGTGCTGTTTATTCATTATTGGCAACAAATCACATGACCTAGTTATAGTTTATTGTGCCTTAACATCACTTTGAACATGAGGGAAAGGGAAAAATCAGACCGGATGTAGCCCCGCATATTACATTTATAATGATATACACACACTACTGTTTAATTATGAGCCTTAAAGGAACAGTTAACACAAAAAGGAAAATGCTGTCATGTCGCTCCAAATATATATGACTCGTGTAGAATACAAAAGAAGATATTTTGAAGAACTGCTTTTGTCCATACGATGAAAGTCAAAATGGTCCAAAACACCATTTGGACCAAGATGCATTTACATATAAGTTATGCATTTGACAGACGCTTTTATTCAAAGCAACTTACATTTTATTCAAGATACATCTTGACTTTTTAATCAGTTCTTGCTTTCCCTGGGAATTTAACCCATGACCTTGGCATTGCAAGCACCACACTCTACTTTTTGAGCAACAGGAAAGCTGTCAGATGCATTCAAAAAATCTTTTGTATTCTGCAGAAATAAAAAAGTTCTGTAGATTTAGAATGTCATGAGGGTGAGTAAATGATTACAGAATTTTTGGGTAAACTATCGCTTTAAAGTTGGTCCAAAAAATATCAAGGGGCTCTACATTCTCATTTATTCAGAATAATTCATAAATGTCCATATCTGCAACCCTACAGCTATTATAATTAAGTATAATAGCAGTTATTAATATCTGTCACAGAAAATAGTGTAATCAAAATAGTCGGAGACTTGGCTTTAGGTCTTTAGATTTGGCCAGTGAAGAGACCTACCTTGATTCATGACTTCTACTGTTGTAGTAATTAATCACGCTACCTAATATTGATTGCTCTCACAGTTTGGGTAGCCAGTTTTGGAAAGCCCCGAATCAGATCCTTTCTCTTGTCACCAGCTGTTGTGCCTTGAGCAAGGCACTGAACCACCATGAAGGCCTTTTGGCAGCCTTTTCACGCTCACCCCCCTCTGTCAGAAACCAGCAGAGATGTGCCAAAGAAATTCCTGTGTGCCTGTATTTGTGAGCAACATTTGGTGAGATATGACATGATTCCTCATGAAAAATAATCAGTGTTAAAACTTTGATTATATGAAGACTTCTCAAAATATGTTTTTAAATCTGTTATATAAAAATAATTGTAGTCATATATCAGAAATGAAGGGGAAAGGAATCTGTGTATTTACGTTGTGTCCCATTTCACATCAAGTGCCTTGAATTTATTTTAAAATTGATGAAAGTTAATAATAGAAGTTGAGTGAATAATACTTTGAAAAATGGAAAGATCAGATTGGTTTTGAAGACTTTATGTTGGAATAACAGTATTTGAATACAGAAAAACTCTTGTTTTTTTTCAGTTTCTTACACATTCTCTAATTTCTTAGCTTGTTTACCGGTAATTTTCTCAGACTTTAGAAAAATATAATTTCCTAATTTTGGTTTAAAATTATTTGCAAAATTCAACCATTTTTAGTCCTGCAAAATATCTTGGGTTCTTTTCTCTTAAGTTTATCGGTTAAATTTGAATCGGTTAAAGCTGCTTGTGGGTTCATATGTGAGTGTTAAGGCTGTCATACATTAATTGTTTATTTTAATCCAGCAGTATTCATAAAAATCTCAACATGAAAAATGACTTTTGGGAAAACCACTGTTTGTATATGCCTTTATACCCCAAATATTTTTTTCTCTCTACATGAAAAAGGTATTTTATATGTGCACGTCAAAATGAGACTAGTAAAGAAAATGCTCTTAAAAGTGCAAAAATATTTTTAATTTAGTGTATCACCAACATTCATGTAAGGAATGTGTGTTTGTAGCTACAGTTGAAATAAAACCGCAACTGTTGTCCAATTGTTGAGTTCAGTCCAACACTGTCTCATGTTCCTTTTTTTGTCAGGTTTTAATGAAGAATTATAGAATGCTTAACTTTTTTGCTACTAAATCAATCACATTTAGTAAAATGTTTAAATTAATCTAAAAACAAAGGTTCTTACTTTAACCAGCTATTTGAAAAATATCTGTACTATTCAAGTAAAAAAAAAAACGTATATTATTTTTGTGCAACATAAGCTTTGATTAATTTTCCTTTCGTATGGATGAGACACAGAACCTGTTAGTCACATATCTATGAAGCAAGATGTTTTCACATTGTACATTTTTGGCTGCTGTGTGGTGTTTGTAAAACGGTCTAATTGTCTGTTATAAAGGAAGACAAAAGATAGTGATTCAATAGTAAATACAATAGACATGATGTTCAGCTATTACATACATTTTTAGGTCAGTTTACAATCTATAAGTAAAATAAAGTCTGTGGTTTAAGGGCTAGTCCATTCAAAAATCTTTTTTTCCCGGTCAATTAATCAAATCTGTATGACTTTCTTCTGCAGAACACACACACACACAAACACAAAATACTTTGAAGAACATTGAGAACCAAACCACATTGACTTCCACTGTATGGAAAAAGAAAACAGTGATACATTTCTCAAAGTATCGTCTTTTATGTTCCACAGAAGAAAGCAAGCAATGCAGGTTTCGGAGGTTGTCATATAGCAACTTAGACACACAAAAAACATATTGGCTTAAAAATACCACTTTGTTTGACTGTGTGTAGTGACAAACTTTATCCTTCAAGTAATTTTGAAGGGATAGTTCATCCAAAATGAAGGTGAGTAAATGATGATATAATTTTCATTTTGGATGAACTATCCCTTCAAAATTACTTGAAGGATAAAGTTTGTCACTACACACAGTCAAACAAAGTGGTATTTTTAAGCCAATATGTTTTTTGTGTGTCTAAGTTGCTATATGACAACTTTTTAACATAGAAAACACGACGAAAAGTTACATTTGTGTTAAGATATAACTAAATTGCCAGGCTGTCTCAAACGAAGGATAGTAGACTGGACTAGTGGTGACTTTTATTTTGAAAAGTAACAACAAAATCATAGCGCCATGAATTCTTGCGGTTGGCTTCACGTTTCACTTCAGCACAAGATAGGTCTGTACAATTATTTGCAGCTTAATTATATTTGTCAAATATTTATTTTTATTTATAGCTTAGTCTTTATTCAAAGTTATTGTTTCGTTTCATACTACTAATTTTGTTTTTATTGTGACATAATGCATTCTATGTCAGTCTTGCAGAGTCTGAAACAGACAAATCAATCAGTTGCGAAAGAATCAACAAAAATCATCTTTGAATATAATTAAAGATATAATGCATTAGTCTTCCTTTAATTAATTCAGCCACTGTCTAATGAATGTCATATTATTCTATGACAATTATGTCTTTTATGTACTTTCAGGGTGAAAAGGCTTTCCTGTTGTTGTCTAACTGGTTGCTGGGATAACGTATGATATATGACATATACACATATATGACATATGATGGAGTCTCAGATGGGAAGAGGCAGCTCTTCTAATAGAGGCAGTGCCAGGAAACTCTCAGTGACAAAGAAAAAGAGTCAGAGGGTCAGTGCAATCAAAGAGAGAACAAACAATGGAGGTGGGGTTGCTTCCATAACTTCATTTTTCAGGAATACACCACCTTCTAAACTGGCCTGTCCTTTGTGTGGCAAACTTGTACCTCGTTACAAGATTAACGAACACATTGACTCTCAATGCCAAACGTTTCTAGCCGAGGATCATGAAGATGCATTGGCTGTCAGTGATGAAAAGCAGGAGAAAATAAGCAAAACATCCTCTAATGGTGCAGTAACTCGAAATAATGGGAAAGAAAAAAGCCCAGGAGAGAAAGATGCTGATACTAGTCCATATTTTAAAAAGAACTGTGTGATGAGGCAAGACTCAGCCGAAACAAATTTACAAACTAAAGCGGTTAAAATGGTTGGACTTGGGAATTTATCTTCTAAACTGTCTAGAAGAGCTCTTAGGCTCTCAGGCGAATCTAATAGGGGTAATACTCATGTCTCTGGAAAAGGAGAGGCCTGTACTGAATTGAGCAGGTCACAGAAGGAGAATGACATGAAGAGTTTTGCTTTTGAATCTAAAGTTGGTGGCATGGATGCAGATGACATGCCACCAACAGAACCAACGGCTTTGATCCAACCTCAAGTGACAAACGTTGAGAAATCTGTGGCAGTTCTGGCAGAATCAAGCAGCAGCTCTGACGTTCAGTCAGTTAAATGTTCGTCCTCATCCAGAATACTGAAGCGGAAGTCCGAAGAGTTGCCTAAAAATGACACAAACACTACAGAAACCTCCATCTTACACAAGAAAAGTAGATATTTTCATAGTAAAACTGAAAACAGACAGGATGCTAATGTCAAGTGGGATCAAAGTGAGGCCTCGTCTAGCGTCTGTGATGTTTCATCATCAGAGAGTCTAATCAAAAGCAAGAGCACAAATGAGGACATTGAGACTACCACACCAGCTAATGAACCCAAAATGCTTGCCGTAGAGAAAGCCAACGAGGAATCAGAGCATCAGCACACCAGGCGGCCGTATTACCTGCAAAACTTTCGGACTGTCCTTGAGGCGGTGTTGGAGAATGAGGATGATAGGCTGCTTTTCAATGAAGATGACTTCTCAACAATTCACACCTTTCAGCAGCTTTCAGGTAGAAGAAAAACTTCAAAGTTCTTATGCAACAATTGTCTTTTAAAACTCAATGCACGTCAGGTAAGTTATCGTTCAAAAGTTAACGGTCAGGATCATTTTCTTTTTAAAGAAATTGATACTTCTATTCAGCAAGGATGCATTCAATTGATCAGTAAATATCAAACTATAAAACTATATATCTTTAATAAACGTTCAATTAATCCTAAAACCTGAACTTTTTTTATCACGATTTCCACAAAATGAGACGCATATGAGACTTTCTGTCAAAAACATAAAAAAGAGAAAATCTTACCGACCCCAAACTTTTAAATGGTAGTGTATGTTTGTACTAATGCAGACATCTCTCCCTCTCCTGTAGTTCCTGGTCAGATGCTTTATGTCCGTCTGTTCCAAAGGAAGCTGAAATGGCTTCAGGTCAGTAAAGTGGAATATACAGAGATCAGCTCAGACCTCAGACCCGTCGTTCAAGAACTGGTCTCGTGTGGCTTCTTACAAACAGGTTAGTGGGGAGATTTGTCAACCCTTTTGATTTATCAACAGTTTAGAACCAATTCAGGCAACATGCTTAATTCCTTTTGACAGAATCAGAGCTTCATGACATCCAAGAGGTTTTAGATCTGCTTCCTGCACCAGAGCTCAAAAACCTGGCCAAAACATTTCACCTTGGCCGTGGAGGGAATGGGACTCAGAAACAGCAGCTGGTAGAAGGGCTACTCCAGCTGGGGAAACAGCGATCGCTCTTTGCTGGTCAAAACAACACGGCTGCAGTCATTCTCAAGAGGTGAGATGTTCAACATGCATGCACTGGTTATAGAGGAACAGCAGAAGCTGTTAATGTCATAGACCTCTAAATTAAAAAAGGTTATTTAGGTTATTGGCAATAATAATAAATATGAGATTCTGAATTGGCTATCCAATTTACTACACGGGAAGAAACACTACACTTACATATTGTGTTTGCATTATCTACATTATTAGCCGCTACTGTATCGTATGAATGTAAGAACTAATAATTAAAACCACATTTTATTTTATATCACAGGAATCCTTGTATACTAGAATTTCTTTTTTTTTTGTGTGTCTCTAAAGCAATTAAAAACATGTTTTTCCATTGTTATTAGCACTAATAAGGTAGTTTTTTAGAGGGCCAGAACGGATTAATTTCTTTTCTGTTATTTCTTGAGAATAAAATCATTTGAGATACAAGCAATTTGAGTTACAAGCTCTGTCCTGGAACATATTTTGCTCGCATCTCAAGGTATTACTGTACTTTTATTCGCGAAGCACACATTAAATTGATCAAAAATAGTAAAGTAAAGACAGTAAAGACCTTAACGTCATTCTAAGACATTTCAGATTTCTATTTCAAATAAATCTTTTTGATCTTTCCATATATCCAAGAATTCTGAAAAAAAGAAAGAAAAAAGCAGCAGGACTCTTTTCAACATTGATTATAAAAATAAATGTTTCTTGAGCACCAAAATCATTATATTAGAATGATTTCTGAAGGATCATGTGACACTGAAATCAGGAGTAATGATGCTGAAAATTCAGCTTTACCACCACAGCATTACATTTTATTTGAAAATATATTGAAACAAAAAAAAGAGTTAATGATATTTCACAATATTACTGTTTTTAAGAGTTAATATTTATCAAATAAGTGCAGCTTAATTTAAAAATCTTACCGACCCCAAACTTTTCAACACAGGTGTAGAGTATAACCTATACAGAACATATGTCCTTGTTATTAGTAATGTGCGTGAACTATTCATTGAGGCTTGTCTTTTTCAGGGCCAAGCAGGCTGCAGGTTCCTGTGTGCGTCTGTGCCGCAGGTCACGCGCTGTGTTTTCCCGCGTCCTGCTCCTGTTCTCCCTCACAGACACCTTGGAAGAGGAGGAGATGGCTGCTGGAGGTCAGGGGCAGCTCTACACCATTCTGCTTGTCAATTCTGGCCGTCTAGCTTTCCCAGAGTACACTGTACATCGCTCAACAAGACTGTTTCAGGACAGGGATGACCTTATCAGGTCAGTGTTATATTTATTTTTGAACAAAACTTTGATCACGTGGCTATTTCACTCCAAATTCAGAAGAAAAGTAAGTCACACTTTATATTAGGTGACTTTACTTTGTACTTGGATAAAAACACACAAAAGTACTTTTTGTGTTGATGTTGTGTTGCAAAACACTTGCTGCTTTTGAGGTGTGATATAGGTTATAAGTTTAAGTACAGGTTTAGTGTTACGGTTAGATTTCAGGCTGGGTTAAAAGCTAAGGGAAGGGTTATATTATAGATGTAATAATGACAGAAATTAACATTTTAAAAATTTTCATTTTGACATTTTCATGACAATTATGTACAAAATAAATTCTGTAATACAAAAATGTGTTTAGAAATTAAACATATGAATTGTAGGAACAAATCCTACAATGATTTATACATAGTGTAAATTAATTTATTATTTTTTAAATATTTAAAAATTTTTGTAAAAGAATGAGAATGAAAATGTTTTTCTTTTTGTGATTTTGGGCTGAAATTGTACATTTCATGTACATGTGCTTGACAGGTTTTGTGAGGTTTGCGCCTTAAACTTTAATTTGAAGGTGGCAGTATTTGTCCTTATGTTCTATTAACAATATTATTATCTCCAGTGTTATTGTAAAATGTTTGATTCTGTGCAGGTACGAAACGTCGATGCGTACTCTGCAGGAAGTGATTGCTGCAATGCAGACAGGCAGTTGGGAGGACGCCCATGACCTCTATACTACAGCAAAGGCCACTTGGCAGGAGATTAAAGACTCCTGTGATATAAGGTTTGAGAAAGAAAATGTAGCTTTCATTTTCACTGCTTTCTGTTGAAAGATGGATTGAGTTTCAATATGTGTGCAGTCATCAAGAGAAACTGCCTGTTTTTCTGCGGTGTTTCACTGTGGGCTGGACCTACACTCGGATACTGTCTCGAGGAGTTGAGATTTCACAAAGACTTCGCCGCTATGATGTAGGTATATAATAGCTGGTATGAAGGATACCACTGTAAACACTTTATCCTTTATATTGATTTTACATGAGTTCATTCAATAATTTTTCTAGGAAGCCGTGGAGGAGCTCAGGAATCTGCTGTCCCAGTCAGTGTATTGCGCAAACAGCAGGGGGCGCTGGTGGGACAGACTTGCTCTTAATCTCCAGCAACACCTTAAACAACATGAGCAGGTACCTCATTTGATTGTAGATAAATATAAAAAGAGAGATTGTTTTAATGTTGCTTGTATATGGTATACATAAGTGTTTTTTCAAAAGATTGAATGATATTTTTTTTTATGCATTTGGATCAAGGCCATCTGTGCTATCCGGGATGGACTGAATGACCCTCTAGTCAGAACAGGCCACAAATTGTCACTTCATCAGCGAGCTTCCCGAATGAAGGAATCTGCTAGCTTGAAGAAGTACCGTCTGCTGCTCCGAGATCTGCCCACTGTGCACGTACAGGATGTCACGCATGTGAGTCTTGTAGAGGCGTCATTATAATGTAGTGTTATTCAATGCATATTTTTTTGTGGTCAGAAGGATTACCGATAAATACTATGTTTCATGTAATTCATGTAGATTGTGGATACAGCAGTGTTGTTTTAGTATTATTTATATACTGTTTTAGCAATACTGACGTACGGTTTACAACTGTTTAAACAGGTGACTATTCGAGGCCAGCTTTTTCCTCATGAGGGTGGCATGGGCAAATCAGTGTTCCTTAGAGCGGCCAATGAGGATGAAGGTTCCAGAGAGGGTCGAGGGACTATGGTCATGTGCTCTGTTGAGGAACTGGCTCTGGAACATTACAGAACACTTGGATTTGATCAAGGTTTGGCATCACATTTTGTTTGTGCACCATAAAATTGAAGGAAGTTGAAGGGATAGTTCACTCAAAAAGTAAAATTTTGTCATCATTTACAAAGCCACATTGTCATTTCAAACCTTGAAATTACATTATTTTTTCTGTTAGAGGAATTTTGAAGAACGTAGCTTGTAGCATGCAGTTATGAATTGGGCTGAAGATGAAAATCTTGACACCTGCTCTTCAAGCCTGTACACATGTCTGAATCATTCAAATTGGTTTCTGAAACAGATCAGGTTATTCATTTAATTTTTTAAAAACTTAAACAGATGATTTCTTTACAAATCTGACATCAGTAATGTATAGATTTTCAAGTATTTAAATGTCAGTATGTTAATCCCTTTAAAAGCAATGTTTGACTTCAGAAACCTTCAAATATAAGTTGTAAAGACCATTTTTTGATTTTTAAAAGCTTGAAAGCTCCAGTTCTCATTGATTGATATATCTCATTGAAAAAATATATTGTTTCAGAATCATTTAAGAAGATAAATGTATTGTAATCAAGTTTCATACCATCATCAATATAATGAATACAGGGTTTCCCAAACTGTTTCTTCAGCCTAACCCTTTTGGCTCAAAATATTTACTTAAAATACCAATTTTAAGGTCATTTTAACATAATTAGACACATTGCATGTTCACGTTTCTCTGAAGCCGGTTAATGGTTGTATGAAATTAAATAGATAGATAGATAATGAATGAATTTGTGTTTTATTTTTATTTGATTTTTAAATTATTATTTTACGTTTTTATGATTTAATTATTAGCTTTTAATCAATTACAAACCCCCTGCAGTTTGAGAAACCCTGCGCATACATTCTGCGTTTTTGCTGTAATCCGTTTTCCCCTTTAAAGGGATTCATGGAGAAGGCTCTACATTTTCCACCCTATTTGGACTCCTCATGTGGGACATCATCTTCATCAACGGGGTTCCTGATGTCTTCCGAAACCCATACCAGGTACAGAATAATTAAAGAATGAATGCTGTGTGCTTCACACATTTAGGGTCGCGCTTTATTTTCAGGTTATAACACCCAAACTGATCAGCTCCATCTTTCCCTTTCCCAGACTTGTCCTTTGGATTTGCACACTGATTGTTTCTATGGTAACCGGCGGGAAGCCATCGAGGCTCGCGCTGAGATGTTGCGCGAGGCATCTGTAGAGACACTGCAGGAGCTGCTCGCTGATGTGTGGAACGCACACGAGGGGAGAGTGTGTGCGATGATAAACTGGGAGCGCTTCTCCTCTCTTCAGCAAGCACAGGTAATCACAGATTCTTTACGCCGTGATCATTCACATGGTGGCCATCTTGGTAATAGCTTTCCAGCAGCTCATCTGCTTGAAAGTGGAAGCTTTTTGCAAAGATTACTTTTCAGTAACATAAAATCTAGCTAATGTTCATTTGTGTTTTAAAGTAAAAAACAGACAGCGCCTCAATCTAAATGTCAATTGGCTCTTTTTCTATTGCTGCCACATTGAGCGTTGCAATTTCTCCCATTCATTTTTCTGCTAGTGGTCTGTCGAGATGTGTGTAATTGTATACCATAGTATTCTTTACTTTATTAAGGAAGATGGGTCATATTTATAAACAGACAGTCAGACAATAACATCCAGGATGTCCTCAGCATCCAATCATAGTACTCGGAGGTCTAACCTTACCATATTTGTCATATTGAGCAATATAATAACATGTAAAGAGATGTGTGTGTGTTGAGTTTTGGTTGTAGCAGTGTGTCCAAGGTCTAGTGCTTGTTTAGTCTAGGTGTGTCAACGATGTGCACATAACATAATGGACAGAAGCAAGAACTGGAAAAGCAAGAACTGATTATAATGTTAATGTGTACCTTGAATGCAATGTAAGTCGCTTTGGGTAAAAGTCAAAAGTGAATTCACTTTTTTTCAAAATTAACTAAATTTTAATGCGTCAATACACGATCAGCCCTTTTTCCAAAATGTATTTTTGTCTATTATTAGTGTTTATATTTTAGACTAGACAGGTCTAAAATAAAATATAAAATATATATTAAAATTTTTTTTTTATATATATATATATATATATATATATATATATATATATATATATATATATATATATGTATAAAATATATATATGTATGTATGTGTGTGTGTGTGTATATATATATATATATATGTATATATGTATATATATATATGTATATATGTATATAATATATATAATTTTTATTTTATATATATATATTTTTAGAAATAATTTGCTCTGACTACTTTGGTGAGTGATTGGTGTGGGAGTGGCGTAGGTCATTTGTCACAAAGAGCAAGAAAGGTTTATATGGAGCAAAAATGTCAAACCTCCGAATCACGTGTTTAAAAAAAAGTATTTATTTTATTGAACACATAAATTGCCATTAAAGGGTCATATTCATCTGCACAGTCACACAGAGCCGAAGCACAACCAAAACAATGTTCTTCCACAAAATGCATGCGTTTTTTTTTTTTTTACTTATTTACTTACATAGTGTTACTATAAAACACACTTTTTTTTTACTTAGACAAGCATCAAGTTCCGATAATCTTTTCTTCCCTAATGTAATGCATATATGATACAAAAAATGTAGCCTAGGACATGATCATTGGATTGCTGTCATGCTTTTTATCTTCCATAAAAAAACAAGTATTGTCAGTTTTGATTTTATGCTGACTTTAACATTTTCATTCGTCGTTATTACAAATTATAATTGATCGTACTGTGTGTGTCAGATTATGTTCACAACCACAAACAAGCACGTTGTAATAACTTAATTTTTCCGCCTGGTTTTAGAGTCTTGTAGAGTGTTTAGGTGGGCACTTCTTAAGCGGTGTGGTCCTCAGAATGGCAAAGGACTACAGGCACTGCAGAGGAGGGCTTCCAGATCTGGTAGTCTGGAGCATTTCCAACAAGAAATACAAGGTGATTCAGAGACGTAGCTTGCTAGTTAAGAATTTCACAGTTTATTCAACTTTTAAATACTCCAGGCTGTAACTTATTTAACTGATGTAATAAGATTAAGGTGTTATGAAACAATGGAAATACTTGAAAACATTGCTTATTTGTGTTGTTCTAGCTGGTGGAAGTGAAGGGTCCTAATGACCGTCTGTCACAGAAGCAACAGATCTGGCTGGATGAGCTGCGTAAGCTTGGTGCTGATGTAGAAGTGTGTCACGTCACCGCCACTGGGGCACGAGGAATGAGGCTGGAATGAAGCTGCTGTCTCGCTGAGACAAATGAAGAGTCGAGCATGCATGGTTTACCAAACGAGCAAAGTTAGAAATATTCAAAGCACACAGGACTGATTTAGTGATGTCTTAAAACCTCAGCTTGGCACTGATCTGGTGATGTAACAGAAGAGTATTACGGTAATAGGCACTATTAGGTAGCTTTAAAAGACTTGTTGAATTACCTCTTGGCATTGACTGACTTAATTGTATTATTGTGCTCATTGTAAAGTGACTATATTTTTTTAAATGGTAAATAATTTAAGATCTTACCTAAATAAAATCAAATATTGTTTAAATAATGCTTAAATATTTCATGGAAGACCTAAGCACATAATCTTGTAGCTTTCTAAAAGGGTTTTGTCTATTATTGTGATAAAAGTCTCCAAGATAATGCATGATCACATTTCACAATTAAAATACCTTTTCATTGTATGCAAAACATTTTCATCACGTCTGTCACCCAGAACTAAAACCTGTTCTGTTGATGCAGAAGCGTGTCTTCTTCAGACTTTTACACTATTTTGAGGTCTATTCAAAAGCATTTTATAAACTGTAATTGTAATGAATCATGATTTTCAATACAACCTTTAAACATTATGAAGTTTGCAAAGTACATAAATTAGTTAAGTGCAGGTAAAAGGACATTATCGAATCACTATCCTTAATGTCCTGCGCAGGCCAGACAGTCTCAGTTACTTCAACGTTTATTTTATAGGATGATGAAGATGAACAGGAGCGTCAGAATGCTTTCTCTGTGTTTTTGCAAGTCACTGAAGCAGACTTGAAATTGGAAAGAGAAATCATTTTATATATTATTTTATATATATTCTGCTCATAAACTACATTACAAAATCAATCTTATGTAGTGTTTACTGCATGCCTATACATGCTTAAATGAATTGGAGCTATGATCTAGAATCATTGAAATTAGATCCGTAAAATTCCCCTCAGCGGTTTGTTCCTCATTACTGTTGCTCATAAAAATTAATAGCTGATTTCTCTTTACAGTTTCCCACAAAATTGAATGTGTGTAAAAATTTTGTTTTGCTGGCTGCACAGTAGTTGAGCTATTCCCTCAGAGAAGGGAGTATAAATAATGAACGCTTATGAACATAAGAGAGGACAACAAACGTACAACTATATAACTTAGATATACTGTTGTTGGTCACTGTTGGTCACCAGTCAGCAAAGCCACTGGACCTGACAAACACCGGATTATACTTAAAGGATGCTGGCTTCATTATAAATTTCATTTTATTTCCTTGTAAATTTCATATACACAAATGAAAATTCGCAAATAACAAACCCAGTTTTACAGCGCTTAAGAATGAAATAAAAATATACAGTAGTGTGGCATCAAAATCTAAAAATAACAAAGCCACCAAAGTAATTGAACTATGTTCCTCATTTGCTATTTTCATAGAGATATGCATGTATGGATACATAGATTTATATATATATAGTAATGTACCCTCAATATAATTAGAATTATAATTAATTTTTCTCTTTTTCTCTTATTTTTATTTATCCTCTTATTTTTTTGTATTTTCTGTTGTACTAAAGCGCTGTTGTATTGTTATTTTTGTTCATGCTATTTGTTGATAATATATTAATTAAAAACAGCCACAAAAAAAAACGGATTATAACCCAGTGAAACCAGCTAAAACTTGGTAGCAAACTACTTCATGCGCGCTTTAGCTGTATTTAGCTATTATGCTATGCCTGAATTCTTCAAATCATGAATCAATGCTAATATATCTATTCATCGGGCTTTCTCAGTGATTTATTTATGTATTAGTGAGTGGAAATCACTGCGTGCACCTTTAATGCTTGCGTTTGAAGCACATTATTATCGGCATCGTAATAACCAATCATATGGAAGCGTAGAGGTATAAACGTTTTCTATTGGCTGAACGCTTATGCTTCCCGATTCAAGACGTGACGTAGCGATCGATAATTGGCTACTGGTTGTTGTGTTTAATTCCAGTTTCTCACGTTACAGTCTAACAGCTTGCGCCATTAGCTTGTGTACAGTTCTTACATGCACTAAAGCAAAGATACGACATATTCCGGGAGTTAGTTATTTACTACATCATTGCAGTACTTCTGCACAAACCGCAGATAGTAAGTAAATATATAACATATAAGTATAATATGCTGTTGTTGGTCATGTGTGGGAACTCTTGTCCTCATGCTTTCCTAAGCTAGCTGTTAGCTTGTAGCAGGATGTTTGCGAGGACACATGTTTATCTGATATATGTGACAAAAACATGATTTTTGAAGTTTTCTTTTTTACATGAGAGGATCTTGAATATCGGGTCATTCTGTCAAACTGCTTTACGCAACTTAAATCGATGTTTTGGTTATGTTATAGCTAGCCAGACATGCTAGTATTATTGTGAAGTGTATTGTTGAAAGTATAAGAGATTAAATGATTTCTGATCTATACATCAAACTATGTGTTGTGGTCAGTAGAGAACCAAACCAGTCCGTCCAAATATCGACTCCTTATGTTCATTATTTTCTTCCAATTTGGACATTGAATCCAAAAGAGAGTGATGTGAATCCTAGGGCTTTGTTTATAATTATGGGGTATTTTTTTCTCATAAAGAGTAGAATGAGTTTAGTTTCTTTTTTATTGACGTTTAATTGGTTTAAAGGCAAATGCCTTTGGACAAGAAAGCAATGGCTTTTGCAGGCCAATGGCTTTTTCTGTTGATTTTGCTGATGCTAATTAAGTGATTTCCGTCCTTTTGCTTGATAAAGTACATGAAGTCAGAAGTTCAGTATTGCTTTAGTTTTTTGTCTATACAGAGGATCCACTCAAAAATGACAATTGGCATTAACTAACAACAGTGAGATGTTCGACATAATGACAGCATCAGGCATTGTGCAGCATTCGTTCTGCATTATACCAGCTTTTGAGCTTTACAGAGGTAGTCAAACTGGTTGTGTAAATGACAATTTTTGTGTGGGTTGAGTTACTTTAGGTTGTTACACATCCTTGATTGCGCTTTTCTACAAACAGAATCAAAGTAAACATTGATTCTGTAAAGGTCACATTCACATCCGTTTTACTTGTTTGCTCTGGCCAGCTTTAAAGTTATGATTCCTTCTTTATAGATTCTTTTCACATGTTCTGGGGATCTCCAAAGTGAAAGTTGGGTTTACTTTTTTAGTGGTTTACAGAAACTGTAATGCATATATTTTTGGACTTCCCGATAACCATTTGCTCCAATAGCAAAAAAAGAAGAAAATTCCACAATAGTGTTTCTAACATTAGCTAGTTTTCTACAATTGAATGCTTAGATAATACAACACATTTTAGTGTTTTAAAAGTACATTGCTGTTGTTAGATTTACCATGTTTATGACTCTAGAAGGGTGTCATTACAGTCTAAAATGTTGGGGACCGGGACCTAGTTCTACGCATCAGTTGTTGCGTGGATTTTGAGATGCGAGTTGCACTCAAAAGTGGAGGCATATGAATGCAAGCTTGAATGCAGTTAGCAATTTAGAAAAAAAAAACGCTATTGAAAGTTGATTATATCGAGCACCGCAACAAAGTTGTAGCCAATCAGCAGTAGGGGGCATGTCCATTCAAGATGGGGGAGAAGAGAGAGGGAGATTTAAAAAAGGCAGTAGAAAGAGAGATGGCCGAGAGACATTACAAAAGAGAAAAGGTCGGAGGAGTATCCATCACTGGAGAGGCCTAAGCGGGCAGGAAGGCCTGAAAATGGACACAGAGGTTGCGTTTTCTCTCCTCAATGTGCGAGTAACATTGCTTTAGAGTGTGTGCTGCTGGCGACTGACAAAGAGCTCTTGCTTGTATACTCTTTTGCACTGTCTGTTCATTTTTTTGTGTGTGCTTTCTTGTTCCTTCACTTTATTTTTTGTGAAGCATTATTACGATAAGAGACGCTTATGTATTGCCTGTTTGTGCATTTCCTTGTTTGTTGGTTTGTATTTCAAATAGCAACAGTGTTCAACAACGATTGAGAATCGTGTACTGCACCTTTAAGCGAGCTATGTGATAGAGATGCATATATCTCTCTATATATCAGAGAATATATGTGCATATATCAGAGAAAATGTCATTTTCTCCTGTCAGATTGTAAAACATTACAAGGTAAAAAGAAAGTTTTATTAAACATGGAGGAATCGATTGTTTACAACATCTTTAACAAAACAACAAGTTAAAAAGCATGAATTATAATTTCATGACAACTTTAATAAGCACATAATTGTTTTACTAGCACTGTTGTATTTTTGTTCCCAGATGTTTGCAATAAATTAGGATTGTCGTATATAAGCTAAGTTTTAATTTGATTAGTTTTTGTTTTCTTGTCATGTTGACACAAGTCAGTATTTGTGTCTTTACTGTCATCTACAGTGTATCTGTGACTTGTAGTAAAGAGCCATATGGTGTCTGTATTGAGTTGCACAAGAGCTCAGCCCATCTGAGTTGAGCCCAATTCTTGGCTTTCACAGCCTGAAGTCAGTGGGAAAAGAAGCCTCTGGAACGGCGCCTGTGGGTGGGGGACCGTGTTTTCAAGGAAATGTCCCTCACATTATCCCGAGGCTAACACTTTGTGGTAGATTACAAGCATCGTTCTAGAGCTCTTTAATGACAACAGCACTTGAGATGCGCGAGAGAACACAGACGGGTAACACACAGACAAAGTGATCCGACAAAACCCAATGAATGTGTATTTTGCAGTCGTCTGGTGTCTTTCAGTGCAGAATGACTTGGCCTTAACTATGGAAGCCCATTTCCGCCACAAAAGAAAAAAAAATTGCGCATGAAAACTCGAAATTATGACTAAGTAAGTCATAATTTCGACTTATGTCATAATTTCGAGTTTTCATGTGCAATTTTTTTTTCCCCTTATGTGGCGGAAATGGGCTTCCATATAAAACAGACCTGGGACATTTGATTTGAATATAAATGGTCCTTGTTA
The DNA here is from genome assembly GCA_037043235.1 of Rhodeus uyekii. NCBI lineage: Eukaryota > Metazoa > Chordata > Actinopteri > Cypriniformes > Acheilognathidae > Rhodeus > Rhodeus uyekii. The sequence continues at coordinate 1,656,206 of JAWRVZ010000024.1, read as the reverse complement.
ATTGTGTTTACGCTACTGTTCAAAAGTCTCTATGGCTGCATTTATTTGAGCAGAAAGTAAGTAAGAACGAAAGTAAAACAGCAATATTGTTACACATTATTACAGTTTAAAATATCTGTTTTCTCTATCTGTTTCTCATTGAGGTGAATGTTGACCTTGATCTTTTTGTTTTCCAGCAACTGGCTAAACAACTATTGTGTTGTCTCATCTTGGTTTACAGGAGGAATAGAAACCTTTTGGCCGTTGTGAGGAAGCCACCAGATGTCCACCTCTCCTGATCTGCTGTAGTTTGATTTACCCTTTTATGAAGATGGCCCCTCTCCTCCTCCTTAGGTTGCCACACTGATCACCTCCACTGGACCACAAACACACAATGGAGAGAAAACGCAGAAAGAAATGAATACTCAAGCCATGTGTTATTCAGGCTTCTCTGCATTTTGGACCTAAACTATTTCATAAACTGCAAATACCCATACACATTTGTTATCTTTGAAGACACATGTATCTTTAGTAATAACCAGAAACTGACCACAGGGGCCATGATTGTACGGCTGTGCTTGATTGTGGCCACCTTAGGGGGTCGATTGCCTCTGGTGGGCACACAGGAAAACAGCGGACCGTTCTCTACTCCCTTCCATCCTCCTTTGAATGCTGATGCACTCTCGAACCCAAACTGCTCGCAGATTATGCTGAAACTGGACTTTTCTACCAAAGTGGTCAAGCATGGTAAGTGACAAATCATGTCTTATTGTGTCTGTAACAAATCAAGTTTCTTCACAGGCTACAGTATTTTCAGAAATTGTTTTAGTACATAACTTACTGCCGTAATTTAGTTTTTACTGTTGATAATGACATTTTATTGCCCTGCAAGTCAGTTATCTTCCAATTTATGGATTTTATCGAGGTCTTAAAGCAGCTGTTGCACTTCTCGTTGTGATTTAGGGCAGGACAAAACGTGCGCACTTCAGGTCAAACAGTGCTGGTGTAATGTACCCCTCTGTCTGTTCACTGGCTGAAGCGTGACCTCCGCTCTGTGTATTTGCTGGCGTCCGTCCCAGAGTGTTGGCAATACATTCCTAAGACTTAATCTGAGTCCAGCGTTGTTTTCAAAGGGCAGACATTTCACTACATTGGGTGTGGTGTGGATGTGGGTATACAACACCAGAATGTAACATGTTATTTATGGTGGCCTGATTACTGCTCTGTGAATGTGTCCTTTGTGCCATCCTCTGATGTTTAATTCATTCCCACTTCCCTCACCCAAAGTTCTGAATTGTGGGATTGGTTTGAATTATTGGGATTATCCAAAGCGACTTACAATTTGAGGAGTACAGAAAGCGATTCATCCTGAAGATACAAAAGTAAACAAGAGTGCTTACAATACAAAGTTTCAAACATTACACATACAAGTAGTACAATCCTGGAGAATAGATGAATTAAGAGGAAGCTTTTATTTTTGTATAAAGTGTGGTTGAGGTGGTGTGTGCGTGCATGACACATGTTGTTCACGAAAAAGGTGAGTTTTTAGCAGTCTTTTGAATATTGCCAAGGATTCTGCATTCCGGATGAAGGCAGGGAGATCGTTCCACTGGCAGTGTTCTTGAGTGTGATTTTGTTGTTGTTGTTTTTGCCTCTCTGTAAAAGTACCACAAGTTGTCACTCGTTGATCGATCGAAGCTTTCTGGTAGATGTGAAGTAGTGTCTGGAAGCATGAGGGTGCTGAGCCTGTGTTAGTTCTGTAAGCAAATGTCAGTTCTTTGAATTTGATGCGAGCCTATGCATTATTTATTTTTTATTTTTTTGCATTTGACATTGGAGTGAAACAGATTAATGAAAAAGAAAAACATTGTGGTGCAGGGACTTGGTTTTATAATTGTTTTCCATTGGATGGAGGCAGATCAGCTGAATGCGAGCTTTCTGGTGATTGTAAGATAGGGGCAGGGTTTAAGAACAACAAATGATGGTGGAAGTCTGTCATTTTCACTGGAAGTTTGAGTTCTAAATCTTTGATTTAAGAATTTCTAGGTCAAGAATAAAACATCTGCTTGGATCGTTCACAATAAGATCAGTAATGAAAATGGGTACATTTGCATTTATATCTGCTGTCCTCAGATTCTTTAATATAATCTGTCTGCTTTTTTTTATTGCATTCTCTTATGTACTGTTGGATTTGTTCTAAGTGCTACAAGCACTCTGAAGGATCGCCACATTTCAAAACATTCTGATAGTGTCTGTTTTCAGGTTTGTCAAGCAGAGAAAGAATATGGGTGTTCCTCTATACCCGCCCTGGCCTAAGGTTTCACTCAGCAGCCGTTATTTCTGTTAAAGGCTCTATTGTTGTTATTGATGCAAGGTTGGATACATTTGAATGATGAGTTGCCCAAATCCTGGCGCAACCAAGATGTCAAGCAAATGCGAAACCTTGCTGAAGTTGTAAGGTTTTCTCATTAAATGCATGTGCATTTATCCTGTGGGATATTTGGTGGTATAGATTTTGCAATCTCTTTAATTCTCTTTTCTAGAGTACATTGTTGCATTCAATGGATACTTCACAGCCAAAGCGCGCAGTGACTTCATCAGCAGCGCCCTACGAGATGTGGATGCGATGAACTGGCGCATCGTAAGGCGGGACAATCCTGCTAGCGATTACCCCAGTGACTTTGAGGTGGTTGAGATCCGGCAGGACACCCGCAGCAGCCTGCTCACCCTGCAGGACCACCCCTACATCAAACGAGTGACTCCTCAGCGCATGGTCCTCCGCAGCCTCAAAATGACTGACTGTAAGTAGTACTGTACCCTCTTAACACTGATGATCAGTACATGGGTATAATACTGCTATTACACGGTATTGTACTGTATTTATGAGTCACACTTGAATCCTGCTGTGCTGTGCATTATCACAGAGGTGATATGGAATTTATTCTTTCCCAGCTCTCTGGGGTGACTGCAGGGAGGAAAGTCATCAGCAGGGGGGGAACCGAATAGGAAGTGTTTATTTACTGCATGGGGTGGAGGAAATGGCTTTCAGAAGTGTTTGAGGTGAAAGAATGTTCTGACTTTGCACATTGAGTTCTCCTCTACTTGAATAAAAAAAGAAATTACACCTCCATGCCAATCTGCTTTCAGTGGGAGAGTGATTGATTGCGGTTCACTAGCACCGCTCCTGTATAAAGTAATCCTTTACCAACTTACCGGCTTGTGTAGACTTTGCACAAGAGATTTTACAGTAACCCCCCCAGTTGCAACTAGTTGACACCGAAAACAAACAAGCAAGTCATTGCGCCACTTACTACAACTTTCGCCACTGTGATCCTGTTCATGCTGTAAGAAATGTATAAGAGATGTGCACTTCGACTAATTTGTTAGTCGTTTAAACGGAAGTTTTGTAACTTTAGAATTTTTTTTGTAAAATTAAGAACCTCAGAAGACGGTCACATTTTCTTTTATATATATATATATATATATATATATATATATATATATAAAAGGGATCTTGAGCACAGAGTAAGCATATCATTCTAATCATGTGACACTGAAGACTGGAGTAATGGCTTACATAACTGACGACAGCACCATTCTGGAATAACTGAAGTAGCTGCTTATCAGTCTGCACCCCTACATGCTGGTCTATCTCACTCCTCCACAACACCGTATAGATGGTACAGCTTTGAGGCACTTTGGTTTCAGTAATAAGAACAAAAGTACATCATTAGCTGCTATTAGCTGGGTCTCTTTCTCTAAGAATAACCCCTGGTCACAGTTTGAGAGCATATATGCAAGTAATTATCATTTAAATGATGTCTGGGTCAGCTCTACAAGAGCACGAGTGGGGGATTGAAATGTAATATAATTACAGTATATGCACTAGTCTCGTTTCTATAGCTCTAGGGGGAATTAATGAGCAGTAATCAGCCATAGAGGAAGACTGACGTGTCAGAGTGGTTGCCTCACTTAAACACCTATGCTTCTGTTCCAGCTGCTGCTCCTGCACTTTACGAGAGTTTTTTCACACTCTTTAAACCTTTATGAGGACATTTTTACATAGAAGGGTTAAGGTGATCACTGTTATCATCTCTCTGCTCTCTTTGAAAACCAATTTGAATATTCCAGAAAGCACAGGCTACTCATTTCTGGTCTCGCCGGATGTTCTTCAAAGGGCCAATAAAAATGCTAATGAGGTTGATACTGCGGGGTTAGATCTAGAATTCTAGAAATCTAGAATCTGATACTATTATTAACTGATCCGTTTTGTTGATATTTGCCTTTATTTCCAGGGTTTAACGGTAAGCCTAATAACATGGAGTGAGAGAGTTTTGAGGCCATTGATAGAATGTTACATTATTGGGCCATTTAATTGATTTTAGGTCGCCATGGTTAAATTAATTAGTTCGTCTTAGAAGCAGTTAGAATGGGTTGAAAATTGACAAATTATTCTATACTATCTTTAAAAACCTCAGGTTGTTTATTTTAATGTTTTGTGTGTGTGAGACTCAATGGAAAAATATGAAAATTAAATGGGACTTTAAAAAAAATCTAATAAAAATATTTCCTTCTGACTTGCTAAAAATATATATTTATATTTATAAAATATTAGCAGGGTTAGCATACAAAATTGAATTTCTAAAATTAGAAGAAAAAAACAGTTTACTGTGAGGTTTGAAGATGATGGGGCATTTTTATAAAGTTGTGGGGAGATTTTGTCTACAGGGATGGCATAAATGTTACTTGGTTATGAGAAATAAATGTGTTTACTTATAAAGTGAATATAAATGGCCTGAAAGAGTGATAAAATCACTTAGGAGAAATTGAAAGAAGTGAGCATTTTTAATCCTCCTCAGGGCTGAGTGACATTTATGGCATATTCTTTGGGGTGGCAGTTATGCCAGTACAGGTTCTTCATCCCATTTGATTATTTTATTTTTATCATTCAGTATATAAGTATAATTGATTTGAAAATAACTTCTCATTTCCTTTCTCTTTCAGCGGGCACTGATGGGGCGTCCCCATGCAATGACACGCGATGGGTGCAGAAGTGGCAGTCTTGGCAGTCATCAAGGCCGCTTAGGAGGACTAGTCTGTCTCTGGGCTCTGGATTCTGGCATGCCACTGGAAGACACTCTAGTCGCCGTCTTCTACGGGCCATTCCCAGACATGTCGCCCAGATACTGCAAGCAGATGTGCTCTGGCAGATGGGACACACCGGTATGTGTGAAAGAATATCAAGAAGCGCTAATGTAATTAACAGTCTTCTACTTTTGAACATCGGGTTTGTGGTAAATCTTGCGTTTCTGTTTATTTGTGTTCGAATACAGGCTCTGGGGTGAAAGTAGCGGTATTTGACACTGGGTTGAGTGAGAAGCACCCTCACTTTAAGAATGTTAAGGAAAGAACCAATTGGACCAATGAGAAAACACTGGATGACGGTAAGATGAGTTGTCAGTGGATGCCGGGAAACAAGTTTAGATGTGTTTAATGAATCAACTCTTACAAATTGTTCAGGTTAAATGCATGAATCTTTGTCTGTCTTATGTTCTTTCTTCAGGGTTGGGTCATGGTACCTTTGTGGCTGGGGTTATTGCCAGCATGAGAGAGTGCCAGGGCTTCGCTCCTGACTCTGAGCTTCATATCTTTAGAGTTTTTACTAATAACCAGGTAGCAAAAAGCATTCATACCATTTCTCTATACACTTTCAAAATCATTAAAGAAAGAAATTAATACTTCATCCAGCAAAAAATTAAATGCATTTATAATGCATCAAACGTTTTCTATTTCAAATAAATGGTGTTTTTTAAACTTTCTATTAATTGAAGAATACTGAAAATAGTAGCACTACCATTGCTTCTACAAATATGATTCAGCACAAGAGTTTTCAAACATTGATGTTAATAAAAAAGAGCACAGAATCACGATGTAAGGAGTAATGATGCTGGAAATTCAGCTTTGATGTCACAGGAGTAAATTACATTTTAAAATATATTAAAATAGTAAAGTTTTTTTAAAATTGTATTAATATTTCAAAATATTACTACTTTTTTCATGCAGCCTTTTCAAGTTTAGAGACTTTGTTCAAAAACATTTATTATTGTTTATGTTTGTATTATATGTTCTAGCTATCCCATTACATGGGCATCGTTTTTCACTTTCTATGTTTTATAATGTATTTTAAAAGATTTTACACACCTCTGCATATCCATATGTTTATTCTTCATTTCGTTCTTCTTAGGTGTCCTACACCTCCTGGTTTTTAGATGCTTTTAACTATGCCATCCTGAAGAAGATAGATGTCTTAAATCTCAGTATAGGGGGACCAGACTTTATGGACCATCCATTTGTTGACAAGGTATGGGCAGATTATATTAAATAAAAGCATCTGCTGAATGTCCATTTAAACCGGCCTACACAAAGCAATTTGTGACAAATTTGAATAAAAGTGCAGTGTTTTGACCCTGTACTTTAAATGTTGTTTTGCTCTCTGCAGTCTAGTCCTCTAATAAAAGCACAATCTTTCTGTTTAACAAGGTTTGGGAGCTCACAGCTAACAAGGTGATTATGGTATCTGCTATTGGCAATGATGGCCCTCTCTACGGGTAAGTGGGGTAGCTCAAGGGTAAATGAGATTTAGATTTAGCCAATACTCCCAACATATTTATTTTCTTTTTTTCTTCTAAGAACTCTGAACAATCCAGCAGATCAGATGGATGTTATCGGTGTTGGAGGGATTGATTTTGAGGACAACATTGCAAGGTTCTCATCCCGGGGAATGACAACATGGGTGCGTTCCTTCTTGTATTGACGTTGCATTACTGCATTTTTCCTGTGCAGCTGCTTTAAGGGGCCAGTGAAAACATGTCTGCATTTTGATCTGATCTGACCTAAAATAGGCAGACAGACACGTCCTGCTAGACAAAGCTGGAGATTCCTAGCCTTCACCTCTTTAAAAAGGAGAATAAATTGAAGAGGTTCAAAAATCCTCTTTCACATTTTGAAACGTTTAAGGATACGGCTTTGAAGATTTACAATATAGTTGTACAGAAATGAATGCCGTTGAGCTGTTAATAAGATATTTAAATTGCTATAGGACTTGATGATTATAGTTAAAAACATATGAAATTTGGCCTACTTTAATCCACTTAAATAAAAAAAGGGTGTTTTCAACATTGTTGTCTTTTAAAATACATTTATTAATGAATATATAATCCTTTTTTACATTAAAACAAGTGGCAATATTTACCTAAATATATTAAATAGGTTTGTAAAGAAAAATATTTTTTATAGCGTTCAAATAATGAATCGATTCATTACCAACTAGTTTTTCTACTGAAGTTTAAATCTCCCAAGTTGTAAGACGAGGAAAGGTTGTCCAATTAGAAAGTAGTCTATTTATATGCATTTAGGAAAGGCTGAATAAATAAATGTATTTAAAAACATTGTAATGTTTAATTTTGTCATAACGACATATTCAAACCCCACAAAATCAGCAGGCCAGGCTAGTAAGAGTGAAATCTCAATGTGAGGTTTAACACATCACTGGAGCCTTCTAAAATAAGTACACCATTTCTGGCCATGTAGGAATTTAGATTCAAGCACAATTACTGCTTTCCCCATCACTCATCACAGTATCTGTCACAGTCTGTCTTGTCAAGTCAGTTGAATTATTGTTTTGCTTCCTGTGCTTTCAGGAGCTGCCAGGTGGCTATGGCAGAGTGAAGCCCGATATTGTGACGTATGGCTCTGGTGTGCGTGGTTCAGGTTTGAAGGAGGGCTGTCGTTCTCTGTCTGGCACTAGTGTTGCATCACCTGTAGTGGCTGGAGCCGTCACACTGCTTGCCAGGTGAGACACCGATGAACAAAAACATGTCACTAAAATATTGGGCATTAATATTCATAAACTCCCCTCCAGACTACTGTACTTTCTTTTTTTTCTTACCATTTTAATTTCTTTTGATTAAACTCTCCAGCATTCAAAAGATTGTGGTCAGTAAGATTTTTGAATTAAGTAATTTATTCCCACCAAAAGACCAATAGCCTTTCTGTTTTAATATATTTCATATATTAAAACAGTGATTAAAACTATTCCTGTGATGGAAAAGCTAATTTTCAGCATTGTTGCTTCAGTATGACCTGATCCTTTAGACATCGTTATAATATGCAAATTTTTTTGCTCGATAATAAGAAACATTTATAAGAAATAAGAAACATTTATTATCAATGTTGGAAACCAGTTGTTCTGCCTAATTTGATTTGTGGAAACATTGATCCTTTTTTTCAGGATTCTTTTATGAATAGAAAGTCTAACAGTAAAGCATTTAAATAGTTTATTTGTAACATTATATATGTTTATGGTCACTCTTGATCACTGTAATGCATCCTTGTTAAATAAAAGTATACATTTCTTAAATGATAAAAATATTATTAAACTTTTGATCAATAGTGTATTGACAAATCAATCCAATTATGCATTTAAGATATACTCAATAAAACAGAATTGTCAGGTGTTAAACATGTTTTATATCTATTTTCATTAGCAATTCAAACAAGGTTTCATCATACCTGTTTGCTACTTTATCAGGGCGCCGATAATTGGTTCACCTGTACTTTGTACACTTATTGCTATAAACTCTTTGAAACGTCTGATATGAAGTAGAACTAAATAAATTGGTTCTCTAAACCTATGCACTGATTAGAATGTCAATGTGTTCCTTGAATGCAATGCAAGTCGCTTTGGATAAAATGCATAAATGTAAATACCTATGGTTTTCTTCATAATTGTTGTTTGTTACTGGGGAAAAATAAATTGGATATTCGATGTAAGAAAAAAAAAAACACAAAACAAATTAATTGACAGAATTAAGCTTATTTTCCTCCTAGATTTAAAAAACATCATCTTTCTTTTGCTCTATATTTGATGTAGTCCATCATCTCAGTCTGTGATGGCTAACCTAATTTTTTTTGGGTGTTTCCACTTTATACTTTTTCATTTGACCTCCTTCAGTTCCCTATCTTTCTATCTCTTTCATGCTTTTATATATTGCTCCCATTTGTATTAGACTCTCATTGGTACTTGACCCGATCCGCTTTATGGCCTCTGAGTCACCATGTGTTAGTGTTTGTTTTAAGCATGTTTTCCAGTCTTCTGCCTGCTGTTGCACTCAAATTATATTCCATCAAGCCACATCCATTTAGCTGAAACGTATTTGTCTTTTTTCTTTCTTTCCAGTACTGTGTTGAACAGAGAGTTGGTGAACCCAGCCAGTATGAAGCAGGCCCTGATCGCCTCGGCACGCAGGCTGCCAGGCGTCAACATGTTTGAGCAGGGCCATGGCAAACTCGATTTACTCAGAGCTTACCAGATCCTTAACAGCTACAAGCCACAAGCCAGGCATGTCTCGCACAAATATTGCGTTTTTCTCTTTGCCTTTCCATTTATGTAATTAGTTTTTATCCACAGCAGCTTACAAAAGAGGGAAGCATGTTTCTCTACCTTTCTGCTCAGTTTCTTATTCATTTATGCTAAATTAGTCAATTTAAAATGTAGCCAGCGTCTCAGTTGGATTTAATTACATTTGAGCCTGGTTATAGAGTAGATCTGACCCTGTTCATTATCTTGCACCGGCTCTCAGTGAGGTCAACTTCCTCTAATGAATTTCTGATGGTGTTTTTATTCTTTAGCCTGAGCCCGAGCTACATAGATCTGACCGAGTGCCCGTACATGTGGCCCTACTGCTCACAACCCATTTACTACGGTAGCATGCCGACAATTGTCAACGTGACCATTCTTAATGGCATGGGCGTGACTGGAAGGATTGTGGACAAGGTAGGCAATTATAAAGAGACTGATATGTTGTTTCATACATTAAATTGTAATTTCAAATATTCCTGGCTTCACAGTTATGTTTTATGTTCACAGCCCATCTGGCAGCCCTACCTTCCTCAAAATGGTGATTATGTAGACGTGGCGGTATCTTACTCACCTGTGCTCTGGCCCTGGGCCGGTTACCTGGCTGTTTCCATATCTGTGGCCAAGAAAGCTGCATCATGGGAAGGCATCGCTCAGGGTCATGTCATGGTTACAGTGGCCTCGCCAGCAGAGAATGACGTAAGTAACAGTACTGTCCTTGAGATCTCCAGGAAAGTACAACATGCTATTTTAGTTTAATTTGAGAGTGTGAGTTAAATTCACTTTATTGGTTTATGACTGTTTGGGTACTTTACTCTTCTAAGAGTTTCTAAACTCTTTCCCTGGCATTGATGGAATTTTCTGTCATTTGACAAAGCTTCCCCATTATTGACAGAACTTTCCGGTAATCCATGTTTTCACTGTTATACAGTAAGCGGCTCTATTAGGCATAATCTGAAATAACAAAAACAAACAAAGAAGCAGAAACAAGTGATAGAATCATGTAAATCAAAGCTAACATTTTGAATTTAATGTTGAACCCAGGAAGAGCTGTAAGACTGTGAAGCACAGAAAAACGATATTGTTAGAATGATGAGAACAGTGACAGCCAATCAGAATTCATCCTGCTTTTAAAGAGCTCTAGCATTTAAAGTGACTGATGACAGAACTGCAGCACATGCTAGAATAAACAAAACGGAGACACTAATTTATATCTTTATAATTGGTTATAGGTCCAACTAGTGTAATTCGAGATCATGACCTGCCATGGTGTGTTTTTCATGTGTTTGCATCCAGTCAGCAATAGGTGGTGAGATGACCTCCACAGTCAAGCTACCATTGAAGGTAAAGATTGTCCCCACTCCTCCACGTAGTAAGAGGATTCTGTGGGATCAGTATCACAACTTGCGCTACCCGCCTGGCTACTTCCCACGAGACAACCTGCGCATGAAGAACGATCCACTTGACTGGTGAGCCACAATCACCAAAAGCAATTCACATTCATTCAGTAGTTAGAAAAGAGCTTTTCATAGCTGGTCTCTAGTGCCATTTTTCACTTATAATGGTGTTGATTACATGTTTTACAGGAATGGTGATCATATTCACACTAACTTTAGAGACATGTATCAGCACCTTCGCAGCAATGGCTACTTTGTTGAAGTCTTGGGTGCACCGATCACATGCTTTGATGCCAGTCAGTATGGTAGGTGTTCATTCAGTATAAAGAAGTCTGTCTTGAAGAAGAAATAAGATGTATTGTAATGAATAGATCTCTGTGTTTCTAGGGACCTTGCTTATGGTGGACAGTGAGGAAGAGTATTTTCCAGAGGAGATCTCTAAGTTGAGGAGAGATATAGATAATGGGCTGTCTCTGATCATCTTCAGCGACTGGTACAACACATCAGTCATGAGAAAAGTCAAGTTCTATGATGAAAACACCAGGTACAGAGTATGTCAAGGCACATAGTAATCTAGTGTCTATTTTATTTTAGTATTATTTTTAAATGTATATCAGTCCACTGTATTGCATGTGTCTCTGGGTAAAATGTTCAGTGGGGCCCAATAATCTGATGCCACTGCTGAAAATGCTTCCTTTGCCTTTTTATTTTATTTTTTTTAACTAAAGTAATTTGTGTGTGTATAATATATATACATATATTATACTTCAAAGAGAAGACCACCTGGGTGGGTGGTCTTCTCTTAGAAAGTGTGGTTTCTATTATTGGATAATTTTTAATTAAAGGTGCTCTTAGTATAGTCAGGGCAAACTTAAAGGCAGCTTTTGAAATGTGCATTCCACATTAATTTCCAGGCAATGGTGGATGCCGGACACAGGGGGTGCTAATGTACCAGCCTTAAATGACTTGATCTCAGTGTGGGGTATGGCCTTCAGTGATGGTCTGTATGAGGGGGACTTCACAATGGCAGATCATGACAGTAAGAAGCTGTAACATTGCATAGTCCTGTTAAATACACAATATTGAGGTAATTGTTTTAATGGAAGCATGTTTGCCTAAATTGGATTTCAGTAATGTATACGGTCTTGTCACTTTTCAGTGTATTATGCCTCGGGGTGCAGCATCGCTCGTTTTCCTGAGGATGGGATTGTCATTGCTCAAACCTTAAAGGATCAAGGTATACAACACCTGCTGTGATTATACATCTCACATCACTGCTGTAGCCATGGAAACATTGCTTTCATGTAACTCAATCAGTAGTACGTGACGCTTGCAATGCCATGGTCAAGGGTTCGATTCCCAGGGAAAGCAAGAACTAATTAGAATGTCAATGTGTATCTTGAATGTAATGCAAGTCGTTTTGCAGCAAATTAAACGCTCACTCGTTTTCTTAATTCTTTTGTTATTGTTATCTGACATCCTCACATTTCTAGGTCTGGAAGTCTTGAAACAAGAGACTGCAGTAGTGGAAAATGTGCCTGTGCTGGGACTGTACCAAACACCCTCTGAGGGGGGAGGTCGCATAGCGCTCTATGGAGACTCCAACTGCATTGATGACAGTCACAGACAGAAAGGTAATGGACAGATCACATTTTGTGAAAACATTTGTGTCAGGCATAGTTCTAACAGCCTTCCCTCACTATCAGTTTTCAGACTTCGTTTAATTTGCAAGTGTTTGGGATTTCTTTTCCTATTCAGACTGTTTTTGGCTGCTGGACGCTCTGCTGCAGTACACTTCATATAGCATGACTCCACCCAGCCTCACACACTCTAAAAACAGAGTGGTTCCCCCTACAGGCACAGATAGACCATTACCACAGAGATTGGAAGGTAATTCTTTATTTTTTGATAATTTCTTACTTTTCTATGTTCTTGTTTGTTTATTTTTACTGTAATGTTTTTCATTCATTTTACTCATATTTTTTTATTTATTAATGGAATGTATTTAATTTATTTAAATTATGCATCAATTCATTTTTTCATCAAGTAATTTCTCACTTATTTGAAATCAATAATGTATTTATATTTTTTGCTAAATCATTTATAAATTAATTCATTATTTTATTCTAATTAGTCATTTTTCTTGATTATTTTGTTTTATTTAAAAAAAAAACATTTGTGCATTTACACATTTATTTGTAATTCACTATTTGTATATTTTTTAAAACATTTTTATTTATTTAAATTAAATTTATTATTATCATCATTATTTTGGCAGGTAATCACCTCTACCGTTACTCCAAAGTGCTGGAGGCTCATCTGGGCGACCCCAAGCCTCGTCCTCTACCGGCATGCCCTCATCTGTCTTGGGCTAAACCTCAGCCTCTTAATGAGACTGCTCCTAGGTCAGTACACATAAGACCAGTGCTGTTCTCAGTGCAAAACAGACATGACTAGACATGTTGTCTTTTAATATCCACATCTGACTTGGTTTGTTAACATTCTTTTTTCTTTTTCAGCAATCTGTGGAAGCACCAGAAACTACTATCAGTGGACATGGACAAGGTTGTTTTGCCTAATCTAAGGCCATATCGTCCTCAGGTTCGACCCTTGTCTCCTGGAGAAAGTGGAGCCTGGGACATTCCTGGAGGTGAGGAAGGAGCATTTGCTGTGTGTTAGGAAATAATCAGCCAGATATCACCCTCAAAACGACCTTTAAGATTCAGATAATACATTGCAGTAATCTGTGTCTGTTTGTTTCCTCAGGAATAATGCCTGGCCGCTATAATCAAGAGGTGGGCCAGACCATCCCGATGTTTGCGTTTCTTGGTGCCATGGTTGTGCTTTCATTCTTTGTGGTGCAGTTAACTAAGGCCAAGAGCAAACCAAAACGCAGAAAGCCCAGAGTGAAACGGCCGCTTTACCTTCAACAACAGCAACAACCAACCCCTCACTCAGGCAAAACCCCCACCGTATGATTGGCCACATGCCACATCTGGACAAACTAATGGGGAACAGTCTTCCCTGCGGTGTGTGTGTGTGATGCCATAACCCCGTGATAATGAGATTGTTGGACTCTGAAAGGCTGCATCTTGAGATGAACCAGCCACCTGTGCCCTGATAAGGGCCTTGTTTGGACATCAGTGTTTCCTCTCCTCTCTTTATTCAGCACATGCCTTTCAATTCAGTGACCAAATGGAGGAACATTTCCTTTTTTAATTTATTGATGATGATGATGATGATGATTAATTGACTGTTGACCCTTGCTTTGTATGTCAAATAGGACAACCAGAACCAGCCATTCAGTTTATTTGATCAACATGGACTCTTTTCCACATGTCCTCATTTTTGTATTCTGTCCGACTATGTTTTTTTTATTTTATAAAACGGTTGTGTGCTTACATCTTTTGTAAATAGCCATCATGATTTCACTGTTGTTAGTGAGCAATTATCAATGTTTTAAATATATCTTATCCGATATAAAGCAAGCAAATCTGCCTCTGTCTTTGTAATAATTCATATAAGGGTTGGAATAGAAAAGAACAAGAACAGTCTTTTTTTTTCAGGGGATGATTCAGGTAAAGTGTGAGAAGTATGTGTGCCTATGGATCGGTTCTGTTTACTTTGTCACTTTCTGTGATGGATGACCCTATTTGTTCTTTGTTTACATAAGATAGATGAAGCTGTCACAGTTTGACTGTGTGGCCCACTAGTTTTCCTCAATGTTGTATTGCTCAGAAGTAAAATAACACTTCAGGACATTCTTTTAGAGGATTGCCATATTTAACGTTGTCCATCTTTTTATAATTATCTTAATTACACCAAACACATGTATGTATGTATGTGCTGTTTATCATTCTAACATGTTACAAACACCTTTCATTACATTTATATTTAAATGCACATTATATATTTGAAATGCAATTAAAAATGTAATTTATTGTAATGCAAAGCTGAATTTTCAGCATCAATACTCCACAGTCTTCAGTGTCACATGATCCTTCAGAAATCATTTTAAAATGCTCATTTGCTGCTCAAGAAACATTTCTCATTCTCATTAGCGATATTTAAAAAAAAAAATTCATCAAAGGAACGTTAAATCGGAATCAGACGTTATAGTTAAGATATGTTATAAAATATTTCTATATGCTTTTTTTATAAAAAGAATTCTGAAAAAAAGATGCATCATGATTTCCATTATAAGTAGATAAGTTGCAAAAATGTGTATAAGGAGAAAATATATTTTACTATATTGTAAGAAATGTATCAAATCTCCTGAGATACAAAGCATTCTTCAGATTGTTCCACACAATCGTAACCTCACTATATTTGAATGCAGGTGTAAATGGACAAAAGAAATATACTTCTTCATTGGAAATCAGATCAGCAGTCTTAGCCTTGCCTGCGCTTTTGCTTCTAGCCAGTGTGAAATCGACTAATTCCATTAGAAGTGATAGGGTCTGGGAAGTCTCTCTAAATCTCAGTCCTGATCCATTTTTAATGGGAAGAACAGCCTGTGAAAATGTCACTGTTCCCTTACAGGCGACGAAGCGTGATAGAGGTTAATGACATGAAGAACATGGGAACTAACCCTGACCAGTTATCTGTGCTTAAATGGATTTCCCAAATCTTGTCATCAAGGAGGTCACAAGTTCTAGTTGTCCCCTGTATCTCGAAAATTCTCAACCAGCTTTGGGCTCTAGGAGAGTGACAGTGACTGTAGCAGCAGTGCCAAACTCCCACCCTCGGAACACATGCTGTTAAATGTGGAATATCCTGTACAGTGCACATGACCTAAAGACAAATTATTTCACAATACTTATTTGTCTTTTGATCTGAAAAGAAAAGATAATGATGCAAACAAACAAAAGAACATTCCTAAAAATATAGTGGTAATTTGAGAATGACATCAATAGCACTAGAAGCGTAACAGTTTTACATGAATAAATAATTAAACTTCTTGCACTATAAAAGTAAATAAATACAGTACATATAGTTTCTGCTAAATCACCATAGTTCCTATAGCAAAATGCCACTGTCATATAAAAGCAATCAATCAATTAAATAATTTTTTTTTGTGTGAAAAATTACTGTGTATATTTTTATTAAATATAAATGGTCTGGAACAGTGTTTGCCCCCTTCCTGATTTATTTATTTTCTATGTTTGTCACACTTAAATGTTTCAGATCAGATTCAGAACCCAGTTCGCTTCAGCTTGAGGTCACAAACAAATATTCTCCTTCAGGATTTTTGGTAGACAGCTGAATTCATGATTCCATTTATCACAGCAAGTCTTCCAGAGTCTGAAGAAGCAAAACAGCACCAGACCATCACACTACCACCACCATATTTTACTGTTGGTGTGATGTAACGCCATATGTAACGGGACAAACCTTCCAAATTTTTCACAGTT
Source organism: Rhodeus uyekii (assembly GCA_037043235.1). NCBI lineage: Eukaryota > Metazoa > Chordata > Actinopteri > Cypriniformes > Acheilognathidae > Rhodeus > Rhodeus uyekii. Next base: position 1,639,998 of record JAWRVZ010000024.1, on the reverse strand, counting down.
GAGTATCACAGTCCACAGAGTATTTTCCCAAAAGTCCCCCCCCCCCCCCCCCCATCTTGGTCTTGGGCTGGTTTTGGGCGGGTTTTAGGGCGGGTTTTATGCTGTAGTTGGGCTGGAAATCTTCAGTCCAATCTGGCAACACTGCATGCAGGCCATTTTTGCCCAGTCTCTTTCTTATGCTAGAGTCATGAACACTGACCGCAAGTGAGGCCAGCCATTCTTTGGATGTTTTTGTGGGGTCTTTTGTGCCCATTCAAATGAGTTGTCGCTGCCTGTTTGGGGTAATTTTGGTCAGCTGGTCACTCCTGGGAAGGTTCACAACTGCTCCATGTTATCGCCATTTGTGGATAATGGCTCTCACTGTGGTTCACTGGAGTCCCAAAGCTTTAGAAATGGATTTATAACCTTTTCCAGACTGATAGATCTCAATTACTTTCTTTCTCATTTGTTCCTGAATTTCTGTGAGGGATCATGGTCTTGCAGTGTTTTCAATGGCATCCACTGTAGAAAAAAAGCAGTATAAAGCTCCTAGATCACTTAAATTTTGCAGTTTATGTGTTTTTTGTCTACTGATATTTCCTGAGAAGACATTTTTGCAGTGTTTCGTCAGTAAAACAATTTAAAAACAATTAAATAACAGTAGCTAAAACCCTCATAGCCAGACTTTCATTCTCGTTCAAAATCAAAGATGGCGCTGCTGTGAATAAGGTCAATTGGGTGAAAGAAAGAGAGAAAGAAAACTACGTGGTGGGAGAATTGTTTAATCCGATAATTTTTGACAATATAACGTTAATCGCCGTTTGAACTCTTGTGGCCAAATGCCACAAATCTTGACAAGCACATCGTGGTTGTTTTTCTACAGCCAGTGGAAGAGTGGAAGCGGGATTGGTCTGAAACAGCAAACCCCACCTCTCATTCACCTGACCTAATGTTTGAACTCTCAGAGTGTGATTGAAACTGAGCCAAATATGGAGGAGCTGGCAAAAGAGAGCATCAGTTTATTAACGCAGTCCTCGCGGGACACGGGCGGCCCGAGGCTGGGCTCTTTAGGAGCGGTTTTCATCATGCTGAAGTCCTCGCTGGGTGCAGGGCTTCTCATGTTTCCCTGGTCGTTTGCGAAAGCTGGAGGAATTCACACTGCTGTCACTGTGGAAATGGTAAGTAACTGTGTGATTGCTACAACGAAACAAGAACTGTTTGAATATTTTATAACCCAGTTAACCTGTTTCCATTATTGTGGTTTCTTCCATCGATCACGTGCACACTAACAGAATGATCTTGCCACAGTATCCACTGGTCATTTGTTCAGTATACACGTTGTTAACTATAGGCTAATACCTGAATTAAATTTTGCACTTGTTGCAATTCTGATATATTTGATATATTTCTATCTTACATAGATTTCTCTTGTGTTCCTGATCAGTGGACTGGTCATCCTGGGCTATTCATCTTCAATCAGTGGTCAAAACACATATCAGGCTGTGGTCAGAGATGTGTGCGGTCCTGCCATCGGAAAACTCTGTGAGATCTGCTACCTCTTCAACCTTTTCAGCATATCTGTTGCTTATCTAGTTATAGTGGCTGACCAGCTTCAGAAATGTAAGCAACATGTTGATAAGACTTTGATCTTTTTTTTAAATTATTACTAATTGCTCATACAGTTATTATCCATTAGATCTTCACATTCAGCATCTCCATTCATTTCTCCCAGTATGTCTCTCTATGTATGAGTTAATCACAGGCTTGCCAGAAGTTGAGATGCCGTACAACTGGTATACAGACCAGAGATTTGCCCTGTTTCTCCTGTGTCTCTTCTTCGTTTTCCCTCTCTCTGTTCCGAAAGAGATCAGCATACAGAAGTATACTAGGTGAGGAACTATATTCGGTCAGTTTCTTGCTTATTTTCTTGACTTTGTTGTTCAAAACAGGGTAATTATTGTTAACAAAAATGTAACATTGTTACATAAAGAAATATATATTGAGGTATTTGAAATAAATAAATATATATATATATATATATATTTATTTCAAATACCTCAATATATATTTCTTTAAATATATATATTTAGTTTGTGTTTAAGTACTCAAGACTTAAATTCTTAAAGTTTTTAAGACCGGTTTTTGAAGGTCTTGGTCTTGTCTCAGTCTCGAACCGCATTTGTACTCCGTCTTGTCTTGGTCTCAGACTAAGAGGACTTTTTTGTGATTTGATGTAGGGCTCACTGCCTAAAATTCAATCATGTCTAAATTTTAGACACAAGGTTTTGCTATTTTTCTGGACAGTAGATACAGAACGTTTTGATGAATCTGAGGAGTGCTGGTCTGGTCTTGGTCAGTTTTGCCCTACTTTTCCACATGGTGGTCTTGGTCTTAACTTGGTCTCAGTTTAGGTGGTCTTGACTACAGCACTAATTATATATATGTATACACACCAAAAGTACTAAAACTGTAATTCAAATAAATTACACTGGTTCAGAAAACACAAGTTAAGTTGTTAAACCATTTAAATAATGGTAATTCCCATTGTAATTATTTTTCTAATTATGCTTTGCACAAGGATGTATTTCATCAGCACTTCCTTGCTGCACAATGAAGTCTGATTTGTGAATTATGTGCAACAATTTACAAATCTGTTCGTATTATTCATTTTGGAAAGGGTGTGGGAAGTGTCCAAACTGTGGGAGCCCTGTTTATATGGAAAACGTTGCAAATGAAAAGTTTTGAAGCGTTGTTATTGCTTCGTTTTTTCATTAGGACATTATAGGACAATTCCAGTGACTGTGCTAATTTATTTTCTTATTTTTTACTTGTCTTTATTAATCCATGAAATTTTATATTAGTTAGTTAGGCTTGTTGTTTTTGCCATGGCATTTTTAAACCATAGGCACTTACACAAGGAACCTTTTTCTGTTGATTTTTGTTCATGGTATTCAGCTACAATTAAATGTTTTGCAATAAGACTTAAAATAGATGTGATATCTAAGTGTTTTTTGTTTGTTTTTTACATTATTGGAATCGAAATTAGGAATCAATAAAAATTCGGATCAGTAAGCAATGAATTGGAATCGTTAACATTCAGCCAATAACCACGCACACATCATCAAGATACTTAATTTAAAGTCAACTCCTCACTAGTTTTTGATATTTATTTTTGCTCAGTGTTCTAGGAACTTTTGCTGCCATGTATCTCACTGTAGCGATCACTGTGAAATACCACATGAGGCCCGTCCATGAGATCAGCCTGTCACCGCTTCACAGCAGTGGGTGAGTGTGGACTGACCAAGCTTTCAAATTTAGTGGCAAACTATATAGCATTATCATCTTTTGCCCCTGCAGTGTGTGAACAAAACTTATATGCTGAGCTCTGAGCGAATTTAATGCACCTTAACTATTCATTTAGCCAGTGTTATGGGTAACGCGTTACAAGTAATGCAAGTTATGTAATCAGAGTAACTAGTAAAGTAGCGCATAACTTTCACATTTTGAGTTACTACTTCAAATAAGTAGTGTAGTTGTTTTATTTTCCCATGTATTCACTGACACCTCTCCTCTGTTGAGAAAAACTGGGAGTAAAGGTGCAGTTGTGTGCGCTGTGTAATCATATAGTTATTGTAGTTCTAGAATAAATTGCATTTACTCCTCTTGCACAAAAACAGATTCAGTATTCCTCGAATTGAGTAAAAACTGTGAAATGCAAGCTCAGAAAATTACGTAAACCTGCTATAATTAAATGTTGCTACACAAATATACCTTATACTGTAAATATAATCTCACTTTAACTCTTTCTCCACCAGCGTTTTTTAAAATTATTTTCTTTTTTAGTGTTTTTGATCATTTTCACAAAAATGTCATGGCTCACAGAATATTTTGCTCCATGAATATCTCAGCATGAGATGTATCAAAAGCCTCTCCTTTAGAAAAAACAACAACAAAAACGTGTATGCTTCCTGCATTCTATTCATCAACACTTGAATGTGGGTGTCATTGAGTTCAAGGGAGGTGATAGGAAGTAAACCAGGATAAATCCAAAGTGTGTATTTTTATTAATCCACATAACAAGTGGATGCTGCACGCTGGGTGGGTTGAGGAGAGACCTCTGATACAATTGTAATGCACTTTAGAATAATAATACTTGCAAGTATAAGAATACAGTTAAAGAAAAAAATGAATGGAAATAAAATAAGTACAAACACTCTACTCGGCATACACTTGTTATACCTTACAAAGAGCAAAGCAAATTTGCTCAAAGGCTGAGAAGGTCTGGCTTAAATACACTAAATTCATGCCAGAACTGGACTAAATCACATCTGTAGCCAGGGAGCAAAAAACAAACATTGATCTCATGCGTAAAGTAGAACTGTACGTATATAGTAAAAGAAAATAAACAGATACAAAATATGCCACTAATAAACTATGATTTGAAATGTTCTCTTACACAATACCTTTGTAAAAGAAAAATTACACTAAACCCAAACAAGGTTTGTTTTGGCTGTACAGCAGCTCTAGAAGAGCAGGCCAATCAATAAAACTGATGAATATTAAGTTTCCCCGACTAAGCAAGCCGTCGCCTTAGTAAGGGACAATTAATATTCATCAATAAATATAACAGTGACCTGGTGACGGCATCACAAATGCATTTTATCATCACAGTGTGTACGAACAATCAACCGATTGCCCAAAGACTATAGCGTGCTTAAGCAATACATCTTGTGCTTTTTGGCTTGTTTTTTTTTTTATCCAGACAATTTGTAATCTTTCAGATGATGCGTAATAACACCTATCGTATAACAATGAAAACACGGAAAGCCGGAAAGTTCTGTCAACGCTGGGGAAAGAGTTAAACAATGCTGCTGACCACTGAGGATCTAATTTAACCATACTAATGAGCAAAAATGTCTTTAGATAAACATCACATTTTGTTTCATAATTTTTTTTTTTTTTTAAGATTGTTGAACTTTCATCTCCTGCATTATATTCTTTTTTATTCCAAAAAGTAACAAAGTAATTGTTACTGTTTTTAGGGAGTAATGCAATAATATAAAACATTACTTATTTAAGAAAGTTTTTACGCTCCAAATAGTAACAAAGTAACGCAATTAATTACTGTTTTAGTGAGTAACACAATAATGGAAAGCTTTTCTTTTAAAAGAAACTTTCTGCATTCCAAAAATTAACGAAGTAACGCAATTTGTTACTGTTTTAGGGAGTAACGCAATAATGTAAAGCATTACTTTTAAAAGCAACTTTCCCAAACACTGCGTTCAGCTGAAAACAGTGTTTTAGAGATGTTATCTTAAAAACCGCATGTTTTAATAACTATCATTATTGTCATTATTTAGAGTAAGCTTATGGGCTTCGATGTTCAGCGTAATCCCGACTATTTGCTTTGGCTTTCAGGTGAGTTTTCTAGCTTTTATCCAACATGCTACAAGTTGATTCTTGAAGAAAAAGAAATGATTTCAGTGATCATCACTCTAGTTCACAAATGAGGGGAAGCCAAGTTGTTTTTGCTCTTACTTTAATATTTAAGGTCAGGTCAGATGCAAAGCATGAAAATTGGTGCATCTTTGAGGTGAGTTTTATTTGTATGTGGTGGGGATTGTCAAAAATGTAATAAAAGTCCACCGGAATAGCAGAAGAGCACAGAATTACTCCATGTCTGCTGCCAGAGGCTGATTGATTACATGGCGGGAATGGAGAGAAGAGGGAAATGGAGATATGAAAAGAGCTGTGCAGCAGGGGAATCGGTGAGAAATGAACGAGTGCAGAAAGTTGGTTATTTGAGGAAAAGCTTGTGCTGGAGATCTGACGTTTGTACTCCGCTGTGCTCGAGCTGATTCGGTGTCTGTTACAGTGCCATGAAGGATGCATCGCTGTCTACAGCAGTATGGAGAACAGGAAGTTGTCCCACTGGGTCTTTATATCTGTGGTGTCCATGTTGATCTGTCTCCTCATCTACTCTCTCACTGGTCAGTGATAAAGCTCATTTACCATAACTCAACATATAATTCACATGGAATAATGCTTAATCTACATAGTGAACTTTTCCCATCAGCAAAAATGGTGTGTGCTGAGTTTGCTGATGAGTCATTTCTATTTTTTCATTCTAGTTATAAATAATTAGCATTAAATAACTATATCCTGACAGCTGTTACTGCAGTTTTTTTTTTCTTCCAAATTTGTGGTTTCAGTAAGATTTTTTTTTTAAAGACATATGTTTTTTTTATTCAGTAAGGATGCATTAAAGTGATCAAAAGTCACAGTAAGGACATTTGTTTAAAAAAAAGTTATATTTATTCTGAGAATCCTGATTTTTCTTTAATTTGACCAGTTTCCACAAAAATATTAAGCAGCACAACTCTTCACTATTGATAATAATAAGAATTTTGTTTAGTAAATGCATCACATCTGCATATTATAATTATTTTCAAAGGATCATGTGATGCTGACTGAAGATAACATTTTAACATTTTAAAACATAAAAAATGTAACTTGATTGTTGCAGAACAGACTTCTTTAAAAACATTTTTAAAAAAATCTCGGTTCATGCATTGCTTGATTGAACTCAGGGTTTATATACATTGATGTCAGACTTCGCCTAATTTTTTTAACGCTAACGCTTGATTAGGCGTTTAGTAGTAGTGTTTTGATGAGCTGTTATGAGCAGGACTATTTTTATAGGAGTCTTCGGGTACCTGACGTTTGGGAAGAACGTTGCTCCTGATGTTCTGATGTCGTATAGTGGGGGTGATGTGACCATGATCATTGCCAGACTGCTGTTTGGAATCTCAATCATCACCATCTACCCCATCATTGTCTTGCTCGGAAGGTATGTGATAAACTGTGTCTTATGGTATTAGGGCAACAATGACATATATAGATGAATTGATCTGTCTATGCTTGTAGATCTGTGATCCAGGATCTACTGCTGCAGCAGCAGCGACACAAACACACAGCAGTGACGGAGTCTAACGAGAGCCGTACCCGTGTTGCCTTGACCACAGCCTGGGTCACAGTCACTCTTCTCATAGCATTGTTCGTTCCAGACATCAGCAAAGTGATCAGTGTTGTTGGCGGTGTCGGCGCTTTCTTCATCTTTGTATTTCCAGGTAATTCTACTTGATGTTTGATTGATGTGTGTGTTGATGTATGGTTGTATGTCACGTAATTATTGCCAGTATATTATATCTACAAAAAAATCCTCATGATATGATCCATTTAAATAAGTTTCACCTTGATTCTCTCTTCACTTTATGTCTGAGCATATAAATATGTGAATCTTTTAATGGCTTTCATGTTTTTTATTTTTTATATTCATGTGCAAAATATTTTATTGAAGGACTTTGCTTAATATTTGTGGTGCAGTCCGAGTCCGTTTCTCCTACAGTGAGGTGAGAGAAATATATAGTTCTTTAGGCTCTTGATGCATATGGGATGTTTAATGGATTTCACTGCTTGTACAATAACCTTGTGTTTTTTATGCCTTGTTTACCCCAGGTATCTTTTGATCGCATGGGGAATGATCACACTGTTCTGTGGTACCTATATCTTCGGGCAGAGCACTTCAGTTGCAATTATGCAACTCTTAAGTGAAATTTAATTTTTTCTCCTGTTGTTACTCAACACAAGGACTTTTAACTCTGGTCTTGCAGAATTCTACACACTGCTCCAATACTCCCAAGTGTGGAGTAATTCCTTGTAATGGAGATTGTTGTCCAACTTGAAATGAAATACCTCAGACAAGTGAACTGTCATGTAAATCTGAATGATTTGTGTAGTTTTGAACGGTCTGCAATTTTAATGCCCACTGTCATGTTAACTAAATTGCACTAAAAGAATATAGATCTTATGCACCAGAGAAACCATCTTTAAACTTTTGTTTTTCCAGTAGCTCTGTATATTTCTATGGCATTGCTGTTGAAGAATCATTAGCTGTTGAATTGGATTTACCTATGGTTGAGTTAAGGAAAGTTATCACGAGCATTGTAATGGTTGAAGCGGATGTTAAGAAATAGCATTATGTTTACGCATTTGGCAGATGCTTTTATTCAGAGTGACTTACATTGCATTCATAGAGCACATTAATATTCTAATTGGTTCTTGCTTTCCCTGGGAATTGAACCCACAACCTTGGCATTAAAGCACCAATGCTCTACTGGTTAACTACAGGAAAACTAACAAAGCACTAAGGAGCGATACTACACAAGAGGTTATAGAAAAGAGCTGAGCTACATGTATATATTTAGACTTTCCTTTCAACTTTGGAACCAGTTTGTGAATGAATAATTGTGACAATGTAAAAAATGTTTATTCATCTGGTTTCATTTCAAGACCCAATGAATTGAAATTGAATGAAGCTGAAAAATGCAACATCAAGATCCTTTTTCAGTACTTTATTGAATAGCAGCACTCTACATAATCTAGAATTTTAACAAATTTTAGACGAATATAATACTTTGCATCCCTGCAATAAATCTCTACACTCACTTATAAGAGAGAAAGCCAGTATACGGAAACATACATGGGTATAAGAAGTATTTCATCAAACAATGCCATTAAAAGTGACTGCTCATATAGTAAGTTTTATTCATTTAATATATAGTTTTGTTTCTTTTTGTTCCGTTACTGGAGTAATATAAAAGAAAATAAGAAATGCACAAAATCCATTTAAAGTAGCATAGCTAAATTCTACGGCAAATCATTTACTGAACATTCATTTGTAACATGCACTCACTGTGAGGGATAAACAAACCAGAAGGCAGGATTGGTGGGAAAGGAACGCTGCAGTTTGGGCCGAGTTGGTTGGTTTCGCCTGGCATTGAGTCGCTTACATTTTGAGCCAACCAGAAATTCAAAAACGCAATTACAACAGTCTTAGATTTACTGACCAAAAAATGTGAGATGTGAGATGTGAATGTAAGTCCAACTCTACTAAATTTTGGTTTGTCCTGAGAAATGAAATGATTTGATGCCAAATGTTTAATTATACAGAAGCAATAATACTGATGGAATGTTAAGTTAGTGCTTCTCTTGAAATCTACGCACTTTTCTTAGATCCATGTCAACAATGGTCAACATAAACGTTTCAAGATAATTCTGTTATTACTCAGGATATTCTCTACTCCCTATCAGCAAATCTCATTTACGTGAGCATTTCATCTATAGTTCAGGTACGTTGTGCTTTTGGACCAGATGTTTATTTGGTGTGTTGTAAATGTAGGCCCTCTGACTGGCAGTATATGTCATGCTCATGTTTTGACAAAAGTACCAGTCTCTCTACATCAGCGGGTTTCAATCGTGGTCCTTGGGACCCTCAACTCTGCACATTTTGTGTGTCACAATAGTCCCCTATTTGAGTGAACAGCCATTTGTAATGGTGCCTGAAAACGTAGTTATCGAGTGTACTCCTTCAATCCCACAATGCACTGCAATAACGAATGTACAACCGATGAACTCTCAATGGCTAGAGAATACCCACAATGCACTGTGATGGTCATGCCAAATGAATTCCTGCATATCTTCGGATGGAGCTGAACCATCCATCCATTTTCTAAGCCGCTGATCCAATGTGGCAAATATGGTTGAGAATAATATCACAGGTATGAATTCGTTTGAAATTAATTATTAAAGTGTTTGATGAAGGTTTATACATGCTAGTTTTCCTGACAGAGTTCAAGATACATCTTTTCATTACTAATGGAGCTGCCAGTTTGCTTAGTTTCTAATGATTATTAAACAGCAAGCACAAACGATGCAAAAACGGCAGCCCTTACAGCGCACTCGAATTGGAATAAGGTGAATGAGGGTATAGGGGGTGATTTTGAACACAGCCATTCATTTGGAGCTCTTTCCCTAACAAGCTGATGATCTGAATCAGATGTTAATTAGGAGACAAACAAAATGTGCAGGGTTGTGGGTCCCTCGGACCAGGCTAGAAAAACACTGCTCTACGTGGCTCATGAAGATACAGTTCAAAGTATTTATAACACCAACCTATAACTAGTATCAAATGACCTTTACACAATGCTATAGTCCATGGACAGCTGTAGAAATACTTTGCACAGTTTTTGTCTTCGCAGAAGTTGTACCACAGGGAACTGTTTGCAAAGCAGCGGACGCATTTTTGAATTGGGATGAAATATTAATCAGTCTCGTTTAGTTAGAAGAGACTGCTTATGCAAGATGATATCTCAAATGCGAATCAAGCAGGTGATATTCCCAAATGCTTTGGGGAGTTTTAATGTCATCTCTGTACGTTGCAATGGAGGTGAAGAGGGAATTGGTACCGTGTCCGGCGTTCTCTGCAGCCGACACTACTTTTGGCTCAATATCAAATGGATACTGTGTAAACAAGTAATTATAAAAGAGAAGGAGACAGAGTGGGGAGAGCGCAGAGGGAAAGGGGGGATAGTTAAGATAGCAGGGACTGTGACAGGGATAGAGAGGGGCAAGAGAAGGAGAAGAGAAGAGAAGGGTTTCAGGCATAAGGCGGGACCGTTTCACCCGCAGACTGGCTCACTTCTCAGTCTCTGTTCAGGCTGCACCAGGCGGCTAGAAAGAGAGAGATAAGAGTCAGCATCACTATCAAACAGATAAACAACAGTAAATGTTCAATGCCTCAACTGCACGTCTTTATGTTTATCCACCTCATTTTAATGTCAAAGTGGGCGTGGGGTGTTCCATTCCCAGTTATTTTTAGCTGTCCAAAACAGCTTGATTTTCCAGACTGGTATTTCTTATTATATTATTTTTAATGTGTTGTTGTAACATTGACTTTGAACATTGCAAATACTTTTAACATTCACTATACTTTGTTATTCTACAAGTTATTTACCTATGGTGGCTAATGAATCAGAATTTTTGCACATTCGTTGAAAATAGCTTACTGACACATGAAAAATAAGCTGGATAGAAATTTGTCAACTGGAATACATATACAAGCCTATCGTTTCTGCTGTGGTTATGCAAAATGACAACAGAGGGTAGGGCATGACTGTTAGGATGACACCACATTCAAAGAGAAATCAGATTAAAAAAAGTATATTTGACAAAATTATGACAAAAATATAATTATATTTGTACATTTATATGGTGTTATATAGCTCACTCCAATTTACCTGTCCTATTTCTGTAAGATAATTGCATTGATTGTATAATTTGCAATAGCTCTCCTTTGAAATTAAGTTGTTTAGGGTGTGTTCACACTTGTATTTGGGTTCACTTGGTTTGTTTAGTCTGGGCGTTCACATTGGTATTACTGAACATCCAAAGCAATGCTGTGTGCTGGGATAAATGCGCTCGTTGAATGTGCATAGCCTATGTATGATGGTTTTTCGACCAGCGGAGAATTGTTTAAAGGAGTCAAAACAGCTGCAGGAATCCCTGCATCTCACACATACACACACACATAAAAAAGAAGAGGAGACACGATTCTGATTACAGTACTGAACTGTGATGGGCAACATGTCTGGTCTGTGTTGCTTTCATATTTCAATCGAACCACATCATAGTTTGTTTATAATCAGACAGAGACTGCTGAAAAAATGGGTCTTGATCCGATTCCAAAGTGGTCAGTGTTCGGATGGCAGTATTCACGCTTATTCAAATGAACCGCACTAACAGAGCAATCACACCAGGGTTCGTTTTAACTGCACCAAACATGCCAAGTGTGAACACAACCCTTAACACAGAGTCTGTTAGAGGACACACATGCTGAAAATGAGAGTAATCCTGCAGGGTGTATAATGGCTGTGAAATGTACGGACATCCACCCCACCCCCAACAAACACAAGACAATTAAAGTAACATCAAAGGCTGGTTTGGCACTAATGTCCTTAACAGCCTTTACGGCAGGGAGCAGAACACACCAGGCACAGCAACAGAGGACACAGCCTCGGGCTGGCATAGAGTATCCACTTTCACATGCTGGAAGGCCTTGCAAGCCGCAGTCTGAAGGTGCCTGAGAGAGAAGCACAGATGGTTAGACAAGGTGCAAAACCAACTTAGTTCCAGAACTCAAATGTCTTCAGATGCAAATTAGTTTCAATAATATACTGTATGTAACTTCCAAAAACGTAGTTATTATTTGAAAAACCAGTGTCTGCCTAAAAAGCTGTGGCAGAAATCTCCCATGAGTGTCTAAAGGTGTGGTCACATTTACAAGATTTCTCAGACAAAAAAAAGGTTAATTGTCAATGATAATATGAAGCTCATACAGAAGCCACATTCTAACCAAGCAGCTTACACTTACATTTACGGATTTGGCAGAAACTTTATCCAAAGTGACTTACATTGCATTCAAGATACACATTGACATTCTAATCAGTTCTTGCTTTCCCTGGGAATCAAACCCATGACCTTGGCATTGCAAGCTCCACGCTCTACTGTTTGAGCAACAGGAAAGCTCAATGCATCAATACAGCAAATTAGAGTGACCAACTTGAACACAAGCCGAAATATGTGTGAGGAACTTTTCACCTTTTTCACACTTTTCACTTATGTGAAACTCACAATCAATCACATTGGCTCAAAATCACATACACAATTTCAAAGAGCAACAGCAAAAGACCGCACCTTAAATTTGGTTTATAATTTGCTATAAAATAAAAATTCAGTCGTTATCTATCCACCCTCCGATCACTCACAGCCCACAAATGGAAAAGCTACTCTTCTCCATACAATGAAAATGCATGGTTGTCAAGTTCAGCTGCAACCAAAAGACAAAAAAATACAGGCCAATATATTAGGATTTAAATCTGGGTCCCCATTACGGATGCAATGGATCACAAAACTCACGTTACAGGATTGTCTCATGGTTTCATATCACGGATCAGATAATTTTTCAGATCAGCAAAAACAAGTGTGTGTGTGACTAAAATACAAATTAAACTAAGATTCAAATTTAGTATTCAAATACAGTATTTGAATATGAAATGAATTATCAATTGTAAGATAGGACTGCGCCGTCTTCACTGAAAAAAAAAATATATAAATGCAATTAATCTTTGTTAAAGCTACAAAAGTGATTTTCTTTTTGTCTTTTGTTTTTAGATTAACATTAATGACACAGATGGTAGCAGGTCACTTAAGACATAACCGACTGTTTACGAAGATAAAGGACAAATTCTCTTTCCTATTTTCTATATTGCACTTGAATGGTTTAAAATGGCTTGAATGTTTAAATTGACAGGAAAAACACATGCAAACTTTCACTCTATGACGGTTAATCTTGTCATTGAATGCGTTCCAAATCGTGGGGATCAACTACGATCCGTTACATCCCTAGTTCCAATACATGCAAATGGAAACATATCAATAGACTAATGCATTTGACACTTATAAACTTAAATTCTAAGTAAAAGCTTTTTCTTCTCTCCAATTGTAGTGATAATTCAGGTGCTCATGGCAGAGATTAGAGAGAAGATCCCAGTGAACACAACAAACACTGAGTCTCACACAATAGAAAAGGTGTTTTACCTCTTCCACTCCTCCTCTCCATCCCAGAACTCGTACACCACAAAGGAAAGGCCGTCAGGCAGCCGCACAGCCGTAACACTGTTGAGAGAAGAACACAAGACACAAACACTTTCAATCTCACGTTTCACAAAACTCTGACTCAGCAAGCTGATTGAAAATGATGTAGAAACAAACAGCGAGAATAAAGAAAACAAAGACAATGCCTTCATTTATAACTCCTGTCATATAGAAAATGTAAACAGAAGCATAATTGTTCACTGTACTGTATGACCCTCCACTTGATGGCAGTAACTCCTCAGATATTTGCTTTACGCAATAAAAAAAGCAATGATTAGCATTAGCTCAATAAATCAACAGAAGTCTAAACATTAGCTAGTTCTGACAACCTCCATAGACTCCTCAAACGTTCAGCAAAACTCCAGAAAGGAGCTTTTTTAACGCCTTCTGGATGGGGAAATGATTCAAGCTGCACTCAATCATGGGTCGCCCACATGTTAGACAACCTGTCCAGACATGTAAAAATATAAAAACGTAATCTAATCTAATTCAAAACAGTATAGTGCCTCAATGACACTGAAATATACTGCAGTGTAATCTTTTTTTAATCAGATGCAATCTTTTTTCTTAACATAATTCTTTCTTGCTCCAATGCTTCGCTCAAATGATGCGCATTAAGAAAGTATATAGGTAAAATTTTGATTTTATGGTGACTTTAATAACAGTACAGGAATATTGTTGTTACCAAACTGAAAAAAGAAAAAGTATTGCAAGTCGGCCAGTGAGTTATAAGTTAATTTGAATAAAATGAGCAGTTGTAGAAATGAAAGAGCCTTTCAATCCCTGTTCAGTGACTGTTTCACAAACAGAACATGGTATTTGAGCTATAGAGAGGAGGAAAGTTAAAAGAAATAAGGCAGATAAAGGGAGGCTAGAGAGATGACAGCTCAGCAGCAATCGGGTCTTTGTAGAAGCTTGCAGATGTTCTCACTGATCAATTATTTACTAGTCTGATGTGAATCATGACGGCAGTACAAAATGCTGCCACACAAAACCCTCTCTCAGAGAACAGCCAGTAAGAAACACCATCCAGGACCTATTTTACTCACTGCTGTTACATTATTATTTCATACTGTGGGGCTCTTAGTTGTGGCTAGACCAAAAATTTGAAAAAGAAAAGACTCCTAAAGTACTGGTCAAATGTTTTGGGGTCATTAGGAATTGTTTTTGTTTTTTAATTGTCTCTTATGCTCACCAAGGTTGTATTTATTTGATAAAAAATACAGTAAAACCAGTAATATTGTGAAACATTATTACAATTTGATACCTGTTTTCTATTTTAATTTATGTTAAAATCGTATTTGTATTTGTAATGGCAAATCCAATTTAAGGCTCAATTAAAATTTTGAATAATTATCAGGTGTGCTATTTAGAATTTTTATGGAAACTGTGTTTTTTGTTTCAATTCAAAACATTTATTTGAAATGGAAATAGTATTTACTGTTACTTTTAATCGATTTAATGCATCCTTGCTAAATAATTTAACAAATAACTTCTTTTTAAAAAAATCTAACTGATCCCAATCTTTTGAACAGTGGCTTAAGAAACTTTACACTATTTCCTGATCTCATCGGCTTTGTAAACACGTAGTAAAAACAGCATCTGTTTAAACAGTTAAATCATTATTTCATGAACTAGAATAAAACATTCCTCTCGTCTCACCTGTCATCTTTATCTACAGGAGGCAAAACAATACAGTATCTTTTTTCAACACATCAGGGATAAATACACATTGTTAACACACATGGATTCACGAGAGACGTTTGCTCTTTAAGAATGCATAGCGGTACAATATTTGCAACGCTCCAACAGACATTTTGAAACATCAATCTTAATATAGAGCATGTGTTTTTCCTTCAGCAGATAAAAACTAAAAGCACTCAGTCTGACAGCACAAAAAAAGAACAAAAAAGTTTTGTACTATCATACTGACTTTAGTACAGTACTATCATACAGATAAGAACCAATGAGCGTTAAAGAGGGAATTAGAAAGATACTCGCTACAAGGTCAAATTAAGAAACGCATATGAAGTCAACTCACTGGAAACAGTCTCTCTGAGCAGACACATTCTTCAGGTATTGTTTCAGGGCCTCGCAGAACTCTCCCAGCTGCTTCTGGGACACGTTCATCTCCTGGCGGATCAGGTAGAGGGACTAAAGAGAGAGAAAGAGGGCGATGGGATGGGCATAGAGACTCATAGAGACATATTTAGACTCAAATCACAGTGTAAGGGTTCAAAACACCATACGAAAAGCAAACTGACCCTCATTTACTAAGAGTCATGGTCTATATTGCAGCTGAAGGGTTAAGCAAGATTTGCATTGGTTATTACTTCAGGAGAAGGAGAAACAAATATGACACATACCAGACAGTTAAATCAATTCAGCTACTGTTTCGGATCATCACCTAAGTAACTAATTAATTCCCAGTGTAATCTAAATGATGCAGAATTGTGGGAGTGTGATTGGCTACCTAACAAAGTACATTACAAATAACCTTTAAACCTTCTTCACTGCAACCAACAGTAAAGAAAAAAAATAAATAAAACGATTCACTGTATCAAAATTTCATAACATTTCTTAAAGGATAAACTTAGAACTTCACGGAAATGAAACCGAACGGCTTCTGACTCGTCTATTTCACATAATTGCACTTTTCTCGTGAAACATGTCACCCAGGCCTCCCACTCTTTTCTAAATGGGTGCTGTCATCTTGAACCACTTTTATTAAGTCTGAGATTTGATTAAATATTACTAAGAAATGATAGGTTTAAATATTATAATTGCTTGACTACTTCCACACGGCAGAGCCTGGAGCGTTGATTAACATCTGCACTTATATGCCGAATATCATAAAGGTTTAAGATGCCAATATGCAAGTCAATTCAACCTAAAGTAATATCCTCTAAAATGTTTATAATACACTACCGTTCAAAAATCAGTATGATTTTTATGATAGAAAAGTATGCATTAAATTGATTAAAAGTGACAGTACAGCCATTTCAAACGTTACAAAAGATTTCTATTTCAAATAAATGCTGTTTTTTCTATTAATCAAAGAATCCTGAAAAAGAAGTATCACAGTTTCCACAAACATATTAAGCAGCAGAACTGTTTTAAACATTGATAATAATAAGAAATGTTTCTTAAATGTTTCCAAATGATTTCTGAAGGATCATGTGACACTGAAAATTCAGCTTTGCCATCATTGTAAAATGACATTTTAAAATAGAGTCAAATAGAAACTAGTATTATTTTAAATAACAATATTATTTAACATATTACTATATTTTTTTATGAAATAGATGCAGCCGTGGTTACAAACCCCAAACTTTTGAACGGTTGTGTATGTAAATCCTATATTGGTGAACTTGAAAAAAAGGAAGAAGTTCAGATTCAGTGTGGGCCTATAACATTTATATGTCATATTACAACCAAACAACTGCACCACAACAGAAAACATATCATTGAAGAAAGGGCATGTTTTTCAGGAGATATCAGGGTATTTTTTTATGTGTGCTGTATGCTATAACTAAAGTGTCACATCTTTCATAGAGCATGTGTAGTTGCCCAGCAGGTGGGGAAGATAAAACCCAAGAGAAACAATTAGGCTCTTCGTTTTGACAGCCGTCCCGTTCCCCGAAGGCGAGGGCAATAAAAGAGCAGAAGCCTAGTAATAAACCCTGAACTTAATCAAGAGCACTACACCACCCAACACCAGCCAGAATG
Organism: Rhodeus uyekii; assembly: GCA_037043235.1. NCBI lineage: Eukaryota > Metazoa > Chordata > Actinopteri > Cypriniformes > Acheilognathidae > Rhodeus > Rhodeus uyekii. Next base: position 1,622,736 of record JAWRVZ010000024.1, on the reverse strand, counting down.
CAATCAGAAACACTACATTACCCAACCTACACACAACGATAAGTATCATTTTGTTTTCCCATTCCCCTCCACTGGAAGCCTGATCTGATAGGCACATCAGAATAATTAGAGGAATGCATGAGGATTCGCAATCCAATTTCCTTTGTATTTCGACATGTGGCTGATCCGGACGCACTGCATAGCAACTGATTGCACTAATGTCTTTCATTAGTCTTCAGTGTTTGTTTGAACAGTGAGGACGATTCATTCAGACTTAATGCTGTGGAATAAACTGATAAAACAAAGCTTAGTAGACGATGCAAATGTGATCCATAGTGTAAGGCTTTGGGCTCTGTGGGATATCTTTATCGTATTATTAGAATCCTTAAATCTATTGCTCTGACAGAAGCCAGTTTAAATTTGCTTTAGCAATTTTTCTTAAGTGTACTGTAATGTATCTCATTTGGCTTAATGTAGATTTAGCAATCCCTGATGCGGGGAATGTTCTTTGCATATATGTGTATGATGTATGTCTCTAGCTCAGAAGGGAACCTAAACTAATGAACCCTAAAGACCCCCGTGTGGAATTGAACTGCTCCACTTCTACATTATGCATCAGACTGTGAAACACGTATGCCCATGCGCGCACACACACACAAACTATGAGAGGAGAGACTATTTTATGTGCACAATTTCCTACCATGTGAGTGAGGAGAATGTCTCGGGTACAGTACAAGTCCATAAAAAGTAAGAAACCTCAGAGGGTTTGAGAAATTTCACCGTTACCATGGAAACTGGGGAATACCGCCCCATTTCTTTCTGATAGGCATCTTTCTACCCCCATTTATTGAGTGTGATCTTTTCTCTGGTAACATGGACTAAATTGCATTTTAATGTCTCCCTTTTGAACTTTAGCATCTTTATAAATGAGTTGCTTTGTTAAAGTCTGAAAGGGATAAATGGGGGCAGCTCACTCTCCCTATCTGCATCCATCCCATAACTCCTTCCAAATGAGCAAAGATGGCTTTCAGATATGTAAAACTCCCTCACCCTCAGAGAGCTTTCCCTTTCTCTTTCGGTTTGTCCTCGGTGGTTTTATCAGCAGACAGCTGATTTATATTCCTCTTGGCCAATCAAGACAAGCACTGCGGGTGGTGTAAGAGTCTATTTAAGTCAGTGAATACAGCCTGTAAAGTATTAAACTGCTGAGCTAACAGATGCGTTGAGCCATTGAACTGATCAGTCATTAGTCCACTCTCTATAAACATGTCTTGAAGAGAAGATAAGAGCTCCCCCTTTTTGCTGCATCTCCACTCTACTAGACTTCAAAAAGCTATTGTTTTCTTCTATCTGGAGGTGGGAATGCATTTTAGAACATTTTGTTTATACAGTAATACCTTGAGATATGAGCATCCCGACATACGAGTGTTCTGAGATATGAGCAAGACTTCGAGCAAATATTTTGCTTTGAAATCAGAGTAAAGAATTTGAGATACGAGCTGCTGAGAGACGCAGACGCTAGGTGTTCGAGCACTTGGAGCAGCCCACGCGCCTCACTCCTTCACTTCACGTGTTCGTTGACTTTCCCAAGAATCTCCCGCAAGTCTTCCTGTGGTGTATGTTATATACATTTATAGGGTAATTGCATATGAACACTCCTAGAGGGCCACCTTGTTTTTACAGCGGTGGTTACCGGGGGCGACGAGTGATTCACGAGTATTAAGCTGAGAGCAGCACGAGTTATGTGTGTTCAATAATAATAAATATGAAGTTCTGAGGTATACATTACACTCTATCCAATACACTACACGGGAAAAAACAATAACACTTCCATATCTACGTAATTTACGTAATCCCTCCCTCCTCCTCCACAAATGCCCCTACTGTCTGTCTTGAAGGTAAGAACTCATAATTAAAACCACATTTTATTTTATATCACAGGAATCCTTTTGTGTGTGTATGTCTCTATAGCAATTAGAAATATGTTTTTCCCCCATTGTTATTAGCACTAATAAGGGAGCTTTTTAGTGGGCCGGAATGGATTAATTTTTTTCCCTGTTATTTCTTATGGGAAAAATGATTTGAGATGCGAGCTCTGTCCTGGAACGGATTACGCTTGTATCTCAAGGTAATACTGTATATGTATGTAACTCAAAAGGAAAAGATTTCCATAAATATCAACAGGAGGAAAATAAAAAACCTAAGTAGCAATAATTATATGCTAATATATGCATTCATACATATTCAAATATATGAGGGTGTGAAGAAAAGCACTACTGTTGTAATACTTAAGCAGATCTACCTGTTCATTTAAACAGCATGTCTGTTCATATAAAATTTATGTTTCTTGTTACTAGATTAGGTTAATTTTGTTTAAATGTTTCTCATCCAAATGTCAAAAAGCATGCAATATACTAGAAGTGAATGGAGCAATAATTAGTTGTAAACAGAAATGGCACAATCATTGTTTTAAAATGGCTCTTTTCTGCTCTGTGTAATAATCATAAAAGATAACATTGCGATAGTCCCTAATATTATTATAGGTGTGATTAACTAATTCCAGAAATATCTTATGGGTCCCAAAAAACCATTTGTGTTAACCAACAAACACAGAGGCACACGCTGAAGCTGGCAGGAAGAACTTGCTGAACCCCCATTTTGTCCTTAAATTGACAAAGATTAATGGATAAAAAGGAATGATTCAATTACCCCTGATCCCTCCAATGTCAATAAGAAGTCAATTTGAGCTAAGATCTCTGTTACACACTGAACTCAGTTGCACCTTTTCCTTTTTTTACGCACAGCAATCTGGTCCTTATTAGATCTAAAACTTTTAAACCACAAAGTTCTACAAGAGATTAAATCCCAGCACTCCCACACTTTAACTCAACAAATCCTTATGATATTTCTGTGCATTCCCATCATGCTCTGCTGTGTGTATCACAAAGTCCACAGAGCGAGACTGATTTGTGGCCAGGTGAGGTGTAGCGTAATACAGCCTCTTATCTTTTAGAGGCACAAATGACTCCTGGAACATGCTGGTGTTAAACACACTGAGCTGGTGCTTTCATATGGAGAAAGAAATGTGACTAAATCCTGAGGAACAGGTGGCAGATCTGCTGCAGGTGTATGGAACAGCACGAGGAGCTCTGGAGAGACCCGAGTTTGATTTGACAGGGGTTTATTCATTGGTTTTTGGCAATAATTCTGCTTTTGTGTTTTCAGATGGAGGGAAAAGGTGAAATTGACATGCATTGTCTTGGAGGATTTATGCAGTTTTCTATCATGCTCTTTGGTATACAAGACGTGCTTTAGTACTTACTGCGCTAGTTGTGCCATCAGTGTCTGTTAGTCGCTGATGTAGGTCAAACCAAACTGTCTGCAACAAAAACCAGAACAGAAAAGCCACCAGTGAATTCACTGTCCCCCTCAGCTGCCCCTCGCTGCTTCTGTCTGTCTGCAAACACTCAATCAGGTGAGCTCAGAAGAGATGAATCGACAAGAACAAAAGAAAGTCTAAAGCAGACTACAAAACTTTAAAGTAAATGAGTCATTTAGGGGCCGTTCACACATTCCACTGCACTACTTTTCCATTGTTTTTCTGCACGTCTTTAACAGTTGTGTCTTGCGTCTTTTGCGTGACGTGATGTTCTAAAAACGAGGCTCTCAAGTTAAAAAAGTTTTTCGTTTTGACCTGCGTCTTTTTTTTTTTTACGCGAAAACGTATTCTGTGTGAATTGCCTCTTACATATACAGTTATTTGTTCGTCAGCATTCATTTTCTATAATGGCAATATTGAATTTGTGGAAATAAAAAAACCTTTTTTTGTCAACCTGTCAACTTCAATTCATTAATGAATCACTGGTTTCAAACTCATGTGCAGCTCCATTTTTGTGCCAGAGAAACAAGCATGCAGCCATCTTTAGAGTTTGGTCTCTGAATTTCCATTTTTCAGCTAGCTCTGTATATTTCTATACTCTTTGCAGTCAAGAGTAATTCGCTGGTGAAATGGATTTAGTGGCGTTATCGAAAGTGATCATGAGCATTATAATTTTTGAAGTGGATATCATAACAAATATCAGTAGAGCGGGAATATTTTAAAACAAGCGGTTCCTTCATAAATCCATAAGATCTTACCTTCGTGCTGTGGAAACACAACAAGCTCAGCACTGAATAGGAGTGGAGCTACATAATGTTCACATTTACATTTATGCATTTGGCAGATGCTTTTCTCCTAAATGACTTACATTGCATTCAAGGAACACATTGACATTCTAATCAGTTCTTGCTTTCCCTGGGGATCGAACCCATGGCTATAGCGTTGCAAGCACCACGCTCTACTGTTTGAGCTACAGGAAAGCCATTGTACAGTGTTGACAGAATATATATCACATAAGCATTAACTACAGCAGCCATTTAGTTTTCAGGTGTTGTTAGCAACTAATGGGATGTAAAAAAAAAAAAATTAGACAAAAGAAAAGACAATTATACAGTTGAACTCACCTGTGTGATGTTGTGGAACTCATAGCAGATGAAATATGGAGAACTTCACAATAGCAACTGACTTTGATTTTAGATACTGTATAAGGTTTTCATAAATATCCAATGGATATATTTTAATATGAATAAACCTCTTTACTAACGCCCCAACACCCCCAAATAGAAATGGCCAAATTGTCCCTCCCAATATTTAGTATTCGTAATCCTGCTTTGCTGCACTCCATCATGGACTGCTCTGTATGTTGTTAGGATGATGTTTCAAGAGTTACATTTTTAGCCTATCATTTAATTTGAAATTCTTTGTATTTAATTACAACCACAACATTTGATCACTTTCTGCCTGTAATTAAATACAAAGAATTTCAAATGAAATTATACATTTGTGTTAAGAACATACTCGTTTTTTCTCAACTCTGATTCATTTCAAACTAGAAAAGTTGCTATTTTATCAAATGGCAGGTTCAACATGTTTTTCGTAATCTGAGCATTATTTCCCTTCCTCCATGTAGAGGCTACAAACACTGCTGCTAGGATGCAATGATGAATGCACATAATAATAAAAAATAAATAAATAAATACTGAGAACAAGAACAGTATAGGCTATATTTCAAATATTCTCACTATATTCCAAATATAGTTACTTTATGATTTCATGAGGAATTCACAGCAGCCCTGCCTCTGAAAAGTTAACACCACTGCAATGTAAGAATCATTATGCGCTTCATAAAATGAGAAGCGCTGGTATTTCCTGTCAGTCCGTCCACATGAAGTGAACAGGGATGGTTTGGAATATTCCTTCCCATCACGAAATGACAGAGTACATAATGGCCAGTAATGATACCATAAATTCATGCAGCTGTCTCTCTCACTGAGAAAAGCGACGGCGGGTTATCCATCAAAAATAATAGCAAGAATGACAACCGCCGCACTGTCGAGAATGAAGACTGAAGGAGCGGCATGAGCGTTAGTATCCACAGTGATTGGAGGCTATCAGGGTGCCACAACTGGATGAAAAAAAACGAAATGATGCGTTTCCTAAAGCTGCGGGGGCGCATTATGCAGACAACAAGAGCGCTCTGATGACTGATCCAGCTCTGAGCCAAAGCGGGGTCACCAAAGTCAGGCTGCCCTGTCTGCTAAAGCGACAGCGAGAACGGGGAACGGGAAAGGACAGACGTACAGTGCTACGTTTGCCGTTTCGATTCAAGTCTCTGAAGATGATGTTTAGAGCGCGCTCTAAATCCTGCACAGACCCAGGTGTGCTGCAATCGTTGTATTGATCAACTATGGCAGATTTCACAGTGGACAGAGAGTTTGACATGGCAACTGGAAAAAAATTTTCACTGATTTGAGAGCCTTGAAGGCAAGCCAAACAATGACGATTGCAAACGGTTGCATGGCTTGTAGGGGTGGATGGGAAAAACGACATTTCCAAATATTGCAATGTTTTACCTCACGACACTGTATTGACATCTCATGCCAAAAACAATTTTTGTTATGTTATGTTTTGTTTTGTTTTTCTCTGGAAAAAGGACCGCCACTGAGGGTAAGTCTGTGAGAAGTTGTAGTATTAGGTCAACATACTCAATTATTTCTATTTTATTCTATCACATTGTTTTTTGTTTGTTTTGCAGCAATGCCATTAAAGAACTATTTTGGGTTCCCCAAAGAACTTTTCAATGGAACATTTTTTTAAAAGAACCATATTTTTGTGTGAAGGGTTAGGAGGGTTATACTCTTTAGGGTTATACTCTTTATTTTAAAGAGTATATTATATACCTTTTCCTTGACCGTTCCAAGCTGATGGAATGAACCGAGTTGAGTCTTTAGCCATTTTCAAGAAATCTTTTTCATCCACACTTGACCCATTAATACTAACACTATTCTATATATCTATCTAAACAAAAACTAAAATCACTTGCTACATGTACTATGCAAGACAAACTGGGAGTAGTCACAGCACTAGCATATTGTTGACCTAATGTTGGTTTGATTGCCTCTATTGCGCTCCTCATTTTTAAGTGGCTAAATTATTAAAAGTCAATGTAATATATGTTACCATTCAAAAGTTTGTTTTAATTTATTTGAAAGAAGTCGCTTCTGCTCACTAAGGCTGCACTCGGCTTTTTCAACAACACTCATAACAGCAATATTTTTTAAAGATTTCTTTTCTTATTTATCATATTTCCCCTGTGATTTTCAGCATCATTACTCCAGTCTTCACTATCGCACGATCCTTAAGTGGTTGTAAAATGCTAATTTGCTACTCAAGAAACATTTCCTATCATTATCAATTTTGAAAACAGTTTGAGATACTTTTCTCTGGATTCTTTGATGAATAGGATGAACAGCATTTATCTTAATTAGAATTAGAATTGTTTTTATGATCACTTTTGATATTAAATACTTTTGCTGAATAAAAGTCTTAATTTCTTTACTTTCAAATGGTAGTTTATTTCACAAAATAACGATTATTTATTACGTTAATTCATTTAAAACTCTTCTGAATATTTCTCTTCCTGCGAATATGTGCATGTACCATATCCATGTTAATCTGTGTCTGGATCGACACCAAAAAATCTCCCAGTACCACTGCAGTTTCTGCAGCTCAACCCAGATATTCCTCTCATTCATACCATCTCACCAGAATGTGTCAGAACCTCCCTTCCACTGAGAGAGGAATAAACCAGTTGGGTTGGTTTCGTCTATTCTTAGATCCAGCAATAAGAACCTGCCTGCCAAAGACTCCAGTATTAACTGGGGAATCTATTAGTGCACTGAGCTCAATGTCTAGCAGATACGCATAATAAAATGACTGAGAGAATGAGAGATGGTGAAATAATGGTTAACCAAGAAAGAAAAGTTACATAAGTGTTGAATGAAAAAACTAAAAAACATCTAAGGGTAAACGCAGCCATTAACTACGGTGGTTATCAGATGTTTAATCGCTTCCTTTGTTCACCGTTTCATTCACTGCTGTCCACCCTGAGCAATGGAAGTAATAACTATAAGAAGAAAAGATTACCGGCTTTGCAAAATGCAATCTGAATCTCATCTCAGGCCTTTACATATGAATGTGTGTAATTATCAGAGTGTGCTTGTGCGTGCATGAGTGGAATTATGAGCAATAGTAATGGAAATTACAGGATGCACAGAAAAACTTTTTCCACACCAAGCTTTTACTTCTTAATTGACCAGTGCTTTTAGACTAGTGCAAATTCATATTCAAGCTCAATTTGATATTTACAGACCGTTCAAAAGTTTGTGCTTAGTAAGTTTTTTTTTCTTCATGTTTTTAATAGACTTCTCTTATAGTCATCATAAAAATAAAGTAAAAAAAGTAGAAAAATGCTTACAAGAATTTTTTTTTCTATTTTAATATATTTTAAAAAGTTATTTATTCCTTTGATGGGAATTGCTGCTTTTTCAGCAGCCAACATGATCAATACTGAAAACAATTGTGCTGTTTAATATTTTTGTGGAAACCGTGATACATATTTTTCCAGGATTCTCTGATGAATAGAAAGAGACAGTATTTATATGAAATAGAAATCGTAATATTGTAATGTTTTTACTGTCACGTTTGATCAGTGCATTCTTATTTGTAACGGAATAAAAGAATATCTGTTTTTAATAACCCGCTATTTAATAAAATCAAGTCAAATAAAGTCAGGTTTTTGCATTTTTCAAAAATGATAACAACAATAATGCAAAGTTAATTTACAGGGTTGCAATTACAGCGATATCCTTAATGTGGAATGTGGAAACCTTACGTGACTTTTTGAGAACATCCACCCTCGAAAACGTGTACAGTTTGGGCAGTTTCCTTTAATTTTTACTTTTAAATAAAAAGATGAAATGGAAATATCTACTAAAATAAAACATCCCAATAATCTAAGTATTAGTATTTCATCAGAAATGGAGCTAAATTCTTTCCACTGGTTGTCGACCATGAATTTATTTTCTGGATCTTAACACTCTGGATTGTATCTGCACCGGTCTGTGGATTCTGACATTTCAATATTATAAAATGCTTCCCAGGAAGAAGCACTTGACCTCTTAGTATTATAAGACGAACCTTGTTCTCCAGACGTCCAATCAGCTCAGCCAGTCGGTTGATCTGTGCCTCAAGTCCTTCTTTTCTCACCTCCACAGCTCCTGTCAGAGACAGAGAGACACAGTGCATAATTTACAGATAGTTTCAGTGATGTTTTTCTCTTCCAGGCACCTGAAACCTCATCTCAGAGTGGCTGTCATAGCAATGCGACAAGGTGAATCAAATGTTCAGACCTTATTACTGAGCTCAAGTCATTACATAGATTATAATAGACGTATAATACATGTTTTTAGGGCATATGGCACTTATAAAAGAAGCACTGAAATATATGTACCATGGTATTATTATCATACTACTGCCACCGCAGTGAATGATTAATAAAGAGTACGTACTGTAAGAATATTGTGGAGCACGATTAACATGATTTTCAGCCTTCCTTTATTTGTTTTATGCAATGACAGATACTATTAACGAGGGAAAAGGTTTTTCTGCCTTTGAAATCAGCCCCACTTGAGATGCCAGACCAATTATGCTCTAACACCTAACTTGAGTTGATGAGCCCAGCATAATGAGGAGGGGAGACATTTTGGAACACATGAACTGTTACCATAGCGATAGCAGGACCAAGTGGGCCTGAAACCTTTAAAAGGCATAGTGAGAATAGTGAAAATAATCATATAAATGAATGTTAAATGTAATAATATTCCACAGGAGTCTGCAGATTTTGCCATAAAACCAGCTAATAAAGTTTGTAATTCCATCTGGGCCTTGGTAATACAACAGACAATTATTCATAAGGCACTTATAAAGACTGGAATGGATGAATATATCTGGGAGTCTTGCCACATGCTCTTCCTGTTTAGGAGATTGTTATGTTAATTAGTTTGGGCGTTTCAGGCACAATATACTGAATTGGAAGGATCATCAGTTCAGGCTCCGGTCAGGACCAAGCTGGGCTGAAACCAGAACTTTCCCTGACCACCTGCTACATCCACATTAAGTGCTGTCAAATGAATAACAAGCACGATATACATTATCCATGGACAAATTGGAAAATGTTTCAAAGTCTTGCCAAGATTGAAACATTATGAAGTACAATGACCCTTAAAAGAAACATCTCAGTGAAATTATAATGTTATAAAAGGCACATTTTCACATTCTATAATAACTTAAAAAAACACTAAAAATCTAAATCAAGTGAATTTAGGCATCATAATATTCTAAATGTAATATACATGTAAAAATAGGAGAAATTAACATGTACAATTAATAAATTAAACAATAAATAATAAATTTGTACAATTAAACATTAATAATATAATTATTGAGTAGGGCTGCCCCTAACTCCCGAGAAAATATTAGTCGACGAGAAGAGGCTTAACAGATCTAAATGTTATTAGGGTGTTAGTTGCTAAAAAACAAACAAACTCCACAACAAGTAGCGAAGTCACGCAGTCACGACAGACAGACCGTTGACAGCGGGTCCTTGTAGTAATCAGGGGCATCTTAAGAAAACCAGAGGTCTCTGGGCTGAGCTCGTAACTCAAATTGCTCATATCTCAAATCGTTTTTTCCCATAAGATTCCCAAAAATGTATTTATTCCGGCCCTTCAAAACACAATATTATTATTGCTAATAACAATGGCAAAACATGTCTTTAATTGCTATAGAGACATACACACATAAAAAAGTATGGTATATAAGGATTCTTATGATATAAAATAAAATGTGGTTTCAATTATAATAATAATAATAATACATTTTATTTGTAGTTATGAGTTCTTATCTTCAATAATACCACTAATGGTGGCATATGCGGAGGAGGAGGAGGAGGAGGAGGAGGAGGAGGAGGAGGAGGAGGGAAGCGTGTTCGTATCTCAAATATTTGCTCGTATCTCAAAGCAAAAAAATTGCTAGAAGGCTTGCTCATATCTCAGAATACTCGTATGTCGGGTCGCTCGTATCTCAAGGCATCACTGTAGGTGAGTAAGACAATTCACTCTTTGCCAGTAGATGGTGCTTGTGGAACAGAAGAATTATAAACAAAGCAGTGCTGCGCTTATAAACATAGGCATTTTACGGAGGTAATATAAAAAAAATTTTACAGGTAGGTTACCGCTCTATATTTTTCCAAGACATAAACACCATAACTGAAAATATTAACCATTCATAAGCAGTTGATCAAAGCAATCACCTGGCATAAAAGTGGGCTAATTGCTGATTGCAAACTCTAAATGAGCGAGTAAGGTACAGAGTCTTTACTTTGAAACACGCAGTGCTTGCGTTTAATTCATTAAACCTTTAAAGATGAATTATCACATTTAATATTGCGATATTCAGATAATACGCAAATTATATCCGCACACAAGTTATGCACTGAATCTCGCACTGAATGATGTTACAGAAAGTTCATTTCTAAACTGCTGTTGTCACTGTTGCAAAATCCCATATATACAAATAATTATTTGAATCCCTAGTGACGGCCCCTGGACGCCTGAGTGTTAAAGGGCCCCTGCTGGTAATTACAGCATGTCGGGCAGGAGATCCAAAAGTTTATCTATCACCCGTCGACTTCAAATATGTAAGTAGTAGCAACTTTACACAGCCATTCGCTCTAACATTAACCTAGATCCATGCGTGTTATTATTTGGTGCATATCCGAGTGTTTGTGTGGAGGGTGGAAGTAAAGCGGCCTACATTTTTTCCTGATAACAGTGGAAACACCTTGAAATACTCATTTTTGGTCATATAGATAAGAGAAATGCATCAATCGAAACTATAAAGATCTACTTTTATTTGTGAAAACTCAAAATAACAACAAAACGTTGTGCTTTTGTAAACTAAAGAAAGAATGCGCATCCTCCAGTATATATTTAAGTAATTAAATTAATAAAATATGCAATTAGTCGAATAATGGCTTAAATGAACGACTACTAGTTGACTAGAATAATATTGTATTTGGTGCTTGCAACGGCAAAATCATGGGTTCGATTCCAAGGGAAAGCAAGAACTGATTAGAATGTCAATGTGTTTCTTGAAAGCAATGAATTGAATAAAAGCGTCTACCAAATGCATAAAATTTTTAGTTTTTTTAAGTTAATTTTTTGTTATATATATATATATATATATATAGTTTAATTAATATATATATATATATATATATATATATATATATATATATATATATATATCAATACACAAAATAAATCTCTAAATAAAAAGAAAAGACAGACTCACTGTACATCAATCAATTATATATATATTTATAAGTTTAATATCATTAAGCCTGAGTGAAAAGAAATAGAGAGTAGAGTAAAAGTACAGAGTAGTGAGCAGAGTGAGAGAAAGAAAGCAATTTGAGAAAAGCCTATGATTGACTGATGGGAGAAAAGGTGCCATGTGCAAAGCAAGTCTCGCAGAAGTATTGATCAATATTCTCATCCCGGTGCTCATAAACTACAGCTTGGACAGCACGCTCCAATCATGGCTCTCCCTGCCGGAGCTGACAGCTAGAATGGCGCTTTTATTGTGAGCCGAGTCAGCTTTATCTGCGTCTAGAGGAAATTTAAAACTAGTGCCAGTGTTTGAACGTCACCAATAAAACAGACCTCTTCGACTCAGCGCTGTGGTGTAACTCGAAGAATGTTGTCATATTGACAGGCCAACTTTACAATAAAAGTGAATGAGAGGACAATGGAGATCTACTGATTACTGTCAACAAGGAGTCTACACGTCAATGTGAGCTTCTTTTACAGCTTTTTGTGCTGAAATGTCAAATGGCATTTAACATAGCTGTTGAAATGAAGATCAGACAGCTACTGCTTCAAATAAGCTAGGCTTCTTTTCAAATTATAAATCCACAGCAACAGAAATTCATTGCTTGGCTGATTTGAAGAAATTGACTGCATCTGCATGACTATTCTATTAGCACTGAGAGGAAGAGGAAAGTGAGACGGGCATTTCAAAAAGATTAATATATTGCCTATCTCTCTGACAGAAAAAAAAGGAAAAACACTGGAATTAATTTGCTACCATCTCTTCAGGCCATCTCTACCAACTCCTAAAGCTCAGGAACGCTTTGAGGAAGACCTTTTTTTCCAACCTCTCCTCGTTAAAAAACTCACACATTTCTTCAGTTGCATCATGCATACGAGACTGTCGTGCGCGTGTGGTATGTGCTGACTTGGCACACCAAAGGCTTTGTGTTGTTTTAGTGTCTCTTTAGAGCGGTTTCATAACCAACTCACTGGAGCTCAGGCCCAAATCTCATCAGTAATGGAAATGTGGAGTGTGTTGATACAGAAAGCCCACGGGAGAGCCTGCGAAGCACATCTTTGACAGACTTTAACTTTGCTTTCGGCAATTAGACGGCGTGAGAAACGATAAATGCGGATGTTTTGTGTGATAATGCAGTTGGCCACCAAGACTGCACCACAAAAATAGATCCTTACCGAATTGATTTATATTTGGAAACACAAAATCCATGATGAAAAGAAGCAATAAAGCAACATGCCAAATTGACCACTAAACGAGTCCTCTGGTAAATCTCTGCTAAAGAAAAAAGAATGGCTGAAATGCAATCTTTAATCTATGTGCCAATTGTTTTAACAGGGGTATATTGCTAAAGTCAGTCTTTTCCTCACACTGACTCTGGCTGAGGAACAGCCATCATTCCTCAATAAATATTTCCACAAGTCTCCATTTGCTTGTGACTCACTGGATGATACTCAGGGCCCTATGAAATCCATGTGATTTTGTCCCCAAATTCCATTTTTCCGTTATCATTTGTTTCCCCGTAAAACATAAAAGGTAGGCGATTTAATCACGCTGCTTGCTAAGATATCTTCTGCTAGCCAAATTCACATGTATGCATCACAAGAATTCAAAGAGAAGGAAAGCCCAGAATGCATTGTGACGAGATCAGTGGGGGAAAAATACATCAGGAATGGCAAACACAGTGCAAGAAATGATTATAAAAATATTCAGTATAATAACAGAAAATGATTTTTTTACTCTATATTTGTGTGTGCTATTTACACCATTCAAAGGTTTTTGATCGGGATTTTTATTTTATTTTTTTAATGAGAAATGTATACATTTATTCATCAAGGATGCATTAAATTGATAATAAAGTGTTTTTTTGAAGTTTCTTATTCATGAAAGATTAATGAAACAAAACATTAGCCATTTTAAGGCAATATTAAGCACAAAAAAAGTGTATCAGAATGTTTTCTGAATTTCTGATTGATTTCAGGATTCTGAGTTAGCTTTTTCATCACATGAATAAATGACATTTTAAAATCTATTAAATTAGAAAACATTTATTTTAAATTGTAATAATATTTAACAATATTAATGTTTTTATTGTATTTTTTGCTCAAATAAATAAGACTTCTTCAACAACATTTAAAAATATCTATAGACCACAAAGTTTTGAAAGAAAGAATGAATTTATTTATTAGTTTTTTTTGCTAATTAGATTATTGTGGCATTATCTTAGAAACATGTTAGGTAACATGTTACCCGAGTAGTAAGAAGCTCTCTATATATGTAGTAAACAGCAAGGCAGCTCACTAGGATTTGGGACAGAGCTTATGTAAATTAAGAAATAAACGAGAGGTTTCTGGAAAAGAACTATCAGGCGTATGAGGTAAGAACCAACCATTTAATTGCAACCTTATTCAAAACGTCTCATCACAGCTGGTTCTGCTCTCATAAAACAGATGCAAGCTGCATTTATGCTGATGCTTGGGCACACGGTCACTTTGTACATTTTGTGACATTGGGATTCTTTCAGACTTGAACACACAGTAACATAAGTACATAAGATCTAGTAACTTAGATCTTATGTAAAAAATATGAATATGATGAAAGGTGTGCACTATAATATTAGTGATATTACAGGCATAGGCGGACTTACCATTAGGCAAGTGTAGGCAATTGCCTAGGGCCCTCGAACCTACAAGGGCCCCCAAATAAAATCGCTTCCCTGTCAACAACCGAGCATCGCGTTTCCCCCCCGTCAACAACCTAGCATCACGCACTTCCACTCCCCTGTCAACAACCGAGCATCGTGCTCCCCTTGATCGGACTTTTACTTTCATTTTTCGGGAGGGGAGGGGCCCCTTTTCAAAATTTGCCTAGGGCCCCGTATTTGCTCGGTCCGCCACTGATTACAGGGCTCCAGACTAACTTGAGAGCAGTGGCACTGGTGCCACTAAGTTCTAGAGACGGTGGTGCCAGCACCTGGTTTGGTAGCAGGGAGAGGGAATGTTAATCAATAAAGGCAATTTAATCATAAAATTACTATTGTTTTGCATTAATAAGTGCAGTTACTAATAATATCACATGATTATTTCTTGGAAATGCACATTTGACTGATTTGAGATGCAGATAAAATTATTTTTTAACAACAACCACATTTTTATAGGATAAAATTTAAAGTAATTTCTTACAAAATACAACATTTTTCTTCTATAGTATCATATTAAACTGACCGACAGCTTCAGAGATTATATAAAAGAAGAGCTCTTTACTTGCTTTCTGTATAAATCTTCGCTATACAAAGACAAACTTGTTCTTGAATTTTACTACTTCGTACAAAAAAAAGTGTCATACCTTGACAAAAATGTATTTCTTGCTGATTTGATATTTTATAAGAGATTCATAATACCCAAGTATAAATATAAAAGCAAAACATGAATAAAACAGAAATGGCTAATAAGCCAGAAAGTGCTCCTTTGCCACCATTTACTGGTTAAAGTTCTCATTTATTTTGTATTTTTAAATAAAAGCATTTGTTTGTCACATGTTAGTTTGGTTGCTTAGTTAATTTGACCATTTGGTCGCAGTCTGGAGCCCTGTATTATACCAATTAACTCCTTATGTAAGCAATTGAATGCGTGTCCACATTTAGTTGTATCTTGAAAGGTTTTCAGGTGTTTGGAAATGGCTGGAGTCAGCTGGATACAGAAGCAATTATCTCACCTGCACCTGTGTTGATGTTCCTCATGCTCTCCTTTGCACTGACTCTGTTGTTGGGGGGATAATCTGGCACCGGGACCTCATAGCGCCTCTCTGGGACACGTGGGCTGGTCTTACTGGGGTAGGATCTAGGTCATAACAGGGAGAACAAGGATTAGGAATACAGATGATTAAAGTGTTTAACTGAAATCATCAAAATATAATTTATTATTTTTCTGTTTTACTACAAATAGCCATTTTTTACTGAGCATTAGTTAGCAAATGATTTTCAGATGTATGATGGAAGCCCAATAGTCAAATATAGATTGCTTTCAATCATAAAAACGGGTGAGATCCCAAACCCGCTCTATCATTATTATCCATTTAAACCCCTGCAATTAATGTAATGTATTCTATTAAACTGTTGATGATTCATGTCCTAATGGACATGTATGTTGATGAAACTGTGGTACACATGCTTTGGGTCATGATGGGTGACCTCACTCTTCCTTACCCCACTGACGAATGCTGCTCGTCAATGGCATCCACAGCACTCTCTACAGAGTTCAGCAGAGACTGGATCTGATTGGCTGATTCCTTCAACAGGAAGCGGGTCACAAACTGCTCAACATTAGTTCCACGTTCATATACCTGCAGTGAGGGAGGGAGAAATTGAAGCAGAGAAGACAGATATGAGCACATCAGCACTTTTCCGACTATCTTAAGCATGTATATTTGATGAAATCCTTTTGAAGAAACTCTAGCAAACTTTGCTCTAGCTTTAAGCAAAACATGATCCAGAAGTGCAAGTCTCCAGAGGGACAGAACAGATGTGGAACGAGCTCAAAGAAACTACAAAAACAAGATGCTGCTCGTGTAGGTGAAATCTTAGGGCAAGTTAAGGTCTGAAAGCTCGTAATGGCATTGGACATTGGAGGAGCCAAGACTCATTGATCCTGTGACATTTTGACCTATTCCCCAAACACTCAGAGTCTGTTTTACACCATAGAGGCATAATGTCTCACAAGGGTGTTGTTTTCAAAGAAGCAGACTCTGAAGGTTTTAAAGACTATGACCCTGCAGCCGCTTTAGTGCGGAAGGTTTATTATTGTACAAATAAACTAAAGGATTTTGTCAAACACTCCCAGTAGCCACTGTGGAGTCTTAGTTTAGAGGATTACGACATTTAAAATAAAAATTTGCAATTTCCTTGATTTTTGTCCTATCTAGATATTGTCTAGATGGCAAAAATCTCGCCAGGACTCAAATCATGCGCATTGTAAAAAATTAGTAAACATCAATCTCTGGCTTGCTCAGTCATTGTCCATTGGCACTGAGATTTTGCTCTGATTTGCAGAAAGATTGTCATGGTCAGCGTTTTAATCAACGCTGGCCTTCACGGATCACAAATGAATATCCAAATGGGAAGGCAGCATTGGCAAGGAAGTCAAATGGGACTGCAGTGCTGGCCTCTGTAAGGTATCTCATAAATTATTCTGCATTGCCATGCAGACTTAGGATGACTGTGTATAAAAAGACCATAACAGAAGGAGTAATAAAAGAGACAGGGAGCACTGACAGCCTGTAGCACTCCATCAGTCCAAGAAAAAGAAGTGTGTGACTGAAGGAGAGGGGTAAAATGGGGGTTGTGTAGCGTAGCAGTTCAAATTCATTCAAATCAAAAGATTGCAGGTTTGATCTATGACTTTGTGGGCACGATTCGGAAATCCATTGCCGCTTGTATATATATTATTTTATTTTTCTTATTTGTACCTATATTCTTTTCTTTGTCTTATTTTTCATATGTTCTTTTCCTTTTCCTTATTTGAATGATTTGTATAGAGTGATTTGTAATCAAGTTAGGGATTTTTATTAGTTAGAACCTTTCTTTAATTTTCTGTATTTTTCCATTGAGTAAGGATGAATATTGTCTGCACATCTCACCAGATAGAACATGTTATCAGAATGTTCTGGGTAGTGTTTCTGTTGATAGTTGGAGCCTGAGCCGAGTTCAGCCTTGGAGAAGCTGTGTATCTGTGTGTGTGTGTTAATATGATCTGTATTTATGAGGTGATTAACTGGCACCATAAGGAGACGGAATAACTTGTTGTTCTCGACAAGCCACGTCACAAACCCGTAAACCATCCATGTGATGATTGGAGATATGCTTCAGACTGTCTGCTCTTGTGTGGAAAATTACTAGTGTTGTTTATCTTTCTTTCTTTCTTAGCCAATCAGAATCATTTAACCATCATCATTGACGTAGTTAGTACCCTCTGTTAGAGTATAATTGCTGTAACAATGTAAGTGGGGCGGCCTACGAACTCCTTGTGAGACCTGAAGCTGGCTTCTGCTGATGAAACTGCAAACTAAACTTCACTAAAATTTCTTCTATTGACTGCACTTCTGACTCCTGGTCTTCATTCAACATATCTGGTCTTAACTGTAAATCCCCATACAACTTAAAGGGATAGTTCACCTAAAAATTTAATTCCATAAATTACTCAACCTAATGTTGTTCCATATCTGTATGAATTCTCTTATTTTTTGAGGAACAGTATGCTGTTTTGGATCACACACTGACTATCATAAAATGGATAAAAGCTGTTGATTCTTAAAAACATATTTATTTATTGATGATTGATATATAAATGATGCTCGGCCCCCCACCCCTTTAATTTTTCTTTTTACCTTTACCATCATATAAAAAACTCACTTACAGTTAATCTTTAAAACCACTAATAATTGAATAAAACTGTTAAATGTAATTTTAGCAAGTATACATTTTTCATACTGTACACATTAATGTTGTGATGCTTAAATTCACTCGGGCTAAGTTCATAGTCTGTCCAAATCTGATTATTGTGTACCCTTCTGTGTATTTGTCTTATTTACAACATGACCACGTGTAGCTGCTGCGCTGGACCACTGCATCTTATGAGGTAAATAAGTAAAATAAGCAAAATACTTCACTTATTCCATGCTGGCAAAACATATCATGTGAACAGGATTTCAAACCACATGTGAACATGATTTGTATATTTCGCATTTTATGCGATTTTGTGCTGCTCGCAAATACTAAATTTTTGCACAAAAATCATATTTGGTCTGGGAGTCTGAACAAGGCTTTTAAAATGATAGATTTTTTGTTTTTTATAGTATGGAATTTTAACAAATAGGTTACCGTATTAACAATAACATGAAAATAATTATGCAACCTTAGTACCATTTGCATAAACTTTGCATAAAGACATTATCTGGCCCTAGTTGTGTGGTGATAGATAAAGATTATTTTCCATAGGTAGATGGGATGGATGCTAGTGTTTGTCATGCTCACCTGCCTGAACAAGGAGCTATCAGGTGGTAACTGGTGCTTGGGAAAGCTCAGAATGATTTATGCTAACGGTATGCTAGGTCAGTGGCTATGCAGGGCATTTTAGTGCCAACATCGGCCTTAACACACATCAGCAAGCACTGATGCAGGGCTTACTGGCCATGCCAAAAGAAACATGATTTCTCAACATAACTGGCAAAATAAATAACTTTTCAATCCCGCAAAATGCATTAAACAAATGACAGCAATAATGACGTTAGATTTAAACCAAGAAGTAAAACAAATAACCTGAAGATATCTATACAAATCACACCTCTGCATAACCATGGTAGGCCTTTAATGAGCTGTAAATGTGTTTGAACTCTCAGGACAACAACATGCTTGGAGCGAATCTAATGATTTGGTTCCCAGACTGCATGAGTGCATAAGGATATGGGTTGTCATGAAATATTCATTCTTCTCTATTATAGCTCCAGCAACACATATACCCAAACACAAATGTACAAATGGTCTGTCACCCTTCTGTAAAATATGCTTTAGGCGTTTCTGAAAGTGTGACCGATAAAGTCAAGTCAAGTCAAGTCACCTTTATTTATATAGCGCTTTTTACAATGTAGATTGTTTCAAAGCAGCTTTACAGGAAAAACAATATAAACAAAGTTTGTTTGGCTGAACAGAAGCCCCAAAAGAGCAGGCGAATCAATACAATTGATGAATTTTAAGTGTTAAGTTTCCCCAACTGAGCAAGCCATAGGCGACAGCGGCAAGGAACCAAAACTCCGGCAGGTGACGTAACGAAGATAAAGTGAATTACTGAATAACAATGACTGACATACTGGACCAAAGTATCCTGACACACCTGCGCTCAAGCCAAGACCCGAACAGCCGGAAAGAGCATTACATGTGACGCACAAAGACAGGTTTTCCATAAAATAAACAATGCCACACGTAAGATGAAAATGCCACCAGGATCTGAGGAGGAGGTTGTGAGGAATTGGAGATTTGTCACCTTTGGTATAAAAAAGAAAGAAAGAAAGAAGAAAATCCATAAAATGGAAGCGTTGACAACTAATCTTTTTTGTCCTTTGCAGAGCGAGCATTAAATATAATAAGCATGTCAAATGCATAGCACTTACACAATATTTCATAGTTCACAGGGAAACTGGCTATAAAGTAAACCCTCATTTCAAGTTTAATAACCATTACTGGTCATTTTAAACAGCCGTTGGCAAATGAACCCCACAATAAAATGGCATATTATAGTGGGACATGTAATTTGACTGATTTGTCCCAGCCTCTTTAAACACAATTTTGCATATCACAAAATGTTGTTGCTAAGAAACATATTGACTGCTGTTGCTAGGATACGATTAATTGGCTCATGTCTGAACAGAGAAAGTGTAGTGTGTTTTTGTCCTAAAATAGATGAAAGCTTACAGTTATACTAACATATTTACAACAAAAAAAAAGAAGTCACACCCTTGCATTTGTTGATGAGGCTCTGGCTGATAAAGATACACAGACACGGTTCCAGATAGTTATACAAGATATAAGCATCTGCTCATCTCCATTATGCTATCCAATACAATAAATTGCTATTTATCTAATTGATTTGTTCTGAATGAGCACCCCCGTAACAATAATCACAGGGCAAGTCAAAACCTTCTTAAATTGATAGACACCCTTTTTTTCTTTTTCTTTTTTGATTTGCTAAAGACTTTAGTTTCCCATTCAATGGCAAGTAAATATGCTATACATTTATTAAAAATAAATGTATTATATTAAATATATTATTACATTATGTAGTGCTGATAGTGACTTTTCCCATTTCACCCTAAACAAAATTATTATTTTAGGTCAAATTTATAACAGTTAATAGCTTTCCTGAAGCTCACACAGTAGAGCGTGGCGCTTGCAACACCAAAGGTCATGGGTTCAATTCCCAGGTAAAGCAACAACTGGTTAGAATGTAAATGTGTTATTTGAATGCAATGGATAAAAGCATCTGCCAAATATAACATTAAATTTGTCAGGCTGAAGTTTTTTCCCTTCTAATGAGAAATAAAATGATTTTAAATATATTTTATTTATAAAACAAAAATATGACGTAATGTTATATTAAAGTTTATTCACAAATAATCTTTTTTTTTGTAATATTATGGTGAAATTTTGTGATCAAACCTGTGTAGTGTTGCACCAGTCATTCATAAGTTCTTATTCAAATTTGAATGCAAAGTTCACACTAAAGACTTACTAAAAGTTACTACCAGCTAGTTTGTAACTACAGTAGCTTTTCTTGCAGAATGAAGCTAGTAGGTCGTAAGCTCTCTGTAAAGTAATACGTAGTCGCACAATATGACGTTTATCTTTAATAATCTAATAGCAGCCTTCAAATATACTCTTATGTAAATAACAGTCTTTGAAAACATAAGAAATTCCATTTCTTTATTATGACCGATGTTATTTGACTTGCACAACTTGGAGCAATGCAGTGGTGCTCTTTAGGAAGGGTTCGTGTTAAAGAGCCAAAACCAAGTCATTGATTCACATAATGTTCTCTCTCTTAAAATGTAAGCGTGTAAATGTTAGCACTATCACATTTATCCAAAGAATTGAATCTGGCGAGTAAAACAAGAGCTTATTAGGGGCTTTCACACCAGAGGAACCTTTTCATAGTTCCTATAACTAATGATGGAAATGCCCATTTTTGGATGTGTTCTCACAGCTGGAACTGGGAATGGTTCTAGTTTTAGCATTTTGGGGGACTAAATTAGCTCCTACTTCAGAGTAGGGTCAAACCCAGCACAATAGGCACTACTAGTGACGTAAGTGTACGATGATTGGCAGACGCAATGTGAAAACACCAGCAGACACCATTTTTAAAAAGCCATGTAAACATAGTGTATAGCCTATTTATTTACACCATGAACAAGGAAAACAGCGATTGATGGATCGATGCCAAATTCAGGCACCGAAACTTTGACTTTGAAGGGGTCAATGGGGATAAACTAGAGACAATGGGGATCGAGCACATGGCAAACGCTATAATACTTTTTGTAAATCGCATACTTTCTTTGTTTAACGGTTCTATCTAATGACATATAAGATAGGACTGTTAAACAAGTTGTAAACTGATGAAGATGGAGAATGGGAGCACTGTGCTCAGGCTCTTGCTGAGCCGTTCTAACCGTCACTTCAAAGTTAACACTGGTGGTGCGAATGCAACCAGGAAAATGGCACTTGGGGAACATTTAGTTCTCGGGGGACCTTAGCTCCTGTAACTACCCAGTGCAAAAGTTATCATGCTTTAAATAATGGTGTAACACAAACATATTTAGGACTGCGCGAGTTGTAATTTAGTGGACATTTATATCAAAACAGGCCGAGTTGTAACTTATGGACAGCTGCTTCCACCCTGATCATCCTCTACTCTCTAGTGCTTAATGAAAAGAGGGTTAAACAGTTCTCTAGAATAAGCCGAAAGGGTAAACAACTTGAAAAGAACATCTCTCCCACAATTACAGAGCATAAGGTTTTCTCCCACCTACGGTCTAAACCTGGGCTCAACCTAGTTAGACAAAGCTTCCGAGAATTGAGAGAAGAGATTCAATCACAATCGCATTAGCCAAGCTTGAAAACAGAAGTCATGGCATAATGCAGTTATTCAGCCAGCGACACATCCATTCACAGACCCGAATCACAGTTGCAGAGACTTTACAAAACCAGGATTAAATCCCAGTCTGGTAGAAAATGAAGAGATGAGAACATAAGGCTGCCTATTGTAGAAGAAGGATGATTGAGCTGTGCCTCCATTATTGTCTGAGAGTGTGTGGGGAAATGGGTTGTCTAATGCTACAAGATAAAGATGTACACTTTGATTTCTGCTGTTCACTGCAGGTGTCTTGAGTATCTTTCAGTGTGCTGCTGAAGGTTTATCTAACTTCGGGCATCACAGTTTCAGGAACCCGAGCCTTTTGGGAGGCTTTCATCTGCTCCAGCTACTGCATTTCCACTTTCATCTCCCCCAGAGAGAACAGTTTAACCCAGAGTCCATTGACAGACTTAAGTCAGGATTTTATCCTTTAAGAACAGATAAAGTGTGACACTGCAGCTGTGAAAGGCAGAGAATTTTAAGAGACGCGGCGCAATCAGCTATTTCTTGTTCCTTTGACCCTTCCGCAGTACAATCTGATAGCGAAAGGTTGGAAGAATAATCTTCGAGATTGTTCTTCCTTTCACCAAAACAAAAAGATATTCGCATGATAAGCCTAGGCAAAGCAGTGATCAATGTGAGTAATAATCTTTTCCAACTTACTTGGTTGAGTTATGGATCAAAATGAATACATCGGTGTTAGCAACTTAAATTCAGCGCATTTAGTCGTTCTGGCAAGAAGCACAAACAGCAAACATCTTCACATTTGCAGAGGCACTCAACAATAATCTGCATCTCATATATTCATATCCCCATGTGGAAGAAATAACACCATATAAATCCTTATTCATAAACATTATTAGATCTGATAACTTACTACATGTCAATCAAATCCTCGGTGGGTTTGACCTTTATTGGTTTGACATTTAGATTCCTGAGGGCATCTCCAGAGGATAGACTTCATGGCAGGCTTATATGGGAACTTGTATAAATAAGTTAATTCCAGTTTACCTCAGAGATTGCACACTAAAAAATAAAATAAAAAAACAACCAGTGAACTTGAAAGAGCACATTCTTTTCACACCCCACAGGCAGTGGGAGGCATCTGAGAACAATGTTATTCTCGAGCTGCAGCCACCACCAGCAAACATGAACAGGGCTTCTAATTATAATCGCCTCTTGCAGAGTTTTCCAGGCAATTTTAATCAGGCGGCTTGATGCTGGAGAATTATCATCACAAAGAGAGGACTCGGTGTAACACTGACAGCCTTTGCTTTTGATGATGAAGAAACACCGGTCCGCTGATCTGTGTCACGGTGGGAGCGTTTCGTAACTGCACTGATTGAGACAGCAGTCAGGAAATCTAACGCTCCAGCTGTGTTTCAATTGTGCCCACCTCTATTAACCATAATGGTGATGAGGCAAGTATTTACGATGTTCAACACAAACCATCATCAGTGTCTATTTCAGCCATCCCTCTTTCTTTCCCCGCACAAAATTCATGAGATTAAATGACACAGGCTACTTTCAATGAAATTAAATAATTAATGTTTGACTTTATTTGTCGAAATATACCAATATTCTCCAAACTTGTATGACTTTCTTTAGCGAAAAACAAAAGAAGCAATTTTGGAGAATGCTTTCACTCTTTTCATTGCAACATGTGTAAAATTTACTTAATTTATACTCTTGTGTGAGGAACAGAAGCAAATTTAAGTCGGAATATACACAAATCATCTTAATCTAGAATTACAATTAGGGCAGATGGCAGCATTTTTGTGAATGAAGACTTAGAAAGAACTTGGGTCTGTTCCTTTACATTTATTAATTTATCAGACGCTTTTATGCAAAGCGACTTACAAAATAGAAATACAGAAAGCGATTCATCGTGAAGCGGCAAAAGTACACAAGAAGTGCTCAAAATACAGAGTTTCAGACAGTGCTTGGAATAGCATAAGCTTGGAAAATGGAGGGACTAAAGGAAATTGAAAGCATAGAATTTTGTTTTTTAATGTTCGGTGCTCACAGAGATGAGTTTTCAGATGTCTTTTGAATATCGACAGGGATTCAGCATTCCGAATAAAGGCACAAAGCAATTGAGTTGTTTGAGAACACTTGAAATAATGTGCACAAGTCATATGACAACCTTTTTGAAGCTTGAAAGCTCTGGTAGTCTTCAAAAAGTGAGAAAGTCATGCAAGTTTGAACAAAATGAGGATGAGTAAATAATGACAGAAGTTTTACTCCACTATTTTACCTCACAGAACAATAAATAAGCGGAACATTCACATTGTTCTTCACACAAGCATTGAATTTCACCAGCAATGACGCTTAATGAAAAGCTGAGCAAGATTTGGGCAATAGACTTCACGATTCTCCACCCATCACAATGAACCATAAAACCCAGTCAGAGACAAACTGCTATGGCTGTGGACTGCAGTTCATCATTAAATGCAGCAGCAGAGAGATTTATAGAAGGAGCTTCAGAAGTTTAATGAACGAGTGAAGACAAGCGCTACGGCAGCACTTAGCTCTCATGGGCAGGTGCAGGGGCCAGCGCTCCGCTAGAGCGGCATTCACATAAGTAGTGGCGGAGAGATGAGTTTCAGAACAGTAATAAATGACAGAAGGGAGTTCTAGCAAAATGCTTAGAGCTTCACATGCTTTTGGAAATAGTAGAACATATAGGAAGTGCGGCAGCAATTTGCTTACTGTTTAAATCAGTGATGCACCTACATGAACATTCTTGGATGGAACCGAAAAGCAAATTGAGGGTAAACTAAGCTGGTAACCAAGTTCATGATTTTTTATTTGCTAGTTTCATTGCCTACAATATTATAATATTGTTGTAATATTATTATTATTATTATTCTGCTGTGCCTTCCTCATAGGAATCACTGTAAAATACTGTTTAAAAAACACTGTAAAATTTATCGAATAGAGGTGCGTCAGTCAGGGTTAAATTGAAAGTGTCGAGAATTTATATTATGTATTTATATTATTTTAGTTTAAATATAAGGGAGCAGAATGAAATGAAATTCAAACAATTCGTATTACTGATGTAGAAATCATACTTTTTTAATCATACATTTAATCTTTCTATATGAATTACGCATAAACATATTAGAATACAGACATATAAGGATGGCATATTTTCAGAAAATGATGATAATAATTATTAGAAATGTAACCTAGATTTAATTAAATTATATTTCATAACTTAACCTAAATTTCACAGACCAAAGTGGCTGTCACAGTCTTGTCTCGTTGTTCACATCCGGGTCCCTTCTATGTATCTTCCATGTCCTTCACACACCTGTCCGCGTCTAATCACTTACCTAAAGTCTCATCAGCTGTTTCCCATCTCCCCCGTGTGTTTAAAACCCTCTCGTATTTCCAGGTCCTGGTTGATCGTTGTCACTGTTTGATGTCAGTTTGGATGTTCGTTGTGTGTGGATGTTCCCTTCCCAAGTTTTCCCCGTTTTGCACATGAGTGCCGTTTTTGTTTTCTATAGTGTTTTGGTTTAAATTTTGTAAATAAAGTATTTTGGTTTGACTTCAAAGTCTCCTCGTTCTCTCAGCATCGCACACCAGCACCGTATTGATAACAGTGGCAGAGCAGATCCTTTCTGAGAACACTACTGCTTGTCAATAAATTAAATATTTATTATTGCCATTCCTAATTTCAAATTAACTTCCTGTTACCAGTTTAACTGAAGTTCCAAAAACTTAATTTCATTTTTCCAGATGCAGATGATGAATCCATAGGGATTAAATATAAAATGACTACCAACCAATGGAGTTTAAAGCCACTCATGTTACATAACAGCATACTTCAAGTTTTGGAAAGTATTTAAAAGGCAATTCCACAACATACAGCAGCTTGGGACATTGAGCCACGCTCATTAGCACACAGACTGCTCAAGGATAACATTATGGCAACATGCATAATCTGAATTCCAGCTTCGCCACCTCATAAATATTCATTCACACTGTAGAGAAAAGCAAGGGAGCGAAGAATGAATGTGCTTATTGTTTGGGGAAGTATTTTTTATCCTGTCCCCAACACTAAGCATTTAGATCCCCTAACAGGCCAGAAAACAACCCGCAGTATATGACAATAGTACAGAGCAAGTGTATGAGCAGACCGAAGCCCTCCACACTAACTGAATCATCAGCATCAACATTCCAATAAGCACTGAATTAAATTACCTCGGAGCATAGTGGTAATGCACCATAGTAGGTTCCAGAAAATTGAGTAAACGTCTCTGTATACAGCAGTTTTATGTGATGGAAAACACTTCTAGTTTAAAGCACCCCTATTATGCCATTTTAAAGGTTCCTAATTTTCTTTTGGGTCTGTACAATAGGTTTACACACATTCAAGGTCAAAAAACACTTTCATTTTCTTAAAATACATATATTGTAGCATCACCTCTTTTGTCAGTGTCTGAAACAATTTGATAAAGGATTTAGTCTCTTTAAACCCCTCCTTTCTGAGAGTCTGCTCAGATTGGTCAGAAGGCCCATCCTGTTGTGATTGGCCTATCGCTTACACCATGTGTCAGAAACTAAATGCCTATTACCATATCTGAATTTCAGCTTAGAAAGCTTCCTCAGCACCTGTATACACTGATACGAACAGTAACAATGGTTTTGCCATATCAATTCCAACACGCGTCCTCCTCCTTTGGAAATGCATGTAAAGTAGATTTGCTATTGCGGTCCAGAAAACAGCATCTTCTTAGCATTGTTGACAACTCAAATCAAAAATTCGTCCAGGCCTCTAATACAACAACAGAGTTTGAGGGCGGTTCAAAGTAGACAGCCAAAAAAGACTGTAAGCGGGGTGACGTTGTGCAACTCGAAGCGAATGAATGCAAGTAAGAGTGACTGAACACAGGAGGTGTATAATAAACGTCTGTGATATAACCGTGATCATATCCCCTCTTCTCAGGTCAGCACAAAATGAAAGAGGAGAGAAGTTCTGTATCATCTGCGGCTAATAAAATATTATTTTCAGGAAATGTCCTTCACCTTTATTTGGGACCTTAGATGTTCACACTTCACAGCATGGGTAAATGATAGACTGTACTTACTGACCGAGCTAAAAAAACTAAATAAGGCACAAAGATGAGCTGCATCAGAAATCTAATACTTCACTACTATATAGTATGTGAAAACAATACAGCAAAACAGTACTATGTCTAAATACATAGGCACAAATTTCCCATATGACTTCTTCCAGTGACAGATTCTTCCAGATTCTGAAGTGCGCATTCAAAATACACTTTACTATCCCATCAGGCAATTGGAAAGGTTTTATGCGAAGTGACTTACATTACATTCACGGAACATTAACGTTCTAATAAGTTCTTGCTTTCCCTGGGAATCAAACCCACGATGTTGGCGTTGCAAGCGCCACACTCTACTGTTACTCAGACAGCATGAGACTTCGGACGCAGGGATTAAATCATCAAGAAATGAAAGTAAACAAAGCTGTGTTGGTATAGGATATATTGTGACATGAAAAAAGTTTGGAAACTGTTTTTTCTTTTTTCTTTTTACCTGCATATAGCACCTGTTATCACAGACTTTAGACAATATATTTAAGTTTATTGCACAATATTTGGATATATACACAATACACTATAGTTTACATTTAGAGTCATTAAGAAATTAATACTTTTCTTTTCTTTAGCAAGGACGCCTTAATGATCAAAAGATCATTTCAAAATAAATACTATTCTTTTGAACTTTCTATTCATCAAATAATTTAATCAATTATTCAACACTGACGATAATAAAATTAATAATATATGCATATTTGAATAATTTATGAAGGATCATGTGATCATGTGACACTGAACACTGGAGTAATGGCTGCTGAAAATGTGGCTTTGCAGTCACGGGAATTCAAATACGTATATGGAAAACAAATAATAATAATAATATTACACAATATAACTGTTTTTAATGTATATGTGATCAAATGAATGAAGCCTTTCAAGAACATTAGAAAATGGTAATGGTTTAAATGGTATTGTATAAATATAAGAAGTGAATCACACTGACTTATGGCCACAATAAATAATATCACCATTTTATGGTGTTCCCATTAGTTCTTCTACGGATAAAATGAATAAGAAAGCCAGCTGATGCACTCCACAGCCTTACACAGAGTCACAGCAAATGTAGGGGTTTACAGTAAATCAGAGCTGACAGGAAACTGTATTTTCAAACCTCAGACACCAAACCTAACACTGTCCACCACAATCCTCAATCTAATCCTATCAAGATAGAAAGAACAAGTGGAAAATTGGTTTAAAACAGTCCCCAGTCCCCATCTACCTGCCAAAATCTCTTCCTGTAAGCATAATTACTGTTTGCCATGTGACAGGCTCATTAATATCAACTCTGGCATCAAACAAAGGCTTCAGAGTGCACTGCACAGCCAACCTGTTCAAAACGCGACAGCTCCCAGCTTGGCATCCTAATGAATTCCTCCATTTACATTTTAAACAACAGACACTCCTACAATAAGTCCTTTTTCATCCTCTGACAAGTGTGCTCACTTTAGCGCATGAAAAAACACACATATGGCACGTCGCTTGAAGTTGAGCTGAAAGACAGCCGAAGAATACGCAAAAGAAACAGACTGATAAGAGAAGAGATTAGAAAAAATGATGAGAAACTTCTGTGTCATTGTGAAAACTGCTAAAACAAAATCTTATGCTCAAACAGAGAAAAACTCTACAGGGAGTGAATTGAAGAGTAAACGTTCTCTATTTGAAGACTTAAAAAAAAGAACAGTGTGTGAATGTCTGGGCAAAGTCTACAGGCTTTAACCAAGAAGCAGCTAATAAGAGGAGCTCATTAAAATTGTGTGTGCAGGTCAGGCAAAGGAAAGATGAAATGCGTTTAATGAATTCTTGCTTTTCTTTTGTTCCTATCATCTTCCCTCAAATGGCATCCCGCTTTAGCCACTTCCAGATGCTAAATGGCCAATTAAAAACATGTTCTTGAAGTATTCACATTTAGCATGCTATGGCGGGGGGGGGGGGGGGGGGGGGGATGACGACCTTTGCGCGCTTTATTGAAAAGCAACCATCTTGTTGTTTATTTGTAGGTGGGATTGGGTTAAGTGTGGCACTTCATATTCCGGCTTGATCTATTGATCTCTTTCCACCAGTAAATGTGGAACTATTTCACTGTTTTGTCAGAATTATATCAATGTATTGATTTACATCATTTTAATTGGCATCATTCAGATTTACAACAATAATAAATCATGCCTATTCTGTGAGAGACAAAGAAAGCGCACAGTGCACACCAGGAAGCAATGTAATATATGTGATTGTGATCTGTAGCTGATATTTCAAAGATTTATCTGTTGTGCGCTCCCTGGAACGTTGTATTTTAGACTTGTTCCATTCACCCAAAAATATGCAGAGGACAAGAGGCAAACTGTGAACGTCGAGATGATGAGCGAACGGCAAAGCAGTTGCATGTACAGATAACATGAGTCCGCTGACAGTGGGTGCGAGTGTTTCCGTCTCAGTCGGTGGCTCTGATCTACTTCCTTTACTCTCTCACTCTGACAGGTTGAGACAGAAGGAGAGAGCTGTCCTCTGTTCTGACATCAGTGCTCTTCAACTGAGCTCATTTGTTCAGTGGGATGTCAGCAAATGCAGTTGAGAGACTTAATGAGAAGCAAGGTAGAGAGAAGGAATCTTTCATTCTTCAAGCATTCCCAAAAGACAAACTGCACAAAACGTGCATTGAATAGGGTATGCGAGAAGTGTGGAAGAGGAGTGGAGTTGTTTAATTTTGGCTATTTTTTTGGAATAAAATAAATCATTACCAAGACCAATAATTGGATTAATAATAATAGTTATTATTATTATTTCAAGTTATTTATTTAATTAAAAAAAACATACTTTTTATGACACCAGTTCTTTATGTAAGTGAGAAATAATATTTCTAATCATTTAAATGTATTTAAAAAAAAATTATATTATTTTGATGATTACAGTGCATGAAAATCTGATAATAAAAAGGGTTCCTTTTAAATTGGTTCTGCATATCAGTTATCAGATAGTTGCATAAAAATAACCTTTATTGGCTGTATTAATTAAAAGGTAGTATCAGTTGATTTCTGCTAGTAAGGAGCGAACCATTAAGTAATTTATAATAATAAATACAATATTTAATATAATATTTTAAACAGTACTACTTATTAAATCATTTCTTTTTTTCTCAAAGTGTGAAAATCTGAATAACTTAAAAATGGTTCTGCATAGTGGTTATTGTATACTTACATAAACATTAAAATAGTCTGTACTGATATTCCGTACATCCGATTCCGTAATGCGTTGAGTGGGTAGAGAAAATTGCTGTCTATAATTTATAAAAGATTTTACCCCAACGGCTACACCTCAGATAAATTCACCATGGCATAGTTAAAGCATCTGATCCAATTAGAGACCATAAAATAATTATCTAGTCTATACACGGCACTTTAACACAATACACACATCTGGAAAATGAAGCAGATTTAATTTCCACCATTGTCACAATAGAAGTGTGTCCCTCCATACACATGATAAAACAACTAAAACTACACATAAGCTACAGTGCCAACTGATGTCTGGTGTGCAAGAACATGAATATTTCATAGGCTGTATGAAAAAACACATTTACATTAATAATTTGTAGCAGCCTTTAACCTTTTCCAGAGTACAGAGGACTAGATTGAGTAATGAAGAGACGAGAGAGGACACAACACTTATCAATATCAGTGCCTATGACAAACATCTCTTTGATTTTAGGATATCCAATTATTCACCATCAGACAGACATCAATCTCATGGATCCGCCACTCAGCTAAAGCAAGGGTTGGAATCTCCAGAGACGTGGCAGTAATGGAGAAGACAGCGAATAAACAAAAGCTGTAGCCCATGTTACTCAGTGTAATGTCAAAGGGTCATGTCTAGTAATAAGGAGAGAGATAGAGTGTCTGTAAGGAAAAGCAAAAAACCCGGATTACAGAATTACACCTGTAATTACAAGTGATTACAGAATGCTGCTGTCACTCCAGTCCACTCATGTACTTTGTTCCAGTCCGTGCTTTACTTGACGGCTCATAAAAAAAGTACACAAATTAACTGGTCACTTTTTGTCTGAATGTAAATTGCTCAATGTAAAGTGTGTAATGTTACTTAATTGTGAGTAGCAGTTAAAAGCCAATATTCCGGGATCGTTAACATACTGATCTCCTAGGAGTTGACACTGTTTCTCAGTCCCAATATATTCTGCAATAATGCCATCTTTAATGCAGGAGTGGCAGGCTGTGGTTTTGCTACTACCCCGTATATTAGATGACACTTGCGGTTACACTAACACTTTCCACAGCATCTGGTATATTTCAAATTACCACTACTACAGTGATGACAATGCTAGTCTCACTTAGTCTGTCTCCATCTCATCCACTCAAATACACACATTGATACATAAACACATCCAGTGCAACAAGGAACACATTCACAGACCGTATGAACAGCTGCTTTGTTGTTTTTGTTTGAGTGTTTCTACTCTTGTCACTTTATTAATTGTATTAGTTTGTAACATGCAACTTGTGCTTCTTTATACAATATGTTTTTTTCTTATTAAAGAGCCTTGCATATTAAAAATATTTTAGAGCGTATCACCTTATCGTTTATTATTATAAAACTTTATAATGACCATGTTAGCTGATCTTTAACGTACGATTGGCGCCACCATGTTAGTTTGCACAGCAATTGAAGAGAAACGTATGAATTCATCCACTTCTCCCAAAATACATGAAAGTTGGTTGAAATGTTATAATTACTGTATCTGATACAGTATGAATTAAACCTGTTGTCAATTTATATCGTTTGCACGTTTGAAGTGTCATCATAGACGTTAAAAACGCTCTCGCTCTCATTCTACTTTCTATACAATGATGGTTTTCAAAACTTTTGAGGCCAAGGACCCCCTTCCTAAAATGTAATGACAGATATATATTCATGTATAAAGATACATTTTAACTGCGTGAGAAAACATTAAGTATGATATTACAGAAGACATGTGTCTTTAATTAAAGAATATAAATAATTTATATTGTTACTGTACTAAAGCCAAAATTACAGATTAAATAAATAATATATATATCAATAGTTATTATTGTCATGAGCTTATGGGCTGTGTAGGATACATACAAAGAAGGTGCATGATGAACGGAAAATACAGAGAATTTTAATGAACACCAAAAATGTAAAACACACTACAACATTTACAATTAATGACAACGGAGAAAGAACTGAGGGCTTATGTAGATTATGTTTACACAACGATGCAGTAAAAACTGAAGTTTTTCCTTTGCCTTTTCCACGTACCGACGACTATCAAAATGATCCCTGTTCATACGAATCTGCGAAAATGACTAAAAAAGCTGTATTATGCATGCCAGGCCAGTAGTGGGCGATGTCCCTTTGTAAAGAAACATTACACATCTCTAGACTGAACACACAACTTTGATATTGATTAATCTATTCATCTCTGACCAGTTTTCAGAAAGAAGAATGAAGCAGTAAAAATATAAAATTAAACAGATTAAATAACATCTCTAACACTAACAATCTGGGGTAAAAATACAGTTAGGCATTTTTTCCTTTGTTATTTTCCTATCTCTAGAAATCCCCCATCTCAGGACCACAGTCTAAAAACTAATATGAACATTACATTACGCTCTGGTTGGAATTTCATGTCTGAAAATGCAAAAACAAGAAGAACATTGATGTGTTTGCAAGAGAAAAGAGAATTTGAATAGAAAATTGTGAATTGTGAAGAGAAATGCAAATGTAGGGGAACTGAAGAATCACAGGGTTTAATAGTTTGCTTTGCAAAATCAATGAAGATCTATTTGCAATCAGCCAGCCGCATTAAACCACAAGTGTTTGTCTATAAGAGTGTCTTGGATCCCAGAAAATCATCGCTGTAAAGCAGTCAAAACAAACACTAATAACTGTACGCCAAATGGGCCATACATTTTTAAAGGGTGAACTCAGTTTGTATTGGGACAGATATTTTACAACCGTCACTCATCCAGGTATTTAAGAGCTATAACCTGCAGTATTAACAAGGACCTTAGTAACATCAATTACATTCACCAGCATGCCAGTGGGAAGTGTGAAATACAAGGAGGATGGAGGAATACACTCAAAGATTGATACAAGATGAGCGGGAGGGGGAAAAAAACAGAGAGAGACTGGGTTTTAATCTCTTCTATAAATCAGATTACACACTCGGTTAGAAACGGAAAGGAAGAGAGAGGCACATATTTGTGATGGCCACAGCTCAGTAATCTGCAGCCCTGTCTAACTGAGCACCAGCTTGCTAATGAGAAGAAAACCACAAACAGAACACGTAAGCCAAGCTTTTAAACGAGAGGTTATATTTAGACGAGTAGGAGAGACTGTATTAACATGCTCACACTCCTCTCTCAATATCTATTCCTCATCTGAGGAAGGATTTACTGTAGTATACTTCTAGGAGATGATTTCCTCTTCATAGACCCCCAAAGACACATCTCATCCAAGTTTTGATTTAGGAGCAGAGCTAAAGCAGCAGTGCCTTAATAAAAAATCTGAACATATGTTATTGGACCTTCTATTGACAAAAACAGAGGAGATACACTTTAGTCAGTTTTTGGCATAACACTAACCTTCTTGGTGAAGTCCATGGCTTTGAGAATCGCCAGGTTGAGTGTCTCTAAGGAGGCCAGCACACCTTCATAATCTCCCATGTGGTTGGCAAAGTAGTCTGATGAACAGAGAGAGACGAGGCAGGACTGAATTATGTGTTTTCTCACAAGCAACAGTGGAGAATGAAAGTTGTGCAGTTACTACATTGTTTATATTGTTAATCACTGAATATACTACACAACTGTATTAAATAAAAATCATTGTTTGCAAGGAAAATTCAATTCTTTGTCACTCTAACACAAACACATTAATACTCACCACATAGTTCCTTGGTGTCGACATTACTAACACATCACAGGAAATGGATAGCATACAGAAGGAAAGAACAGAAGTCAGGGGATAAGATAAGAATAAGAGGGGATAAGAAACAGGGGAAAATACAGCAAAAATCACACTCTACATCATTATGTTCTACAACAGCAAGCATAAATAAACTCACTACACTATCTATTCGAATGGATCCTCAATATAATACAAAAAAACTTAAGCATATGTTATTTTTGAAGCCAGATCCTCAGCAGACCTCAAAGTTACAAGCTTCCAAGGTTGTTTCCGTAGGTTTTATTTTGGCACTGACATTTGACAACTTTATTCAGGAATTGACCTTAAGTTTTTTATTTGTTGAGGCAGAGATTTAACTTTACCTTTACATTGTCCTTAGTACAATAGTAAACATCTCTCATCACCATTACATAGGTACATATATGTCACGGAATGGGAAGCAGAGGACTCAAGTGCATGGGTGAAAGGATAATTTATTAACAATAACTAAATAAACAAACATACAAAAGAAACACCCACGAGCGGGAAAACATTACTCAAAGACAATAACAACATACACACGAAACCAAAACAAAGGGTCACAGACTAATCAATGGAACGGTTCTGGAACATAACGACACGACACAGCACAGCAAACACACCGGGATTAAATAGGGAACACATGAAGAAAGGTAACGAGCAGAAACAGCTGGGATCAATGAAGGGAAGTGAGGGAACAATTGTGGGCGGGGTTTCACAATCATGAGACACAACAAAGTTTCATAGCTCTGTCAACCAACACACTAGAAACCCAAACTGAGGTGACAGAACCCTGACAATATAGGCCTATACATAATGCCTATATGCTGTTTGTTATAACATATAGAGTAGTCAAAGCACTTGATAACTTGAACATCACTTTATTTTAATGTCAAAAATGGAAAAAAAAAGATGATTCTGAGAGAAAACGCAACTGGCAGACTGTTGCTGTAAATTAAAAAAAAACGTCCAAGTGCATCTGATTGAGAGATAAACCGTGCACTCTTGCGTCAGTGTTGAGCTAGCAGTTAGCTTCACAACTTTAAGTTAAATAGGGTAAACTTTATATTAAAATGCTTACTTTTCTCTCAATGCACTAAACAGATGCCCTTGAAAGAGCGCAGTACAGTAATACCTTGAGATACGAGCGTCCCGACATACAAGTATTCCGAGATACGAGCAATCCTTCGATCAAATTTTTGCTTTGAGATACGAGTAAATATTTGAGATACAAGTAGCTTACAGACATGGACGCTAGGTGTTCGAGCACTCGGAGCAGCTCACGCCGCCTCACTTCTTCACTTCACGTGTTCATCGACTTCAGTACGCATCTCCCGCAAGTCTGTGGTGTAAATGTTATATATATTTATGGAGTAATTGCATATGATCTCCACTAGAGGGCCACCTTGGTTTTACAGGGGGGCGACGAGTGATTCACAAGTATTTAGCTGGGAGCAGCATGAGTTGTGTGTGTTCAACAATAAAAAATTCTGAGGCATACATTATTGTGCTTGTAGGCTATCCAATACACTACACGGGAAGAATCACTACACGTCCGTATTGTATTTGCGTCATCTACATCAGTGGTGCGAGCGAGATGGATGATGAGTCCGCTCGAGATTGTTGACGGAGGGGATGTGCGAGCGAGATGTATGATGAGTCCGCGCGAGATTAAGCACACCTCCTCATCGCCAAAGCAGCAGCGTCACAGCCGCTTGTAGCCGCTCACGGACCGGACCGCGAATTCGATCCGCGGCCCGGTACCATTTCATACACGGACCGGGGGTTGGGGACCACTGATCTACATAATCTACACTATTCCTCTCTCCTCCTCCACACATGCCGCCACTGTATCGTCTGTCTTGAAGGTAAGAACTCATAATTAAAAAATAAATAAGGGAGTCTTTTAGAGGGGCGGAACGGATTATTTTTTTTCTGTTTCTTATGGGGGGGAAATGATTTGAGATACGAGCAAATTAAAGAACAAAGACACAGCTGGCTCATTTCCATAAATCTTCCCCAAAAGATGGTTTAATGGGTAGTAAAACTTGGCCTTGATGTTTTAAGAATTTTGTGTTTAACTTAAGTGTTATACAAAAAGACTGTTAGTACTACTCAAGTTCTTTATAAAAAAAGATATACAATCAAATGAGGTAAAGTATCTAACATTTCAAGGTATTTAAATGGAAATATATATTTTTCATTATTCCTATAAAGATTCCTCTATATACAATGCTACTAAAAGTACTCATATTGGCAATGATTAGAAACAAAAAGCAAAGAAAAGGAGAAAAATATTAGAACGAAAGAACAAGCTAAAGGAAACATTTTCTGATTCATGTTGCCCTTTCCAGGAATCATCCTATCTCTAAGAATGCTCTTGCACTTTTCATCTCTCATTTCTTTATGCTATCCCTCACTTGTTAATATAGAAATGGCATCAGTAAAAGAGCGTATAAAAAAGATGTAGAGTGTGACATTTACAGGTGTGTGGTGGGCACTGAGAGTGAACATGGCTAACAATCCTCTCTCCTTTCAGTGGTACTGAGCTATCGACGCCTTGCCTGTCAAAAAGGCTATGTTCACTCTGTCATTTTTGGGGATTGACAGCCGCATTCACCTACTGGTGTGAGTTTCAAAATGGGTCAGGGTCACACAGCAACATCTCCAATACTGTCTGTATGAATGTGCGACAGCAGTCAATCCCGTATTCACTGACCAGTAATTATAACGACAGTGACCAAAGTAGTATCAACAATCAGGAAACAATCAGGTCAAATACATTTTCAACTACTTCTGGAAATGATAGAAAGGGTCTCAAAATCTGTATTTAACGTCATCCACTTGTGATCCGATCAACCAAAACGCATCTTAATACCAGGTGTAAACAGGTCCTCAGGTGACATACAGCTCATATCTCGCTTAAGTTACCAAAACCCCACACAATAACCCACAATACACGGTACACACACATTTGTGCAGAGCGGCTCTCTCGCACTGTATGAGGCAACAGACAACTGGTTGTACAGTCTAGTTCCGTTCATGGGTCGGAGTCAAAATGCAGTTGAGAATCTTTAAAACTTACAGGTGCAAGTTCATTAATAGAATGCGGTTACCACTGCTGTAAATAACCGTACTGTGTGTGAATGTAATCATACTAACTGTTTCCTCAAATACAGGCCACTTTATCCTGCTGTTGAAGGAACATGGCCATAAAGAGTTTGTCCAACTCCCCAGAGAACAAAAGATAAGGGAAAAGACTGCTTTATATGATACTAAGTGAATGTCATGAATCTCTGTTAGTGGCCTGTCTACTTCACACCCATTAGCATTGTGCTAGATAAACTGCATAGTGATCATCTTCTTAAGCGTTATTAGTTTCTGTCCAGTATGTTTGATGGATGGATAGTCAACATGAAATTAAGCCTAGTTACTTTCATGTTACAGTTCTTAGTGAACGATTAATCTGTGCACGCTATTAAAAATAAATTCAATTTTTAAAATATTTAATCAAAATATAATAATGATTATACGATTTTGTGCTATATCATGTTAACCAAAGCTACTAATAAACTATTTTTAGGCCAACTTGCATTCAGTCTGGCTCTATTCTGGCATGTAATTTTCGCAATCCAAATGATTCTCAATCAAGATAATTCTTGATTTTTTTTCTTATTAACTATCATAGTTCACATAGAAATGTCCAAATGATGAAAGTAAAATGATTGCATTGACTTTAATATAAAATTATCAGGAGTGAAATTTTTGACCAATGAGATTTCATAATAGGCAAGGCTAACCACAACTCCACACAAATAACAAAATGTCCTGTCACTTGTCATGATCTCAACTAGTTTGGATGCAAAACAAAATAATAATCAGATTTCCATAGTTGCAGCTGGCTGGAGTGCTGTAAAATGTATGAATATTTAAAAGTTATAAAATGGAGAACAAAAGATGAAGGATGTAGATTTCATTTTAAAGTGTAAATGAGACACATGTATAAAAAGGTGACATGCATTAAGCTCTCAATTTTCTTCCTCCATTTGAGCACCACCCACTTCAGTCTCTCTCAGCACCCCCCACCCTTGTGTCTTTCCCAGCCCTCCCCCCATCTCATCATGTAGCCCTCTTGTCTCCATCCCTTTCTCTGCACCAGTCCTTATGGGCTCTGGTGGTTCATTATTTAGAGAGAAGACTGTGTTGGACTCGAGAGCAGCGAACGCATCCTAGCAGCTGCAGACTTCTCCTCCTTTTTTACATAATTCATTCTGAAATGTGATTAAAGACAACACACACACACACACACACAGTGGAGCTGCTCGGCCTCCAGAGACCAGCTCAACTCTACACACAAACACTTAGAAATAGGGTGTGTGAGACACAGAGAACAGAAAGACAGAAAGATCTGCCAGATCACTATAGATGAGACAGATGTGGTCACAATGACAGTAAGACACTTTCCAAACACAAATCTTTGAGAGACAGAGAGAGAGAGAGAGATGTTCTGGTACCCATAGAAGCAAATATACTCTTAGCCCATTTACTGTTCACCTCATCCCTTTATTATCCCTCATCAGTAACTGTCCTTTTTCTTCTTTTCTTGCTGCCCATTTACCTTCATTATGTCCATCAAAATTATATCTGCCTCATTTTGAGGAACTATTAACTATAATAAGAGGCTAAATTGGGAACCAACTAATTTTGATGATTGTGGTGTGAAGAAGGCATCTACCCCACAACTTAAAAAAAAAGAATGTGCAGCAGTTTCTCAAAATACAGCGAGTACATTTTATTACATAAAACCAGACTTTTGATCTTAAAATGTGAAAATGCATCATAAAAGTATTACCGCTAAGAAAGTACTTTATTATATTTTTTGTTTAATTTCCAGGCAAGCTGTACTTTCGCTAAATTTATGAAAATATGAAGTTATTGATAACTTTAAAGGAATAGTTCACCCAAAAATGAAAATTATCACATAATCAACTCATTTCCTCATATATATATATATGTGACTTTCTTCTTTCAGCCAAACACAATCAAGAGTTAATTTAAATAATATCCTGGCTCTTCCCAGCTCTGTAATGGCATTGAAGC
The DNA here is from genome assembly GCA_037043235.1 of Rhodeus uyekii. Taxonomy (NCBI): domain Eukaryota; kingdom Metazoa; phylum Chordata; class Actinopteri; order Cypriniformes; family Acheilognathidae; genus Rhodeus; species Rhodeus uyekii. The sequence continues at coordinate 1,583,065 of JAWRVZ010000024.1, read as the reverse complement.
TCCAAAAAGTGCATTATCATAAAAGATAATCCATACGATTCCAGTGGGTTAATAAATGCCTTCTAAAGTGAAACAATATAATATAGGAAAAATATCCATGTTTAAAATGTATTTATATTTAAAACTATAATGTCAGGGTTCTGCCACATTCTGTGTAGTCATTCTCTTGGTGTTGTGCAGTGCTCTGACACTACCGTAATGTCTCGCATTTTGTGTGAGTGCACGCGGCTCGAGTGTTAAGTAACGCACACTCTTGTCTATGTAACGTCTTGTGTGTGGGTTATGATGTCTGGTCCCGATTCTTTGGTCTGGTTCAGTTTCGGGTTTTGTGTCAGGATTCGGCATTCATGACTCGTGTGTTCGTCCTTGTTGTGAGCGCACAAGAACAGGTGTTTGCTCGTTCTCGCGCGCTCTGTTGTGTGAGTGGGCGTGGTTTCAAGCTTTGCGCGAGCTGCGCTCTCTCTCGTCTGTGTGTTGTTTAGCACGCGGTTCGTGTTTTCATTGGCTGCATGCTTTTCTTGTTGTGTTTTGTCGTGTGCAGTTTGCGTTTTCACTAGCTGCGCGCTGTCTTTGTCATTGTGTTCTCCTCCCACCTTGTTTCCTTGTCATTAGTTTGATTTGTCCCAGCTGTTTCCGATATCAATTACCGTACCTCATGTGTGTATTATAGCCCTTCATGTTTGCTGTCCTGCGTCGCGTGATTGTCTTTCTTGTTCTGTTTTGCTGCCTGTTCCGCTAGTTAAGTCCTGTCTATGTTCTTTAGTTAGTCAGTCTTGTTTTTCCCCCACGGGGTAGTTTTGGTTTGAGTTTTTGTTTTATTGTTCAATAAAAAGCCCTTCCACCTGCAGTACTGAGTCCTTGCTTCCTGAAACCCTGACATATAATCAGTGGCTTCCAGCAACATCCGTATGCACGTTCACGAGAGTTATGTGGTTTTCTCAAGAGGAGTCTGCCTATGTCATACGTTATAAATCATCTCAGAGGTCACCCTTCTGCTGCAACTCCACTATCTTGAGGCTTGAGGTTGAGAAAATTATGGGGTAATTTAATTTTTGGGTGAACTATTCCTTTGAGGTTCATAAAAAGCTAGCTATTGAAATTAGCATTAGCAAGACAAAGAAGTTCAAGAGTTAAATAAACTACGGGCTGCGAGAAGGTTATTTTCTGAAAGTCCACAGGGTGAAAACTGATGAAACGATTACAGTATTTTGCAGGGTAGCTTGCATGAGGTAAAGCTTGTGCTGTAGGTGAATATCACCTCATCTCTGCACTGTCTCTGACTAGATTGTCATAGACAAAAGAATAATACTCAATGTTGTGAACTATGCTAAATATAGCGTCAATGTGTATACTGGAACAAATAAAAACTTGAATGGGATGGGCACACACAAAATTAAATCAGGAGTAATAAGAATAGGAAACAATATCATATTGGTTCATTTGTCATATTGGTTCATAATGGTCCATAATGACAAACAATGATCCATTCTTTGTGTGTCATTCTGGATAATTCCCTGACAAGTTAACCAATGTCATGTTGTTTCCTAGTCTTATTGCCCCTCTATTGTCTTCTATTGTGCCTGAGATATGTTCTGAGTTGTGTGTCTGTAATCACCTGGTGTTATCAGAGTCAATGGTGTGAAACAGTTTTTCCAGCTCCTCTTCATTCAGAGTCCCATCAGAGAAGAAAGCCTGGAATTCATCAAGGGAGAGCTTTCCATCATCTGCAGGGGGAAAGAAAAGAGATTTTATCTGCACGCCTCATTCATTTTTAATACACCAAACAGAACTGTGTCTCAGCACCATGAGTATTTCTGTAACTACTTTTTAACAGGTAGAACAGGCTGCCGTTATTCACAGCAATAATCAGTTTTTTTTTATGCCTAAACTCAAAATACACCTATATATGAGTTCCTTACACTCATTTATCTCAAAGCATTTTTATTAAAAGTATGCGCAGAAAATTCTGGATTTAAGTGTGTATTCATAACCCTCGTTCTAATGTTCATGAATCTGGTTTATTCTTAATGAGAGCCCACACGCCCAAACCATCTCCATCTAATGGTTTTCAGCACAATCTCTTGTTTATAGCTCTTTGTCTCTCTTTGGAGATGAATGCTTTTGCATCAAGACGAATAAGACTAGTGTGCCTTTCTTAATGCAGAGCTTTATAAATAACTATAAGTAGGGTTGGGTATCATTTGAAACTCAACAATTCAGATTTTACTTCTACTATCGATTCCTATTTTCGATTCCAATAAGTAAAAAAAAAAACACTTGGATAGCATACACATTTACTCTAAGTGTTAATGCAAAACATTTCATTGCAGCTAAATACCATGAATAAAAATCAACAGGCTAAACACTTAGACAAGGAAATTTTACCTATTTATTTTTAAATAACAGTTTAACAAACTAATATAATGTATCCAAGTAAACACTCATGAATTTTAAACACAGAGATTATTATTAAACAAATAAATACAACTGAACAAAGACAATTGAAATGGACAACGTTTTAAGGTTTTCGGGTTTTCAGTTACAGAAACTAATCAAATGTAATTTAACACTGTAGTTTTTACTACTCTGAACATATTGGTTTTTCATTTGGTTATTGATTTTCAAATACATACATATAAACCATATGGACAAAAGCATTGGGACATCTGACCACACCAAAATAAAATGATTTGTAATGTAATGAACTGATTACACCAATATGTAATGATATTTTATATGCATTCTAAATACATAGACAGTTGGTCACACCCCTAGCATACATTATTTTGAAAAGGATTTTGGAGTGCTTCTGTGGGAGTATTTATTAAGTCAGGCACTGCTCACAATCTTTGTTCCAGTCAATCCCAAAGATGTATGATGGGGGTTAAGGTCAGGGCTCTGTGTGGGCCAGTCAAGTTCTTCCACACCAAACTCATCATATTCATGCTGGAATAGAAAAGGGCATTTCCTAAACTGTTCCCACATATATCAAGCATTGTAATGTCCAAAAGGTCTAGGTATACTGAAGCCTTAATAGGAGCCTAGCACAACCCCTGAAAAACAGCCCCATACCATTATCCTTCCTCCACCAAACCTTACAGTTTGGCACAATGCATTCAAGCAGGTAACAGTCTCCTTGCATCCGCCCAACCCAGACTCGTCCATCAGACTGCCAAACAGAGAAGCGTTCACTCCACAAAACCCATTTTCGCTGCTCCAGAGTTCAGTGGCACTGTGCTTTAAACCACTGACACTCGGCATTGGTGATGTGAGGCTTGCACATAGCTGCTCAGTCAATTAAACACATTCCATGAAGCTCCAGGTGCTGATTTCAGTGCCGGTGGAAGTCTGAAACTCTTCAGCTATGGAATCAGCAGAGTGTTGACGACCTTTACGCACTTGGTGACCCCGCCGTCCTGACTTTATGTGGTCTTCTGAGTTGTGGTTTAGTTGCTGCCGTTCCTAAATGTTTCCACTTTCCAATAATCCCACTTACAGTTGATCGTGGAATATTTAGCAGGGAGGAAATTTCACAAACTGCACTTTCTTTTGAGTGTGTAGCAAAAGAGTAGAGCTCTGGGACATATTCTCACGTAAAACAATTTTGTCTCTGCTCTCTGTGCATCACCATAAAATGCCCTCCAGTTAAAATCCTCCACATTTTATTTCATTTCCTACCGTATCTGAGAGAAATGCAGAAGAACGTTAATCTGCAGTCATGTGGAGAACTCTCCTCATATTAATGCATAATGATGCATTTAAAAGTTAATGGCCAAACGGAGCTTTGTAACAGTCCACATTGTTATTGCAGATTAAATATAACTCTGAGAACATTAAATTAATATTTTTTTTATCAGGTTAAACTGCTTATTAGTCACTCAAACCTTTATATATACCTCTCATCATCAGTCCTGCATATCCGCCATGTTTTGTAGGTTTAAAAAAAAAATTTTTCCCCAGGTTTGTAGTTCTAAACTGAATCCTCCTCCAAAGGGCAATGGGTTGTGGGCAATATTAGCACATATAGTACGCACACTTAAATTTATCCGAAATAGTAGACCATCCATTGGATGTTTGACATACTCTATTCAACATACTATGCTTTGGGACACAATTATTGTAATCTCACATAGATAATAATAATCTTCCTGTAGCTCAATCAGTAGAGCATTGGTGTTTACAACGCCAAGGTCATGGGTTCGATCCCAGGGAAAGCAAGAATTGATTCAATGTGTTCTTTGAATGCAATTTAAGTCGCTTTGGATAAAAGCGTCTGCCAAATACATAAATGTAAATGAAAGATTGAAACACCACAATACAATAATTAAGAAGTGTGTCCCAATACTTTTGTCCATATAATGTATATACACACACACACACACTACAATTCAAAAGTTTTTTTTTTATGTATTTGAAAGAAATCTATTAAGCTCACCATAGCATTATTTTTACTAATTCAATTTAAAATAACTTTTCTATTTGATTATATTTTAAAATGTTATTTATTTCTGTGATGGTAAAGCTGAATTTTCAGCGTCATTGCTTCAGTGAGACATGATACTTGAGAAATCATTTGAATATGCAGATTTGATGGTAAAGAAACAATTCCTATTATTATCAATGCTGATAGCACTGGAAACAATAATACAGTTTTCAGTTTGTCTGATGAATAAAGCATTGCTTCTTAATTTCGTACTGACTTAAACCTATAAGGATCTTCATGGTAACTGTATAGATGTGAATGAACATTCTTTAAAGCATCACCAGTAAATAGAGACAGAAGACTACTAAAAAATATAGATTGTATTGGCTTCCTCTGTGGGGAAGGGTCGAAAAAAGACTGGTGAGAAAAGGGGGGGGGGGGGGGTGTAACAAATAGGAGTCTCAAATGCAGTCAATGCTGGCTGAAATTAAATATTCATCACCCTGGATTTGTCCTTGAAGAAAGACCAGCGATTATTGGACAAACAGAAGCTGAAATACAATATGAAAGTAGTTTCCAAAGAAACCTTTGGATTGTAGTTTCAAAATCCAAAAGCTTTTACTGGAAATGGGAACGATTCTTGGCTTGTCAATGCAGTTCTACATGAACACCTACAACAACACACAGCCACAAACATGACCTTTAACAATTCTGCTCTTTATAGAAAGCATCCTTGTGTATCTTTACCTTTGTGTTTTTTCTTTCTCTACCTCCATAACGTTCTCATTCTCTGTCACCACCATATACCTCACAGTTAGACCGTGAAGGTGGAAGGGAAGCAAAATCAAATTCAGATCTTTCTGTGAACCACAGCTCTTAAAAGGAGTGTGTCTCTGTCTTTCCCCATCTTTATGCAAAGATGAGGAGCATGGGGATCCCAGCCTTTAATTAGGCAGTAACCCACTTTTCTTCTCTTTTCCTCTGGAAGAAGTACTAGCTCAGGAAACAGACATACTCCCCCAGTTTCTACGTTCGGTATTGTGCTCTGATGACAGCTGATGCGTAACAGAAACATTACGCCTGTAATAGATCCTAATGAGTCAATAAACCTTTCTGCACTTGGCTTGGATTCACAAATGAATCTTGTACAACCAGCATTTAATGTCATTAATCATTGTTTGCATGATGCTGGTTAGAAAGAACACATTTTTTTTTTTTTTCAGTGAACAGTCTTGCTGTGCAATTACTTTGAAATTGCTGCACTCACCTAAACTGCAGGTGGGCTACTGTAATGTTGCTTGATGGACAGAAATGGCTTATCTTTCCAGATAATGTGAATGGCCTTTCAGTGGAATTTAAAGGTGCAAAGTCTCATTTGACACAGTAAGAATACCGTCATGACCGCCTAAAACTTATAGCTTCTTCTAAACTTTACTCTTTTACTGTCTTGCAAGCACTACATTTACATTTATGCATTTGGCAGACGCTTTTATCCAAAGCGACTTACATTGCATTCAAGAAACACATTGAGATTCTAATCAGTTCTAGAAATTAAATCACTAGAAATTAATGCCGTACATATAAACCGGTTAAGGGTTTGGAGAGAGTACAATATTTAAAATGCTTTTAAATGTCTCTAATGTTCATACCGGCAATTATTTTCCCCCAAAAAATAAAAACCGCAATACAGAAAAAATAATAATAATGTGAAATACACTGCCCAGCCAAAAATAGAAATGACCTCAGAACAAAAGATGAAAATAATAATCACAACATTTAGAGATGCATCAATTTTTGGTCAAGATCTTATATTGGCAGTGCAAGAGTCTGTAAAATCTCCTGCAGCACATCCCAAAGACTTTCAATGAATTTAAGGTCTGGACTCTGAGGTGCCAATTCATGTGTGAAAATGATTCTTCAGGCTCCCTCCAAACCATTCTTTCACAGTTTGAGCCTGAAGCACCTTCACACTGTAATCCTGCAATATGTCGATGATGTGTCTTCTTATATGGTTAAGTAATGAAAAGCTACACTCTCCAATAATCAGAGTTAGAAGAACAGTTGCCAAACATATAACATGCCAGATACATAATAATCACTGCAATAAGGATCCAAACAATGTCTCTTAAGCATTTGCCTATTTAAATACAAACAGCAACCTTTTTTTAATCGTTTTATTACTATTTGAAACGGTTTTCTATTTTAATATGTTCTAATACATTTACCTGTAATTTATTCTTGGGATGGCAAACATGCATTTTCAGTAATCTTTAGTTTCACATGATCCTTCAGAAATAATGAAATAATTCTAATATGCTGATTTGGTGCTCGAGAAACACTTGTTATTAATGTTGAGAACTGCTGGAAGTCATGATATATTTATAATCTTTGAGGAACTGAAATGTCAAAAGAAACTGCAATTATTTAAAAGTCTTTTTCGAACTTTTGAATCGTAGTGCATGTCAGCATATTTGCATGCTAGTACTTTCATAAAGTAAAGATATAGACAAAAAAAAGAAGATTAATTTGATATATTGAAAATATCTAAAATATTAATTTTAGAAGTTTTTTTACATTTTAACAAAGTTTTATTTAAAGGTACACCATGCCGAATTTAGTATAGTAACATTACTTAAAAAATAAAGCTAATTTTTTTCATTTTCTCGTCTCTTTTAAAGAACTTTGTTGCCTGTAGCTGCACTGACTAAGTATAGAGGGAAGGATTAAAGTTTTCCTGTAGCTTAACCAGTAGAGCATTGGTGCTTGCAACGCCATGGTCATGGGTTCGATTCCCAGGGAAAGCTGATTAGAATGTCAATATGAATCTTGAATGCAATATAAGTCGTTTTGGATAAAAGTGTCAGCAAAATGCATACATGTAAATGTAAGGGATTATATTTCATGTAATGGCCAGGCATAAAAGAAAAGGCATTTGACCACTGTAATAATGCATGATAAACAGAAATGATTATATTTATAGACAACATAATTTGTCTTTAAGAGTAAAAAGTTTAATTTGAAGGAAATAAAATAGGCAATGCTCCTCTGTCTTGAGAGCTGTATAAAAGGTTTTTGGGAGGTGGAAATGGACCAAGAGGTGAAAATGTAGCTAATGTGTGTATGAAGGCAAGAGCCTGCAGGGACTGGACACTGTCACAGATCTCGCTATTATGAAAGGGAGGCAATTAACACTTTTCACAACCAATGGCCTTAGTACATCTTAGCACCTCTTTACAAACACGTCTCTTACCATCTCTCATCTCTCAGCACATTTCGGGGAGAACTGGGGTGCATGTTGCCATGGTAACCAAAGGAACAGGAGCAGACCTTTGGGATCTGAGATGTCTTAATCGTGCATGCGCTTGCCCTTATTTTATCCCTTTCATTCTGTTTGTCTCTTTCCTTGTTCCCATGTTCAGCTCTCGATCCACACCAGTGGCACGTGTTTGACTCGTGTAATCAGGAGTCTCTGTGTTTGTTTGTTTTTAAATGTAAATTCACATAAAAAAATTGCATACATATAATGTTTGCACACACTATTAAAATGATGGCCAATACTATAAAAGGTAATTATGTCTCCACCTATAATCGATTAAAATCATATTATATTTTACACAATTTTGTCTAAACTAATAAAAAAATATTTTAAAAGCTACAAGTGAATTTAGATATTACAATATTGTGTTTTAAAGATGAACTTTAATGGAGTGTTAGATGAAAATAAAGGAAGTGCTAAAAGATATTGGAATGAAAAATTATATATAAAATATTTTCCAGCATATCGACTGGAAACATATTGTGCATCCCTATATTAAAGTGATGTAAAACATATAATATATGTAATATTCAAGTTAAATTACATTTATGCTTTTAAACGTTTTTACATTGACATTAATAAAAACAAGCTTATTTCATGTAGTTTTAAGGCTGTTCTGAAACAACAAAACAAAACAAATATCTTTATCTGTTGGTGTCATTACTGGAAAGTTTTAACTTAGAAAAGTTTCAACAATTTGTGGTACTATTTTGCAAAGTCTGAGAAAATGCCCCTGATCCATACACACATTTCAGTTCACCTTGTAGAAGAGAAGTATTACTTTTCATTGCCCAGTACTCATTTTTTCATTGCGACTCTGCTCATGGTTATAAACAACCTTCGACTGGAAAAAAACATGTCCTTTCTGCATCAGAAACATCTCAGAGTATATATTGTGACTCGGAATGATGCTGGAAATTATTGGGACGCAGTAGCAGAAGTCTAAAGTAAGACCGTAAAAACCTGCACTGCCCCTCTCTCTTCCCCATCATTGCCAAAACAGTAATAAACTCAAAAGCTAAACTAAAATGAAAGTTGCACACTCCCTCTGGCCAGTCCCAAAGAGAGTAATGATGGATGAACAGTAAAAGAGCCTTTCACAGGCCTGTCAGCTTCTCTTGCACTGTGACATCGATCAACACAGAAAAAAACGTCCGTCTCACTGTACGCATGTCTGTCAAAACATTTAATCTATCAGCTTTCAGACTGCCTGTCTATCTGCGATGGACAGCAGGTACCTTTGTAGTCCATCAGGTTTTGATTGAGCCATATGTCCGAACAGTGTGATGGCGGCGTGAGAGGACCCATCAGCACTTGCTAAACATTTACCCAACTCATCCTCCCACTTCCATATGTCTCCAGCACAGACATGTTTTTCTAATAGTGTGCTTGTGCACAACGAGCCAAATTAGAAATAGGTGTTATTGAGACTGTACAACACGCTCAAGATCTTGGCCGATCATTCATACTGGTTTTAGCTCTGAAAGAAAGAAGAAAACAATCTCATGGAGCAAACTTACATAAGCAGAACGTAAAATTTGGTAGTAAAATAACACGATTTGTTGCGCAAACGCCACAAACACATGCTGTAGACGTCACATAATTACTCGAGACAAAATCCCCATCAATCAAATGACATGCAACGTTTCAACTCCTTGCGATGAAGATACCAGCTAATACGCCACATGCATTAGCCCACTGCACTCTGTCTCTGTGGAGAAGATAAGGGATGGCTGTATGAGAACTGATCCAGAATCTGATTGAATAAAAGTGAATCCTAATCCCCGGCACCACTGACAGAATCAATTAATGCTTCATCTAACAAATCTGATTCAATCACAATTCATTCAAATGAGTCATTAACCTCAGCTGCCTGAGTGGGCATTTCACATGGAAATCCTATTAGTGTGATCCAGCCACCAGAAAAGTGCATTAGCACAGAGAAGCAAGGGCTACAAATCTGCAAATCTCGAAAGCAACACTCTCAGAAGCACAGTAACTCTGCATCAACACAACAACCTTCTCAAGAGAAACAGACAGAGAGAAAGTAAAACACTTTTGTTGTTCACAAATGACTCATGCAGTCTCATGTACCAAGACCTTCAGACTGACGGCAGAAGGTCTGGACTTCACTGCAGCTTTCATTGGTCTGAACGACGTGTAAAGCAACCAGTCACAGTTTGCTTTGTTCATATTTGTTCATCTCTCCCGGAAATCCTGTAGAATTCAACATAACGACTTTGAAACTCTCAAAGTGTTTCCAATTTGTGTCCCTTATGCATCGTACTTTCAGCCAACAGTCCAAGGGCATGACGTCTGAGGCTGAGACTCAATCTCAAGAGGTTTGCCCACAGACAGACCACTCACACTTTATTCGCTCTCTGATGTTTATAGCAAACAAAAAAAGCAAGCAATTTCTGAAAATCATCAGTTCCAATCTAACGGACTGGCTTTTACGCATTTCCAAAAGTAAAAGTGCATCAGGCAGCAAATTGTCTGTGAAATACTCAGTACTTACTACTTTAACCAGACATTTTTCTGTTTTCTTGAAATTTATTTTCATGAAATGACTGCTGAGTAATTATTTGAATATTATCCATCATATTAGGAATACTTTTAACTGTTTTGTTATAGTCATGAGTGAGCAACTGAGCAGGCTGACACTGTCCAATGCAAGTGTCTCGCTTATAATAAACTCATCCAGCTTATATGCACCATGCGCATTTTTGGACACATCAAAGTACTAATCTTTGACCCAAATCTTTATGCTGCAAAAAGAAGTCAAAAGAAGACTAAACGTTATCTTACACTTAGAGTAGAGGGCTAAGGTCAGTGAGACAAACACATAATTGAGTTTCAATACATTTGTTTGAATAAATATTTTATTTTTTCAAATGGCACAACTCTTCAAACTGGACCTGGAGAGCCTGTTATAATCAGAGTAAGCATCAATTTCTGCCTCTCGGATAAAAGGGCCAATTCAGATGAGTGTTAGACGCGTTGCTGAAAAATGGAGATTGGTTTAGTTTGTCTTTGACTATGACTTAGTGTATCTTTGGGCCAGTGGGAAATGGGTGGGGCTCTATTAGTACTGCACCATTCAAAGCAATGCCATCAGTCTAGAGTCTGCCAGGCGACTAATGTACGTTCAGCCAGTTCCGTGGTCAATAAAGTCCATGAATCCTATCTCTAATGTAATGCAGACTGCAGTATGATAAATATACAGCTCAATGCTGCAGTCGGCTAATTGTTAGAAGAGAAGATTCATAACTGATCGCCAGAAGTGCTAAGGGACCATTCAAAAAAATTTAAAACTGGCAATAGGGGTTTTCCTGGTACAATGTATTTAGTTGAAATTGTAATACACTAGGCTTGCAAGATATTGGGGGGGGGGGAGCGGGGGATGACTTGAATAGCTCTATTTGGAAAGAATTAATCAAAAGTAGAAAGATTGGGAGGATTTAGTCAGGCATAGAGAATAATAAACAAATTACAAGCATAGATAAATACAATAGAACAAAGATAAAAAATGAAATCAACCATGCTTTATGTTCAAGTCTAACAATAAAATAACACTGTCTGTATACATTTTTGTGAAAGCTACAAAAGAGATTTTCTTTGCCCTTTGTAGTTTGATTAATATTAATGACACAGACAGCAGCAGGTTTATTAGCCTGCTGTCCCTTTAAAACCTAATGGACCAATCCAATATACTGATACGCAACCATTTTCTTTCTCAACTGTTTGTTCACTTAATACATAAGCGACTGTTTATCAGGATACTTGCCAAGACTGGCATTTTGAATATTTTGCATGTATGTTCTGTTCAAGCTCATAAAGATGAGAAAGAGAACGTCTAGGTTGCTATTGTAACCCCCGTTCCCTGAAGGAGGGAACGGAGACGTTACGTCGGACTGACGTCATGGGGTCTCGATTGGGCTCCCATGCGAGACCCCATGACTAGGGACCAACCAAATTCACGGGTAAAAATTCACAATTTCACGGAAGGTTTTAAAAAAAACACTCGATTACACGGAAAATTCACGGGTACAATTTTTATTAGGCACCAATCACTGCAATCAGTCCATCAGCTGTCACACTCGCTGTTTTGTATTCTAAAATACCACTTTCGACTGTTCACCTGTATTAAAAAACAAAAAGAAAACAAAACACTACTACAACGCACGTAGCCACAGACTACGCAATGCCAAGTGACATTAATTAAATAGTTTACAGTTTTTCGTGGCCAAAACTTGGCCGACCAACGTGGTTGCTGACATATTCTGTCGCTGCGGTGCATTGACGTTTGTGTACTGGCTGACACTTCTCTCCGTGTCAACGATGTTCGTTGGTACAGAAAGGTAGCATAATGCTAGCCGGCTCAGCAGAGGAAACCGACTGCTGTGCGAACGCCAGAATGCTGTTATACTCGTATCCGGCGGAACTTCTTTTGCTGCTGTTTTGTAGACTGCAAACTCGGCTAAGACGCTATGATCATCTGCTCCTGGTATACTCTTTATCAGTTCCTCACATGGCAGCATCGATACCTGTGTGAAATCAAAGACTCTGACCGATTTCATGAAGGCCAACGCTTGTTGGGTGTTTTCACGGAAAGTGGCCGATTTCACGGAAAATGTCACGGCCGTGTAATCGTGAATTTGGTTGGTTCCTACCCATGACGTCAGTCCGACATAACGTCGAACGTGACTGACTGATAGGGAACTGAATTCGGCTGTTAGAGTGCAATTCCGAATTACGCTCTCTTTCACATCTTCTTGTACTTGCATGCATTCTGAACCGTGGGGCCTGTTCTATACGGATCAACTACAATCCCTACTTCCTTGACTATGGCGGAAAGGTTGATGATGAAACAATATATTGTGCAGCCCTTTAAAACACGTTAGAAAAAAGTACAATGTTTGGTTGGTATTTCAAGAGGATTAAGAATATTCCCTGTAGAAATCAAATGTGCATTATAGATTTAATTATATTTTTAAATAAAATCCAACATTTTTAAAAAGACATCTGCATTGCACCAATATGTGACGCTGGCAAATGTCCACTTGGTATACTCAGAGATCCAGTCTGGAAGTTAGCCATCTGAATTTTAAAAGGAGACACAAACCGAAACTTTCTGTTCAACATTCAGCATCAGCAAAGAATTGGATATAAAGTCAGTGGGTGGTTATCCTTTCTATTGTGAACATGTCATTGGGCATGCAGAACATCTTTTTATGTATCTTAGATAGGATTTTACTCTAAAAGCTTCCTTTGAGACAGGTGGTTAAATGATGAAACCTATCTCTCTGAATACTTTCCTTCAAAGATCTATTATCTTCCACATTATTCAAGAGGATAAGAAATTGTTATGAGAATAAATTGTCTGATAAATTAGAAAAAAAGGATCTCTAAACAAAGAAGGCAGTACTAGTACTACAGCAGTAGTACAAAGTTTCAAAGTCCTCTTCAATTGTGTAAGATTAAGGAACATCCACCAACAAGCTCATACAGTTGCATTCATAAAGTGTGAACAGAGTTTAAAAAAAGAACTTCTTCCCTGCTCTCAAAAGTTGAGTTGTGCTATTCGGCCAATTTACTTGATTAAAATGAGCTAATGCAAAGCAATTATTCAGCATTCTGTCACAACTTAATCCAATTGCACTCAATCCATTTAAATTTGTAAAACAGAAGTTTACTTGATTAATTACCATGAATAATTTAGGTTGGAATTAACGTAGCATTACTGAAACTGGGCAAAAGATTTCTCATTTCCAGCACGCTTTTGGTGGGAACAGATGGGGTTAAAGGGAGAGTTCAACCAAAAATGATCATTTATCTCACAACATTCCAAATTCCAAATTTTCTTTCTTCTGAACACAAAAGAAGATGTTTTAAAGAACAGCTCTGTTTCAAGAAGAAATGTTTCAAGTGTTTTTGTCCATACAGTGAAAGTCAATGGGGTAAATTTTTCAATAAATCTACTTTTTTGTGTTCCACAGAGGAAAGTCATACAGGTTTGGAAGGGTGAGTAAATGATGGCTAAAAATAGTGTAGTGGAACGTTGCTTAAATCAAAAAGCAATTACTGAGCAAATGCCAGTGACCAGCCTGTTCTTCCTTGCGCTTCCCATCAACACAATATTTTACAAAAAAGAAAAGTGACATTTAGTATGCTAATGTTGCTGTTTCTCGCTTGTTATGTGTTTCTTTGACATGTCTAATTCTATTGTGTTATAACCACAATATTATATTATTGTGTAGTTAGATTTCGCTACATAAAAAAATAGAGTTTAGGGTAGAGCTGCATGATTAATAATTTAGATTTTAATCTCATTTCAAACATCTATGCGATCTTATTCCTAAATGGCTATTTGACCATGTCTATTCATGGTAATGAGTGAAGTAAAAGTGAAGTCTTTATGAGTGAGTCATTGGTCTCTATTTTAAAGGTGATTATCGACAAGAGAAGAGAAGAGAAGAGAAGAGAAGAGAAGAGAAGAGAAGAGAAGAGAAGAGAAGAGAAGAGAAGAGAAGAATCAAAGTAGCGCCTCATATCCCCCACATTCAGCTGTGGCAATCAAGCAAGTCTGCTTTATTTCCACTGAGGATTGGAAATTCTCAATTCATTTTCTCTCTTTTATGCTTGAAGGGACTCAAGACAAAAATCATCTGGCTTAGGGTGGGTGCCTAAGAAGTATTTGTCTTTTATTATATAGACATTTAACATAATTGAACACTTCTGGGTCAGCTGACTTTAAGGGCTCGGCGGACGCGTGAAAGAAATGAAGACATGGATGTCACCCCATATTGGGTTTCTATGTGATTAAAGCCTACAGGCATCTGAGGAAACAAGCTTAGGGAGATGATGATGGCACCATGGCAACATCAGGAGCCAGAGGCCTAATGGGATATATAGGGATCGCAGTTTGCTGTAACCATGGGTAACTGGCTACAGGGAGGTTGGTAGGGAAAATGCATTATTACAAACCAAATGTACTTGAGAGCATTCCTAGATAGTGGCTTTGATGCTGTCAAAAGTGTCCAGTTTAACTGAATTCACCCTATTTATAGTCAGAAATCGCAACATGAGAAGCTACAAAATGCGTGCTCTGAGACAGCGTAACGGTGCTGCTCTTGACAAATCTCTTTTCAATTGCAATTATTGACTTACAGGTTGATTTATGGAAGAAAGTGGCCACCCTTCTTTTACTGTACTGATGCAGTATATGAGATGTGGCTGTACTGCCATTGGTACAATAAAACCATTGATTATAACAACAGATCTCGAATTGGAAAGATCTCAAATTGGCCCACCTATAAAAAGACACTCAAAAACATACAGCACACATTGTTAACATATAAAGGCGCTAATTAACTGACTTTTAAATGCCATTCAACAAAATGCCATTTAAAGGCCCACTGAAATGGCTTGAAACGCAGAGCATTATTCAATTTGTTGACGTAAATTTCTACTGAAAAAGGAAGACAGGGTGGGACATAATCGAAAATCTTCTGTGTGTGACAAACAGACTTTATTCACCCCAATGGAAAGCATATTTACACAGAAAATAGTAAATGCGTGAATCTGTTTATAATGTAGGAAGGACACCTTAAATTCTAGATAGGATTTAATTAGACAGAAAATCTGATGAGAAGCTGAATTGCAGAGTGAAAAAATCATGTTAACATTGCCGGAAGTGAGAGAATGCTTATATCTTTTTAATGAGAATTTTGTCATCGTTTTGGAGCACACTAGCTTATAGATAACAGCAATGCTAACATATTCATACTAAAAGCCAAAATGCTTCAATTTTGATTTCATGGGGACTTTAACAACTTAATCGTCTGTCATTAGTTAGAGCAGGAGAAGGCCACAAATTCACATATGCGAGTACCCTCGCAATGGCGATTATTGTGACGTTCTCATTACTTATGCGATGTGTGCTTCCTGCCAAATCAGACCATATAATACTTAATCACAGCTCAATAAGATCACTTGCTTTTTGACTACTTAATTATGTCAGAGATAACTTGCATATTTTGCAGTAATGCCACAAATACGAAGGACACTAGAGCAAAATGCTAGTGTTTTCTGTGTCACTACTGAATCTATCAAGCATGTGTTTGTATCTTCATCTGAAGCTGTGTGTGCAATCAGAATCATGGCAGGTCATCATGTACATCAAAGTGAAGTCGTGATTATTACTAATTAATAGAGATGATTTTGTTCATGAAAGAGCTGCTGTTTGCCCCTTCATTCACTTCATTTTAAAGTCTTTATAGTTCATAAACAGGAGCAGAGAGGTCACCCTTTATTGTAATAGCTATATGCTCAGTTTTTGTGAATTGCGTGTTTGGTTCATTATGAAAGTCAGAGGTGCCATCCATGTGGAGAGAGTTTAAATGGAAAGGTCAGGTTGATAATTCAGTCCCACATTTCACACTTTACTCAGGAGAGTTGTGGAGACCAGATAACACGTTCTGTTATCCTGAAAATAGCAGCTCAAGGATTAAGTTGCAAGGGAAAAAAGGAATTTCTCCAACTAGTGTGTAGTTTAATCCACAATCTAAAACATGATGCAGAAGGAAAGATACTAAGAGACTTTAATAAACACTGAGTATACACTAGAGCAGTGTTTTTCAACCACTGTACAGCGAGAGATCGTCAGGTGTGTCGTGGAAAATTATTCAATTTCACCTAATTGGTCTAAAAAACATTTTTGAAAACGAATTAATCATAAAAGACTTTTTTCTTTGTGTTTATTTGAATTCCATTCAAAACACCTTGATAACACTGACTGTATATTGTTAATATAAGCTTTTTCGTTTAGTTGTGTGCCTTGTGATAAAAAAAAGAAAGAAAAGAAAACATGTACTATGGCTCAAAAAAGGTTGAAAAACACTGCACTAGAGAAGTCCTAACACACTACATATTAACATATGATGACACCGAAACAAGAAAGAGAAAGAACTGAGGGTATAAGTGTACACGTGAATAATTAACAGAACAAGAATCAGGTGCGTAACTCAATCAGAAGCCATGGCAACCATCTAGAAACTTTCACTGCGTCCCAATTCATATACTATCCATCCTAAATAGCATTTGAAATTAGAATTAGCGTGTCCCAATTCGTATTATGTTCAAATGAGTATTCCAAAGACACCCGGATGGTTAGAATCCAGTGTTGATCCGTACACACTCTAACGGCTAATATTGCCCATAACCCATTGCACGCTGAACAAGGATTAGATTGGAACTACAAACACAAATAAAAAGTGTTTAAAAACTACAAACATGGCAGGTGTGCGAGTCTGACGGTTAAGTAGAGAGATTTCGATAAAGGGGGATTTTATTCAATGTTATCCACATTAGATTTCATCTGCAACAGCATTGTGAACTTTTGTAAGTGTCCATTCGGTAATCTATTTTAAAATTCATCATTTATAATCCAACAAATGATAGCTGGAGAAGTTTAGGATTTGCTTTAGGAACGGTGGAGGAAAGAAGACCCTCAAACCTCAGGAAAATGCAGTGCTATACCTCATTACACCACTGCGCTGAAAAGGCGAGCGCGCTTCCCATAACGTTTCCGCAATAGGTCAGTAGGCGGTTTTTGGGGCTGTTCGAAAGCTTTCAGCCGCATGAACATCTATGCTACAAAAGGATTCCGGTCGAATGAGTTTTCGACTACCTAGTGATCAAAAGAGGAGAAGCTCAAAACGTTTTACACCTGCATTTAGCGCCGTCCACTTGTGATCCGATCAACCAAAATGCATCGTAATACCAGGTGTAAACAGAGCCGAAGAGTGAAAGAATGGAGAGGTCAGCAACTCTAGAAGAACAGTGTTCTTATTGTTAAACAAAACATTTTCATTAATTGAAATAAAAATATAAATGTTAGATGACTTACAAAACTTAGAAATGGTGTCTTGGCAAACTTAAGTAAAACATGTTGACATTTTGATTTAAAACCAAACCTAATAAAAATGACAAAAGGTTTTAAAATAAAACCTAATTCAGAATATCAAATTCAATAAAAAAGTCCTTGCTTTTACCTTCCTTTTTGTCCCTCTGTTCTCCAGGCTTGTATTACTTCAAGCAATGTTTGAAACTTTGTATTGTAAGCACTCTTGTGTACTTTTGCCTCTTCAGGATGAATCGCTTTCTGTATTCCTCAAGTTGTAAGTCGCTTTGGATAAAAGAGTCTGGTAAATGAATAAATGTAATAAATACTATAATATTATATAAATATTGAACAGGAGATGTATAACTCCCTGCTGAAAAGACCAAGACATGCCAATTCAGGCTGGTTTATGACAATTTTTGAATGGTGGCTTGACAAAGCCTTTGAAAAGCAAATTTTTAAATCTGCTTATCATGTCTCCTGGTTTTACCCTCACCCAATCTCAAACACAAAAAATGTAGGCTCAATCTACAATTCACAGTCCACTGCCAAAAAAAGCTCCACAGTAAAAAAGCTCTCAGATAATGCCGACGCACCACAAATACCTCTCTGAACCCGGAGCACATAAACAATTAAGTCATGTGCCCTTTGTGCTTGTTTTGATTTCCCAATGCATATGACAGCACACGACTCTCATGGAGCACCACCTCTGTTCATCCGACTCCCACTGGATCCATCTCACTCCCGCTGCTGTGTGAGCAAACTGATAATGCTGACAGCATTCTGTACATGCTCTCCTCCTGGCAGGCTGCACCACGGCATTATAACTGGCATCTCCCCTGTGAAACAACTCTAAGAGTGACAGTTAACATTGTGCTCTAGTACCATTCTTTCAGGACAAAACAACGGCTCTACTAAGGTATGAGAAAATGGTACAGTGGGTATTGAGTGTGACCACTAATAACATAGTGAGTGAGCAGATTGCTTCTGTACGATAGTCCAATTTGGATGTGACAGGCTTAATCAAAGGGGAACCCAGTGGTTAGCCTGCACCAGGGGTGCCCACAATTTTTGGGATTGTGAAACACTTATAAAGTGACCAAGTCGAAATGATCTAGCTACTTTAAAAGTACAAAACATATATTTATTTATGAATATATTGAGAATTCTTTATATGCACAATATACATTTTCCTTCTTCGGTATGGCGGTAATGACATAACTCATTATATAATGACAACTCATTTAGGTATAACTTGAAAATGACAAAAAAATATAAAAGTCCTCCTCCCACTTTGAATGGAAGTGGTACGTTTTTGACATCTTACTTTGTCCAGCTCCTCCACTCATTTTTATACCCTTTCTTAAGTTTCAAAGACATAAACTGCAGGCATTCTCGCTAGCTAGCTAGAGTTTTGCAGCACTAGGCGTCGTTGTGGAAAAGAAAAGGTCAGATGTCAGATTGGCTGCCCTGTACGTCAATCAAATTACAAATTTCATAGTGAGGACGGATGATGGGCTGACGTCTGCTTTGTTAATTCCATTCGATCTACCCACACTACCTTTACAATCGACTGGTAGATCGCGATTGACATATTGGGCTCCCCTTGCCTACACTATCAATTGAAGAAGCACTTAAAAATGTTTTTTTTTATTCTAGCAAACGTATGGACACTGAAACATAAAATTTCAACACATTTTGACAGCATCTAAAATGTAAAACCATTTAACCAATATCTGAGACAAACAAACGTTTTAAGGTTCACAGTATCAGATATTTGTACACTCAATACCCCTATTTTACATTTTGATTACCTCATCTTTAATAATACTTTTAAGTGTAATCCTTAGGAAATCTCACAAATTTAAAACGCAAAATCTATATAGGTCAAGCCATAAAGTAAAACATTTTATATCTGCATTTTAAGGACTCCTCAACAGGACAGTGAATCAAAGAAATGCTTTTGATAACAGAGATGGAATGAGACCTCATTAGAATTAATGAATTGGAATTAATTGTCATTTAAAACTCTATGAAGATGCCTGATAAAGGTATTACAGTACGACAGCCTTGCTTTACATACAGCATGTGTTTTTAGTGAATAAAAAAGATTTATTCCTTTAATGCTCAGCAAAACAAAAGCCATAGACATCTCGAACAGAAAACACTGACATGCCACATCAACTCTTTCTCTGTCAAGCAGCCAAGTTTAGCACATAGCGTGGGCCGCCAGGTCAGCCAGGTGAACTCCCCAGAGTCTCCACTAACATCAAAAATCAACCAATCTCCACTGCCTCGGATCCAAATCGACCTTCTCCCATAATGCCTTGGGACATCCTCTGAAAGCACTAGGATTCCCTAAAAAACAATTCAGGCATGCTACCTCCTTATCTGCAGTGCAGTCCTGTGACTGCGGCGTTTTCTTGCAGATTAAAGAGAGGGTTTCCTTTGATGTGGCTGTGCGCAGTCGGGTAGATGGAGAAATGTGGGGAAATACCCTCAGTGCACACAGGAAGAACTCCTTAACTGGGCATGCAGCTTATCGCTAACTCAGAGCACACAGTATGTGCTTGTCTACTTCAAATAAACCACTACCACACATTCAATATTCATTTTATTCTATTTACATGTGGAAGAGTGGAGACTAATCAGACACCTTTTAAAAAGTCAAAATTTATTTCTAAACTTAATTAGTTAAACACAAATTTGGTATTAGCAGGTCAGAAAAAAGAGGTGGAAGGCAAAACAATGGAAGAATGGGAACAATCCCACATATCTTAGCTGGAGGCCTGGAGTGTTTTTTAATTAGGCAAGGTCTCCTGGGACGGAATAGCGTGATTTGAACAGACCTGCGGGAACCCAATGCATTTTCAAACACTTTAAAAAAGATTCCCTGCTGACTTCACTTAATGTTGCACTTTGCAATAGCATAATCTTAGCAAAGGAAGTTCTTTTTTGAATGCATTCTGATGACTTTAAAGCTTCGCTAAATATACCTTATTGCATTACGGCAAATCTTTAGTAACGTCGTTTAGATCTGCAAAAAAGGGAAAAACTTTTCAAAACTTTAAATGCACTAACAACAGTGGAGTTTATGAGAGAGCCAGTATTTGAGGCTTTACAAAACAGATCTTGAGAAATGCATCTAAAACAAAGAACACAAAGCACTACTTTCATAACCCACAGTGCATGAGATGCTTTGTGTACTCCTCTGTGCTTTAATTAAACTTCCTCTAACTGCTGCCTCTCAGGAGCAGTTTCTGACCACTGTGAGAACCGACACAGAGAACCATATGGACTCAGGATATTCATTTATCTTCCCGATCCATTTTTAAGGCAGCAGTAAGCTGGCATCAGACTGTTTTTTGCAGTTCAGAGAGCGGATATCGGTCCAGAAGCCCCAGTAAGGCTTTAATTAGTAGAGTAGGAATAGGAGGGGTTTCAGATCTCAGGCCAGCTTCTATCAAATCAGGGTTCATCCTGAGGAAGATGTGAGGGCTGGCGTTCTGTAAATGCATTCATAAATGAGTTGTGTTGGGACAGTGCCCACTGTGAGGAGAATTAGCCATGCTTACACCTGTCTGTGACTTACAGCAAAATAATTATACTATATAGATTTTGGCAGATTACATTTTCCTACTCTGTTTGTTACAGAATATTTTCCTATCTGTTACAGACTGGGTTGTGTGGCCCAAATCCAGTTTAAAAGAAGTCATTTTTAAAGGAATTACTTGGTACTTTTTTCAGCAAAGATGCATTACACTGATCTGGCACTAAAGACATTTTTTATGTTTCTATTTCAAATAAAAGCTGTTCTTTGGAACCATCTATTGATCAAATAATAAAAATGGGCTATTATAAAACTATAATATTTCATAATATTATTGTTTTTACTGTATTTTTGATCCTTGGTAAGTATTTACACCTGATATTAAGATGCATTTTGTAGACGAGGGACAAAATGACATTTGTTTTTACACATGACAAAATGTTTTTCATCTTCAAATCAAGCTTGGGTCTTTCAAATCCCGTCTGGCTAGCGCACTTTCCATAATGTTTACACAATAGTTGGGTAGGCGGAGAGTAGATGGTCTGTTATGGCTGTTCAAACACATTCGACGACATAAGTGTCTCCATGACTACCTTTTGAAGTGGTCGAAAGTGGCCAAGCTCAAAACATTTTAGGCTCTATTTACACCTGTATTTAGCATCATCCACTTCAGACTGAAAAATATTATCAACCATAAACGGTACAGTAGAAATGCATTTGTTTATAAAATGGAACCCACTTATCTCGACCTCGGTTAACTCACCAACCCTGTTATGTCGACGTTTTTGAAGTGGAACCGCCAAACTCCATATTTTTCTTAGCATTTTCTTTTTGGTTATGTCGATTATTTTATGTCGCTTAACCCTGATATCTCGAGTACAAAAGAGGGACAAAGTCGCCACTTAACATCAATTATCTTGATCCCCTTGACTAATGATAGGACCGAGTTTATTGTGCATGGGCTAAGTTCGCGTTGCACATGCATCAGTCCATATGGTCGCTCACTCCAACGACGCTTCACTCTTGCGGCGCAGTGCCGTGCAGCCACAGAAGAACTCGCGGAAAAATCAAGCCTTACAGATGCCATCTTGGAAGAGGAGGCACAGGAGTTCGCCTTCATTGTCCAGCAATTCCCAGATTACATTGCTCTTGACAAAGACGTCGTTACTGATAGAAGCATTTGTTTTCAAGCAGACAGTTAAAGGCAAAAAGCAACAAAGCATTTTAGACGTTGGAAAGAAACCATATGAACCGCGTGTACAATACTAGTCAGACCTGTGTCAGACTGTGTCAGACCGAAATGACTGTGTTTTGAGCGAATGTGTTTATGTGTGTTGTGACTGTTCACGCTGTGAGCGACATTGTGTTTGCAATGTTGGAGAATATAATTAAAGGTTTGTATCGAGAGTCGAAGGTGTTTTTTATTGTATACTGGTAAATCGTGCAGTGTTAGTTGTGTGCACATATGCCTTTTGTTGTTAGCAAACAGTGTATGTACATTTTTATAGCATGCCAATCGCTTCATCAAACGAAGCGCCATATTGGCTTTCATTTATCTCGATCCTCGATTATCTTGACGCTTTTTTGCAACCGTCGACATAACTGGGTTCCACTGTATATCTAAAACATCAGATTTCCACAGCTGAACAGAGAAAGTATACAACTGTAAAGTCCTGTTCGCCATCTTCCAATGTGAGTGACAATAACTGTCTAGGACATTATGAGTCAAAACTCGCTGGAGCATCAAGAGCGCTAATTAGGTCCAAGCAGGTTTTCAGTCAGGCATTCACAGTGCAGCATATACCACATCTTGACAGCCATTTGCCATGGCAACACAAACCTACAGTAAATGTGTTTATATGTGTGTGCTTATGTGTTGAGGTTATGCATTAAGAGAAGATTATTTTGACCTCTTATGTCCATGAAATACCACAGCATTTACGGTATGATACAGCCAAATATGTGTTTCAGTGTGTGTGTTTCTTCAGAGCTGTGACTTAATATGTGCCACTCTACCAAAGTCTGAATCAGCAAAAGCACGCATTTCTTTTTTAGCAGCATCTCAAAGGTGGCTAAATAATAAATGTCCCAGCCCACTGTAGGCTAAAGCACATGCTGTGTAAAGAGCCCTCAAACTATATATTCATGTTCCACAGGCCAACAACATAAATGTGTGCTTTGCTACATGACTAATGGAATAAAAGCCACGAATAACCATTGAACTTAACAAACAGTTACATATATCTAGCACAACACTCATTTTTGACATTCTAAAGTACTACAAAATTGACAGTGGGAACATCCACCGTGGGACCATAGACGGCATAAAATCTCATCTCAGAATCTTTGACAAATAGATACACTATCTTTACTTTTGTCTGATTATCAAGTTTTTTTGTGTCAATTTGTTAGTTGAATCCATAGTGTTGCAAATGAACAAAATATTAAAGTTAATAAGACAAAAAAAAACTGCTCATCCACACAAACAAATGAAGCATGATGAAATATCAAAGAGAACAAAGCAATGCACATCTACATTGATCCAAAGAGGAGACAACATGTGTTGCTGTTCTTTGAGGCAGTAGCTTCAGAGTCGGCCCCGGGAGGATACAGATGTGTGGTGTCCAAAAGCTCCACTATCCAGTAAAATACTCGGGATTACTACCAGGAATATTCATGACTGATAACTAACCTGAGACATTATTTACCCATCGTGCCATCTTTACACAACTTTAATTATTCATAAGATCTAGAGCAGGGAAGCCTTGATGCCTGCATGCTGTGCGGGAGGCTGCTGTCAGCATGTTTATTTTCAGTGAGCACACACGTAAACACTCATTTACTGCTAGTGAGAACCCACAAATCTAGAGCAGAGAGGAGAGAAGCGCACATTACACATTCAAACCCACAAATTAGCTGCGACAAAAAGTTGTGGCATTTAAAATGACAGTCGGAAGTCAGTTTCGTCGTATGCTGTATCGTGCAAGAAGAGGTTTTCTACTGGCACCACCAAACACAGCATGAGCCGTGATGTTCACTTTGCATATAACTGATTCTTAAGAACTGATTTCTTTTTAATGAGTCCAAGAAAAGGATTAATAGCCTCAAACACGCTCGCTCAGTTTGAATCAGACTACACAAAATGTGTTTTTGCAATCCATTGCGCTGGTTTGCCATTGATTTTATGTAGACATGCACAAGACAAACGCGCTTGGCTGCTGTGCCCATGTTGCGCATCTTTTGCAGAATCAATAGCGATATAAAAACATGGCGCTCGAGTTAAAGCTGTCATTAAATCAAACCTATTTACTTTGTTAGCGCACATTACTAATCATGTGGTGAATAATCAATTTAAAGTGGTTGGTTTAAATTGGTTGCAACTTCCAGTTCATAGGAATTTTAAGACGCACACAAAGCATGTGAGTACTAAAGCAAGTTCTCTTTCGAGTCTTATTGTGCTTAAAATCTTAATTGGCTGCTTTCTTAAAGTGATAGCAGCCTAATAAACCTGCTGCCGTCTGTGTCATTAATGTTAATCAAGCAACAAAATAGAACGATAAAATCACTTGCAGCTCTTGACTAAATAACTTCAGTAGCTGTAATAAGAATCAGTCTACATTTAATTCAAACAGTGAAGTCTATACAGTGTTTTATTTTTATTTATTCAATTTTTTAAGAAAATGCTACTGTTAAATATATCTACTGTAGCTGAAAAAATAAATCTGTTTATTTCATGTGTACCTTACATTCTATTTGTCCTACTGTTTGTAATTTGCATCTTTGTTCTTAATTTTATTAACAAAGATAAATTAAATTAAATACAATAAGTGAAATAAGATTTAAGCGCATTTAAGTGCTAAACTTCCCTTTATCACAGCTCACAGCAATTTGTAATTTGTCAGCACAAAAGTCATTTTGCTCCTCCTAAATGTTTCATGTTAGTCACCAATTTTTCTTCTGCTTCTTTTAGATGTGAAAAACGTTGCACAATTTAAAAACGTTGCACAATTTAAAACAGCTGAAAGAACCAATTAAATTTCCATTACAGGTACCTGTACCGCTCTTTCTGTCCCTTAAACGGAGTGATATATTTAGGAGGGTGAACTGCAGTTACAGAAAAAGGTGATGGGTCACGCAGGTCTCTCCCAGTCTGCTTTCATGTCAACAGTCCTTGCAGATTTATGGTCACAGACCAGGTAATCAAAAAGCAGGAGGCTGAGCCTGCCAGACCAAGCATACATAAAAGCTCTTAGGTCAAAAGAGCATGTCATTTCCTCTATACAACAGACGCTAATGATTCTCTCTGCCTGCTGCACACGCATGATATAACCAATCATTCCTGCAGTAAGAGACATGCGGAGGGGTGGCATGACACTCTGTGTGTTGTTTGCTCTCAATATGATGGATTATTCTGGAAGATAAATTGATCCATCAACAATGCATCTCAAAGGAATTGCTAACTTAAAGTTAGGGTAGGCACTTTTCAGAGTGGCTAGCAATAACAAGCTTCATTTGAAAGCATGCAATGCCACCCTCCCTTCAGAGCGTCTCCAAAGCCACGCTTCCTTCAAAACACACGAACGCGTACAAACATAAGAATCACGAGAGATGGCGTTAAACTATTTCATGTCTCAAAGCACATAATGTTACAGTAATAATGAATATAAACAACTTAAAGAGCACTGGCCTGTATCACCTGACTGCTGCAGTTTTATTTCGCCGTTGATAGTGTTGCCATTAAAACCCAAAAATTAAAGTCACAAACTGCTCTGAGTACAAATGTCACGGGTTTCCATCGCTTCCAAATTACAGTAGTTTTTGTGTGAATGCAGCATAAGCTCATTGTTTTGGTTCAGGAGGAACTGTAAAAGACGTCTTTCTAACTCTGCATAGCATGAAATGCGCTGCCTTCTGTGAAAGCAGGGAGTGCGAAAGTATGGAAATACATGCGTTGATGGGCAGGCAGGACATCGTACTATTGCATATGGAACGAACACAATAATTGAACAAACATATTATGGTCCTATAGTCCTCCATAGACGATATATACACATTTAGACCACTTAACTTAGTGATTGCGATCAGGATGTAAAGAGACATTTATGCATTTGGCTGACACTTTTATCCAAAGCAACTTACATTGCATTCAAGATACACGTTGACATTCTAATGGCCTTTTTTCCCCTGGAAATTGAACCCATGACCTTGGTGTTGTAAACACCAATGCTCTACTGGTTGAGCTACAGGAAAGCTTTCAACTAGCACAAAAACAAATGTTTTAGAGCAAATCACCTACCCTGCCTTTATGAAAATGTTCATTATATTAAAACTTTAGAAGGTGTGGAATATACTGCATATTATTTAATATGTATTTACAAGACAGGCCAAATGTTAAGATTACATTTATTTTGCATTTATTTGATAAAAAATACAGTAAAAACGTACATTTGTGAAATATTATTATAGTTTAAAATAACTGTTTTTCATTGTAATTTATTTTAAAACTTATTCCTGTGATGGTAAAACTGAATTTTTAGCAGCCATTACTCAAAGGAATAAATGACAATTGAAAATATGTTCGGGTAGAAAACAGTTCTATTCAACTCTAACAACATTTCACAATATTAATATTGTTATTATAAGAGTATAACAAGAGCATAACGTCTGTTATGTAAATGAACAGTTTATCTTTATTATTCCAAACATTTGACGAGTATTAATTTATTTATATTATACTTTATATATTATTTTTATTTTTATCCACAGTTATGGTCACATCAAATTGTCAATGAATAAAAAGAGAAAATATCAAGAAAAAAATTAATAAGTACAGGTTTAAAATGGTGCAAGTCTGAAAATGATCACAAATTATTCTTTTTGGGTACAGCCACCCCTTTCATGCATGCAGCCATATTTGAAAAGAAAAGGGAAAGAATAATGTTTCACTCCTAGGAGTTTAGCTCTAAACGCTGGAGGCAAATATGACTGCTGTGCTTTGTTTCTTGTTAGACAGTTGTGTGATTGAAAACCAAAGGTTTGCAAAACATGGCACCCATCTCCTGTGGTTCGGATTCTTGTTTTTTCTTTCTCCCCCACCCTCTCACTCGCTCTCTCTCTCTCTCTCTCTCTCTCTCATTAAAACTGTCACCGAGCTGCTCCCCTGGGAGTGGTTTAAAAATATCACAAACTGCGCTAGCATCACACATCAAATAGCCACTACCCCTTTTAACAAGGTTTGTTGCAGGTTTTCTCTCTCTGTTATTTGTATCGACTCTCTTTTAAGCCCAGGTGTAATAATTAGTTTCACAGCATGGAGTTTTCCTTTACAAAGAAAATTATTTTGCATATGTATATTTCATCTCGATCCAAAAGTTGAGACCGGATGTGACCCAGTCTGTGCCAATAACGACAGACAAGAGCTCAAGGCTAACTGGGAATCAGGAATCAAAAGGAAAACTGCATTTCTATACAATTGGATGAAATGTAATATAAATCTTCACATACAGTACATTAATTTTGGCATTGCAAAATATATAACAGAGTCTCTCTTCATAATAATAATAATGTTCTTCGGACACAGGGTATGAATATGGATAAATAGGCTAATTTGCATAATGAGACTAATCTAAAATCAATTAGTAAATAGTAAATCTGACATTTTTGCTGCAATTTAATTAGCATTGTAATATAAGAAAACAGTTTAGAGAAATAGTATTAGAGCATCTAGCAAACGCAATCACTAGTCGGTGTATTGATTTTCTTAGCAGATGATATCTCATTAAAGTGATGTTATAATGCCGTGCAAAAAGAATAGTGGTCAGGCATCTGAAAAGAAAAAGAACTGAACTTTTAATAAGCTCCGCAAATAGGAATTATTAAAAAGATTATGTGTAAGGCAGCACATTCCCATTGTACTTTCTGGAATGTTTTTTCCCGTTCTGTCTTTTCAGCTGTCAGCACCGTGCGGACAGATGGTCGAGATCTTCAGTTTTTGTGTAAAGCTATAATAGCTGCATTGTATTCAGTGGATCCATAAGTCCACCAACACCCATAAATGTGGGGTCAGTAAAAAAAAATTTACTTTTGGATTAATTTTTTTAAAACCAGGAATCAAATTTGATCAAAAGTGACAGGAAAGACATTTATAATGTTACAAAAGATCTCCATTTCAAATTCAACATTATTTTCCCCCTTGCTAATAATAAATGTTTCTTTAGCATCAAATCATCATATTAACATGATTTCTGAAGGATCATGTGACACTGAGTGACACTGAAGACTCAAGTAATGAAACTGAAAATTCAGATTTGTAATGGCATAAATATCACAGGAATAAATAACATTTGAAAAAATACATTAACATGGAAAACATTTTTAAATTGCAATAATATTTTACAATATTACAGTTTTTACTGTATTTAACAAAATTATGTTTCTTACTGCATTACTATAAATACTGTACTACTATTTACTGTTTCTGACCCGAATTATTTCTTAAACAAATGCAGCCTTGGTGAGCAAAAGAGATAATAAAAAAATATATATTTTTTGAAACAAAACTTTTGAACAGCAGTGCACATTGAAGAGATGGAGAATGCGGAATGATTTCATGTTAAGATCAGAACAGAGTCTAAGAATCACATTCACATGAATGATTTAACATGACATGAAGCCGATTACACTCACCATCCTTATCAGCTCTCCGGAAAATCTGAAATGAAACACACAAACACAGAAATATAGTATATTAATACAAATTATTAATCATTTTAATTCACATTATCATTAAAATTCACCCAAACTTATTTAGCAAAAGCCCTAATCAACTGCTAATCAAAGTCTCAAAGACTTTCTAAAGCTCCACTAAAATTAATCTTAAATGTACATACAGTAACACATATTTTAAGATAGTGGCTGAAGAAAAGTAAAGTACTGTATGTGCTAAAATAACAGATACTAATGGATACAAGTAATTAAAAACGTCTCTCTTTAGGGTTCAATGTCAATCAGAATACTCAGTAAAAGATGCGGTGGTTCTATAGATAGGCAGTTTGCATTGCCATTCCATGACACCTCAGCCCTTAACATGACGCAATGAATCCTTGCGTTAAGACGACCACCAGCACAAATGACATTATAACCTATAAATGGTTAGTTCACACAAAAAATTAAGTTTTGTCATTAATTACTCTTCTGTCATTAAATCTTCATGTTGTTGCAAACCCGTAAGAATGAAGTGATCTTTGTAATTAAATCTTTGTAATGAAATCTGAGATCTTTAAATTCTGTCCCTCCATTGACAGCTACGCAGCCTACACTTTGACAATTCAAGAAGTTTGTAAAGCTAATTGTAAAACTAATCTATTATGAATTGAGCAGTTTAGTCCAAATTTCTGAAGAGACTTGATCGCTTTATATGATGAACAAATTGAAATTAGGCTTTTATTCAAGTATAATCATTAATCAGGAAACATAAACAGAAGCTCAACCGAACCTGCTTGACACACGAGAACAAACCTCTTGTGGAACCTCAAATGTGCTGCGTAACACGAGAATAAACCTCGTTGGTTCTTGCTGAAGTTTAAACGTGCTGAGTAACACAGGAATGAACCTCATTGTTTTTTTCTGAAGCGCAAACATGTTGTGTAACACAAGACTGAACCTCACTGGTTCTCACACATCAAGCAAACTTGCTTTAGCATCCGTTAAACAAAAGCTGTGTGAGTTGATGAATGTTTATATGTGAATAAAAGCCTAAATTCAATCTGTTCATCATATTAAGCCATTGTTTCTCTTCAGAAAATTTTGAACTAAACCACTAAATTCATATGGATACGTTTTATGATCTCTTTTTCAGCATCAAGTAGTAGTTGTGCAGCTGCCAATGGAGGGAAAGAAAGCTCTCAGATTTCATTAAAAAGATCTTCATTTGTGTTCCAAAGATGAATCCAAGTCTTATGGGTTTGGAACGATATGAGGGTGAAAAATTAATGACAGAATTTTCTTTTCTTTTTTATTTCATGCAAATTTGTATATGTGCATACAAGAGAGAGATTGAGTGAGGTGCTCATATGTAAGAGCAACCTGATCACACTGTCCAGTCAGATGTGAAATGGACCACTTAAGACACTGTAACAGAGGGAACTCAGTCAATAGAATGTGCTGGGAAGTCTTACTCGCTACGTGCTAATTTTACAGCAGGCGATCCATTTCACCCTTCACCCTTTCCCATTTTCTAAATAAATAAATACAATGAAGCGTGAATTTGCTGCGATCAGATCTTGATGTCCATGTTAAATGTACCGACTGCACAGGCAAACCCTGGAGGTGCATGTTTGTGATTGGACAAGCATGTTTGTGTCTCAGAGGGATTGTGTGTCAAACATCCGATAATTGAAACACATATTGACAGGGCACAATTTGATCTGCTTCAATAGAGTGGTCACCTTCTGTTGACGGTCTAAATCACTTCTCAATTGGATGAGCCAGCTGCTTCATTCATTCCTGACAGCTGCCTCATTCCACCAGTCAGGACACTTCATCATCACAGAACAAATTCAAAAGCCACACAGAAGGGATAAATTGACATCAGGACAACCACTGAAACATCTGCAGTAGAACAAGAACCGTAGAGTTTTTTCTTTCTCGGGAACTAGAAACATAGTTCTTGGCCCTGGCAGAGGAACAGCGACATGTTCAATCAATACTGTAATGCATTTTACAAAACGCTTGAGAGGCACTATTGGTATTTAATCTTCCTAGCTGTTTTATATCTTAAAGCAAAAGTGTCTGTAGCATTAATCACCAGTAGAGGTTCTCAACTGGTGGGTCATGTCCCAAAAGTAGGTTGTCGCAGATCTGTTCTGATTTTGTGGACTATGAATTAAATGCAAATGATAAAATTATAACCATATAATCATGCATTTTTAAATCAAATTAAAAGGATTTTAATTAAATGCTTATTTTTAATATTATCGGCCCGATACATTACAGCCGATGGATAATGTATTATTTTCTTCTGTTGAGACACTTCAGATGTGCTGTTCACCTTACTGGTTTGAATTGCTTGATATGATTGGAATCACTTTGAAAAGGAAGATACAGTACAAATCTGTCATATAAACAACAAAAAATGATAAGAACATGATTATAAAATAATGTGAATTCTTTGCATGCTCATGTTTCAGTCGAGTTACACCATAACCAGCACATTCAAGTTAATTTGTGCTTTCAAAGCCTATTGTGCCATTGCAAGTTGTAGCATTATGTTTATTTTGTGTGTGTGTGTGTGTGTGTGTGTGTGTGTGTGTGTGTATCTGATTAATCTAACATAGGATGTGTTTGGTTGAGTTAATTAAGGATGCAGTAAAGCACTTCATAATTTATCTTTAATGTGCGCAGCTTAAGCAGCAATGCACATTAATAACTATGATTGGGACTGTCATATAACATTATAACAGTTTACACTATTCTTTGGTTTTAGTTTCTGTGTTTCAGTGTGTTTCCTTATTATCATTTCCTTATCATATTCCTTATTGAGGCAATTTCATTTTATTTATGGCACAAGAATTTAGTTTATTTTATTGTAGCCTAAGTAGTCCAATGACTTATTACCATTATTTAGGCATTTTATTTTCATTTTTTTTGTTGGGCAATAGGTTTCTTGGCAACACGTAACAATAAGCTGTCATTTGTTAATGCATTAACGAACATGAACTAAGAGAGAGCAATAACCTTTATTAATGTAAAATAATGTTGTTCATGTTCGTTCACGCCGTTAGTTCATGTTAGATTAACATTAAGATTAATAAATGCTATAGAATTATTGTTCATTCACTGATGGATCATGTTAATGCACTCTAACAAAATTAAACCTCATTGAAAAGTGTTAACATTTGTTTTGGATCTCAAAGTACTGTATATCAAAATTTGGATATAAATTATTCTGTATATATTGGCCGATAAATCTTCGGTATCATCCAACATTTTCTAAAAAATATGAAAAAACATGGTTTGTGCGGATTTATTTGATAAAAAGTAAATATTTTATGATTAGAAACCTTACATCTGGAAAGAATTAGATATAATTATTTGGTTGCCTGTTATTTTTATTGTCTTATTTTTTGTTTCTGTTTTTGTAGCATATTTGGTGCATTATACTGTTAAAATTATATAAATTTGTCTTCATTGTCACATGACTCTTCAGAAATCATTTTAATATGCTGATTGGATGCTCGAGAAACATTTCTTATCATCTCACCTGAAATCAACTATACTGCTTAGAGTATATTGAAGGCGGATAATCAAAATCTCTTGTCTCTTCTATTTACATTTTATATATATTATTTTCTTTTTCTTTTCCTTCTCTTATTTCTCTTAGAATGATTGACATACATGACTATAACTTCAGTATTAAATCATTAATCAATATCTTGAATACTTATTTTTATTATTAAATGATTCTAAATGATTTACATTTATAAACAACCATATTATTGTGTAATTGCTCTAATATTCTTCTGATGTCCGTATTGTATTTGCCTATGCTAGGGTCTTAGAGGTCATCACGACCCATGGAATATGTGACGGTCCTTCAATTTTAGAAGGAGAACGAGTTATCAGAATGCTTTGGTTTATAGTTGGAGCCTGAGCCAAGTTCAGCCTTGGAGAAGCTGTGTATTTGTGTGTGTGTGTTAATATGATCTGTATTTATGAGGTGATTAACTGGCACCATAAGGAGATGGAATGACTTGTTCTCGACAAGCCACGTCACAAACCCGTCAACCATGTGATCAACGAAGATATGCTTCAGACTGTCTGCTCTCGAGTGGACAATTACTAGTTTTGTTTATCTTTCTTTCTTTCTTTCTTAGCCAATCAGGATCATTTAACCATCATCATTGACGTAGTTAGCACCCTCTGTTAGAGTATAATTGCTGTAACAATGTTATTGTATTTGGGGCGGCCTACAAACTCCTTGTGAGACCTGAAGCTGGCTTCTGCTGATGAAACTGCAAACTAAACTTCACTAAAATTTCTTCTATTGACTGCACTTCTGACTCCTGGTCTTCATTCAACATATCTGGTCCTCGGGTCTTAACTGTAAATCCCCTACAATATAGATTACCGGTATTTGTTATATCAGTTTAAGCTTTTACTGGCACTTTGGATATATTTAACATGTCCTTGCTGAATAAAAATAATAATTTCTTTCAAACAAAAAAATTAAACAGTAGTATATGCCATGTTAATAACTTATTGTGTCCATTAATAAACTTCCATACAAAAGAAAGATATTTTTGTTAACACAGAAGAGGATCACAGTAACAGTAGCACTGTTTACAGATTGTAGCTCAGGTGAGAGTTTTATAATTCGGTTCCAATTTATATTAGGTGTCTTTAAAGGTGCAGAAAGTGATTTCTAAAATCTGCTGTTAAAAGCGGATCGAACTGAGCACCAAAACACATTTGTAACCAATCAGTAGTGGGGGGTGTGTCCAATCATCATGGAGGAGGAGAGATGGGAGAGAGGGAGATTTGAAGAAAGACTGTAGAAAGAGAGATGGCTGAGAGACATTACAAAAGAGAAAAGGTCAATAGAAATATCACTTTTTAGAAAGAAGGGTTATAATCAGGCAAAAACTTTAGGACCCGCATTAATATGCCCAAAACGCAGAGCTTTTGTGGTTTCTGCTCCATATGTCAAGTCAAGTCACCTTTACTTATATAGCGCTTTTTACAATACAGATTGTTTCAAAGCAGCTTTACAGGGGTCAAATGAAAACATTATAAACAAAGTTTGTTTGGCTGAACAGCAGCCATAAAAGAGCAGGCGAATTAATATAATTGATGAATATTAAGTGTGAAGTTTTGATTATTGATTGATTTGATTGATTGATAGTTTGATTATTATATTGATAATTCAAGTCTAATTTTAATTCTAATTAGGTCCAATTGAAGATGGGTTCATGATCTACACAGGGGAGGGTTTAGTAATTACTAGTAATAGTAATATTAATATGTGAGTAATATTGGTTGAGTTTGTGCTCCTGGTGACTAACAACAAACTCTAACCTGTTTATACTCATGCACTGTATATCCTTCCGTTCATTCATCATCTTCGCTTTACTTTTCGCAAAGCTTTTATTTTGCTTTGCTTCTGCTATGATAAAGAGGCATCCACTCTTGCATTGCATGTTTGTGCATTTTGGGGGCGGAGCGTGTTTGTTTGGGTTGATTTCAAATATCAACAGTGTTCAACAATGATTCTCAGATATCGCTTACAACTGTGTACTAACATTTAAATGAATCAATTAGCACTTGTGTACATACATGTCTTACATCTAGAATTACACTGTTGACCTTTACCATTCAACCCACAATTAAACCTACCCACCCGTACTACCAAACCTGTGCTGAACCCTTACCCGCATCCCTCCTCAATAGCAGCAAATGTGTATTGCAATACAATATGAACACAATAAGTACCCTGTACTTATATTTTTATGCAAGTACACAGTAGCTAAGGACATCTAATATAAAGTGTGACCCATCATTCTATCTTCATCATTATTATCTTCCTGAACAACCTGAGAATAAATGGGATGCACTAACGGTATGAGGATGTTTAATACCATTTTTAAGGTCTGACAGTATGAAGTCACCTAATGTAGGTGACCCAGTTTGTTTGTACCTCAGAAGATATATCTCTGTATGACGGGAAAAGGGGACAGCAAAAAAAAAACTAAACAAAAAATCTCAAAAGCGTTAACGTAGAATACAAAGCTACAAGTTGATAAAAGAGAGCTCCATTTACAGCAGGAGAAGCTAAATGAACAGTACAGTTAAAGTACAAATTCATACAGCTATTCATGGTTAATAAGAACAAAAAAAGACATGGCTGAGAAAAATAGTTAATTGATTTCTCATCTACAAAACCATGAACACCTAGAGAGTGTAAACCAAACTACAATCTTATTAGACAATAATCAAATCAAATACTGCAATTGAACTAAATCCAAACAACATAGGAAAAAATAAGTCTCTATTTTACGACAATATTTCCAAGTACCTCTTTGGTCCACTGACGCTAAAAGACTCTTAATATCAATGATTCTTTGTGTTGAAAAAAGGAGATAAAAGAGAATGAGGTAGTAGGCAAAGGATGATAAAGATTGATAAAGAGTGTTTGAATGGAGGGAGAGAGAGAGAAAGAGTGGCTCAATGAATGGATTTGTTTAGTATGTGGACTCACATTTAGACTTGCTAAATCAGTTGGATTGATTCTCTGTGCTTTGGATCAAATCCAGTTCACTGAACAAATGCCAAATATATTTGTATTTTAAAGTTCAAGTCAATAGTGCGATGAAGTCTTTAGTAAATGTCATGTGCAGTCACCATTTGATTATCTGTCTGTTCTCACATAATACATTAAAGTCCCCATGAAATCCAGTTTTTACGGAATATTGCCGTGTTTATCATAATTGAGTTATCAGTGTAGATCCTTATTTTTTAAATTCATGTGCCATTGTAATCTTTAATCCAAATAACTTCCCCTTCCTGATGATGCGTTTATTGGCACGAGGGCGGGACAATCTGTCACTCACATGAGATCGACCAATACCAAACCACATCCGTCTAATCAATTCCCGACAGACAAAATCTTGTTCGAAAAGCCGTTTAATTCGGATATACGTCACAACAGGAAAGAAAAGACACACCCAACTTCGTTTTATGCCGACATTAACGCCTAACGTCCTCACTTTTAAAGCATAAACGAGAGCTCTGCTGTAATTTAGTGCACAACATTCAACCCCAGTGGAAAAGAAGTGTTCAAAAAACATTAAATTCACTTAATTACTCCCTTAAGCCAAATGAGGTCTGGGACCTGAGAGATGAAATATTGTGAAACACAGTTAGCCTTCTTCATGACAGCTTGTTAGTGCTCCACTTAGTTTTCACTGTCTGGTTTGGGGAAGCCGTGCTGAGAGAATTCAACACACCCTGAATCCATAACTCGTCTAGCCGGTGAATCGAAAGCTTTCTGAAATGGAAACAGTGGTCTTTCTCTTTCTCTTTGCATGCTGCTTTAGACACTTTTAAGATGAAATGTAACGATGAATGATGCGCTGTTGTTTACCAATGCAGTGTTAAGGCTCGGTCAGGCTGATCCTGGAACAGAGGTGGCAGCAGACATGTCATTTGGTCGAGATAGATTGAGTTAAGTAATGGAATTCTCTCACAAAGCATTGGGGGAAATCAATTCCCCTACAAGCACCTGCGCTCCACACCCCAAGTCTCCACGAGAAATCATGTACAAGCGCCCACTACCCATAAAAGACAAATTATCTACAGCACCTCATTATCTTCTTAATCCCTCTCTTATTAATTTCCTTCACGTTCACTTTTGTATTTATACTAGGGTGCATTGATGCCTCTGGTCTTTTTCTGAGGTTTTTAATTAGTTTTTGTCCCCTCTGCTTTCTAGTCCGATTACCTGAGACTGTATCTGGGTCTGGGACTGAACTACTTATCGCTCTCCTACATTTTTTAACTTCTCCCCCTAAAAGCAATGTAGAAATCTCAAGAGGTATGAGCATCAAATACACATAATTATCCAGCAGCAATGAACAATACTGAGGCAATACTTTGACCTACTAAATCAATACTGCTGAGACCTAACCACAGCAGCCAACCACAAAGCATAACTGCCGGGCTCACAGGAAAAGCTCAATAAATTATTTAGATTCGGGTATGCTTCTCAGATATACGGCCTTAAAATCAGAGGGAAAAAAACTGTTGTATAACCTCAAAATGCTCAAAGCTACAGCCGGATGTATCAATGCTGTTTTGTACTTGAATCTAGTGTATGTTCAGATTATTTTACAATTATAGGAGGATTATTTCATGGCACATACTAAAAGCTCAACTGTGAATGTGTGTGCACATGCAAGAGTCACATTAGTGGCAGCCTGAAGGGATTTATTTTGTAATGAATTTGATTGAGTTGGTAAATTATTTGATCACCCTACTAGTAGATTATCTAAGCTTCCGCTAAGAAAAGTAGTCCATTACTTTATACATTAACAATTAATATTTATTTAAATATTATAAAATAAATTGATTTTCTAGTTATCTGGGATTTAGATAGAGCTGTAACTTATTTTTAAGCTCCAGTATTTATTTTCGGTTCATTGCGCTTTCAACCGATCGATGTTTTAGTTTTCTTGCTCGGGGACTCTTGAGCCTCTTTCAAAGGTTTTATACTCACAATGTAGATCTATTCCAAAATTAAAACGAGCCATTTTTATCGAAGCAAGTAACCATTTTTAGTCGCACGATGGCGCTTGGTTACTTGCGTCAATATGTAAGATCGTAAATTAGAGCGCGGAGGGATACGCGAGAGTCGCGCCGGTATTTTGCCATAGCCAAAGCTAAATTTCCCATTTAGGTTATTGTGCTTTACTAAAACGGATTGCTCCTGATAAACCAATCAGAATAAACCAATTTAGTACTCCAGAAAACAAACCAATCAGAATTTAGTACTCCAGAACACGGTGGGATAATCAAAAATATTACATAACATTGACGTGCAAAGTGTCAACTGCATAACTGTTCTGCAAAGTAGGTGGATTGGATAAAAAGTTAAAATTCATAAAGTGTATTCGCCTTTGTGAGCATAAAAGGTTGGCGAGATATTTTTTAACTAATTACGGAATTGCTGAAAACTCTTCTGAGGTTGTTTCATTAATGAATAATTGCAATTTAATAAAGTTGAACGAGCGCGTGCATTTCATATTTCTTTATACATACAATAAAAAAACATCAAACACCTACGTCCAAAATGACAGAGATGCCCTTTCGGGGCTCCGGTGCAAAGAACTGCTCCTGAGCCACCGCCGCCTCCTCCTTCACATATTCCCGAGTAGAGATGCTTTTATTGTCGCTCATTTTGGTGACTATCCAGCGGACAAGCCCGTCTATTCCACCGGGCTGAGAACCGCTGTTTCCGGACTGTGCAGCCGTCGCTGTCTCGCTGTCCTGAGCCCCGGGTTTGGGCTGGTCTTTGCTGTCCTGTGCTCGGAGTTTGGCTTGTTCTTTGTGGAGCAGTTTGTGGACGCCGTCCCTGCAGTAGCGCGCTGCTTGTTCACACATCCTTTTGCCGCGGAGCGTTCATGCTGCGCGCTATGGGGGCGATCCCTCCTCCTCGATGACATCAGCAGGAGCGGCAGCACACATCCCAAAATCACACCTCTCCTGTCACACCTAATTGGAGCAGTTCAATAAGCGCCATCCATTAAGTCCAGATACAGAAGAATGAACGAGAAAAGGCAGTATTTGCACTTTAGAGAGTAAAGTGATGCCCTTTGTGAATGCCCAGTGATCCCAGAGAACTTTTGAACAATGAAGTCCATTTCGGGCATTGACTTGGTTTACTGCAGTAACTCTCAGTTTGGTATCTTTGCCCTTCATGGAAACATATGACCCATACTTAAAGTAAACTCATACTTTTCTACTTAAAAAGACGCAATGCCTTTGAGTCATTATGCCACAGAAGTATAGATATTTAGACTTGTTATATATAGATGCAGTTTTTGTTATTCTGGTTGAAACTCTCTTCATATCCTGATAGCAATCAATAACAGAAGTGGTCTAAGAACTACAAATTAATCTGTGGAAGTCTCAGAACCCAACATTTTTTGTCCAATCACTGCTCCAAAGATAATGATACAATGCCATACCTGCCTGTCAACAAATGTATTTCCATACCTCCTCACACCTGTTCTTGCAGACGTCATCAGCATGTTCATGAGGCTATGCAGAGTTGTAGATAGTCAGTCACAGAGCACCGCAAACAAACTGCAACCGCCTTTTACAGTTTCTCCTGAACCAAAACAACGAGCTTATGCTGCGATCACGCCATGTAACCGTATTTAAGAGATGGCAACCCGTGACGTGGCAACTGTTTAAGTCCTCAGACTCAGAGTTATGTCAACACTATCACTGCTGGAATGAATCCGCAGCAGTCAGGTGGTACAACAAGAGCTGTGTAAGTCGTTTACGCTCATTTACATTACATTTACATTTATGCATTTGGCAGACACTTTTATGCAAAGCGACTTATATTGCATTCAAGGAAGACATTGACAGTTCTTGCTTTCCTTGGGAATCAAACCCATGGCCTTGGTGTTGCAAGCGCCACACTCTACTGTGCTTTGAGACATGTAGGTCGGAGGCTTGACTTTAGAGATGCTCTGAAGGGGAAGGATAGGATCTAATGTTTTCAAAGCTAGCTTGCTATTGCTTGCTGCTCTGAAATTGCCAACCCTAGCTTTAAATGTCAATTTGACAAAATATATATTTGTGTTTGTGATAAGCTTTAAAAAAAAGTGATGCATATACTTGTTTTGACAAACTTAATCATTACTGAATCCCCTACAATCAACATCCTGAATCTGTATCACTTAGCCCAAAAAAAACAAAACAAAAAAAAACAGATTGCAATTTTTGGGGTGGGTACTCCTTAGAAAATCCCTCATTACCTTACAGTCTCTATAATGGTCTGAAATGACCTTTGTGAGTTGAAAGACTGTTGAAAGGCTCCCCCGGTCCTGCCCTTTACGAGGGGTGATTAAGTCATTCCAGCTAAAAGGGCCTTTATTTAATTGGCACCAAGTACAACCCCCCTGCAGTTTGCGTTACTATAGTGAGGCATTTAGCCAAACAGAAAAAAAAGTGATTGGATGCGTCACTTTAATGTAGGGCAACTCACAGCAACCTGTTACTCCTTTTTCACCGCAGAGGGTGCGCAGATAATTACAACAAGCAGTAATCCCTTGTCTTTGGACATGCTCAGATCAACACCCCTTGCAGCCAGTTTGTGTGTGGCAGTGACAGGCCTCTCTTTTCCACACGTAAACAAACTCAGTGGTATATCGTGGAACGTGCACGGAGCAAAATGAAACTAGTGAATGGTTATTATGGCTCCTTTTTCAGTTTGAGGCTGGCAAACCAGATGCAGAGACATGAGGGATGTGTCTTTCACCTGAGATTGGATAGACTGAAGCAGACTGCCATTCTGACCATTCAAACACTAAGATATTATAGGTGTTACATTTATATTTATTACACTATAAATGTCTCAGCCAGAAGTTGTTAAATGTACACTGTTAAGGTGAATATAAAAATGTTTAGGCTATAGAGTAAAAGAACATGAGCTAAATAAAACCATAATAAAGGAAAATAACATTTTGAAATACAATATAGTATATGGATATGTTTAATCAATTTATTTATATATACATTTATTTAAATGTATATATATATATATATATATATATATATGTGTGTGTGTGTGTGTGTGTGTGTGTGTCTGTGTGTGTGTGTGTGTGTGTGTGTGTGTGTGTGTGTCTGTGTGTGTGTGTGTGTGTAGTGTTTTTTATTTATTTATGAGGACATAAACATGTATAATGGCCATTACAACATAAACAGGGTTTATGAGGACACTTTATATGTCCTCGTAAACCAAATGGCTTAAGAACATAATAAACAGTTTTTGTTTGTTTTTTGTTTTTTTAAA
The DNA here is from genome assembly GCA_037043235.1 of Rhodeus uyekii. NCBI lineage: Eukaryota > Metazoa > Chordata > Actinopteri > Cypriniformes > Acheilognathidae > Rhodeus > Rhodeus uyekii. The sequence goes on along the minus strand of JAWRVZ010000024.1, from coordinate 1,542,293 downwards.
TGCAGAAAGTTTTCTGTAATGGGTAAGTTTAATGTAGGGGGATAGAATATACAGATTGTACCGAACAAAAATCATTATGTCTATGGAGAAAATCACACATTAAAATTTGGATTGATTTGGAACACAGTTACTGATGACTCATGGAGCGATGTTATTTTAGTGTAATTTACATATCTACTATTATAGTTTTTATTAATATTTTGAATGAGCTTTTAGTTTAATATTTTATATTTCATTTTAATTTTAGTTTAGATTTTAGTAACTAAGTTTTTAAAAATATTTTTATTTCAATTTGGATTTTTTGAATTTGGATTGGATTAGTTATTTTAGCACTTCAGCTTGAACCTGTTTGTTTTTGCCAAGGCAACAAGTTTTTTTTCTTCAATTTTTATACTTCAGTTTTTATTTCAAATTAACATAGAACTACTTTAAAACTATTAAAGTAGTTTTAGTTAACAATAACAACACCGATATGAAAAGTAACATCTAAGTTCAGCCTGTCCTTGCAATCAAAAAAATCCCACTATATTGAAGGATACTATTCGGAAATCCATTGCCGCTTGTATATATATATATTCTTTCATTTTTCTTATTTGTACCTATATTCTTTTCTTTGTCTTAATTTTCATATGTTTCTTTGTCTTATTTTTCATATGTTCTTTTCCCTTTCTTATTTGAATGATTTGTAAAGAGTGATTTATAATCAAGTTAGGGATTTTTATTAATTAAAACCTTTCTTTACTCTTCTGTATTTTTCCATCGAGTAAGGATGAATATTGTCAGCACTTCTCAACAGATAGAGTATGTTATCAGAATGTTTTGGTTTATAGTTGGAGCCTGAGCCAAGTTCAGCCTTGGAGAAGCTGTGTATTTGTGTGTGTGCGTTAATATGGTCTGTATTGGTGAGGTGATTAACTGGCACTATCAGGAGACGGAATGACTTGCTGTTCTCGACAAGCCACGTCATGAACCCGTCAACCATGTGATCAACGAAGATAAGCTTCAGACTGTCTGCTCTTGTGTGGAAAATTACTAGTTTTGTTTTTCCTTTTTTCTTTCTTTCTTAGCCAATCAGGATCATTTAAACGTCATCATTGACGTAGTTAGCACCCTCTGTTAGAGTATAATTGCTGTAACAATGTTATTGTAATTGGGGCGGCCTACGAACTCCTTGTGAGACCTGAAGCTGGCTTCTGCTGATGAAACTGCAAACTAAACTTCACTAAAATTTCTTCTATTGACTGCACTTCTGACTCCTGGTCTTCATTCAACATATCTGGTCCTCGGGTCTTAACTGTAAATTCCCCTACAATATGTATACACACAACAATAAAATATACCTCCCATCATGCCTCAATAGACTACATGACATATTAAAGGTGAAGTAAGAGCAACAAGTGCACCTCCTGGTGGACTGAAGATGAGCACCCAGAAGCTACAGCCGTTGATACTTGATACTTACAAACTTGACTGGTGTAGTAAATCAAACAGCAAGCCTGAGTGCTACAGAAATGTTTATTTTTCTGTTCGTTTTTGAGTTTTTACAATAAATTTGTGCTTTGTTTAAAATAGACATTTCTTCAAAGCAAATAAATAAAATCATCTTTATGCGAAAAGAACTAATTAAGAACTTAGTGGCCCAAGGAACGTACTTTTTCAAAAATTAATATTCAATTTATTTTCAAGCCATTTTAACCACTACCATGAATAGCAGGCCTCTTCCTTCATCATGTTTTTTTCTCTGAAGTAAGCTCTGGACAGTAACCTTTCAAGTAGTAAACCCAGAAGATGCCCTGTCCATGGCCCTCCATACGTGGGCAAGAAATTGTAAGCTTTCCGTGACATAGGCCTCTGGAGCCTGTAGGAGGGCCATCAAACGTAACATGTATGTGTTGAGTTTTTTGAGGTGAAATAGTCTCTGCGCCCTTGACAGTAAAGGCAGGGTTGTCTATCTGAAAGGAGAAGGTAGTGGTCTGTGGAAAGACATTCTTAAAGAGAATAGAGACACTGGAACCTAAGCTAATGGAGAGGGGACCCTGAGGTTTAGGTGGGATGCCGGTGCCATACAGAGGGAAGACATACTCCCCTCCAAAGTCTGAGGAGATGGTGAGGAGGCTTTGGATTTCTCCCACCTGGCAAGGTTCAAAATGGACCAGCATGCTGATATCTGTGCCAGTCTGGTTCCCCGCTGCTGCTTTAATGTTTTTTTCCACAGTGAAGTTTGGGTTGTCCGTCTGAGTCATAAACAAGATTTGAGAGGAATGATGTTAGAATTGATGTTGCTAGTGTTGTTCCAAAACCGTATGACATGTTTTTGAGGAAAGGCTTTAAAAAAATCTCTCAGTGGACTTTCTTTTTGTCCGTACAGTAAAAGTGAATGGATTAAGTGTTGCTTTAGACCGTTTGACAAAATCTCTACTTTTGTATTCCACTGGTTCATACAGGTTTGGAATGACATTGTGGTAAATGATGACAGGATTTTCATCTCTGGGTGAAATGTCTCTTTAAATGCTATCATCATGAAGATAAAATCTGCTAGATAATAATGGGAAAGTATGGTTTCCTACCTTGCAGATATATTCGGTCTTGACGCGAGAGAAGTTGGTGAACTTAGCTGTGACACTGTGTTTGCTGCCAAGTGGTGCTCTGAAATATAAAGGTTTCTCAAGGGGTGCAGACAGGGCCTTCAGTTGAAGCTCATAAATGAAGTGTCCGAGTTCAGCAGCGTACAGCACCAGTCGGGCTGTGGTCTCTCCCTCACACAGAGGTTGATATTCAAATGTCACTGTAATCTAAGAAAACATAAACGACCATTAAAGACTGAGCGAAATCACCTTGGTTTGTTCTTTGTTGAAATTGACAATTTATTTATTTAGATTACTATTATTTTTTTAAATGAAACATGACAGTGAACATCTTAAAGGCATAGGCCACCCAAAAAAGAAAAATGTCGTTCCTAATCTTCAAGACTTTCTTTCTTCTGTGAAATAAAACAGAAATTCTGAAGAATGTTGGTAAAAAAACGGGTTTCAGTTACCTTCTTTTGTGTTCAGTAGAAGAAGGAAATGTATAGAGGATTGGAACGACATGAAGTGCCAGTCACACAGCCGATCACTTTATCTACGACCAGTTCCGACGCATAAGCACTGACGGCCGACGCGTGTCCCGCGCATAGTCACGCATACTGACGCATAAACTACGCACGCCGACTCATGAATGACGTACACCAACGCATAATCGGAAAAATTTTGAACCGTTCAAAACTTTGTGTTCTTGAAAGTAAGCCTACCTTAGACTGAGCAGGCACAAGAAACTGTTGCGGAAAACTGATGTCTGAATTCTGGCACTCTGCAGAGAACGACACGTCCACAAGAAGAGGGTTCTCCACCTCTATGAACCCTGATGCCATCTGCCTCACCCGGGTCGCTAATTCTATAGTGTCCATCAGTCCCGGAGCCGTTGCTTTGAAGCTGAGATTGTAGAACAGGAACTCACCAGTGGCCTCATTCTTGAATGTCACCTGTGTAAGAGAGAGATATGATATTTCATGGGCCATAAATCTGTTTTATAACCAAAGTAGTCTGTATTAGCTTTTTTTATGGGTGTACGATGACACTTACTTTAGCATTGTATTGGCCCTCTTTATAAGAGAAGAAGGAGAGTTTGTAGTTCTTTGTATCCAGTGCAGGCACATCAACGTATTCCAGGCCCTTCAAGGAAACAATACCATCTGAGCGATCTGGTTTGATTAGCTCTATCACAGCACGGAACCTGTGCAGCAGGATATAAAACACACAATGATCAAACATAAATTATACAGTGTAGCTAAGTAGAGGAATAGAATCTGCAACCATAGCTTTAGAATTTATGGTCAGCGAAAGGTTTTATGATCAGTACAAAGCATATCCCAAGAGGCACTCAAATTGTGTAGCTGTATAATGGGTATTTTCAGGATTAACATTTTTTATGCATGCAATGAGCGTTTGTTTATGAGCAATGCCTCCAAGAAATGTTTAGGATAATATGGCATTTTGCACATTGCGACAAATATTAGTTTTGTAGGATAATTCTAGCATCTTTATCTGTTCATTTGGAAGTCTTGATAAATAAGAAATAAATGACTTTGTCACGATTGAGGAAGGGAACGTGTGCAATGCGGAGAGGAATAACGAGGAAGAAATGGGTCTCAAATGAAACTCTCTCTTTATTCAATAAGTGCGAAAACAAAACACTATAAATAACAAAAAAACAAAACAAAAATCGGCACACATGTGCAAAACCCTGGAATCAGAAGAACTAGGAGACAGGGACCAATGAGACATCATCCACACATGACATACATCAGAAACCGACAAATACAAGGGAAACACAAGAGGGTTTTATACACAAGGGAATGACAAACACCTGGGTAGACTAACGAGTAAGTGATCACACAACAAGTGTAACAATGACCTTACAGACAGGAAGTGACAAAGACGACCCGACAGACAGGAAGTGACAAGGAAGACACAGACTGACAGGACCAAGGGTAACAGACTTATTTAATATTTTATTTATGTGAAATACTTCTCTGTGATTATTAAACTTGCAGGTTTATGTTCGGGTGTGGATGAGGTACCTCTGAGGTCGGGTTAGCCAGTTGTGGACAGGTACTGTCTGTGTGTGGTGGGTTTTGCATTTGATCTCTTCGGTTACTGTGCCTTCAGCCTTTGGTGGCTCAGCTGTGCCTTGCAATGTGTACAGTATTCCACTGCCATCAGGAATGGAGAAAAACACAGAGCCCTGCACCAGACAAGTCACCATGAAATCAAAATCAACAATTCTTGTTTGTATACCGCTATATTATGAATTATTTGTCTATGCACATCAAAAAAAAGAAAAAAATCATGTGCTCTCGTAACAACTCAAAATATCGTCAAAATATCTTCCCCTCCTTCTTGCAGCGACATCTCTTCTGAGATGACGCGTTTAAATGGCACAAGGTCGAGACAACCCGTTACTCACATGAGAACAAACCACGACCATCCAACCAATTCCTGATGGACAAAATTCCAGTCCTGCCCTATATATTTTCCATTTCATGCCAAGTTTAAAACATTAATAATAAATCATTACATTTATATAGCGCTTTATCAAAGTCTCTCAAAGCGCTTACATGGACGGGGGATCTCCTCAACCGCCACTAGAGTGCAGCATCCACCTGGATGAAGCGACGGCAGCCATATTGTGCCAGAACGCTCACCACACACTAGCTTTATTGGTGGAGAGGAGACAGAGTGATGAAGCCAATCAGAGAGAGGGGATGGTTAGGAAGCCATGATGGGCAAATTTGGCCAGGATGCTGGGGTTACACCCCTACTCTTGCGAAAGACATCCTGGGATTTGTAATGACCACAGAGAGTCAGGACCTCAGTTTAACGTCACATCCGAAAGACGGTGCTTTTTACAGTACAGTGTCCCCGTCACTATACTGGGGCGGTAAGACTCACACAGACCAGAGGGTGAGCACCCCCTGCTGGCCTCCTAACACCACTTCCAGCAGCAATCAGTCTCCCATCCAGGAAAATGACCACGCTCAGCCCCGCTAAGCTTCCGTGAGCAACCAGTCGTAGGCTACAGGGTGACATTGCTGCCAGTAAAATCATTAACTGTGGCAAACATCTAAATTTTTTGTACCGTTAGGAATACAGTAACTTTGACAGTCGCTATAGGATTTTTCCTCTGAGTATTTGGACATTTTTTAAAAATTGAATAGTTGAAAAGCTGTTTCAAGAATAATGAATGGAAAAAGCCTTCATCTTGTGTAGAGAATGTCATACCTCATGCTTCTCCCCGTCTGCAGTCATGACCAGTGGCTTGTATGTGATCTCATACGTATTCTGCTGTGGAGGTTCAATGAGGAGAGTGGACGGCCCACTCCAGTGTTCTCCCTCTATGACACATTTCAAAGTCCAGCGCTGGTTAATGCGACTGGGCAGAACCAGAGACTGAGTGCACTGACTGCGCACCTGACATACGAAATTCACCACCTGCTCACACAAAAGAGAAAGAAAGCAAGAAAAAGTGTCAAAATTGACTTTTTTAACGTCAACATTTTTAGCAGCACATCTAATATTAGTAACTACCCAAGGTCGCAGTACACATTTAAGAATTTTTGTTACGCGGTGTCACATTTGGACGTATTTTCTTTGGTCTCTACAGCCACTTACCTCTGTTACAACCTGCGGGAAAATGCAGGAACCAGTGAGGGTGAGTTTTAATGGTTTGCCCCCCTCTATAGAACAGCAGAGACCATCATACCGCAAATCTTGACTCAGCTCCATAGGGGCAAAGGTCACATCAAGAGATACTTCCATCCCTGGGTTGATGTAACCCTCAGCAGGGAAAATGATGAAATCCGGAGCAAAACTCTTGACATCCCACTTGAATCTAAAGAGAAAAAGTAGCAGAAGTACAAAAATATATATTTTTATTTCAGTCCATTTAATATATAGTTACTATTAATTTACAGAATCAGCTACACATTGTAGATGCAACCAGTCATTGAGTTGTGATTACGCATGAATATGTACCTCGCACCAATGTCTCCTGTGTTTTGCATGATAATACGACGGGTGGCTTGGCAGCGTTGGACCACAGCTCCAAACTGCAGGTAGTCTGTGTCCAGTCTGACCTCTACCCCTTGACAGCAGCCCTTCATGACCAGCAGGGGGCGAACTGCACCTAGACAGTCCAGATGCAGCTCCTCTGTGAAGAGAGGCATGCGCTGTTCTGGAGAAAAGAGAAGCTCCAACACACAGCGGCCACCCTCTTCTTTAAGTGTCACCTCACCCTCGGGACGAACTGATAAGATCTGAAAAAGCACAAAGATTCTTTTTATCTAGTTTATAGTGGAATGTGTGCATGTTTTCATATATACTCAGGTCCACATGTCTGGGACTATGTTGTAATATTGATCACATGACTTGTACAGAAGCTCAAAAGCTCTTTGGATCATTCTCAAATCATTCTAGTGGGGTTCATGCAGCTCAAGAGCAGCTGTCATTACAGTAAAAGGGCTACAAATTAAAAATTCACATACATTTTTAATTAATTTGTTCATAGGAATTATTATTTTAGCTTGTAATTTTCAATGGTACACTACCGTTCAAAAGATTGAAATGAGATTTTGCACATTAAATTGTTTATTCAGCAAGGATGCAATATATTGATAAAAAGTGAAATATATTTCTATTTTAAATAAATGCTGTAAATTTTCATTCATTAAAGAATCACAAAAAATTAAGAAGCACAAAAGTTTTCAACATTGATAATAAAAAAGTTACATAAGCACTGTACAGTAATCCCTCGTTTATCGCGGTTAATGTGGACTGGAACCCCCCGCGATAGGTAAAAATCCGCGAAGTAGGATATCAGGATACATCCACTCGTGCTCTCATTGGTCGATCCTCATTGGTCGATTCCGCACCGGGAACCAATCGCGTGGGTACCGTACATACAAAGCTTCATTGGCGAGTTTCTCTCTTTGTCTGGCATCCTGGGAAACCGTTTCTCTCACATATCACCATAAAACAACGCTGCTTTCCGCAATATGGCTGCTGATATGGCGGTATCTTTGAACTTTTATTTTTCGATGAATATTTAAAAAAAAATCTGCGATGCACTGAGGCCCTGAAAATTGAACTGCAACGTGGCGAGGTATTACTGTATTGGAGTAATGATGCTGAAAATTCAAATGGAATAACATTTTAAAATACATTAAAATAGAAAACAGCTATTTTAAATTTTAGTAATAATTCACAATACAGTAGAACCCCGACTTACGAAAATAATCCGTTCCGAGGTTGGCTTCGTAAGTCGATCTTTTCGTAAGTCGGTCAGGCTTTTACATGTAAATTGCCTAATCTGTTCCAAGCCCTATAAAAACACCACATTTAATTTTATAATAAAGCAATGCTTGTTCAGTATGGTATGACAAGCACATCCCAGCTTCATACTTCTCAATTATCTCCCTTTTCGTCTCCATGGAGAGCATCCTCTTCTTCCCTTTCACTTTCATCGTGAAATGAAATGGGAGAGGAACGGCGCTACGCAGAGGCTGGTGGGAGCGATGCTGACCAATAGGAGAGCAGGATGCTGCAGCGAAAGCTAACGTCAGAGCCGGGAGCACTGTTGCCAGATTGGATGGGTTCCCGGCGGGTTTTAAGTTGTAGTTGGGCTGGAAATCTTCAGTCCAATCTGGCAACACTGGCCGGAAGACAGCCAATGGGAGAGCGGGACAATTGGTGCGATTTTCTGGGTCAGTGGCGCGCGAATTTCAAAACCAAACTCGGAAATCGTTGCCTTGGCCGAGATTTCATTTTTCGCATCTCGATCATTTTGTCGTTACTCGGGCGAAAAAACCCCCGAAATCTTTTATCGTATGTTGAACTTTTCGTACGTAGAGCGTTTCGTAAGGCGGGGTTCTACTGTATTAATGTTTTACTTTTTTTTTATCTAATCATTTGAGCCTTGGTAAGAATAAGAGACATTTTCCCCAAAAACACCTGACCCCAAACTTTTGAAAAGTAGCGTATAAGAGTGAGTGCATGTGCATGTTACCCTTGAGGCCTGGAGAGAGTTATCAGAGTGCCTGCGAAGACAAAAAGTCAGGGGAGAGTGGCTGTTGTTCACCAGAGGGACTAATTTCTGACTTCGCTGCCCAATCTGCAGAGCTCCAAAATTGACCATCTTATGTGCTGAGTCTTCTAAATTAATCTAAGACAACAACAAAAAACAGTGGAGGATGAATATCTATACATCAGGATGCAGATCAATAGGATCATTCAAAATACCCTCTTTGTCACCTTCATTTCAATGCCCTGTCCCAGGATCTCCACCACTTGTTTTGCACACTTATTCATCTCAAAAACCACCTTGTTGTGGTAATGAACTGCTTTGCGTGGGTAGAAGGAGAAGAGAACTTCTACAGAGCCGCCAGGAGGTAAGACTTGAGAGGTGAAAGTGATCTCCAGAACGGGTGTGTTGGAGAACAAACAGTCTAGACTGAATAAACACCATTATATTATACAAGCAACCCATAAAACTTCAATTTACACATTTTAGAAATTGAACATTATCATGTAAAACAAAAATAGTTTTGGTTTATGAAGTTTCTACCTGATTCCTCTGCTGCCTCTGTTGCTAATCACCAGTGTGTATGTAGCAGGCACCATACCAACACAGTATATGAAATGCATGCCAAAGTGGTGCTTGAGAAAAGAAAATTCCAAGTCTGGAGTCACAGCTGAACCCATAAGGGAACAACAGAATGTTGGTCCATTCTTTATCTACAAACAGGAAAGAAAGACCACAAATTATAAAATGGAAAATAAAACTAATTATGTAAATGAGATGGGGCAAGAACGTCAAAAAGGACATTGTCTACCTTAATAGAAAAAGTCAGATCTTTGAGAACACATTTTCGCTGAGGGCAGAAGGTCACAGTGCAGTAACTCTGTCCACCTACAGCCACAGTGTCCGATTTAGGTTCCACCTGCAGGTAGGTCTGCAACGTTGCCAGCCCAGATAGATCATACTCAACATCTAAATTAAACTTCCCAGGATTAGACACCACAAACGAACATGTGGATTTATTGTTTAGCTCCACCTATTCAGGGAACAGAATTGGCAGACAAGAATTGACAGAGAGTTTAATCTAAATGTTTTGTGCTGGAAATCTTTCATACACTATGCATTCATAACATAAGGTTTTACCTGTTTGAAGTCTACCGGATGGATCTGGTGTGGTGAGATTTCTGTGACGGATCCCTCAGGGCTCTCATATCGCACATGAGCATTCATGCTGATACACTCTCCCTTCACATTCATGGTGAGCGGCTGGAACTTCCTCCGCACTGTCACTACTAGATTAAAAGCCACATGTCCCTCACGAGTGGGAGTGATCCGTATGACGATCGGGGTCCTGTCAGAGGTAGACGTTAAGGGGTGTGAACAAGATCCGTGTATAAAATCAAATGGTGCAAACCATTTTGACCAAAAGATTTTAAATTTTATGTCTCAGACTTTATTTAAATGCAATTACATACTTATCTTTGGGTGGAATGGTTCCTTCCATAGGCTCTACCACTAAGCTCTCCTGGTAGCCTTCAGAGTGGCATGAGAACTCTTGGACCATAAAATGTAAGGGTTGATCTTCTTCATTCACCACAAAAACAGTCTGATGAGCTTCAAAACCTGCACATAAAAGCACATGATAAAAAGATTGACAAGTGACAATCACAATTTTACTATGTAAATCATTTCTCCACACTCCAGTCCTAGATGTCATCATTTACAAGAATGTATCAGTATTGAGTTTGTCCATACAATGAAAGTCTTTTTAGCCCATTGTCATTCATTGTATGGACAAAATATCTTCCATTGTGTTCCACAGAAGAATGAAGGACATTGAGAGAGTGGGTAAATGATAACACATTTTTTTATGTTTGGCTGAATTATGCCTTAACATGTCAGAATGTCTGTTTTCTTTTTTTCTTTTATTAAACCTCACCTAGTAGCAAGTTGCCCAGATTGAGGTAGGCTCGATCAATATAGACTACAGGCTCATTAGCAGTGCCCACCAGCAGAAAGGGTAAAGACAAGTTGTGTTCAGGAATTAAGAAGGTCCAGAAGGATTCCACTAAATCCAGGTTGAGAACCTGGTACTCAAATGAAGCCTGAAAATAACAGAGATGCAACTTTGATATTGATGCATCTTACCAGCAGAATATTTGCACCATGATTTGTTAAAATAAATGAAGCACCTTCACTTCCTTCCCCGGTTGAATAGACGTGTTTGGTGTAAGGCAGTTAAAAGGAGATTTGCCTAAGTCGTCGCATCTCCAGATGAAAGAGTACGGCTTGTTTGTGGGATTAATAATACCAAATTCCCTGAGGGAAAATGTTCATAAAGTATTCATTTTTTGGGTATCATATCACCATATTTACAATCAGGGACAAGCATATTGTATGTATATAGTATACAGAGTATAGTAAATACACTATCACTCAGGGGTGCATTTCCCATAGAATGATGTAACTCACTGCTTAACCTTCAGAGTACGATGTATTGTTGTAGAAACAAACTAGCTTGTCTCACTTCCGTCACACATCTCTCGTTTTAACTACATTAGTTCAACAGTTAATGATGTCACGCATGACGTTCCAACCACATACAGTTTAATTCGTTCCAAGAGTGAGCTCGTAAAGTGAATTTATTATTATAGTGCAGAAAACAAACAAAGTGATAATCCAGAGTGAAGGTCATGGAACATGGGAGACCGGAGACGGGGAGCCGTGAACGAACACACGAACAAACACACGGGAGCCGCGAATGAACACACAGGAGCCGCGAAATAGGCAGATGATATGAGAATCAGGTGTGTCAGTGTTCAGTGACCACGGCCCCTTTCACACACACACATACACAAACACACACACACAGGCAGAACTAGGAGACAATGAATTCATGAACCGTGACAGTTACTGCTTAGAGGTACTGTAAGCGTATATTTCACTACGTGAACAATAGCGATCACAAAAACCGCTGTAAATCACTTATAAAAGTATCACTGTGGTGAATGATGCAGCCTAACCAAGCGAAACTGAGAGATTGAACAAGTTAAGCGGTGATAAAGGAGTTGGAACCGCGTGACTGTGTTATGAGAGGCTGTCGTTAGGATAATTCCAGTAAAAATGTGCGTGACGATGCTGAGCGTTAGGACGAGCGTGGGTGAGGGAAAAATTCTCGCACAACGATACAATGCTCGTACACCGATTTGCTCGTATACTAAGTCGCTTGTAAACCGAGGTATTACTATCCTTTTGCATTGCTGCACTGTTTGCGAATGTTCATTGGAACTATGGTTTGGGGAAAACCATGGCCAAATCGTTCAACTATGTTGGTGATGACGGAACTTGCAACCACAATTGGCTAATGATGCTTTTGGGAAACGCACCCCAGTTTGGGGGAGGATACATTAAATTGAGCAAAACTGACAGGAAAGATTTCTATTTCAAATAACACTTTTGAACAAACTATTCATCAAAGAATCCTGAAATAAATGGTTTCCACAAAAACAAGACATATTATACCGTTTATGGTTTATCCATTTTTAAAAAATGTCTTACCTGCGGACAGAAGTGCCAATACCCACTGAGGTGAACTCTATAACCCTGGTATTGGGGTCCACAGTGCTCAAGCTGTGGTGCTCAGGGTTCCGCCTGTTTCCAGTGAGGTAGTCTGAATCTTTAAGGTGGAAATGACAGTATGGCAGCAAACTGCGCCCACTTACGGTGATTACTGGACTCTGCTCGTCCTTTAGATTAGGGATGCTACAATTTAAAAACAGTTTGTAACATAATCAGTACATTTCAGAGAGCTAAATCTGACCAACAAATTATACATTGTACATGTCTATAAATACTGTCGGAGTGTCTGACCTGCAGATCAAACTGGCCTCAAACTCAGCCACTTCCAGAGGGGAGAATCTGATGTGGAAGGTATGACTCACTCCTGGGCTGATAAACCCTATTTCAGGATCAACACTGAAGGGAGGAAGTTCTGGGTCTCCTAGCAATAGAGAGGACACACTCTGCAGAGAGCTTGCTGGTCTCTCTGGTGTCCTACTGCCGTGAGCCGAGCGAGAGGTCCTACCTGTTCCATCAGATATATTCCAAATTCAGAAATACATTTTGTTTTACTTGCTTCAAGTGAATATGCAAAACATACAATTCAGTAACATGTAATAAGATGCGTCAGACCACAATGCAAACGTGTTTAAATCAGAAGGTTTACCTCTATTTTCAAAGCATGTCGTCTTTCCATAGGTCTCCATTAGAACCTTCCAGGAAAACTCCAGCTTAACGCTACCTTTGTTCTCCATCTGAAGCCTAACAAACATAACAGCACTTATGAAAACACATTCATCTGTCCAAATTAATTTCTAAGCAATCGTATGAGTGCATTTAAACTTACTGAAAGACTCTGGTCTGGTACAGCATTGTGTCTTTGAAGCGGATGGTTCCAGTATCGCATTGGTATTTGACATAATCACAAGTGGCACTAACCATGAGCTCCATCTCTCTTGAAGAGTTCTCCACCACAGAGTGAGGCGGCTCGGGGTCTGTTGCAATCACCTGATAACAGAACAGGGAATAGATTATAAGAATTATGAGACCTTTTTCTACTTTGACACCTTTAAGACAGATGGAAACAGAACCCCCACCCCCATCCCTTTTTATGTTAACTATTCCTGTACTTCATATAAAAGACATTGTATTTCTTACAATGTGACTTTCTTATTTTAACTTCAAATGTTGGCATTTAATGAACTTGCCCCAGTTGGCAGATCAAATCTGCAATCTTTTTATAGACGAAGTACTGTATTTGCTTCATTAATCTGTGCTATTGTCATTTCTATAACTGGAACTACATAACCCACCTTCTGTTTGTTTGGCCATTGTGACGACTTGTCTGCATCCACCCATTTAACAGTCCTGTGACAATCATCCCAGTCTGGGACCTGGTCTACAGGCTGCTGAAAGCTAATGCTGCTGAGTTTACATTTTACAGTTTGTTCGTTCAGCACGATTGGCTGCTCTGAGCAGAAGGTCACAGTCACAGCTTTGGAGCACTCAGCATGCAGGTGGCCAACTTGTGGAGAAAAACTCAGCTGTGGGCCACAGGGAAACCATTCAAAGCGTAGCACCTTGGAGCTGCTTGGGTTTTTCATGCTCAAAGTGTTTTGATAAGTGCGGCCCACATGACAATCTCCGAAATCCAGAAGGTCAGACAGACCTGAGAAGAGCAATCAGAAGGGATAGTAACCAAATATGCTTTCTGATCATAACATGGGTATTGAAACCAAAAATATCCATAAAATAAATAGCACAATTTTTATTGTAATCATGCTTTAGAATGTTTGAGATGTTAAAATATTCTAAAAGTTACCAACAATAGCTTAGCATCCAGAACTTAGCACAGGAAAAATACATGTTCCATACATTACTTACCTTCAAAACTGTCCTGCTGAACTTTGCTGCCAATGTTGTCCAGGATGATGATGTCATGGTAACCTTCGCCCACAAGCTGCACCACTGTCTGATCATATTGATTATCCTTTACCATTAACTTTATGCTGGCCTCAAACTTCTGAGCCACCTTTGGATGAAACCCAACCTGAAATTCTGCTTGTTGTCCAGTCATAAGAGTCAGAGAGGCTACATGAGCTAGCTCTGCCTCTGAAGAGGATAAAAAATACAGGTATGTCACATACATCTGATTTTAATATTTTTTTGTTTGATATATCATGCTAATGTTCTCTTTATTTCTATGAACTCACTTACATTCCCTGTCTCCAGCTAAATGTTTATACACAAGTCATAGACTAAATAACACTCCATGAAAAGTAATAATCATAAAGCTTGAAATTACTTAATAAAATTTTAAAATATTATTTTAGTTTATTACCCAGCTCTCTAAAACACATGATTCTGATTGGTCAGTGGCTTGACATCAGAGTGCAGTGATTATTCTGCATTTTGAAATAAAACAGGCTCTAAATAATCCCTTACATAACCTCTAAAACATTTTATGAAATGGAACAAGGTCCAAAAAAATCTGCTGCTGTTTGTGTTGACAGTTTCATAGCTGTTATTTGGAGAGCAAGACATAACAGCATTGTGCAGAAATGATGGTGGGAAGACATCTCATTTGTGTTTAAGGCTTGCCTTTTCTGGGATTGCTTTCTATGTGTGAGGAGCCCAGTCTGCATTCAGTGCCAGGAGCTGCTTTTAGAGTGAAAACTTCCAGGTGATACTGTAGAACAAGGCTAATCTGCAAATAAATTGGGAAAATTAATTATTCCAATGAAGTCAGAGAAACAGTAATTCAGTCATAAACTAATTTTGATCTTACTTGTGCTGGCACATTGCCATTGTTCTTGATGACTAATGGAAGAGACTGCTCTCGTCCCACCAATAAGCGCTTAAACTGTAGTACTGGCTGACCTCGATTAGTCCTCTGAACAGGTCTCAGAACAGTGATGCAGGGCAAGTTGCCTTCACCCATTAGATCAAACACAAGAGCTTTTTGTCTTTGGGCAGGAGTTTGACTGTGATAAAAAACAGAAAGTGTAAAGCTTCAACAAAATCTAAACAACCATCAAAACAGTTCACTCTGCACCGAAAGCAGTTACCTTGTGGTCCCTTTCAGAACTGCCTCAAACACTCCATGATATTTGTGCATGGCCAAAGGAGAAAACGTGACTGTGGCAAAAGCATAAGAGTGGCTGGGGATACACATCTTTGTAGGGGTCAACTCAAAAACCTCAGTATTGTGCGCTGTCGTCTAGAATGATCAAAAACAGGTTAAGCAAAGATACAGCAAAGCAACAACTAGCCATGATGTAATATACGAATATCAAATAAAGTAAATATGGCCAGAACCACATCTCACAAACACACCTTGACTGTTTTGATGGCCAGGGTGAGTTCACAAGATACTTTTCCTGGATTGGTCAGTCGGAACTTGGCTTTGGCTGACTGACCCACCAGTACATTGTTGAAGACAAACCTATTCTCGTCCTGTACATAGACACCCATACTATCCCGGTATTGCTGGCACTGCATCATGCTACTGTTCGGACAAATTCGGTGCTCCTCAAAGATAGAAACAAAGTCTGTACTTGCTATTCCTGTAAATAGCACAGTGACATAGAGTGATCAAAATTTAAATGAAGACTGTCACCAATAAAAACATTTTAAAACATTTAAGTACTTTATGATGCAATATTTATTTTTCATATTTCATATTAATTTTTCACACATCATTCATGAGACGCTAAGCCCATAGGCAGTACAACGCCATGGGGCCTATAGGTATATATTTGTGGGTAGATTCAATGTAATTAAAGGGCCAGTCACACAGCGAAAACGCATGAATCACGCACGAATTACGCACAGATTTTCGTTTCTGCGTGGAGTGTGCGTCGTATGCGTATTTCGTCGGTGGAAAGAACGTGGACCATCAGTGATTGTAAGTGGATGTACGTCGAAGGCGGTTTGTGCGTGATTTTCTGACGCACAAATGTGCGCCGATGTGCGTTATTCATGAGTCGGCATGCGTAGTTTATGCGTTGAGTATGCGTGACTATGCGCGGGACACGCGTCAGCCGACAGTGCTTATGCGTCGGAACTGATTCGAAACTGCGCACGTCCACTGACGCCCCACCTTCATATCACTCATGAACCACGCATGAACCGCACACGTATCACGTTCCACTGACAATGTGGATTCTGAAAGTGCTTGTTCGTGGAACGTTCGTGAAGCGTGCGTGTTTGGACGCGCTCCGTCAGTGATTCATGTGTCGGGCGTGCGTCAAATGTTCGTGGAATACTTTGGTCAATTTCTCTACGCACAAGCACGCACAAACCCAATCTGTGCGTGATTTGTGAGTGATTCGTGCGTGATCGGCTGTGTTACTGGCCCTTTAAATAATGAGTGGCTAATATAAAATGAAGCATTTAAAGTCCAACTTGTGACTCTTTTAACAAGTGAGGATATACTTCATAAATTTAATGGTTCCTCTCTATACTTATCAGGACAGTTTAAGTGCTATGGCAGTCATTAGTGTGATTTACAGTAAATAAGAGATTAGAATATTCCATCAAATATTATCTACCATCAAAGAAAGAAAAAAATCAAAGTACTTTATATCTGCTCATTCATAGTCACAAACCTGGCATACAAACTTCTGCTACAAGCTTGTATGGAATCCCATCTGGGTTGTCAGAGGGGTCTCTGTCAGTGATGTCTATTGCTAGACATTCCTCCCAACTACCTACAAGCTCTGCTTTGCAATCCACAGTAACTACTTGTTGGGCTCCAGGTGCCAGAATCCCAAAGCATGGAGACAATGAGAAAACGCCACATGTCAAAAGTATCTGTAAAAAAAACAGCATGTACATAAAACATAATTTGGAATATATTACATTTATTTTGCACTCCATGAAAAACTGTAAATAAAAAAATATTGCGTTTTTTTACCTGTGCTGACATGCCAAACTCATTCTGCATAGTGTGTCGTAATTCACTGGCACTGGGTGGTTTTGTACCATAATTGTCTTTTGATGGTTTCTTACCTCCCAAGCTAAAAAAAAGGGAAAAAAGGGAACTCGAACATGTAATATTTATCATAATTTAATTTAACTGTAAACAATATCCATACCCTCTTTTATGTGCAAGAACTGGGAGGTTTTTGGACATCCTAATGTGGAAACGCATTTCAAAGTTGCCTTTATTCTCCACAATGAGAGTCTGTTTCTTACGAGAGCCATACACCAGTGGGCCAAAGTTGATATCATTAGTGGGACTGATACTGTATTTGGAGAAAAGTGCCTGGACTGACACTTTGATTGGTATACTATTAATGGTCTCACCACCATCCAAATTGGGCTCTATAACCTATAAGGAAAATTCAACAAAATACATTAGTTTTAGTTTTTGATGACAGCAGCTAAAATGCAATGGTAAAGAATCTATTAAGTGTTTAGATTAAAGACCTGACAGCAAAGGATTGGGCTATTGCTGATGGACATTTCCTTGTTGTTGTGGTAAATAATCTGGACATTAGTGTATTTATTGTTGGGACGTAGAGAGCCCTTCTGAGGAGTGATGGTGAATATCGAGTTCAGATCTGGCATTCCTGGCTCTGTGGCCTCCAGAGTAAATCTGCAAGTTAATATTTACACAATTACTTACACAAAGAGACAAAAGAAACATTACAGACATATGTGATGTTATTGTTTTTATTAAAATAGAAACATGATTAAATAGCTATATAGTAACTTACTTAAAGGCTATGTCATATTTGCCTTTGTTTTCCAACTTAATGGACCGCTTGACCTCTTCTGATACTTTGAATGTTCCAAAATCTAATGAACCATCGGAATCTATAGCAAATACAAAAACAGAAAAGAAAAAATGAAAAGCTCATTTACCAACCCTCATAACACTGGTCACTGTTTTCCATACACTTGTAATTAATGTAGACAGAGGTTTCATACTTTAAATACATACATACATTTAAATCACATGTTTGGAACAACATGAGGGTGAGTAAATGATGACATAATATTTTTTAACAATATTTGCAGCTGGAAAATGTTATAATGTGATGAACCAATGATCTGTTGTCAGCTAAGTACCATCGACAATGGTTATGTCCACTGCAATATCATAAGCCTCTGCAATAATCTGAATGTTCTCTGAATGTTGAACAATGCCAAGAATGTTCTCCACATCTGACACCTGGTAAACAAAATGCATTATCAGATGAACACAAACTAATGCATACTAAGTCCAAGACCAATTATGATTCCAATAGATGCTTTTCCACCGTCAGGCCAAACCGTTTTCTTAACCGTTCTTTGCTTAACCATTTCATTCCATGCCATATGGTATTATTTCCCACTGTGGGACTGATAGCAGCCGTTCTTTGGAATGTTATCACTACATGCATTCTACCGGCACAGTTCAGCCTGGATAGCCATCTGTGCTGTGAATTGCGAGCCGAGAACGATTTGCAATCATGTTGTGTCATGCCAAGGATTGATATACAACTGGACCATTCCTTACTGTTCTTAGAACCGTTCAGTGGAAAAGCAGCTACTGACTCTTCATCTCCAGGAAACCATCGCATTTGTAAACATTACTGCAGTAATTTTATTCTGAGTACCTCTAAGCAAATGGATTTCTTCAATTTGATGGGGTTCTTAGCTATAAAATACATGTGTAGGCTGAAGTTGGAATGAGGCATGATGATGCCCTGGTTCTGAGACACACTGAAGTCATCCCCAAGCATCTCCAGGCCCCTCAGCCTCCAAGCAGCTGGCAAAAGGGTGTTGTTATGTAGACACAAAATCTGGGTTTCTTTTCTGTAGGATAAGCATGAAAGATGTATGAAAAGGATTTTGTCATTTGAAGCACTTCTGTGTTTCAAGCAACCATCACATTCTTAGCTGAAGTAATTGTATTAGACCTGTATGGTGTAGTCTTGTCAAACTGGAGCACTTTGCGGTCCAGCTCCAATTCAGGCCTGACACCTACACAGGAGAGACGGAAAACAACAGGCTCTGGGTTCCCCTTGATGCAGCACACCACTCTGTCCTCTATATATTTGGGGGTATTTGGGTATGCCCACACCATTAGTACCTGCCAGGAGAATATTAATTAGTATTTGTGTAAAAGCTTAGTGTTAAACAGAAGACTATTGTTATTGTTTGGATAGGAATGAGTATCAAAAAGTATCAAAATACTTTAAATATAAAAAAATAGGATACAGCTTAAACAACATTGAATTTGTGCAACAAGAAATATAGGTATGCATACTTTTCGCTCGTTGGGTTCCAGTATCATATTTGGAGGGTCAAGAAGAAAAGTGGTGGCCTTGATATCATGCTCGAAGTAAAAATCGATCTCTGCCTTCATTTTAGAATTGTTGTGAATTACAAACTTATCCATGTTCTCAGGATATTTTCCTTCTTTAAACCTGGGTCAGTATAACATCATTTATATTAATAAAGACATAATATAGATGCACATTTATTAGAACAGCCTTAACAGCACATAATAATGAAAACGGGTTAGTTTGCACCTGTCCCTAGTCTTTCCACACAGTAGAGGTCCAAACTCATACAGGTCCGACTGGATAACATAAGTCTTTTGGAGTCCACTCTCAGGCTGCAGGATCTTTTTGCAGTGTGCAAACACAATCCTATTAAATAAACACATAGACACTAATTCGTATATGTCCAAGTTCAATAATAACTATATTTCCCAGCTGAAAAGTCACTCACTTGGGGTCTCTGCTTATATTTGGGTAAGCACAAATTCCTCTACAGTATAGCTGATAACATCGCTTGATCCCCATCACCTCAAAGTTGAAAGTCTGATCAAATTTTCCAAGAACAGAAGAGTAAAACTTTATCCTTAGTATAACTGCTCCATTTGGTGGTACAATCCAGCGGAAATGAGTGGCTCTGTAAAAGAACAAAAGATTTCAAGAATTGAGAGTGAAATGGTTCTATTTATTTGTGATTGTATGTGTGTGAGTGACCTCCTTTACCCTTGGTTGTATTCTGAGTTGGGTTCTTCAGAAGGCACACACTGGTCGGGATTAGATGGGTTTGTAATTGCCATACCTTCCTGCAAGACGACAAGTATATTACTTGTAATTTCAATCAGACAAATCTTTTTCTTTGTTCAAATTAGTTACATATACAGGGCCTTTGATGTTAACAAGGAAGTGCTGGTGTGTGATGTGGAGGATCACGAGGAGACACTGGATGCAACGGAGATGTCTTTATTTTCAAAAAGTAGAACAAAGGACTTTAAGGTATAAACAAAAAACGGCACACATGTGCAAAACTGAGAGAAGCTTGGAACAGGGAACACGGGGAACATCCACAGACAGAGATACAACATCCAATAACATCAAAGATCGACAAGGACAAGGGAACACAGGAGTAGGGGGTGGGGGGGGGGGGGTTGCAATACACCTGACGAGACTTAACAAGATAAGTGATAAGACAAGGACAGGTGCAGGAAGAACATGGAAGATACATAGAAGGGAACCGGATGAACAATGTGACAAAACTGTAACATTTGATATGTAAAAGTGAATTTCTTTGAGACTTTTGCACCTGAGCAGCTTCTGATCCTTTCTCTGAAAGGTCGTCACAAAACAAGGTCATCAACAAGGTAAAGCAGCTGTTGGAAACCTCTGTGTTGGGCACTGATCTCAACCTAGGGTATGGGACTATGGATAAAATTATAGGCGGTGGGATGGGTGGACCTTCAGGTCCTAACCCTAGCCCATTCAAAATCTGTGAGAAAAACGGTTGAAAAACATACTTTAAGTTCATACCGTACTTCACGGACACAAACTTTGCACAAAGAAAAAAAAAATTCTACCTCTTCACGGGAGGGTAGTTTCATGCTACTAATGATCTCCAATGCACTCAGCTTTTCCTTCTCTTTCATAAAAAGCCATATGTGGGCAATGGGTTCTGGTGGCATCGCCATCTTTTCTGAGTCTTCGGCACCATCTGTTGACACATGGGTCTGACTAGGAGCTGGTGACTTCACATCTGCAGCCTCCACCTTCAACTTTTCCTTCTCAGCTTTCTCCTTCTCTCTTTCCTTCTTGCTCTTCTTGGCAGAGGGAGGAGGAAAGTCCACGGTGTCTCGGGTCTCTTGGCTTTCGGAGGGCATGGGCTGTAATAAAATACTCTGCGTTCGGTCCCAGAACTGAAGAATCTGTTGGAGTTCTGTCTGGCTCTGTTCGTACAGACGGAATCGGGCCAGCAGCTGTCTGTCACTCTCACTGGACTGCTGATGGAGAACAAGTAGATTTCAAGCCCAACATTAATCAGCCAAATAATCTTTTGAAAGGCAATTACAATAGGTGCTGCTTGAGGTACAGAAAAGCTAAGCAAATTTCCACTCTCAACAAACCATCTCTTGTTGTAGATCCTCAGAAAGAGGTAGGGGGTCTTCCTCTCGTGGTTCGGTATCCCAGTCATCACTAGGCGTCATCTCCTCTGCTCTTAAATTCTCAAGCTCCTGTTGTCTTCTTTCTTCTTGTTCTTGGTCAGACTTGTCCGGTTCTCTAAAGTAATGTACAATTCGTTTCACAATTCATGCAGTTTTCTTTATTAAAATCGAGTGTGAAGAGCTCATTGAATATCATTACTAATTTAGGATGTGGTTACTTTTTTTTGGAAAAGCTATTTATCTTTTTAAGAGTATACATCCTGAAATAAATGTATTTGTCAATGGATTAAAATGTAAAATTTAAGACATAAATATTAGTTTTGTAACTCTAACTTAAAACTTTTTGCTTAACTGAATGTTACAGCTGACAGTGACAGTGACTATCAACTTGACAGACAATGTGCTATTAAATTATTATATAATATTATATAAATGTGCTGTTATTATATATATATATATATATATATATATATATATATATATATATATATATATATATATATATATATATATATATATATATATATATATATATATATATATATATATATAAGTACTTTAAGTAAATATTTTATGTCAAAGGGGATTGGCTGACAAAAAAAGTTTGGGAATCCCATTCTGGAATATACAGTAAGATTATGATAAACAATTTTTCCAGTGTACTTTAAAAACAAAAAGAATCTTATATTGAACTAGTGTCAGAAGGGTGTAGAGCACCTGAGCTTGAAAGCACTGTAGCTGTTAAAGAGGTCCACAACATAAATATGGCGACGGTTGTTGAATGCTTTCAGGACAATCTGGAGTGTGTTACTTAGTGAGCTGTTATACAGCGTCTCCAATCCATCAATCACAACACCACAATGACAGTCGCTAAGCTATGGAATGGGGGCAAAGAAGAAAATCACTATGTGCCATCTACATATGCTGTGATTGACATAAATTATCATCCATCATATACTGGTATGGGGTATACAATAAAATGTACACAAATTAGCAACCTCTTACCTGCAGTCTCTCTGACAGGATCTCTACCAACACATCATCAGGCAGGAGGCAGCTAATCAGCTCCAGCTCTTCATTCTGACTGACACTCTGATGCCTGTGTGCCTGACCATCTGTCTGTAACAAAAACTATAAATCTTTATTTATATCCATTCACATACAGAATGATTTTGTACAGAACATATCCATATGTTACTGCATATGTTTCATAACAGTCTCTTACTATATTAATGTAGGGAAATCTGGCACACAAACACACATTTGATTTCTATTGTAAACAGCATTTTGTCTTCAAGAACAAATTAGTTTGGGGTCAGTGAGATTGGGGTCTTTAACCTCACCAACACTGCATTTATTTGACAGGAAAAAGAGGATAAAATCAGTAACATTGTGAAAGATTGTTACAATTTAAAATAACTTTATATTCATTTATATTTATTCCGGTGATGGCAAAGCTCAATTCTAAAAATATAAATTTTCATTGATTGTTTTTAGAATTTGAACTATAAATATACAATAAGTTCAGTAAAATGTATCATCTAAATTAAATTTTTTCTTCTTGCTTTAAGCAATAGATTTAGGCTTAAAAAGCAATCGTAATATCTTATTCAAGGTTGTTTATCAAGTAAACTGATATTGTTTTATTGATTTACTGGTAAACAAGACCAAAATACTGATTGAGTAAAGAAATATTTTATCTGATATGTATGCGATACGTGAAAAGCCTTAAAATGTGTGTACCACTGAAGCAGCAGGACCAGAGCTGTCATTCTTCTGCGAATGCCTGGTGATGTTTGTTTTGTTACGGGTTGAGGCAGATGAAACCAGGACTTTAGGATCACTGGTCTGGCTGCCCTCTGCTGTGTGTTTGGCCACTGCTTCGACACTAAGAACATCAGCACCCTGACCAGGACGGGCCATCAAATCGATCACTGCTTCCTCCCCTTCCCTCTGAGTAGACAGCAGAGCAGCCTTGGAACATAGTTCTCTTGCCCTCAGAGCGGCAGAGCTGTTCCCTGATGACACGGCCTCCAGCACCACCTCATCTACACTGAGACACGCTGCCCCATAGTGCTTAGCCAGAGTAACTGCTGTCCTTGTTTTACCTGCACACAGATGTTTACATTTACATCAGCGCAAACAAGCTGAGATGCAATAATTTTGTGCTATGAAAAATATACAGAATATTTTTATCACTTATCGTTTTCCCTGAAATTGTACCTGACAGAGGAGCGCCATGCACAATAATGGCAATGCCCCGGCGATTTAGAGCAGCTTTGCCCTCTGGTGAAAGATCAATGCCCATGTGGCGTGCGATAGATCTGGACACAGGGTCGTATTCCAGATCCCCCACTGCAGTGCCAGAACAGATGCTGTCTTTAGTCAGAGTGCGTGCAATAATGTACTGTATTATAATACCAATATCATATGGATTTAAATACTGTTGTATTCAGTTGAAATACCTTTACTACTGAGAGTTTCACCCTCATTTGAATCAACTGTCTCCCCTTTGTCATCTTCTGCAAGGCCTTCCCCAGATTCTTAAAAACAGATGACATCTATTAGATTCACTTGAAATTATGCCAAAAGGAAAAATCTGTAATCATGAACTCAGATGTCAGATTTGTTTTAGACTTCTATAAAAATGTACATTTATTATAAATTAAAACCTTTTTTTTCAAAATCTGCAGCTAAAATGTTATGGCTAAAAAGACAGTCTGACAGAAAATAAATAGATACTCTTTGTTCATTACAAACACATAACAAAGTACTTGAACTAATTTTCGATTGTAAACCCATTTTAAATTATAGGGATTGGTCTGGCACATGCATACAAAAGCAAACATGTCTAAAATGAATCAATGGCTCATGTCTGGATCAAAAAGTAGCATTTAAATGTTTTCTATGTAATTATTTTTGATTGTACTAAAGCATAAAAATACCATAATATATTTGCACAGATGTAAGACACAAGCTAAAATCAAATATGTGTCCTTCTGAAAAACAATGCTACAGCCAGTTATTTCGACCTCGAAATGTGCATTTTGTATCGTAATGTATGTTTTTGTTTTAGTCTGTGTAATCCCGCTTACTGCCAGTTTACCCAATAGACTTTCGACACCAAAGGTTTCCAGTTAAGAGAAAAAAAAAGTGATGGAAGCAAAATTCTACAAAAATAAAATAAAAAGTGCGTGCATACATAAGTGCATACATTAGCTGATTAACTACTGTGAGGCTTATGGCTTTCCATTGTCAAATTGATTCATATCATCAATCTGGCAACCACTGCAGTACCAGTTCAACCATTAGCTGTCCATATTACGTAGTGCACCTTTAAGACAATTTCTATTATTATATAGACCAGGAGTTTTAAACTGGGGATCATGGAATATTGAAGAAAAAAAAAAGTGATATATATATATATATAAAGGTTAAACTAAATAAATAAATGGATTACATGAACAAAATTAGTAAACAATAATAAATACATTTAAATAAATATTTAAGTTTGGGAGTCAGTGGTATTTAAAAGCTCGAAAAACAGTAAATATAGACCCTCTCTGGTGCAGTATATAGTACCCTGATTGGTTTGTGAGCAGATCTCTTTGTAGTAGTCCAACAGTTCTGGGGGCAGAGTCTCGCCAGGAGAACGGGGAGGTAGTAGTAACACATTTTGAGCATCATATCCTTTTAACATCCGCAAGATCTGAGGAGCAGAATACAAAGAAACAATGGAAAACCCACAGAAATACATAATGAGTTTGTTCAGACACTGTCTAGCGCTACATTAAACCAAACACATCTGAAGATCACTGTTAGGAAAAAAAAGATTCCTTGTTAGAAATAAAAGAAGAAATATTTATATCTCATATAAATAAAAAAATCATTACAGAGTTCAGATAATGTATTCTTGTATTTTTTTAACTGAAATATGCGTACTGACAGTATATCATCACATTACTTTTAATATAAACATTTCAATCACGACAACTCTCTGAATAGTTTTAACTATTACCGTATATGTTACCTATTAATATGTTAATTTATTTGGTCTAGGCGGACTATATATGCTAAGCTACTGCTGCAGAACAAGTATATAACTAACTACTGCTAATAGATACATAGACACTCTGCTGAGAGCATGTAAGATAAGCTGGTACTGCACAAATAGACATAAATCCCATGAATCCCGTAGCAGATCTAGGCAGGTGGAGCTGGTGGAGGTGGTGGAGGTGGGGGACCTCCGATAGTGCTCTGCAGGACTAGCTTACAGCAAACAACGAATTTTCATTTTAGACTTTTTTAATGTTGGGCAAGCAATCTCATTGGCTAAAGGACCTATCAGTCTGTGCCCTCCAGAGTTTTATAACTGAACTAGAGAAAATTTGAGATAAAGCGATAAAGACATCTAAAAATACATATCCTGATAAAACAGGAAAGAACCCATTTGAAACAAATTAAGCTCACCTCTTCCTCTTCTAGGTACTGCTTGTCGAAGTCCAGAGAGTAAAACTCAATAGGGAAGTGGCAAGGGTTGCGGACAATCACCTCAGCCACCTTTCCTTCACTATAGGGTAGGATGGACCCCATATCTAGTTTTGAGGAGGAAAACTCCAACTGAGGGTCTTCTCCTTGACCTTGGGCCAGCAGCAGGATCTTCTGAGTGCTCTGAGCCATTGTCAACACTAGTCTCTGACTGTACATCCTCTGAAGTGAACGCATAAGAAAACAGAAAGTAATCAAGCTTCTGAAAAAAACTAAAAACATACAGCTTGCCAGCAGATCGACTGCAGGCAACACAGCAATATATTGGAATTATTCATAACTAAGTTATATTAGTACGGCTCTCAATGGAAATGCCTTCATCTTGATTTAAGGAATAACATTCAACATGGTAAACTGATTTGTGTTGACAATTTATATTATTTTCAAGTAAACAAGTATCATAAATATAATATATAAAGTGGATGTGGCTAAAACGTTGCTACATTCAATCTTGAACTGAAGCAAAAATGATTTAATATAATAAGTACATTTCATCATTCTTATTATTTATACAACTGTTCAACATGTTAGGATTGGTACAATGTTGTTTTTGAAAAATGTATAAAAAAAACTAAACTAAAAAACATTTATTTGATAAAAATAAATCACAGTTAAAACAGTAATGATGATACTGAACTGTTTGAAATCTAATTTTATTACTTTAACATCATTACTTAAGTCTTCAGTGTCACATGATCCTTCAAAAATCATAATATAAATCAGGGGTGCTCAATACGTCGAT
The DNA here is from genome assembly GCA_037043235.1 of Rhodeus uyekii. Lineage (NCBI taxonomy): Eukaryota > Metazoa > Chordata > Actinopteri > Cypriniformes > Acheilognathidae > Rhodeus > Rhodeus uyekii. The sequence continues at coordinate 1,515,405 of JAWRVZ010000024.1, read as the reverse complement.
CGCGATCTACCAGTCGATCTCCAAGGTACTATTGGTAGATCGCATGACAAGGTGAGGTGACATTGTCATGAACTGACGCTATACAAATAAAGTTGAGTTGTTTTGAATAAAAACTAGATGTCAGCGTATCAGCCATCCCGTCACTTGATTGATACACAGGACAACCAGTCAGATGACATCTGATTTTTTTCCCTACAATGTCACTGTGCTCAAACAAACAACGCCCCTTAGCGCTGCAAAGCTAACAGGCTAGTCGTTAGTTACATCCCAACGTTTTTTCCTCTTAAATGTAAGATGTATAAAAATGAGTGGGGGAGCTGGACCAAGTAAGAAGAAAAAAAACGTATCACTTTCATACGGAATGGGAGGAGGACTTTTTGTTCACAATGACATTTTCAAAGTGCGTTTGTCTCGTCTGCCAGTCTACCGTCGCAATACCAAAGAAGGGAAATGTGGAGCGGCATTTTCGGACTCTTCATGGAAAATACGACACTGAATTCCCACCGAAAAGCGAGCTGAGAAAGACAAAGGTGAAGGAGCTAAAATCCCAGTTGTTGGGACAGCAGTTATTTTTTAATATATAATATATATATATAATATATTTCTAAATAAATATAATGGGTAGATCATTTTGATTTGGTCATTTCAAAAGTAGCTCCCATGCTGAAAAGTGTGAGCACCCCTGATATAAATAAATAATAAAAATCAATCATTCAGAAACATCTGTTATTGTTATCAATGTGGAAAACAGTGCTGCTTATATATAATATATATATATATATATATATATATATATATATATATATATATACACCGTATTTTCCTGCATATATCCCGCGGGTTATACCAGATTTTACAAACCCCGCAGGGGCGGTGCGGGATATATAAGGGTGCGGACTATATCACCATTTTTTTACACGTAATAATATGTCAATATAAAAAAATTGCGGTATTTTCTTTCTTGCACGGGTTGTCTGGCCTCTGTACTGTCAGTCTTACAGCTGGCTCTGATAGGCTTTCTGACCTGTCAATCATTCAAGAAGACGTGATTGGCTGTCTATTACTCTGATAGCTGGCTCTGATAGGCTTTCTGACCTGTCAATCATGCAAGAAGACGTGATTGGCTGTGCTGCCATGATAGCGTGCTCTTCTCATCCGATCAACACGCTTTCAGGGGGACGAGCAAAGGGACGAGCACAGCGCAGCGCAGAGAGGGGAGAGGGAGAGACTACTTTGGAGAGAGGGAGAGCCTGCTCTTTCATTTTCTTCTGATTTTGACTTGTTTGTTTTCTTATTGTGTGAATTTCGCGCACAAGCACTGTGTACCGAGCCTGAACAGTTATGATAATTGACATCATGCGAGCAACATTCGAAATTCGAATCGTGAACTTGCACAAAAAAATATTCATCATGGGAGCGGGATATCTGAGGGTGCGGATTATACCAACAATTTTTTACACAAACCCCCAAAACTCGCGGGATATATGAGGGTGCGGCTTATCTGCGTCTGCGGATTATATGCGGGAAAATACGGTATATGTGCATGTAAACCATCAAACATTATCTTCAGATTAGATCAATATCTTCATTAGAGTTACAAATGATTTGCTCTTATCATCCGATCGTGGTTGTATCTCTCTGTTAGTGTTACTGGACCTTAGTGCTGCATTTGATACAATTGACCACAAAATCTTTCTGAATAGACTTTATGTTGGCATTAGTGGAGTTGCATTAGCCTGGTTCAAATCATACTTATCTGACCGTTATCAGTTTGTAGCAGTAAATGAGGAGATGTCATATCGGTCACGGGTTCAATATGGAGTTCCTCAAGGTTCAGTACTAGGACCATTGCTTTTCACCCTGTACATGCTTCCTTTGGGTGCAGTTATTAGGAAGCATGGCATTAGCTTTCATTGTTTCGCTGATGATACTCAGCTCTATATTTCTTCTCATCCTGATTAAACGAACAAATTCACTAAATTAACAGAATGCATAACTGATATAAAAAATTGGATGACTAATAACTTTCTACTGCTTAATTCTGAAAAAACAGAGATTCTAATTATTAGACCAAAAAGTTCAGCACATAATAATCTAGACTACTGCCTAACACTCGATGGCTGCTCTGTCAAGTCTTCGTCGTCAGTTAGAAACCTGGGTGTGCTCTTTGATACCAATCTTTCATTTGAAAGCCATGTTTCTAGCATCTGTAAAACGGCATTCTTCCATCTTAAAAAATATCTAAATTGCGACATATGCTCTCTAAGACAAATGTGGAAAAGTTAGTTCATGCGTTCATGAGTTCAAGGCTAGATGCTCTACTAGGTGGTTGCCCTGCACGCTTAATAAACAAATTCCAGCTGGTCCAAAATGCAGCAGCTCGAGTTCTTACTAGAACCAGGAAGTATGAGCATATTAGCCCAGTTCTGTCAAACCTGTAGTGGCTTCCTATTAAACACCGAATACATTTTAAAATCTTGTTAATTACTTACAAAGCATTAAATGGTTTAGCTCCACAGTACTTGAGCGATCTCTTAACACATTATAGTCCTTCACGTCTATTGCGATCCCAAAATACTGACCAGCTTATAATACCTAGAATATCAAAGTCATGATATTCTTTCGATCTTTTTCCTATTTAGCTCCTAAACTCTGGAACAGTCTTCCTATTACAGTTCGGGAAGCAGACACCCTCTGTCAGTTTAAATGTAGACTAAAAACACATCTCTTCAACCTGGCATACACATAACACATTATACATACATTTTTTATCCAAATCATGTAAAATGATTGTTAGGCTGCATAATTTAGATAAGCCGGAACCGGGAACATTCCCATAACACCTGATGTACTTGATACATCAGAAGAAGAATGGCATCTACACTGATATTGGTCTCTGTTTATTCTGAGGTTACCGTGGTCAGCTGGATCCGGGCCGTATCCAGATCAGATGAAGGACCTGGACACGAGCACAACACTGCCCTGAAGGGTCTGCGGAGATCGTGACTCAACTAGACCCTCCCCTGTGACGATCATGAACCCATCTCTAACCGGACCAAATTGGACTTCATATTGGACTTGAATTGTTGTATAATAATCATGCACTGTTTGGCTGTTGGCCAGAGGAGAACTGGTCCCCTGACTGAGCCTGGTTTCTCCCAAGGTTTTTTCTCCATTCTATTCTTCATTCGTTACGTCACCTGCCGGAGTTTTGGTTCCTTGCCGCTGTCGCCTATGGCTTGCTCGGTTGGGGAAACTTAACACTTAAAATTCTGCTCTTTTGGGGCTTCTGTTCAGCCAAACAAACTTTGTTTATATTGTTTTTCCTGTAAAGCTGCTTTGAAACAATCTACATTGTAAAAAGCGCTATATAAATAAAGGTGACTTGACTTGACTTGACTTGAGGACTCTTTTATGAATAGAAGCTCCTTAAGAACATTTATTTGAAATATTTTGTAACATTACTACATTATTCTTATAACATTATGGTTCACTGTAACTTGTGATTAATTTATAGCATCCTTGCTGAATAAATTATTTTGACCAGTAGTGTACATGAAAACAGATAATTGTGCAATCATACAGTAAGCAAGTGTCTGTAGTTGACTTTACCCCCTCTGCTGGGCTGAATTTGACCTGCACGTTGGTTCTGTCACCAGGATAGAGTGTGCCATTCGAGGGCAATAACTCAAAGACAACTGGAGGCGGCCGGTGTTTCAGCTGAGCCTGTCGTCTGAGATACAGTGGGATGTGCTTGTCAATCTAATCGCAAAACCAAAACAGACGACATCTACAATAAATTTCCACTTAACTCAATCACAACAAAAAATAGGTATGTTAACAGAGGGAAATAAACATTATAATGACACATGGTAAGAGCACTGACGTAAACCTCATACTGCAGCCTGATCTAAAACTAGAAGCAGGAAACATCGGCCCTGCGGCCAACATGCTTTAATATCCAATAGATATATACAAGTCATTACTGAACCAACTTATAATGATGAAAATCTGAACCTGATGCAACAAGAAATCAAAACTGACTCTATTTACTTTATTAATACATGATCATAGTTTTAATGTGAATAAGTAGTCAGCACATGTTATTCTAGAGAACTTTGCTTGTATGTTGTTTAAAAGGCTTGTACCTTCTTTGGCCGTTCCTCCTGTCTGATGCTCCACTCACAGGGCACTGGCCCATCATTGTACAGCTGGACCGTGATCACCTGACACAGGCCACACTGGATGGTGTCGAACTGCAGCGTGTCAGCTGACACTTTGAGGGACGGCATGGTGACCTCTGCGCATAAACGCACCTGCACTTGCGGTCCCTTAGTCACCTGTCAAACACACAGGAATCAGTGACACAGAAAATCAACAAATGGGCTGTAATGTACAATACACATAGCAATGTGTACAATATGCAAAACGTCTAACAATATGCAAAACGTCTAATAATTCACTGATCAATTGTAAATATTTTAAATTAACGGCATAATAATGCATGAAAAGTTGAAAACAATTTTCACTATTTTGCTTACATTTGTTAAATGAAAATCAACATTTCTAATTTTATCTTAAGGTTGTCTGCATGAGTCGGTATGAGTGACTGATTATGATGGTGAATGTTTGCAGTCTCAAAAGGCATGATAATACAATATTTTGTACTTGTCTGTACAATATCCTGTACTTGTCTAAGACATTTAATGTTGCTTTCATCAAACCTGTATGGGCATAACTGCATTGATCTTTCCCAGATTGGACCCATGGGTATCAAACTTCACTTCAAACGTCTCTGTCTGACAGAAGGGCAAATTCTGCACCCTGTCCAATTCTGTACTAAACCCTGTGAGAGGAAAAAATAATGAATATTAATGTAGCGCATCCTGAGTAAAGCTATAATGGACATTTTTGTTTTAGGCTTTGCCAATACTCGCGTAATGGAATAACAAACACTAATAAAAAAAAGCTAGATTTTACATCAAACCAAGCTTCATGAGCAGCACATCACAAAGATTGACACCTACTCAAACAAGATCTGTTGCAGAATTGGATGCTGTCCAGAACAATAATCTCTGGCCATTTTAAATCTATTGAACATTCTGCGGTATGAACCAACCTGTTCCTGCCAGTGAGCTCTTGTCTGCTCTGAAAGATACAGCCACTGGACAAGTGTTGGTTACCCTGACAATGTGGGTCACGATGCTGCCATTGATGACATACCCAAAGTCCAGTGTGTACTCGGGCAAGATAAACCTAAAGAGAAGCTCTATCAGACACACGCTTTGATCACTCGCAAAAAATGAAAGGTTTCTACACGAATAGACTTACTTGCACAGCTTCTTGAGCCAGTTGTTAGTGGACCCAGTTGCTCTCAGATCAGTGACTTGGTGTTGTTGCTGTACAGCCAGAGCATTTTTCTTCACAAGGAGCCGTTCTAACTCCATTTGCACCAGGGCATCATACTATAGCACACAAAAAAGTATACACAAAGTTCTCACAGGAGTTTAACGGATTACACATACTTCCTGGGTAAGCTAGGAAGAGGAAGACACAATGTGCAATAATCACAGACACTCACAGTGGGAATGTAGTCATCTTCAGGTGCCATCTCCTCCTTTACTGTGACAGGCCTGCTCAATACCCCTTCCCTTGATTTCTCATTCTCCACAGAGTCTTTTGCTTGCTTCAGCAAAGAACCATATATCTCCTCATCTAGCCAGAAAACAGAAAACACCTCAATAAGGTTGTATAGCCTCTTTATATTTGCATAAATTTCAAAGACAGGTAATGCAAATGCTAAATTGCTATAACATAATTGACCCATTATCAATTACCAATTTTGTTCAGAGAGTAATTTCCCCTGCCCTCTCTTTAACGAGTACGAGTGGAAGATGGAAGGTGACAGTCTTACACTATAAGTTAATGAGTTGATTTTTTCCACATTTTTATATGTCTCTGGTCATAGAGTTTTTTAAGTGGATTCAGATTTTTAGGTCAAGTAGAACCAGCTTGTATGTTGACTTCCATGGCTATAATACACTTTGTTTTCCGCCAACTTCGAACCAGGGGTGTTGAAATTAGGTAAACAGGCAGTGATCACACAGACCAAAACAGACATTCTGACATGGAATGAACATTTCAAAGTAGATTAACAGGATGTAGCACTGTTTTTGCATTTGAACAGGCATGTTTCCTAAATCTTTGAAAACATGTCATGATATTTTTATGCTTTAGTACAGTCAAAAACACAATATCAAAACATATGGTTTACTTTAGTTCAAAACCAAATCATATTATGAGTTGAAAATGTGAAAATTAAATTCTTCTTATAGGTCTCATAGTGTGACTTAAATGTCCAAGTATTGACCTCATGATGTAAAAATATCTCTTGAACAACAAAGCCTGTAATTTCTTCACTCTTTAGTACAAACTGCCAGTAAGTAAAGCAAAGAATTCGATCAATAGGTAATCAGAAAGCAACACAGCACTCCTTCCTCTAAAACAGCTGTACCATTTGCTTTATAACCACAAGACCTGAGTTCCCACTAAGAGCAAAACTGCTTGTTTCTGAGATAAATGGCACTCCTTCTGGCTGGCTGCAGATCAGAAAGGAAAATGGGTTTGAAGAGTTCTAGCGCAGGGACTGAGTTAGTTCAAGGTCAAGTCCATTATGTCTCTCTGCAAGCTGGCATGGTGCGACTGTGTTTGATTAAAGGTTAGGTGAGCCAGGACGCAGGGCTGGCCTCCTTTCAAGTGTATTTGATGAGAATGAAAGTTGGACCATATTCAGGAATTTAAAACATGCTGTCTGAACTTCTCAATGTGCTCAACAATTTTGTGAAGCTCTGTTAGCCTCAGAATGGCTAATTCATTTATAAGATTCGATAAATTAAATCATATGAAGACGTATAGTGTCTGACTTGGCCAATAACTCAATTTCTATTCTTAAACTCTTACTTTAAACTCTACAACTCGTCTTTGAGTTGGGATCAATAGGATCTTTTTTGCTTGTTTTTTCATCCACTAAGTGAGAGGGACCGTTCACACTAGAAATTTTACATTTACATTTATGCATTTGGCAGACGCTTTTATTCAAAGCGACTTACATTGCATTTATGAACACATTGACATTCTAATCAGTTCTTGCTTTCCCTGGGAATCGAACCCATGACCTTGGCATTGAAAGCACCAATGCTCTACTGCTTGAGCATTGGGCAAATTTTACCAAACAAAAGCTACTGCATACTTAATGCTCCAGTCCGAGATGCTAACAAAAAAACTGCGAGAGACACCTGTCTAAAGCATGTTTACATAGAAAAACAATTAAAAAGTAAGGTTATTTTAAGTCTCATTTGCTCACCAAGGCTGCATGTGATCAAAAAATACAGTAATATTTAATTTAAAATACAAATTATTCTTGTGATGGCAAAGCTGAATTTCCAGAAGCCATTACTTCACTCATCAGACAAGTGATAGTTCAGAAAATCATCCTAATTGCTGATTTGTTGCTCAAGAAACATTTCATATTTTATTTTCAAAGCTGAATACACTCGAAACTATAATTTTTTTTAGGATTCTAAAAAGTTAAAAGTACAGAAGAACAGAATTGATTTGAAAAAGAAAACTTTCGTAACACTACAAATGTTTTCATAGTGACTTTAGATCAACTTAATGTGTCCTTGCTAAATAAAAGTTTTAATTTCTTTTAAAAAAGAAAATCGTACTAATCCCAAACTTTTGAACGGTAGTGTATGACTTACTCAGGTCTCTGAGAAGGTCCAGACACAGTCGAGGGAAAACACCCTCTCCTCTTACAGTAATGACTTCAGTCTCATAAAAGGCCACTTGCAACTGAAAGGTCTTGTGAAAGACTTCTGGGATCCCTGGAAGGTAGTATACACTGAGCCTCACTTCTGCATACGGCTCTAGGTGACCCTTTAGAAGAAACACAACCATGAAACATAGAACGCACTTGTGCCACAAATTTGACAAGAAGAAAAGTAATCAATGGTTTAAACATTAAACAGAAGAACATCTCACTTTGCTGGGGACGATGAGAGGCTGACCAGGTAACAGTTGCTCCAGAAAGAGTCCTGGTTCTTCAGTTAGAGAAGAGAAATCAAATCCAACTTTCCCTGTGTTCTTCAAAATGAGCTCTGCTTCAGCCACATGGTCAAACAACTGAGATTATAGTGGGGGGGAAACAGAGCAAAACCTTTTATTTATACAGATTGCAGCTAAATGAATTCTATTGCTATCATGGTGAAAGTGTGTAGTTACCTGTAAACCAAAGTCAATGTCATTTGTGTCCAGTGTATACGAAACAAAAGAAGCCTGACCCTTGAGTGTGATCTCATAGGTGGGCCCTCCTTGCACCTCACACAATGCCAACACGTGCGCGCTGATGTCAGCATGACCAAGAAATGAGAAGGTTACCAGCTTGGTGTCACCAGGCTGTAGTTCCCCATACAGTGAGGAGATATCAAACACCTTCAAAATGAAAAAGAGAAGCTTCATCATTTATAATACTTTGGAGCTTTAGAGAATGTCAACATAAAGGGACAGACGAAAGGTTATACAGACCTCTTTCACACTCACACTTGGATGCTCATTGGCTGTGAGATTGATGGGATTGCTTCCTAGCTCTTTGCTCACTGGCCGTGTTGAGCAGGTCCTATTCTGCTCATCTCCATTGAAGCTACCATGATGCAATTCACCCTCTTCAAATTGAGGCATGATTACATCAGCCTCCCTGCAAAAATATAAACAATGACACATTGTTAGGGGTTTTCACAAATCATCTCCAATAGATCTCCATCTCTCTTATTTCACGTTCTTGTTCGGCCTAAAGGGTCAGGCAGAAACTAAATTGAGTCTGTCAAGATGGCCATTAATTACGGAAAGCATTAAATAATTGAATGGGTGTAATTTATCAGAAGAAAAGTCCACACTGAAAATCTCAGGCTCTGAAGAAAGGGAAAAGAATAGACTAGGAGCCACACTCACTCAGAATAAGTGTTGATGGAATCAATGCGTCATAATATTTTGCTTTCAGAGAAACAGCAAGTCAAAAATCTTGTTAAAACTATTCAGATGGAAAGTCGAATTGAAGCTGGGCAGGTTGTAACGGTGGATGTTAGAAATAATGGAATCAGCAGGGGGCAGTGTTAATCAAAAAATCTAACATCTTTCCTATCTTTCTTTCTTTCTTCTTTTTTTTTTTAAATAAGCCAGGAGGCGATTACTTAGTACAGATAATGAATAAGCTTCACAGGACCTCTGGAAATTAAAAACACCAGCCATATCTAGAAAAAAAAACTTTTTTGCTTGAATGTATTTGCTTTTAATATGTGTGTGTGTGTGTGTGTTCCCCAACATCTTTAGAACCAGTACTGAACAAATGACAGTGCTGAGAGAGTTTCAGATACTAACGCAGTGAAGGGAAGTCTGGTGCAGGTGTTCTCAAAAGCTCTCAAGAGACGTGCTGCCAGAAACACTTGCTACGCTAAACAAACGCAGAAAAAGCGTCTCACTTTTACCTGCACCCCTCGATATGAGTGCGTACATGACGGGTGCTCTTGAGTAATGTAATGATTCTGTAGGAGGCTACGCTTCGTTCTCTCATTATGAACTCGGAGAACCAGTGAGGAGGTGAGGTAATACTCAAAGGTCTGCTAACATGATGAGATTCGGGTAAACATCCCACTTTATATGTATCCTCATAATTCCTGCTTATTATCAGAGAGGCTTCAGGGAGTTGTCAGCCTGTAGTCTCACACAAAAGCTGTTCTCAGACCTGTTTGGGTCCATCTTGCCGTCAGCTTCTCTCTGCTCTAACAGCTCCCACTGCGCCTCCCTGCTCTGCTTTCTTCCCCCCCCAGCGTCTCCTTCGGTCCCCTGGCTCGTCTCGTTAAAAAACCTACCAGAAAAGAAGGAAAAAAGTAATCAGTCTTCTATCAGCCATGGGCAACACAAGTAACTGTCCATCAGCAAGAAATCCACCTTGTGTCAGAAGCCCAAATGGATCAACGAAGTGGTGCAATAATAGCAGCTTTGCACTTGGTTTAATTACTGATAGGCTTTTAATTAGCAGGCTGGACAATGCATCCTGAAACCCCTGCGTTAATGATAGGAAAGGTCATAGTCTTATTGGATCATGCACAGGGTGGGAAGCGAATAGCAGTGGGGAAAGCGATTAATCTTCACTGGCTTGAACTGTAGCCCCACGGAGGATATATCGATTCATCCGACGCAGGACATGGCAGCCACTAAACAACAATTTAAAACTACAAAAACTAAACCTAAAGCTATCGACAGATAAGATTTAGCTAGAAGTTTTGGTCAAACTATTTTTATTTTCTAACAAGGAAACGTGAGCGTGTGTGTAAATATGAGAGCGTGTTAAATATGAGACAAGATGATATGTTGACGATAATTCAATTATTTGAATTAAAATATACCATCAAATATATGTAACTGCAGGATATTAGCTATTCACTATCAATGTTTTTTACCATTGGTTTATTTCAAATAATTCAATCATGCAATGGCTCAACAATTTCAAGGATTGTCCTGCTTGTAACAGTTGAATCTGAACAGGAAATGAACACTTGTAAATTGACTGAATTCAACCTAATGCATCCGGTACTTTTGAGATTAATCAGATATAGATTTACAACATGAACATAATCTTACAACTGCATCTGTATAAAATTATGGATAATGTACAAGTCAGATAATAGTTCGATAATTTGTGTGAATTTGTCGCTCATTCATAGATTTTAATGTGATCTGGCTATGTGTAGGGATGGACCTAAATGCTGTATTTTTACCGAAATGTATTTTTACCGAAATATTCTCAGTTTCTACAATGGCTCCACTTCAGCAAACTGAATGTTCTGCTTTAGAACACAGAGATCAAATGTTTGGCCATTATTCTAAGGCTGTAAATGCTGATGACCCATTATTTAATCAAATGCTTCTCTGCTACTCACTCCCATCAGCAAAGTATGAGCATCAATCTGTCATACATCATCACCCATTTATTCAGTTATAGTAAGTTATTGCATTTCCTCACAGGGCTTGGAAGGATTCACTGGACATCTGTCTGTCTTTAATATCTGAGTGCTGAAATAAAGCATTGATTGCTTAATCTTTAGGGGCTTTTCATTTAATTCCCTCCAAATTTATTTATTTATTTTTGTTGTTGTTGTTGTTTGTCAACAGAAAATCAATACTCCTTGAACATTTCTCTCAAGTCGTCACGTATGCAGCCTCTGAATTGCTAAAGATCAACTTAAGGCCACAAAGTCTATCCCTGTTTCTGCAGTGGGATGCATTAAAAATGAACTGGCTTGTAATTGAAGCACATTGGTGTTGTAAACACCAATGCTCAACTGATACAGGACAGGACAGGACAGCTATCTTTTGTGGTTCATGATATTTTAATTTTGGGTAAACTATCCTTTTAAGTTCAATCAATAAGCTGTTCCTACCCAATATGGCATTGCTGTCGGTCTACCAGGAAGGCCCAACGGTAGGAAACGCAGAGTGGGCTGCAGTTGGTCATGGTGAGCTTGCGGCGAGATTTTGTGTTGTTGAGAATGCAGCCGAAGTCCAACGTGGTGCTGGAGAACTTGAGATTAGGGAAGTGAACCTCACCCCTCAGCACTACCCGGTCCTGCTGATGATGGCCATGGTAGCAGAACTCCAGGACGTCCTCAACCACACGGGTGTGGCGGTCCTGTCGATACATGGGGTTGAAACGCACCCATAGCTCTTTCTGAGATCCGACCGCCAGCAACAGACTCTACAGAAAAAGAAGAATTATTAGACTCAGTCTTAAAGACCAAAGCTTCAGATGTAATGGAAAGCATTAAAACCTTACCTGCACACTTGCATGCATAGATGTGCAACAATAGGATAAAATAAAAATAGATTGCATTTTAAATGTTGTTCGCTTTGGCTGTTTGTTTGCTTTTGCTGTTCAATAATTAATGGCTCCCGATAAAATGCAGTTACACTGCCATTACTGGTAAATAATAAACCTGTTTACCTTTGAGGCTGTAAACAGTTCATCCCCGTCATAATCACACAATCCAAAAGGCTCACGCAGGGTCAGTTCCATAGAGAGGTTCAAGGAAGACACACTCTTCAGAACCAGCCTCTGATACAGCGGAACCAGAGACGCATCTGGAGCCTGTGAGCCAGACAAACCATAAATATATTGGGGGGAACAGATAAAACAATAAAGCACAAAATACAACTGTTCAACTGTGTGTGTTTTTTACTGTACTGATGACAAACCTTTAAACGATAAGCGTCTATATATGTCAATACACACTAAATCTACCGTGACCATAAAAAGTACAATTTTGCCCAGAGACTGAGACAGAACATTTCTGAAACTACAGTAATATGTGGTGAGGATGTGATATTGAGACCAGCAATTATTATTTATGTTATTAGAAACAATATCATTTGCAAGCACAAATATCAGTTATTTGTGCATGTTACTGCCAATACATAAAAGGCAAAATTCATTCTCTTATCTCAGTCTGAGTTTTCCCGTCATCACTCACTTTTCTCTCATCTCTCACTCTCTCTCTCTTTCTCGCCCCCCATTCCCTACTCGCTCTCTTTAATTGCTTTATTCCTCCAAGCTCTACTAAGGGAGCATTCAGTAAATCTAGCAGCATGGGCTGTCAAAACACAGACGAATGGGACAGAGTCAGATAAAAAGAATGCCACAGAAATAAATTTGCATTTTTAGTTCTAAGATGCAGACTTGCAAGGTGCCTGAAAACAGCTGTCAGAAGATATAAGAAGTGTATGAAAATATGTATAGCTGCAGCAAAAATGTGAGAGAACAGGAATCTGACAAGGGGGGTGGTGTTGTGTGTGCAAATGTGTGTGTGTTGAAAGAGAGATAATAAAAGTGAAATAAGGCAGACAGAAAATCATTTTCATTATAATGATGGTTCCCCCTGAACTCCCTGTGCTTATTCTACAGCGTTTTAAAAAACAGAAGAGGACCTGAGATGCCAGGGCATCGATGCTGAGCTGTGGGCTGGGGTTCCAATGAATTTGCCATCTCTGTTCAACTTACAATCATTTTGTGAATGAGAAGTACATTTGGATGGCTCATTTGAATTAATTGGACATAACAACTGCATGGTCTTTATTGTCAATACTTGGGCCGACAATCTATTTTCAATTTCATTAGACCATAACATCTGTCCATGGATCAATCTTTTCCTCATGCAGGCAAGTGACTTACAAATGGATTGAAATTGATTGACTGGATAAGCAGACCATATATTTCTCTTCTGTACCATTCATAAATTAGGCTTAATTCCTTTACAAAGGAGATAATTGCCTCAATCTAACCACACACACACTGCAGACCATTTTTCCAGCAGTACAGATAGAATTTTGTGCTTCATAAAATGTGAAAGGACATTTGAAAAAATGGTACATGTTCAGCCACTGAGCTGCAGCACGGATAATGGACCTGACATTTAACATACACACACACACAATATAATATTGACAATGTGAGTAATTAAGGGGATAATTCACAAAAAAAGATACTTTATTATCATTTACTCACTCACAGAGAGTCCAGAAAACAAAAAAAATGATACTATGAAGAATTTCGGAAAGGGTTTTGATGACTGTTGACTTCCACGGTATGGAAAAAAACTGAGATATTTCTCAGAATATCTTCTTTTATGTTCCACAGAAAAAAGGTCAAACAAGTATGGAACAACATGAGGATAAATAAATTATGACAGTATTTTGGGTGAAAAATGAAATACTTCTTAATATAAAATATCCCTTTGACATCAAGAAATAGGTTGATGTGAAGTGTGCAACGATGAGGAAATGATAACCACAAATTCATCATATAAAAGTGTAAACCTTTATAACTCACCTGCATTAAACATGAAAACTAAACTTACGCATTTATGATACCAGTTAGTGCATTAACTTTGAAAAGTAATTAAATTGCAGTAATTAATTACTTAGTAATGAGTTATACCCAACACAGACAATAATAGTCCTTGACGGTAGAGAGAGATTTTTGCGAACCTTTTCCACATAGAAGTTGATTTGTTGGGAGGAGATGTCTACTGCTGGGGAGACAAATTGGCATGTGACATCTGTAGTAATGATGCACTCTCTCACATACTGACGCCCGACAACAGCATAGCACACCAATTTTTCCGTAACCACCTGCAATTCGTAAACACACATTTAAAAAACATATTTTTTATACACATATATACACATCTATCTATCTATCTATCTATCTATCTATCTATCTATCTATCTATCTATCTATCTATCTATCTATCTATCTATATACAGTTGAGATATGAGATATGAGCATAATCTGTTCCAGGACCGAGCTCGTAACTTGAATTGGTTGCTCATCTCAAATCAATTTTTCCCATAACAGAAAAAAAAAAATCTGTTCTGACCCTCTAAAAAAACTCCCTTATTAGTACTAATAATGATGGGAAAAACATGTTTTTAATTGCTATAGAGACATACACACACACAAAAAATTGTAGTATATAAGGATTCCTGTGATTTAAAATAAAATGTGGTTTTTATTATGAGTTTGTCACGGTCTTGTTGTGTCACGTCTGTCACATCCGGGTTCCCTTATGTATCTTCTAAGTCCTGCACGCTCCTGTCTGCGTCTAATCACTGCCCAAGTCTTGTCAGCTGTTAATAATCCCATGTTTATACCTTCCTGTGTTCCCATGTCTTTGTCTCTTGTAAACATTATCTCATGTGTGGACGCTGTCTCTCTGCGTTCCCAGGTATTTCCCTGTTTTGCACTATGAGTGCTGTTTTGTGTTGTATTTAAAGTGTTTTGGTTTCGGTTTTCAAAATAGAGAGAGTTTTCGTTTGGGACTTCTGCTCCGCGTCCTTCCTCCGCATCGCACACATCCAAAGCGTGACAGAGTTCGTACCTTCGATATAGACTATACAGTAGCGGCATTTGTGGAGGAGGAGGAGAGAGGTATTACGTAGATTACATAAATTACATAGATAACGCAAACACAATATGGAAGTGTTATTGTTTTTTCCCCGTGTAGTGTATTGGATAGAGTGTAAAGAGTGTAATGCATGCCTCAGAACCTCATATTTATTATTATTGAACACACATAACTTGTGCTGCTCTCAGCTTAATACTCACGTGTTGCCCCCGGTGACCACCGCTTTAAAACAAAGGTGTCCCTCTAGTGGAGTTAATATGCAATTACCCTATAAATGTATATAACATACACCACAGGAAGACTCGTAGGAGATGCGAATGGAAGTCAATGAACACGTGAAGTGAACGAGTGAGGTGCATGGGCTGCTCCGAGTGCTCGAACACCTAGCGTACGCGTCTCTCAGCTGCTCGTATCTCAAATATTTACTTGTATTTCAAAGCAAAAATGAGCTTGAAGGCTTTTTTGTATCTCAGAATACTCGTATGTCAGGACGCTCGTATCTCAAGGTATTACTATATATATGATAGAGATCCTTATATAGAAACCCTGCTCAGCCTTGACAGAAATTTACTAAACCAGAGCCCTTCTCCATGTCTGAGAGCCAGTTCATCAACTGATGGCTATGCAATGCAGAGGCCCAGCGTGGGATGCAGCAGGGCAGGACTATATTCACTTCTCACCTTCTCTCATCTCTAATTCACCATTAAATCAATAAGGACTCAAGGAGGCATGCGTTTCCGTAATGCTCTAGAGAGGAATTCAATGCACAGCTCTGTGCGGCTCCACTAAAAGAGGATTAAGTGTGGCTTTCAGGACCTTCATCACCATAGTATTCAAACCTTAGCCGGTTGTGTTGGAACCACTGTTGGCCAGCATATTTGAAACTGTTGCCAAGAATGTAGCTAGTTATCAGTTAGAGACGATTAATAGCTGATGCAAATAAGAAAGATTTCTGATATAGGTACCTTGGGGACATCAGAGGAACCCTCTAGAAGCATGTCAGCTGAGCGTCCAGGAGGAAGTGATAAACGCGTAGGGGATAAGCTGAAGACAGGGCATCCTTGAGCTGAAGTTTGTTGGCTCTTGCTTTTTTTGTTCCCAGACTTGTTAGGTGACAGAATGTCTCTGTTGTTAAACTGTGGAAACCCCTCTGTGGTCCATAATATTTGATGAGTGCGACGTCCTCGATTAGTAATTCTGAAGGCATACTGGCATGGGCCAGAACTAGAAGAGCAGAATATTTCAGAATTTAACTAAATATTAAGTTTTGTGAATAGCGGACTCATGTTATTGTAAATGGCAGAACTCAAGGACAGACATCAGACATTGTTTTACCTGAAGTGGGTTCCCAAATCCAGGCTAGGAGCAAATGGACGGTCAGTGACTATGGTGGTGCCCTTTCCTGTGGCCAACACAGGAATGTTAAAGTTTTGGCTGTCCTGGATTTCCAGCAACAGCTCATCCTGGAAGGGTGTGGTGTCATTCAGATGGGCTATCAACTTCAACTCCAGATTCTCCTTTGGAGGAATTTCCCCTTCACTAGGAACCACACACCAGTGAGACCTGTACTTCACCTATCAACATTCACATATAGCACAAAATAGGTTATAATATTCATGTTATAGCACAAAATCACTAATGTGCAGTTTTAAACATGAAACAAAAAAAGAATAATAAAAGTCGAATAAGTCCATACATTTAATGTTTAAATTTCATAGTCACATTTTTCATAATTCTTCAAAAGAACAGCATTTATTTGAAAAAAAAAATTTGTACGATGTTTATACATAGATACTTTTGATCAATTTAAAGTATCCATTATAAATCAAAATTATTTCTTTCTTTCCAAAAAAACCAGTAGTTTTTGACGGTAGTGTCTATATGAATTTTTTGCAACTTTGGTCTTACTGAACAACTATAGCTATTTTTGAGTCTGTACTATTCTATCAGTTACAAAAGTGAAAAGTTCTTTAAAGTGACTAATTCAACGATTAAAATACAAATGCTCACCTTGCTTGGAATACTTGGGATCAAATGGGTTAATAAACAGTAGTGACACATTAAAGCAACCATCTGTTCAACTTCATACAATAGTCCAATACTATAAAATTCACAAGCACAAAACAACGGTAAACTCCCTCAAGTGTGTGGACTGATTCTTGTGTGTCTTATGTAATGTCCAGGGGAAATGATCCCACATTGGGAATGTTTTCTAGTGGGTAATGAGAAATATTAATGATCATTCCCTCCCGGTTGGCTCCAACACAAGTAAGTGCCACTCAAAAGCCACCCACTCAGCAAAATCTTATCTCAATCTTGTAATTGAACAGGGTTTTAAATGAGCAGCGGTGTAGCGATAAGACGTAAAAATGTGTATCTATATGCCTTGTGCTGCCAGCAGGATTCTCTTTATCTGAAGGAAGTAGGAAGAACTGGCAATTGTATTAGAATCATGTATCAGTACTTATTGGCTAATAGTCAAGTTACTTTTATTTATATAGCACTTTATATAATGCATAATGTTTCAGAGGAGCTTTACAGTGATAACAGAAAAAAAGGATGTTGTTAAGCTGAAGTCAGTTTAGTGTTAATTCTGTTCTGTTTGAAGGACACTGTGCTTTAACTGACCCAAGAGTCTGAAATCTGGAAAATATTTCCACTGCATCCGAAACTGAAAACCAATCGGCACAAACAATGTATATATTTGCTAACAACAAAAGGCATATGTGCACCAACTAACAGCAGAGATTTACCAGTATACAATAAAAACACCTTTGTTGGAGAATATAATTAAAGGTTTGTATCGAGATTCCTTGCAAACACAATGATCGCTCACAGCGTAAACACAGTCGCTCATAACATATTCGTGAGGTCATCATCACGCTGTACGCTGATTATAGTCCTTCACATCTATTGCGATCCCAAAATACTGACCAGCTTATAATACCTAGAATATCAAAGTCAACTGCTGGCGGTCAATCTTTTTCCTTTTTAGCTCCTAAACTCTGGAACAGTCTTCCTAATACAGTTCGGGAAGCAGACACACCCTGTCAGTTTAAATCTAGACTAAAAACACATCTTTTCAACCTGGCATACACATTACACATTATACATACATTTTTAATCCAAATCATGTAAAATGATTGTTAGGCTGCATAATTTAGGTCAGCCGGAACCGGGAACATTCTCATAACATCTGATGTACTTGATACATCAGAAGAAGAATGGCATCTACACTGATATTGTTCTCTGTTTATTCCGAGGTTACTGTGGTCAGCTGGATCCGGGCCGTATCCAGATCAGATGAAGGACCTGCACCTGGACACGAGCACAGCACTGCCCTGAAGTGTCTGCGGAGAACGTGACTCTACTAAACCCTCCCCGGTGTAGATTATGAACCCATCTCCAATCGGACCAAATTAGACTTAATATTAGACTTTAATTATCAATATAATAATCAAACTATCAATCAATCAAATCGATCAATAATCATAACTTAGCACTTAATATTCATCAATTGTATTAATTCGCCTGCTCTTTTAAGGCTGCCGTTCAGCCAAACAAACTTTGTTTATAATGTTTTCATGTGACCACTGTAAAGCTGCTTTGAAACAATCTGTATTGTAAAAAGCGCTATATAAGTAAAGGTGACTTGACTTGACTTGATTGCATACTTTCTTGCGTTCTGCCTGTCTAATGTGCTTTCTCAACAAATTCGGCTTCGACCAACGGCTTTTAATAACCGGGTTCTTCAATCCGCAGCGGCGCTGAGCAGAGCGCACGTCAGAACAGAAGTGAGACAAGTGTCACTGGAGATTCACGTGCGATCCACGTGCAACGCAAACTCAGCGCATGCACAGTGAACTAGGTATGATCTTAGTCACGAGATAACCATGTGAAGTGGCGAATTTGTCCCTCTTTTGTGCTCTAGATATTAGGGTTTGGCGACATTAAAGAATCGACGTAACCGATGAGAAAATGCTTAGACAAATAGGGAGTTTGGCGGTTCCACTTCAAAAACGTCGACATAATAGGATTGGCAAAATAATCGAGAGTCGAGATATGTGAACTCCACTGTAATTGGAAAAACAGTAGGTAAAAAGTACCCATATCACCTACTACTTCAGTCAGGATTCTGGAGTGTGCATTCAATGGACACTTACCTATCCCATGAGGCAACTGGGGAGGATTTATAAATATTAACAGTAAGTAACGTGACTGTGATAACATGGCAGATGTAATGCATCTATATTCATATTACATAGAACATACTTTTTTAACAGTCACAAAGTAAATTATAATTCAAATGTAGTACCTACTCAGACAGTATGCTCATACAATGGGGTACTGACATGTAGGATAAGCAGATTTGCAGTTTTTTTCCTCTTTCAAGTGCCTCCTCTCTGTCCTACTTTTTCTCCCTACTTTCATTATTTCCTTTCATTTTCTCATAACGAGAAATAAACCACTGTATAAAAAAAGTGCAAGCTTGTATTTGCATGCAGAAGTGCAACCCACCAGCTGCTTAATTTTCTACCACTGCTTTCCATAACGGTTGGCGGAGGATTCAAATCAATTTTCATAATGTGGCCAAATGATTGATGTCCTGCACATTAACTTTTAATTGTGATTTTCTGAATGAGTAAAGAGAATGGGTGTTTTTGTGTTAAGGGATTCTGATTAATAGCGTTTTATTTATCTTAAGAGTGTGGCTCATCCTGATGGCGGAGTATAGCTTTTTGGCACATTTATCATCATTTCCATTAAGCTCTCCTTTTACAGTCTTCATAGGGAAAACCTAAGTGAGAAGACTGTAGAGAGGAAATTGGAAAAGGTGAAGTATTTTCCATTTCAGTTTGCACAATCTAAGACATTAGAAATGTACATCATCCCACTTATTGCATGGCTGCAATTTAGTCGGCATTACACAAAAACATACTGTCCAATCAGAATAAAGTATTTCAGAAAAACATGCTCACACCTAACATAGATGAATTGGTAGCTAACTTTTTCAATAACCAACTTCTCAAACTGATAAGTACTCTGAGTCATGCAGGACCTATATATTTGTGTGTGGCACAGTGTGTTTGTGAGGCAGACGGTGTGTTAGAGGCCAATCAGGAGGAGCCACACTCATATCTCATATTCACTGAACTGTGAGCCACAGCAAAGCCATATGAATAATTCTGGAGAAATATACAGAGATAGTAAAGGGTTTTGGTAACACTTTATATAAGGGTCCATTTGAAATACTTTGTAATGTAAATAAATACTGTAATTTCACACAAAAAAACAATGATATTCATAACACTGTTGCATAACCATGAACAAACTTAATGCATTCATATATATATGCTATTGTTCAAGATTTAAAAAAGTTTTTGACAGAAGGCTTACCAAGGCTGCAATTTATTTGATCAAAAATACAGTAAAAATAGTGATATTATTACGATTTAAAACAACTTTTAAATTATAGAATATAATTCCAATGATAGAAAAGCAGCCATTACACTTGTCTTTAAAGTCACATGATCCATTAGAATGTAGTAGTATTTGTTTAAATTTACAAAAAAAGTTTGCCAGTGGTTTATGCTTCAAAACGGTCATCACCAGCAGTGGGTTGAAACTAGAAATTCAGTATTCGAACACCCTATCATTTGAACTGCGCAGGACTAAAGGGTCAGCAGGGAGACGTAGATCACTCCGTAAGTCTTCATTTGAAAGAGAAGTGGCAAAGCAAGTAGGAGAGAGATAAAGGAGAGGAAGAAAGATAGACGAGCCGGTCGATAGGGAGCTAGATCGAGGTATGTGCGATTTCCCCTTGAGAGAGGACTCAAGTGAAGAACAAGCCAGGTGAAGTTTCAATAATCAGATCAGACCTGCATTAGAAGGTTTAACACCATTGATCGCTTTAAACTTAATTGTGCTGTAGAGCTTTACAATGGAACTAAAAGTCAGTCACAGGAGAGACATATCTTTCCAAAAAACTCACAATAACTGTTTATCAGAAACTAGATGAACAGATGGACGCATAAAAGCGAAAGACTGCGTTGAGTATTTTCAATTCACAACACACTGCTGTCAGCATCTGCCTGGCACTCAGCCACGCTATCGAGCGGCTGTAATGAAATTCAGGATCGACTAAAGCTGGAAAATGTTTAGTAAAAACTCTGGGCTCATGAAAGTCCTCAGCCTTGGAGGAGAAGACAGGATCAGTTTACCAATGAGTGTCGACACATAATCTAGGACCCCCGGAATATCTGAATGAGTTTGCCTGTATGTGTGTCCAAGACTCTTGGTGTATGTGTGTGTGTGTGGTTGCATGAACAAACCCTAACCCAGTGCTGAGAATCAAGGAGCTTATTTAATATAAAGAGCGACCCAAATGAAAAATTGACAAATAAAAGGCATATGGAGGTATTACGCAAACTCTTATATTACCAATTCTACTATAAAAAAGCATTTACAAGAAATAGAGCGAAGACCATGATATTGGAGCCAGTGTAGGAAAACAGTAGAATGGGCATCAGGTGAGGAAACTAGACATTATATGGCCCAAGGGAAACAGCACTAAAGCTTTTCATCCCTTCTGTCGCATTAGAACCCACCATTTGAGCAAAGAATCTGGCTGGGATCAGGGAGTCGTTTGACAGCCGCAAAGTCCTTGTTACATCAGTCAGCACAGGAATGCAGCCAAAGTTCAGCTTGGCAGCAGTGACAGAGACAGAAGGTCCCTGGCCAACACAGGACAGGAGGAGTTCCTACGGAGAAAAGAATTACATATAACAACATTTTAGTGAAAAAAGTTCCATTTTTGTGATGTTCCACTGAAAGAACATAAACCGAAAGACGATAACAGATCTATGACCAGCTACGATAACAGATCTATGACCAGTGAACATAAACTCTGACGAAGAGAAAAAACAGTGTATGTGTGAAATTATCCATTTTAATCATTTTAAATGTAAACAGCGGCTGATGATTGATGATAGCACTAGTACAGACTGAGAGGAGCTGTTTAGCACAGCATCTCATGTATTAGCTGAAGAGAGGAACTGTCTCTCCTTTGAAAGTGCGGCAAAGCTTCTAATCCTAAAGAGTCTTCCACCCTTCCTGGAACTAAAAAACACACACCTTTTGTTCTGTATGGTGTATTCTTTAGCATTTTGTTATTACAATGTACAAATGTGCTGGTATCTGGTAAAGGAAAAATCAGTTCATTCAGAGATAGCTTTATGATATTTTATGATTTATGCACAACATAATGTCAAAATACTCAGGTTGTTTACATAATAAAAAAATGTATTCTATAAACTTGCCATTTTAATTAAACGATATCCTAAAAATGGTTGGAGCCAATGCAATAATGTTGCATACTGCACAACTGAAGGAAGAACATAGTCGAATTATAGGACATTTTTGCATTCATGTACATTTATGCATTTATCCAAAGCGACAAACTGCATATTGCAGTTTGCAGTATTAAGTTAAACATTTTATCAGTTCATGCATTCCCTGGGAATCAAACCATAGACTTGGGTTCCATTGTACATGAGTACATTTTTTATTTCTTAATTTATTCCAAGAATCGAACATTTAATGACGGAAAACGTCTCGGGTTACGTATGTAACCC
Source organism: Rhodeus uyekii (assembly GCA_037043235.1). Lineage (NCBI taxonomy): Eukaryota > Metazoa > Chordata > Actinopteri > Cypriniformes > Acheilognathidae > Rhodeus > Rhodeus uyekii. The sequence goes on along the minus strand of JAWRVZ010000024.1, from coordinate 1,492,754 downwards.
TGGTTCCCTGAAGGGGAACGAGACGCTGCGTCAGAAAACGCTAGGGGAAACCCTTGACGTCAGTCACGTGAAGATGTGTACAACCAATGGGAAATTTACGCGTGTGAATGCAAGTCGCGGGAAGTGACGTCATGAACAGAGCATAAAAGCGCGCCGGAACCCGGAAGTGACAGCAAAAGAGTGTCTGAAGCGGGCCCGGAGGCGCAAGGAGCTGAGGCGAAGACGCAGCGTCTCGTTCCCCTTCAGGGAACCAGGGTTACATACGTAACCCGAGACGTTCCCTTTCATGGGAACTTCGAGCTGCGTCAGAAAACGCTAGGGGAACGTTATACCAACGTCACCTCAGCGACGCCGGCCTACGGATGTGTCTCAGCTCACTGAGAGAGCACCCTCGTTCCCGGAGCGGAATCGAGATCTAACTGATAGAATCTCATAAAGGTGTGCGGTGAGGACCAGCCAGCCGCAGCACAAACATCAGCAAGGGAAACTCCTGAGAGAAACGCCTTGGAGGTCGCCACGCTCCTAGTGGAGTGGGCCCGGACCCTCAGGGGAGAAGCATGTCCGGCCGACTCATAAGCCAGACAGATAGCCTCGACTATCCATCGGCTTAGGGTTTGTTTGGAAGCTGGAGCCCCCTCAGGGGCCCCAAAACAAACGAACAGTTGGTTTGACTTACGCCAGGTAGCAGTCCTGAGGACGTAAGCGTCCAGTACTCGTACTGGACAGACCTTGTTCTTTCGCTCCTGCTCATGATCGTCAAAGGGGGGAGGACAGAAGGCCTGTAGCATGATAGACCGAGCCACGTTCGTGAGAACCTTAGGGACATAGCCTGGCCTCGGGTGAAGAAAAACCTTCGTCATCCCGGGCGCAAACTCGAGGCAAGAAGGAACCACCGAGAGAGCTTGAAGATCCCCGACCCTCTTAAGCGAGGTGATAGCCAGCAAAAGAAGGGTCTTTAGGGAGAGGAGTTTAATAGGAAGCTCCTCTAATGGTTCAAAGGGTGCCTGGGACAGGCCTTGGAGTACCAAAGACAAGTCCCAGGCAGGAACCCTGGTCTGTGCCACAGGTCTCAGCCTTAGAGTGCCACGAAGGAAACGAGAGACTAGGGGGTCCCTGCCCAAGGACACCCCTCCCAAAGGTATGTGGCAAGCCGCTATGGCAGCCACATAAACCTTCAAGGTAGAAGGGGACAACCCTGTCGCAAACTTCTCCTGCAGGAACTCCAGCACTTTGCCAACGGGACAGGTTACTGGGTTTAACTGCCTTACGCTACACCAAGCAGAGAAGAGTTTCCACTTTAGAGCGTAGAGTTTCCTCGTGGAGGGAGCTCTGGACTGAAGGATGGTCTCTACAACCTCGGCTGTGAGACCAGATTCGAAGAACTGGACCCCCTCAGGGGCCAGACCTTCAGCTTCAGAAGTTCTGGACGGGGGTGAATAACACAACCCTCCGCCTGGGACAGAAGATCCCCCCTGACCGGAATCTCCCAGGGGACTCCGTCTAGGAGGGATACCAGGTCCGAGAACCAGATCCTGCTGGGCCAAAAGGGGGCCACCAGCGTGAGACGGACCCTGTCCCGACGAACTTTGGCCAGAACTCCCGGGAGCAGAACAATCGGGGGAAAGGCGTACAGGTGTAGCCTCGGCCACACCTGCATCATGGCATCCTGCCCCAGCGGCGCTGGGTACGTTAAGGAGAACCATAGAGGGCAATGAGTATTCTCGACCGAGGCAAACAGGTCTACCTGTGCCTTCCCGAATCTCTTCCAAATCTGCTCCACCACCTCGGGGTGGAGCCGCCATTCCCCGGGCCTCGGCCCCTGCCTCGACAGGAAGTCTGCTCCTATGTTCTGGACTCCAGGGATGTGAGCTGCCCTGAGTGAGAGCAGCTTGCCCTGGGCCCAGAGAAGAACTTGTCTCACCAATTTGTACATTGGACGAGAACGAAGACCTCCCTGGTGATTGATGTAAGCCACCACTGTCATGCTGTCTGTGAAAACAGTGACATGATGCCCAATTAGGTCCGGGAGGAAAGCAAGTAGCGCTCTGCGGACCGCCAGTAACTCCAGCAGGTTTATGTGCCAGGACTGGTGCCGCAAGCTCCAAAGCCCTTGTGAGGAGCGGTCCCTCAGAACCGCCCCCCAACCTGTGAGGGAGGCATCCGTTGACAGAGTCACTCGTCGAGACGGAGCTCCCAACACGGGGCCTTGTGACAGGAACCAGATGTTCTTCCACAGGGTCAAGGTGCGTAGGCATCGCCTCGTGACCTTGATTGTGCGAAGCGGGTTGCCCCTCGGGGAAAACCCTTTGGTCCTGAGCCACCACTGCAGGGGTCTCATGTGTAGCAGGCCGAGCGGTATAACGCTGGACGCTGCTGCCATGAGCCCTAACACTCTCTGAAAGTGTTTGACAGTGAGTAGCTGGCCTAATTTTATGCCCTCGACAGTTGATCGAATGGAATGAATGCGCCCGGGGGATAGCCGAGCAGACATTGTTTCCGAGTCCCAAATGACTCCCAAGAAGGTGGTTCTCTGAGCAGGAGAAAGCACACTCTTCTTGGTGTTCAACCTTAACCCCAGCTCCTGCATGTGAGCAAGCACGACATCTCGATGACGTGCTGCTAACTGAGACGATTGGGCTATTACTAGCCAATCGTCTATATAATTGAGGACACGGATGCCTTGTAACCGCAATGGAGCCAGTGCAGCGTCCACGACCTTCGTGAACGTGCGGGGTGAGAGCGATAGGCCGAACGGAAGTACACGATACTGGTACGCCTTCCCCCCGAAGGCGAACCGTAGGAACTTCCGATGCTGAGGAAGGATGGAGATGTGGAAGTATGCGTCTTTTAGGTCGATTGTGACGAACCAGTCCTCGGACCTGATATGCGTCACAATCTGCCTGAGCGTCAACATTTTGAATTTTAGACGCAAGATAGTGCGATTTAGAAGACGCAAATCCAGAATGGGCCGCAACCCTCCATCCTTCTTCGGAACTATGAAGTATCGGCTGAAGAAACCGGACTGTCTGTCTGTAAGGGGCACATACTCGATGGCCCCTTTCTCCAGCAGAGAGTCTACTTCCTGTTCCATAATCAGAGCCTGCTGGGGCCCTACCGCGGACGATAGGATCCCCATAAAACGGGGTGGTGAAGCCCCGAATTGAATTTTGTACCCGGAGGTTACTGTGCGCAGGACCCATTGAGAGATGCCCGGCAGACGCAACCATGCGGCCTGGAACTCTACTAAGGGAATCAGTCTCTCGAGACTGATCTCTGATACGAGCAGAGACACCACAGGGCCGGGGTTTCCGGACACCGTACTGGTGGAATGCTCTAGGACCCTCCTTAGAGGGGGCAGTGCCTCCGAGACGGGCTCCCTCGGGAACCGGACACGGAGCTGACCGCCTTGGTGCGGCTTGCCTCTGGCGTCAGGAACGCTTAGAGGTAGCCTTCTTGGCATTTAGGATGTTCCTCAGATCCATCCTTTTACCAGAAGGCTGGGCCCGAGAGTGTTGTCCCGACCTCCCTCTATTAGGGGGAGGTAAACGAGATGCAACACTCTCCTTCTGTGAGGCCCTGTACGAGGAACTGTGAGCCCGTGTTTGGCTACTGGGCTCACGTGAAGGGTGGCGGGGAAGGACTTTGCTGAACGCCACCTGCTGCCGTGCAGCCTCCTGAAACTTATCGACAACGCTTTTTACGGCGTCGCCGAACAAGCCCGAAGGGGACAGAGGGGCGTCCAACAAAACGAACTTGTCCTTATCTTTTATGGCTGAAAGATTGAGCCATAAATGCCTCTCCGTAGCCACCAGAGCTGCCATTGAGCGACCGACAGAGAAGGCCGTTTCTCTAGTGGCTCGGAGAGACAAATCCATGGCCCGACGCAGCTCTGCCACTGCTTCGGGACCAATACCGCCACCTTGATCGAGGTCTCCCAGCAAATCTGCTTGGTAGGCCTGCAGCAGTGCCGTGGTGTGCAGGCACGCTGCAGCCTGACTAGAGGCAGAATATGCTTTTCCCACCAGTGATGATGTAACTCGCAACGGTTTGGTGGGGAGCGCCGGGGCTTTAATAGTGGATGCCGAATGGGGCACAAGGTATCCCGCAAGAGCCTCGTCCACCTTCGGCATCCCTCCGTAACCATAAGGATGAGCTCCGGTAAGAGTAGCGTACATCGCACTGGACGACGTATGCACCCTATCGGAAGCTGGCTTTTTCCAAGATCTCGACACCTCAGTATGGAGATCCTGGAAGAAAGGCATTGCCCGGCGCTGGGGAGCGACACGAGCTGGAAGGTAACGCTCATCCAACTTACTTTTTCTGGGACGAGCGTTCCTAGTCTCTGCCGGCCAATCAATGTCCAGACGAGAGACTGCTCGTGTCACAACCTCGATCAGTTCCTCGTACGCCGGTGAAGAGGGTGGCGAAGCCTCCTCAACCGGATCGATGCTAATCACCTCCTCCTCCTCAGAGCAGGATAATGATAGCACCGAAGTCCCAGTCGGATTGGAAGAAACCGCGCCTGAAACGCGTGCTTCCAACCTCCGGCTGGAACTGGGATCAACACAGTCGAACTGCGAGACGGGCTCACCCGCCCCGCAACCTTCCGTGAGATCCATTTGCGATCCCCAAGATTGAGAATGCCGCCGAGCCTCAGCCGCAGCGGGTCCCGAACCTTGAAGAACGCGAGTCTGGTTAGTATCCGCAAATACTGCCAGACGGGAGCGGAGAGTACGCAATGAGAACCTCTCGCAGTTCTCACAATCACCGCCCTCAAGCGCTGACCGAGCGTGCTCCGCTCCCAGACAGACAACGCACTGAATGTGTGTGTCCTTTCCCGTAATGAAACGGGTACAAGGAGAAACACACGGTGTAAATGCCTGTTCCGCCATAATCACAACGCACGTAATCCAAAGGGTGGTTTGAAACTCGCAAGCACAAACTCTCTGACACACGCACGCTGAAGACACTCAAAGCTGTCACTTCCGGGTTCCGGCGCGCTTTTATGCTCTGTTCATGACGTCACTTCCCGCGACTTGCATTCACACGCGTAAATTTCCCATTGGTTGTACACATCTTCACGTGACTGACGTCAAGGGTTTCCCCTAGCGTTTTCTGACGCAGCTCGAAGTTCCCATGAAAGGGAACTAAATATTTCCACATATGGTTACATCTAGAGTTCAAAAGTTAGGTCAGTAGGATTGTTTTTTTAAAGAATGAATGCTTTTCTTCAGCAAGGATTACTTAATTTGATCAAAAATGACAGTAAAGAAAAAGTAACTTATTTATTAAAGAATCCTAAAAAATGTATCTCGGTTTTCACAAAAATATTAAGCGGTATTACCATTTACAACATATACATGTATCAATAACACAAAATGGTTCTTGTAATAGCGTTTGCTTTAATGTCACAAGTGCATATACTCACCAATGGTGGGTCTTGACGGCCTAGTATAGCAATGTGAGCTGTTTCCTGTAGGATGCCCACTGTCTTAGCCTGAAGAAATAATGGAATCTTTTCTGTGCTGTACGGTTGAATGACCCCTCGTGCGTGAGGACTGGAATAAAGAAGAGCAGGGGCTTCCTCATACGGCTGCAAACAAAAAAGTATGTTTGAACATAAAAATACACATCTCTAATACCTGATCTAGAACACTGGAAAGGGCTGCAATAGAAAAAACGCAATATATTTTCCTGGATTGGGAGGAATCACCTGAGGCAGAAGTCCATAGCATGCAGGGAGGTCAGTATCATTAATGAGCTCAAATGATAGCTCATAGGGATGACCCAGGAAACAGTGCTGGAACTGAAGATCTGGGTTCTTGAGGACCACATCAGGCACAACACATCTATCGGGACATTCAAAGATCAGTTTTGTGCATGGAAACAAGCAAGACTACTTAATTTCTCCCATGAAAGGATATATATATATTACCTAGCTTTGATTGGGAGAGCTAAAACCTCCTCTCCAACACCTTGAACATCCAGAACTAAAGCCAGATTGTAGTCTTGCACCGTGTTGGAACAAAAGGTTAACTGAAATACAAACACACACACACACACTGCCGTTCAATAGTTTGGAGTTGGTAAATGTTTTAGTCTCTTATGCTCACCAAGTCTGCCTTTATTTGATCAAAAATACAGCACTGTAACATAATTTGTCATGTATTGCAACGCTAAATTTTCACAAGACATTACTGCAGTTTTCAGTGTTATTTGATCCTTCAGAAATCCTTTAAATATCCTGATTTTGTGCTCAATATCTTTATTATCAATGTAGAAAACAGTTGTTTTGATTAATAGTTTTGCTAAACCATGATATATTTTTTTTCCAAAGTTCAGAAAAACTGATTGGTTCAAACAAATTTATTTGAATTAAAATGTTTGTGTAATAATGTATTTAAGTGCATGTAACATGTAACAATTTAAAGCATCTTTACTAAATACATAGTAAAGGAATTCATTTCTTTTGAGAGAAAAAAAATCTTACAACCTCTAAACTTTTAATAGGTAGTTTATATTCTTCATAATATTTTATATCTCCGTCTTCATTTTATAAAACAAACCCAATTAACTCTATCATTGTTTAAATCACAGATTTGAGCAGATTAAACAGCTGCTTGTCTAACTATAGCGCACAAGTTATTCCAAATTGTTCAGATTCCTCTCCTCGCAGTGCTATAAATGCTGTGAGACTGCACATATGGGATCAGAGACAACTGTCACCGCGATATGCAACTGCCTGAGAAGAACGGCAAAGTACTCTCCAGGTGCTTTTCTTTTATTACGCTAACATGTCTGGGAGGCTCCCGGCCAGCTGTGCAATGCATCTGGGAATACTGTCCCATTCCACTAATACGACTAACCACAAGCCCCTGTATTTTTGTGCTGAGGCCTCATTAGAGGACAGTGAGCCACACTCGTGTCACAGACTGGGAGAGGCACATTTGCACACTGACAGGAGACACCCACATCCACAGGAAGCACAAAGACAGCCAGACACATCCAACAGATTAGTACTCCAAAGCGCTGACAGCTCCCATTGATGGGAAAAGACCAGCACATGACAGGTACGCAAGGTACCTGGCAACCAAAGGAGCATGGACGAGATAATAGAGCGAGAGAGAGAGAGAGAGAGAGAGAGAGGGAGGCAGGAGCTACTGTTCTCATTTATCACCTTTTCCAATATATTCCACCTCCCATTTTTTTAATGGAATACAACGGCCCTTGTTTTTTAAGTCCAAGCTGTCTGAGGTTTAATGGGGATTAAAGGTCTGCTCTGAACGGTTGTTTAAGGCTGCACTTAGTTTTAAAAACCAAAGTTTCTCGTCTCTTCAAAGGCTGTTGATGTTTGTGATGCGGACAGGTCATAGGGAACATCTTGACAGCCCACTTCAGCTTTTGCATAGGGAAATTGATTCAAATTTCTTTGAGGTATTCAGTGAGATAATACACTGACAGCTCGGCTTAGAATCAGAAAGAGCAAACATACCTGGATATCTATCTCAGACATCGCACGAACTGTGCCTGTGCTGGGTGTTAAGATAAACTCTTTTGGACTTCTTTCGGTTTTGTCTCCCATTCCCCATTCACTTCTGTTCAGCTGAGCGACCTGGTCCGCGCTGGTACTGCTCGCCTGTCCCGTACCGTCTCCAGGGATCCGCAGTCCAAAGCTCATGGGCACCACTGAAGTGTTGCTAAGGCGACATGCCAGCGTTTGTGGAAAACCTTGAGTACGTGATAGAAGATTCCTGATTACACGACTAATATGCAAAACAAAGATTAAACACTAACATCAATCCTGATTGATGAAGGGGAGAGTGAAAATTCATTTACCAAAGGACACCTCCCCAAAGTTGAGCTCTGGGACACTGAAGTGGAATGTAGGCCCAATTAAACACCCCCTGCAAGAGATGAAGGGATGAGGAAACTTTCGAAAACCCAACTTAACAAGAATGAAGGCCAATGAAAATGCTGCACTACAAGTAACTATACAAAACTTAAAAGTTGATGAGGTCACGTCCAGTGGAACGAGGAATGGGTGGCATTGTTTTTAGATGACAAGGCAGAGTGGTCGTTTTGGAATGTCTACATTCAGCACTTTCAATGGCAATCCATCTTAATCAAAGGGGAAGTGGCTTGTGCTAGTTCGTTTGAAAAATTCCAGCAGAGCGGAATTAATTAAGGTTTAGCCTGTACAGATTCATTTAATCAGCCATAAGCTAATGATTAAAACAATGAAGAGTGATGGAAAAACATTGATGGTTTTTGCTAATGGTCATAAGAGAGGGTTGAGGGAAAGATGTACAATATGGATCAATATTTGCATCTGCTATAAAAATCAAATCTGGTTAAGGTCAAGCAATACTAGGGTTGCATCCAAATATGCATAATTCCCTACAATATAGAACATAACAAATTGTACATAAAAAGAGTAGTAAGTCAGACCTTTTATTAGCATGTTGCTTAATGTTTTAAGACTGCCGCTAGTACACAACAGTGGAAAGCGGTGGGACTGGCGTGAAACATGTACTAGTGTTTTAGTGAACATTAGCAATTGAAGACAAAAGAGGTTTTTTTCTGTAACAGATACCAAGCAAGACGTTTTCAGATAATATTTCATTTATGGTAGAATTTGATAAGGTGATAAATTGTGTCTAACATGAGAGAAAACAGGTGTCATATATTAACAAAACATACATTAAAATATTTCAATCAATCTTACTATGTATATCAGCTAAAACCTTGCAGACAGAAATGAATTGCACGTAGATATAAAGTCAGTTGCTTTACTGTTAGAATGGAAAATACATAAATGTTAACTGAAAATAAATATATAAAGGGTTATTATATAATAAAGGGTTCACTGTGAGGTTTACCTGAATGTGACAATGACAGGCTCAGGGTTTCCCACCACACTGAAGTGTAACTCTTCAGAAAAGACACCCAGGTTGTCAGAAGAGAAGTAGATCTCTAGTGTTTGGGAGGCTCCGGGTGGAATCATGCCTTCAGAGGGGTTGAAGGAAAAGCAAAGTCCCAGCACTGTACTGGGTTGCACTAGTTTATACACAGCCTTTATCAGTCCCTTGTTGCTCAGAAGCAGCTAAGAATAAGAGAAAACAGACAAAAGAGGATCAGTAGATTCCATGTTTATGCCTGCACAGACTGAACGCCCAATTGTTTCATTCTTTCACCGGTTTTCATTGTTTAATCATACTCTTGGATACTACCTCAAAAAAGGCCCATAGGGACAAATCAGACTCAAACAAACAATCCAAAACTTTCAGGACAATTATATTATTGGGATCATGCAAAAGCTCAAATAACAAAAGGAATTGGAAAGCCACAATGTTTGCATAATTCAACATGGTCTGTATTCAAACTGAGCCAAACATTGGTCTATTTCAAGACTTTGTAATAATAAGGGGCTTTTATTATTCAATTAAAACTGCCGTTGAGTCCATGCTACACTTGGCAGATTGTGAGCAACATCCTGATTAAATTTGATGCGAAATCCTGCTTGCTACGGCTTCACAGTAAATCAATTCTTTAAAGGGTTCTTCCGTTACATCAATATTTTTCCCCCTCCACGACTGCATGTTTTGGTCTGTGTAATGATTTGGAGAAGGTAACACAAAGTGGTTTTGTCTTTTAGAATGCACTGAAGGTTAAGAAGGGGACAATGACATTTTAAAATTGCAGCACTTAATGACTCTAATATAAAACAATTAATGCATCATTTTTTATGTCAGAATGGACCTGTTTAGTACATTTAGTGTGTCATGCAGCTGCTTAAATGTGAACTACTAAATAATAATGATTATAAAACTGAACTTAAGCTCAAGTTGTTTTTACCATTAGGATCAAAACAAAGACACAACATGGCTTTTCTGCAGTTGTACCTTATAGCTTTGTTTGGAGCCAATGACAATGTTTCCCATGTCTAGAAAGTCAAAGTTGAACTTCAGTTTTGGGCCTACACCCTCTCCCTGTATGCAGAGTGGCAACCGAGATTCGCGACCTGTGTAAGTACAGAGCATTCAAATGAGAAACCAAAAAAAAAGCACAGGTTAGCATAATGAAACAGGCTGTTAAATTTCACTGGCTACAATATCAACAGTCTGACTTTCTAGGTCACTACTAATCCAAGCAACCAGAATATTGTCAGACCTTACTCAAACATGCAAATAAATGCAAACCTGATCTCCAGGCCTGCAGATGGGCCTAAGCGCCACATGCAAATATACCAATGCATTGTTAGAAAACAACGCAGCGTAGCTGTGACAGTAGAAAGTGATTTATTTTGACATAACATCTGTTATTATGGAGTAAGTACCAGTAATTTCACAGTAAACAGTCTGCTGGTACATCCTGGCTTCCTGTGGTTTAAAGATGATGTTCACCTCTGCAGTGCCGTTGGGCCAGATTTCGCCCTTCTGTAAACAACAAAGTCAACAGAGAGAACACATAAATTGATTTTGATTCATTTCAACAGATGTTATTTGTTTTATTTATAGTGTAATGCACAAGTCTGAATTAAAAAAAAATATTATTACAATTTAAAATAACTTTTTGTCTATTAAATTATTTATACATTTTGTATTAGAAATGTATTATTCATTTATATTTCTATTTTGCTATTCTATTGAATATTTTAAAATGTCATTATTCTTCAAGAAATGAAGAATAATTTTCAGCAGCCATTAATGTCTTCAGTGTCACATGATCCGTCGAAAATAATTCTAATTTGCTTTTTATTATTAATATCAAAAACTGTTATACTGCTTAATATTTTTGTGAAAACCATGACATCGTGGGGGGGGGTTTTGTTGTAAAAATGCAAAACTCTTTACTGTCACTTTTGTACAAAGTAATGCATTATTGCATAACAAAAGTATTCATCCCCTTTTTCTTTTATCACCTTTAGATCTTAAAGGTGATCTAGTAAAACTAGATACTAAATAACATCAATATCATATTATTTACTAGTAACTCATGGTAAAGGCACTACTATTACTATTATTATTAGCATTATTTATATTATTATTAGTATTGTTATGACAGGAGTGATGTGAAAAATGAGCTAAAATGCATTTGCATGGTACACTACTCCCTGAAGCAGTGACACATACAAAGTGGTGAAAGCCTAACAATCAGAGCTGGTAACAAACTTCACAGGTATGATCCCAGCAGGTGATGCATCAATAAACTTGGGAGATACCAAGGTCTCTTATCACCACTGCGCTCTTCAGCAAGTCACTTACAATTAGGGTACTCCAGGGGGGTTGGCCTTCGAATTGCATTGGATAAAAATGTTTTCTAAATCACTAGTGAACAATCAGCCTGTTGTGTCACCAGGCAGCGCTTGACAGAGAGTTGACGGAGCAGGTGCGATCAGGCTCTACGGCATGTAAACAGATGCTCACACCCAAGCAGAGGGGATACTGATCTGTTTTGTTTTACTTTGTCTCTGTCGTTCTTGCATAAGCAGCATAAACCTGGTTTGAAAAAGCTACATTTGCATGAGCAATTAAGGTGAGAGTAGATTAAACAAACAATAAAAAAAAGAAAATCTAAGCAGAAATTAATAGGTATCATTTTCAATTATATGCCTCATTATAGCTGCAACGTCTGTCTTATACATAAAATGTGTGTTGCAGAGAGAAATGGGATCACTGCAGTATGTTTGTATGTGCCTTTAAGAGGCTGAAAGTCACTGTGAGGTGACAGAATTAATAACAAAACTGTCGGGATGTGTCTACTGAAGTGTATGTGATTTGTCATTTGGAAAAACAAAAACAATATAAAGCTGCAAAAACTTACAAAGACTGAGAAAATGCAGCAGAAGACCGATCACTAGGTGCATAACCAATGCGGAAATCAGTTCAAAATAGAATTTAGGATTCCATGCGCAAAGTGTTATTTAAAAAAACATAAAACTCAAACCATTCACAATTAGAACTACCATTCAGTTAATTTAATCATATTTAATTCTCACCCACATAACAAACCCTCTTATCTAATTAGAAACAAGCTCCGTATCTTTTAAATTGCTTGGCTGAGTGGAGTGATGTCTAAGTTTGCTTTCCACCATATGTTTAGGCATATGGTTATACGGTACGAGGACATCCTAGGTTTCAGCTTTAATTGCTGGTTATGCAATATTGCATCGGGGGAAACAGAAATCTAAAATCCTGAAGCTTGTCATGTGTCTAGTTTTGAATAACACACCAGGGGTCTCATGATGATGTCCTGGTCATCCAGAGCCAAAAGACGTTGCTGAGTTTGCACGAGTCCCTCCTGGAGGGTATGGGAAAACAGCGAAAGACAAGCTTGCAAAGAAGGATCTGTGTTTTTTGTCAGAAACTGCTCCATTTCTTCATCCTTTTCTTGATGTAACTCTGAAGAAAGCCTACAAAAGAAAGAAAACAACAGAGAGAAAGAGAGAAATTGACAAACACAGACTGACACGGCAATACATGCCATGCCTACACATTCATAATGTTAAAAGAATAGCTCATTTGAAAAATAACTTGTCACTATTCATTCACTCGGTTTGAAAAACAAATAAAATGCACTTCAGATGCCGTCAACAGAATTTTTCATTAAGACGTGAGCATGTCACCTACTTGAACTTATAAAGATTTTATCTTTCCAAAAGTGTAGTTATAAAATAAAAACTTCATATTTATAGAACATTATAGAGCTAATAGAGGTTAATTAGTCAAACCTTAATTTGTCCCGTTCCTCTTCCTCCTCAGTGGCAAAGTTCTTCCACTGGTAATGCACAATAGAATCACTCTTGTTCATTATTGCCACTTTCTGGTGCGTAGCCAAAGAGATGTAGGTTTTCTCCACCATCACAAAATTCTTGTCCAATCCTACATTTATATCTGTGGAATCTCCATAGAGGGTGATTTGGATGTCTTCTCCTAAAAAAAAAGAAAAAAAAGAGAAGCATAACGTTGACAGCCATATCAAACTGTTAACACAAGACTTTACACATCAGCCAAAGAATGTGATTATTTCTACAACTCCAGAGTATTGGTGGGTTATTCTCATGTGTTGAATGTTATGGAGTTGAGAGCAAAAATAGCTAATAATAAATGTGTCACAGTCTCATCGTCGTCACAGTCTTGTCATGTTCCACTTCCGGGGTCATGTCGGTGTATCCTTCCGTGTCCTTGTTTCACCTGTCTCGTTAATCACTAAATGTTAGTCTCGTCAGCTGTTTGTCATTCCGTGTTTGTTATAAATTCCTCTCGTGTTTCCCCTGTCCTTGTCAGTTATAGTCACGGGTTAAGTGGATGTCTCGTGTATGGATGTGTCTCCATGTTCCCCATTATGACAGCAAAAAAAAAAGATGCTGTCATAGTAAACAAAGACTAAATTAGCATTTTGTCAGAATTCCTAAAATATTTTAGGTCTACATTGTCTACATTACCAATAAAAGCAAAAGGTATAAATTATGGGAAAAAAATCTGCATCATTTTTGCTTTACAGAATAAACTACAGAGATTTAACTACAGAGTTAAATCTACAAAATAATTAGTCTTAGTTCAGTATTTTACTTGGTTATATGAGTAGTGACGCATGAGGGCACAAATGGGGCATTAATGGCACAGTTTTAGAAATAGAAACATCCCCATCAATTCCATAGCAGGCATTAAAGATTTACAATTATGGAGCTGTGTGATCTTTTTTAGTCACCATGGTGGTGGCGCTACATGTAAACAAATAAGAGATCTGTGTCCATTGTTTGTTACCAGCTATCGTGCTGCAATGATTGTGAACTTGAAGGCCCATGAGGACAAGAATACCCCAATGAAATGTGATCATGTGACCTCACCGAAACCAATCAGTAGCAAACAAACACGGGAAAAGAAATTCAAAACAAAAGCTCAAAACAGAAATGCTGCTGGCTTACATATATTTACCTGCATTTTTATTTGTTTTACTAGTTTGGCTAAATTCAAAGCAGGAGCTTCATGCTAAGTGAACTATCACAATGCCTTGTCCATTATGTCAGCGCACTTACTCATTCACCCACACAAAGCTGAAAAACGAATTCAAACAGCAAATGTTTTCACTATAAAATGATATATACTAAGTAAACATTGATCTTGGACAATAAATCGTCTGCTCTGGATATATTGTATTGCATTTGGAACATGTAATATGATTGTGCTGACTGACAAACACAAAGCTGGGGAGGAAGGGTGCAAATATATGAGACAATTCCTCAATACTAAGTAAACAAATCGACAGCAAAGAAATCCATCAGAGGTAAACTGATGGATAATGTAGAGAAACAAGTTTCAGCTATTTATTGGCTGTTTTAGCAAGCTTCAAAGCACAAATGTCACGAGTGCAGGTACTTTTCTCTTAACATATTGCATGTATGAATATATGCGTTCACACATATGTTTTTTGTCTGTGTACAACATTTGCAACTCTTTCACACATTCTAGAGAGAATACTTTTATTTTTCTCAGCATGAGTCTCTCTCTGATGACTCTATTCTGGAGGGGCCCTAGATCTTGGACACAAACAGACAGGTCACCAGAGGCATTGCAGATTGTTAAGACATTCCCCACCCTCCATCTCATCCCATCGAGACCTTCATGGTATCAGGTGTACTGGATATAATTAACCCCTCAACTGTTTGTCTTTTTGTAGACTGATCTTCAAAATACACTACTGTTTTCGATGCAAAATGATCCAATACACTGCTTAAAAAGAGTCCAATGAATGTAGGGAAAACAAGTTTTACAATAACTTGCAACAATATTACAGTAAAGTAAAGCATATACCGTATGTTGATAAATAAGGACAAGAAATCAATACCACAATGGTTATGGAACAATTCTAGTAATGATTTGCTATGTAGTTATTTGCTATTTGATAATAGTAATGTTTCTTTCTTCTGTTGAACACAAAATAAGATATATTAAGGAATGTTGGTAACTAGACAAGTTGATGGTAGCCATTGGGTTCCACAGTAGGAACAACTTCAGTCAATAAGTGATTAAAAAAAATCCTTTTTGGATGAACTATTCCTTTATTCACTGCATGTTCATTGATAAAAAAAAAGGTTGTTGTAGTTTTCCAAAAAGAGGATGACAAGTCATTTTAGTTAACACACACACACACAGAGAGTTTTCACAAGGCATCATAGCCAAAAATTCTCAAATACAAACAGCAAATAGTGAGGTTCTTCAGGTTAAACCTAAAAAAAATTATGTAAACAACACATAATACTACGCTTTTGCCAAACGTTTTCTGTAATGTACAGTAAAGAGTATGAGAAAGAGACGGAGCCTGAAGCATTTTCTCTGTAGCGGCTGATCCAGTTATGCAAGCATATCTCCTAGCAGGACTGCTGTAACTCATATTAAATAAGCCATTGTAATTGCCGCACATTTGATGTACTTGGAGCAGAAGCATTTGCATTTATGTGTAAGCTACAACAGCCTTGGAAAGAGAGGAGAAAAAAAAACTAGGCTTTATAGAAGGACAAGACAGACAGAGAGAGAGGGTGTGAGAGAGAGAGAGAACGCTAACAGACTGACAGAGAGAATAACAGTATTGGTAGAAGAAATGAAACTGCAATAATGACATCCTGAAGTTGATATGGCAGAAGGCAGGTTGTGTGGCTCCCAGTCTCACCCTTTCATCCTTTTACTTACTCCACTGATTAATTTGCTGTAGATATCACTTTTCACAAATGAGCCAGAGACATTTAACCTCTGTCTCTATGCATGAAGCTTTACGAGGGAAAAAAGAGCAAAGGAAATTGTGTCTTTGATGGGACACTGCATCTGCCAGCAGCCTGAAGGATTGTGGGAGCTGTTCAGAAGAGAGAGGAGGGGAGAAGAATGAGAAATGAGGAAAGCTTTCATAGCGCTGCAGAGTATGCATGTATGTGTGTGTGTGAGATGTCTTCATCATCTCACTCTTAAGTGCACTCTAAAAAGCCTGCCAAGATAAGGGAGTTTTCCTTGATGAGGAAAGTGGTTTGCTTATACCATGGGGTAGACTATGAGACACACATTTGGCCCTCCAGATCAAAGGAAACAAATCTGAGATGACAAAAACATGCAATAAAGGAGTATTCGCATCTGGAATTAATTGGAATGTTTGTTTCGGGTACCTGGTGCGTCTTCTCCCTTAGTCCTGTTCATTTAGGCATATATGAACATGGCAATCACGCTGAAATCCGCAATCTCGGCCCGCTTAAAACCAAATTATTGAGTGATTCACTTGTGGTGAGAAAGCAATCCGACCCAATGGATCAACAAACTGAAATGCAGCAATGTTTGTTTTTCTAATGCCTCTCAATGGGAATTGTGTTAACCTGCAAAGACTTCAAACAAACATACAGTAATACCTCGGTTTACGAGTGACTTAGTATACGAGCAAATCGGTGTACAAGCATGGAAAGTCAAATCAGTGTACGAGAATTTTGGGTCACGAGCTAGCTCTTGGAACGAATTAAACTCGTAAACCGAGGTACAGTAATACCTCGGTTTACGAGTTTAATTCGTTCCAAGAGCAAGCTCGTATCCCAAAATGCTCGTACACCAAAACAATTCCCCCATAAGAATGCATTAAAAATCAATTAATTCATTCCACATGACCATAAATGCCCATTTTAAATATTTAGTTTTTATTTTACCCTATTAATTACAGTTAAAAGAGTGAAAGTCGTAGAACGGGAGACGCGCGCGCGACCACCGCGAGCTCCGGAGTGGAGAGAAGTGAGGAGACAATGAATTCATGAACCACATATATATTTTACTACGTGAACAATAGCGATCACAATTAATTAATGTTATCACTTCTAAAAGTATCACTGTGGTGAATGATGCAGCCAAACAGAGTGAGGCTGAGAGAATGAATGCTTTAAGGGGCGATAAAGGAGTTGGAACTGCGGGACTGTGTTATGAGAGGCTGTCATTAGGATATTTCCAGTAAAAATGCCCGCGAAGATGCTGAGCTTTAGGACAAAAATGCGCGTGGGTGAGGGAAAAATTTGCTCGCACTCCGATACAATGCTCGTACACCGATTTGACCCTTCATGCTCGTACACCGGTTTTCTCGTAAACCAAGTTGCTCGTAACCGTATTTTACTGTATGTCCAAAACATAAAAATAAAATGATTAATCCTGATGGATGACCACTATGTGCGGAATCCAGGAAGACAAAAAGGGTGCACTCTAGCCAATGAGAGGACAGTTTACTGGCAAGGGACTTTAGCTCATTTAGAAATGTTGCCAAGAATAAATTATAATACTGTAACCATTTTAATCCCTGTTTCTGGAACTATGAAAACACCCTAAGAGACACTTATTTCCTTTTGGAAGTCTTAAACAAAAAACATCATGCATTCCTACTATAATTAACCTATGTCAAACCTTAATTAGACTATACACTGAACAAAATACTCATAAATAAAGAAAGACCATTATCTTAACAATAGCCACCTATCCTTTGGCATTTCTGAGGAAGTTGTTCATGCATTTTTTTCTTACCATCTTAGCGATTCATTCAACGTCCAGCAGTAATTATCTTATTTATTTTCATGACATGATTTGTAGGCATTATGCTGCTGAGCAGAAGACAAACTATTGACTAGGGGAGGAAAAGAGAGAGATTGATATACTGTAGACAGAATGGAAAACGTGACCCCTGACCCATGCAATGAAGCTGATGTGTTTGTTTCGCTGTGGTGCTCCATGTTTTCATTCGCAAATATAATACAGCTTTTTTTCATTAGCCTCGAAGTTGCCATTTAAACAGACATAGATGCTTACAGTTCCCTCTGCATCTCTTGTCTCTGAATGCCACGATAATGAGATTTTGTTTCTATATGAACAACGTTAATAGAAAACAAGCCACGGGTAATGCATTGCGCTGCAATTTGTAACAGGAAATATAAGAAATGAGATACACACTTTACCACATATGAAAGAAACTATTTGTCGGTCTGAAGTTCCATGCATATATTCCCTATTTACAGGCAGAAATGATAGGGGGGATATCCCAAGAATCCCAAGTGTCCCTTGAAAGGAAATAGCTTTCGCTGTATAAGAAGAAGTCACACTGAGTGTGCGCTACCGCAAAGGATCCCCTCTGCCCCATTGCTGCAGCTGCTACCGGGGGCTTTTTGGCTCCTTATACATATTTTAGAGTCAGTGGGCAAACTCTGCAGCATGGATAAGGCAGATAATATGAAGCAAAAACAGCTGGGAGGCATTTGAAAATGTAGGACAGATTAAGTAACTCGTTCTTTCCTGTGTTGCTTATAGGAGATAGTGTCTCTACTTACTTCCAGCTATTGGTAATTAAACACATTATGATTTCAGAGGGACTACATGGCCATCAGTAACTCTTTAGCACTGTAGTCCATTATTCATGGACGGATAGAACAGCATAGTTAAAGACACAGCCCCAGATTGCACCTTAGATGTTCTTATTAAACCAGCTAGTTGTCAATGGGTAACATGGAATAACCTTTAGATCTTAGCTGAGCACATCATAGTCTACTGGAATAGTTTGATGACTGACTGAAAAGCTATAACCTTGAGATCAAAGATTACTAATAATTTTTTATTCATCCATCCATTTTTCTTTTCCAAAATGTAAATATGTCAGGGTTGATGAAGGGGATGAGACGAGTACTCAATGGTGCAGATGAGAATGGGGATTTATTGTAACAAACAAAAATAAAACAGAACAGAACAGAACAATGAAACAAGACGAGCGGGGTAACAGACAAGACATGAACACGCAGCCAATGCGGACGCGCATCGCTGCATGTTCACATTAAACAAAGACGACGCGCAGCTGGTGACAACCAAACTGCGTGTGACAAGAAAACACAACATGAAAGCACCCGGCCGATGAAAACACGAACCGCATGCTAAACATAACACACAGACGAGAGAGAGCGCGGCTCGCACAACACTCACATGACAGAGCGTGCAAGAACGAGTAAACACCTGTTCTCGTGCACTCAAAACAAGGACGAACACACGAGTCATGAATACCCGAATCCCGACCCAAAACCGAAACTGAACCAGACCAAAGTATCGGGACCGGACATCATAACTCACACAAAAGACGTCACACAGACAAAGACACACAACTCGAGACATTACGGTAGTGTCATTGCTCTGCCACAACAACAAGAGATTACTAGACCGAATGTGGCAGAACCCTGACAAAATAAGTCAAACTATCATAAATTCTATGGTAAGCCTATTATAAGTGTTTATATTTTAGAGGGGACGTGTCTCGTCATATTTTTAAGTTGAGAAAAAGTGCTTCGTCCACGTTAACGCACGTATGGTGTGGGAGTGGCGTAGGTTAACTGCTACCAGTGAGAAAGGTTTACATGAACCCAAGTAAATCTTGAACCTCCAGGGAAGCACCTGTTTAAAACTAACCCTGAACAGAGGAGAGTCTGATGGCAAAAAGTGAATGTGACAGAGCACGTAATAAAACAAGAATCAACATTAGCTTGGTGTCATGGACTCTGTCACACCCTCAGCACCAGACTCCCATGCTCTGCCCACTTGCTTACAATCACTCGCACCTGCAACCTGTCACAGAGATGAACTCTGATTTCCTCCTCTGGCCACCGGAGGGAGCTATCGCACATATACTGACACACACACACACACACACACACACAAAATTTCCCAGAAACCCTTAAATTGGACTGATTACCGAACCAGCTGTTAACCATCACCCAGACTATAAAAGACTCTGTCACACACACTCTCATCGCAAAGTCTTGTTTTGCTACAGCTAACATTTCTGAGCGTTAATACCTGTGTCTGATTACCTGTTACCGACCCTGTTATTTCCCGTTACTGATCCTGTCTGCCTGTCCTGATCTCTGCCTGCTATTTCGCTCTTATGTTTATTAAAAGACATGCTCTTTTGGATCCCTGCCTGTGAGTCCGTTCATTACACAACCACTCAGCCAAGCACTATATACTCACCCTCCACCATCACTCTGTATCTGGTCTCACTCATGCTACCACAACTCTCTCTCATGCGGACTTATCTTCAAACAGACTATTCTCCTAGATACTATCAGTGATCTCCAATCTCCAATTCCTTGTATACTCAATCTTCCAAGCCAGATAAGACTTTTCAACCCCACATCACCAACCACACTTGATCCGTTTACCCTGCACCACCAGCTGTCTGCCTCATCCTGATGTGCAAAAGATGTTGCAAAAGCGACATGGAGATGCTGTTTATATTTCTCATAAAGTGAGAAAGGTATAGAACAGATAACAGTAGCAACCTGGGAACTAAATATCCACCCATACAGTTTAAATTTGCTAAATAAAATTATTCATGCATTCCTATCACAAACATAAGTAAAATCTGCATATTTAAGTAGACTGAACAATTAAATTAAGTTGTTTTAAACAATTGTGTTGAAATGAACTTTATCTCATTTTAATTTAAGCAATAAGGAAAACTAAGTGAAGGATAGAATCTTTGATAAATTCTGGGTTAAGCATCACAGCCTAAATCCAAAATTGTGCAAGGTTAGTGTTTTCCCTATACGCTACATAAAGAGAGTACCTTTAGAGAATTAAGACAGGTCCGTGTGCTTATCTGAAATGCAACTGGGACTGCAGAGAGATGTTTCTGCCAACCCCAGAACCAAACCAATAAAGACATGCTCCAAAGCAGCTTTGAATTAAACATAAATGAGGAGGAGACAGGAAAAGGCGCTAAATTAAAAATGATACTCCCCTGATGGGCGCAAAGTCATATTTTTAGAACAGAACGCATATTAAAATGTTAATGCCGATAGCCTTCAGCAGACCTGTGTGTTTATTCAGTGAGACAGGCAGAGCACCTGCACAAACCACACACGCACATACCTAAACCACATGCTGAACTACATATTTAAACATACGCGCACATTCACACAGACAATAATTCATGCACACACTTGGCATGTCAGTTTAAACACACCCTCTTACCCATCCACACGATCTTTAATTAAAAATTACTCAGCACAATCTTGCCTATGAATAATGCCTATCCACCTGCAGCCAATTCAGGTAAAGCAGTGATTCGGCATTAAGACATAATTAAATTAATCCAAACAACAAGACTAAATGAGTAATATCATAGAGCCCAGAGAGTTTGACAAACAAAGTACAGTAATACCTCGAGATATGAGCGTCTCTACATACGAGTATTCCAAGATACGGTCAAGCCTTAGGGCAGATTTTTGCTTCTAGATACGAGTACATTTTCGAGATACGAGCACGCGCACTGACGCCGATGCCGACGCACTTTCACTTAAGAGTGATCTAGCAGCAGGAGCATCAGGAGGAACTGTCGACTGAGGAGTCGATCAAACTGCAGACGATACACAGGTGTTGCAAGGCCTCAGCATTGAAAAGAAACACCCAGATAAATTGTGTACTGCTCGTGCTTCGGTGCTTTTTGACGATGCGTACCTTACTTATTTTTACAGGGAGACAGAAACAAATCTCCCTCGATAGGTATTCCGTTAAAAGATCTGCGCCAAGTGAAAGTGATGGTAGTCAGGTGAAAAAAGGGGAGAAAACAAACAAAATCAATAATATAAAATAGAAAAGTTACAAAAAATACGCAAGCTAAGTTCAGTTATGTTAATTTAAGTTTACGTAAGTTACGTAGTGTTCGTGTAAGGTACTAAACGGAATCAAGTGTTGACGTACCAACCCCCTTCCTCCCTCCTCCGCACCTGCCGCTACTGTCTATCTTCTGTCTGATAAAAACGTATAATTAAAACCAAATTTTATTTGATATCACACGAATCTTTGTACTGTATACATGTACTATAATTGTGTGTGTGATTATGTGTGTGTCTATACCAATAAAAAAACATGTTTTCTTCCGTTGTTACGGATCTGGAACGGATTAATTTGTTTTCTATTATTTCTTATGGGAAAACATGATTCTAGATACGAGCAATTCGAGTTACGAGCTCCACCCTGGAATGGATTATGCTCGTCTCTCGAGGTATTACTGTACAGCACTTATTTGAAACATATAAAATGTTTCAAATAACATTTATGTTTTTATATTTCAAACTATATTTGAAATATAATAGTCTGTATGTTCTGGCAGACAAAGATTCTCAATCGACCATTTTTTAGATCCTGATATACGATATATTATAAGATTAAGCAGGTACACCGCAGCATTTCAGGCTAAAAATGTATTTTTATTAATAGGATTTATTAATATAACTATTATTTGCCAAAAGTGCCCTTTGAAAGAGAAAAAACAAAAACCATTCAAACTCAAATACAACAAAATAACTGATGCTTTTTAATCATAACAACCTCAGGGTAAATCAACACCTAAAGAGTAATACATTCAATTTCACAAAACCTTGAAGAAAGTCATGTATAAATATATTCTGCCTTAAATTGAACAATGCAATTTGGCTTATGTCATGAGTCAATGTGATGTTTTTCAGCCTAAATTTACATTAAAATGTAATCTACATTACTGTCTGTGGGGTATATGTGTGGGTAGTGAAAAGAGCACATTAGTATATTAAAATTATTCTCAGTAGTGAATAATTGGAAAATATAAAGCTGAACAGACATTAACAATCAAGGCTACTATTAAGATCATTTACACTTGCTGAGTAGGATGGAGGTGGGTGTATGTAGAAATCAGTACCTGTGTCACAGTGACATATATCAGTGTTGCAGAGGAGGAGTTTGTAGGAAGAGCAGATTGTGGTAATGTAATTAGCAGTAAGTACCTGAATGGTAGTGCAGCAGCAAAACCTGTCTATGATCCCCTGTGGTTTTAGGCAAGAACTCAACAGTAACTTGCATGCTTTGACCAAGATCAAGAGTCCCTACAGATGGCTCTACAGAAAATGGGCTGTGGGGAACATATGGACACAATCATAAATAGATAGTGTCAGTTATAGTTCAAGAATTTAAAATCATCTACACACCACAATGTCATTTACCTGCATGTGCTGAGCTGGAATTTAGCTTCACAATTTCCTATGTTCCGCACAAGCAGAGTTCTCTGGGACAAGCATTTGACAGGACAAACTTGGAAATGCAGACTATCTGGGAAGTCCAAGATGGCACGGGGCCCGATTGCACGAATAGGTACCTCAAACTTCTCACGTTCCGTCACACAGATAAGTCTGTGATTGTAATCCTACAATTACAAGCATCTGAAAGTCAGTGGTGACATACAGAGGAAAATAAAGCCTTGAAGAAGACAAGGTTTAAAAACATACCTAAATATTAATATGGTACCAAACATCTGTAAACCCCAATGCTTAAAATAATGAATTAGTTTGATTAGGGCAAACTTACGGTAAACTAAACAAATTGGTTCAATCAAATTAACTTTTATGAGTATTTAGGACTTTCTTTTGAATTCACGAAACTGACACGTTTTAAGTCATCTGAATTGTTTCCTTGTTTTGAGTTTTATGAACTTGTTTCTTTTAATTTAGACAAACTTAAATTTAACAAACTAGACTGAGATTTCTATTTCCCAGCCTGCTTTGGCATGGCACTTGAAAGGGAGATTAAATACTAAAATTAAGTGTTGTATAATGTTTTTTGTATGTGTGTGTGTTAGCTTACTCAAATATTTCAAGTTAAGAGCAATTAAAACGTATGAGTAGGAAAATAAAAAATATGCCAGTTCTGCTTACTTAAATATTGAAGTTTTTAAATGTAAACATTTGATGTAACCGATTACCATGAATGTTCTGTGTT
The DNA here is from genome assembly GCA_037043235.1 of Rhodeus uyekii. Taxonomy (NCBI): domain Eukaryota; kingdom Metazoa; phylum Chordata; class Actinopteri; order Cypriniformes; family Acheilognathidae; genus Rhodeus; species Rhodeus uyekii. Next base: position 1,468,959 of record JAWRVZ010000024.1, on the reverse strand, counting down.
TTGCCAACTTATTCGCGTTAACAGTGCATTCGCATATTAGCTCTTTAATTAATCCAGAATTTGGGAATTATTATATCGAGGACCGCATTTGTAATAAATGCCTGCAAAAAGACCCTTGGATCTGAACCTGACAGAAAATACAAGCAAAAGAGGAAATAATTGCCTTTCTCCGACTGGGCCACCACAATTTGAATAAAAAAAACAACTGAGTTTATTTGAATGACGGTATTAAATAAATCCGTGTTAATGTTTTGTCAAACCAAAATAGATTAGCAGGTTACACTAGAGACTGAAAAAAGCCACTAATGGATGGCTGTGGTGGAAACACTAAGTTCTCAGATCCATGTGTTTACAATAGGAGTCTCTCAAATTTCTTAAAGATATGTTAAACATTAAAATAAAACTTGACATTGAAGTTTAATTGCAATGTTGTGTGGGAGACACTGTCTGGTAGTTTTTGCAAATTTAATAAAATTTCTTTGGTCAAGCAAATATGCCAATTACTACACCACCAATAGTAATATAAGTGTAACCAATGAAGTAGTGAGAGTCAGTAGTAGTTGCACTTTGGAAGTATACATTTTACCTTGTTCTCTTGTGGAGTGAATAAAATGGTGAATGTAGCTGCCATGCCTGGGGCCACTTTCGTACTAGCATCTAATGGGCTAACCACTTTAAAATAAAGTGAGTCTTCTTCAATCACCTTTACCAGTCGAGGAACCTGCAATAGTCAGTAAACATATCCATGTCAAGCCAGTGATTAATCCAAAATGTCTTAAAGCAACAGTACAGTAAGTTGAATGGTGTAAATTAGAATGGCATGAACTACAAACTACCAAGTGTTACCAAAATCATATGTTAATATTAATCATATTTATGCCAGGAATACATAGAGGCAAACAGAAGATTTTTCAGTGCTACATTTATTTAAATTCATTGCATCTCAATTTTGTTCACAAAGGAAAGTTTGTCAATAAAGGTTTTGGCAACACTTTACAATAAGGTCTCATTCATGAATCGGAGGCAAGCAATGTCAGTAATCCCTCAATGGATACATTTGCTGATACATTCTGGTGCAAGTGCTAGATTAATCACTGCAACGACCTGTCACCACTTCCTCTACATCTCCCCCTGCCAGTTACATGGCGCGACATTCTCAGGCGAGAAGGAGGAGTGCAGTGGGTTTTTGTTACAGTGTGCCCTTTGAGATCCAAATCCAATCTACCTTATCCAGTAGAGCACTGCAAAGAGCCAAGTCATTATCAGCTTCCACAAGTCAGTTCAAAGACATATATGGCCAAACAGCCAGCTCACTCTCAGTACATGATCAGCTGTACCGATTATGTCAAGGGAGATCCACTGTAGCAGAATATTCGTTGCAGTTTCGAACCCTCGCTGTCACTGGCGGCTGGAACAAGACAGCCCTGCTAACGGCCTATCGACAAGGTCTCAATCCACTCTTCGTAAGCAGATGCTCATCTACGAAGACGTAATTGTTCTAGAAAGCTTCATACAGCAATTAATTCAGATCTCTCAGCGTCTCACCGCCTGCACTCTCAAACAGCCCATTCTGCATCCAGCATCCATCTGTCACTCCTCCAGCATTTGAACCCATGCAGGTTGTCTCTTTCCATCTCTCGAATGCAGAACGTCAAAGAAGGATAGCAAATTGTCTCTGCCTGTACTGTGGAGATGAAGGATATCTACTGCCATTGTGTCCCATTCGACCACCGAGTACTAGTGAGTACCCTCCAACTCCCTCCAGCTATTACATCCTTGACCAGAACTGATGTCATAATAACTTGCTGCTGTTCTGTTTCAGAGCAAGCCCTCATAGACACTGGATCTGCAGGAAATTTCAATCAATCAATCAAACTTTATTTATATAGCGACTTCCAACAACCAAAAGGTGCACAAGGCGCTTTCCAATAAAAACATCAAACGACAACAAAAAAAGGAAAGAAACAACAAAACAAAAAATAAGATCACAATCAAGTCCGAGGCTATATGTTAAAAGCATGATTGAATAGGTGTGTTTTCAACTGAGATTTGAATACACTCAGCACCAAGATGCTATGGAGGTGAACTGGGAGTGCGTTCCACAACTTAGGCCCCTGAACACTAAATGATCGTCCTCCAAACTTTTTATACTTAAACCTCGGAGTAACCAGAGAGATATGTTCAGAGAAGCAGAGTGTTCTGGCTGGCTGGTAGATTTTTAGTAATTCCATAAGGTATGATGGGGCCAAACCATGGATGGTCTTATATACAAAAAGCAGGACCTTATACTCCAACCTAAACTGCACTTGGAGCCAGTGAAGCGAGCGGAGGATAGAGGTGATGTGTAACCGTTTTAGAGGTGTTGGAGAGAAGACGTGTGGCTGCGTTTTGTACCAGTTGAAGGCGATTGATGAGTGATATATTTAGTCCAGTGTAGAGGGCATTACAGTGGTGTAACACAGGGGACTCACAGGCAGGAATCCAAATGCTAGTGTCTTTATTAAGAGTAGTCGTACAGGCAGATGGTCAGGGCAAACAGAGAGATAAACGTAGTCAATAAACCAGGCAGGGGTCACAAAGGCAGGCAGACAGTAACAGGCACAATAATCCAGGCAAGAGGTCAAGACAGGCAGTAATCACACAAACGGTATTCCAGGCACAGGTCGGGGCAGGCAGAACAGGATCAAAGACGGGCAAACAGGCAGAATCAGTAACGGTATAAACAGACAGGAATAACAACGCTCGCAATTGACAACCACGGCTAATCAAGACTTCGCGGTGATTGAATGAATGAAGCAGTCTTTTATAGTCCAAGTAATGAGATGGGTAACAGCTGGCGTGAACAAACAGACATCATTGTGTTCAGCTGGTGTGTGTAATCAGTCCAGTGTACTGCATGATGGAAAATGTAGTGTGTAGTGTAGTGTCAGTATATGTGTGATCTCCCTCTGGTGGCCATGGAGGGGAGCGTAGAGCTCATATTCATAACAGAGCCCCCCCCCCCTACGAGCGCTTCCTGGCGTGAGGCAGCTAAAAGGCGCCGCGCACCACCATGGCGGCGCCCAAAGTTCAAAGTTCCAGGGTGATGCCGGGGGAACAGACCAGGCTGGTTCAGGCAAGGCTGGTGGGTCTCGGAGGTCTGGCAGGTCTGTAAGGTCCCAGGACGTAGCCGACAAGCCGAAGGACCCGATCGATGCCGTAGGTTCAGGAGACCGAGGCGTAGGCGTGGTGACGACCTTCTGAGGTTGAGCCAGTGTGCCCGAGGACTGGTACGGAGGCGGTGTGAGTGAAGGCCGAGGTGAGGACGTAGGGAAGGAAGAGCCCACTGAAGCCGAAGGGGTGGAGGTACAGAGTGTAGTGGGGGTGCCGTAAGTCCGTGGTGGAAGTGAGGTGATGACTGACTGAGGAGGAGCCGTTGGGATGAGGGAACCCGGTGGAGCTACCAGGTCGAGGGTCACGGGTGAAGCCGAGGACGGGAGGAGCCAGGACGAAGCCGGTAGGTCGATGGGCCGAGGTTGAGAGAAGGGGTCTGAGGCTGGAGGCGGAGTCAGGGATTCCCCGACTGCAGACGAGGCTGGAGGCGGCAGGACCTGCGGCGGTACCATCCAGACGAGCACATGCAGTGGCGGTGCAGGACTGACGATCTCCGGCGGAGACAGGGCAGGAGGGCTGGCAGACACAAATAGGGACAGAGATGATAATGGGTGGGATAGGGTGGGAAGCGGTACCTCAGGCTCTGGTTGACGTGTTGTTGCAGGTTCTGGCTCTGGTTGACGGGTCGTTGCAGGCTCTGGTTGACGGGTCGTTGCAGGCTCTGGCTGACGGGTCGTTGCAGGCTCTGGCTGACGGGTCGTTGCAGGCTCTGGTTGAGCCGGCAGGGCGAGAGTCACAGGTGGCGCCGGCAGGGCGAGAGTCACAGGTGGCGCGGGCAGGGCGAGAGTCACAGGTGGCGCCAAGAAAGTCTTTTTTTCTCCTTTCCGGCCACCTCGACGTCTTCTGCGGCGATGTGTAGACTCGGTCGCTAGGCTCGTGAGCGCTGGCTCGGTCGCTGGCTGTGGAGCGGGCCTGGCGAAATCTTCAGCAGGGCCGACGGTAAACAGAGACCCGTTGCTCACCAGCACCCACTCCACGTAAGCTGGGAAATCCCTTGTAGGACCGCCCGCTGGAATCCTTCCTCTGGTCGCCGTATTCAACCCGGCGCGGTAAAAACTGCAGAGCGCGTAATCCGGGTAGTCCGTCTGGTATTCCAGGTCGAGGAACTCCTGGGTGTGGATCTCCAGTGAGCGTTCCTCCTGCTTTAGTAGGAGCAGGGCCACAGCAGCGGGGAATTGCATGTTTAGAAAGGGGGAAAAAAAGTTCCTGGTCTGTGTATGCAGGCAAGAGGAGACAGCTGGATCTGTGTTTGGCGAAGTCTTCTGTAACACAGGGGACTCACAGGCAGGGATCCAATTGCTGTGTCTTTAATAAGAGTAGTCGTACAGGCAGATGGTCAGGGCAAACAGAGATCATACATAAACGGTATTCCAGGCACAGGTCGGGGCAGGCAGAACAGGATCAAAGACGGGCAAACAGGCAGAATCAGTAACGGTATAAACAGACAGGAATAACAACGCTCGGCATTGACAACCACGGCTAATCAAGACTTTGCGGTGAGTGAATGAATGAAGCAGTCTTTTATAGTCCAAGTAATGAGATGGGTAACAGCTGGCGTGAACAAACAGACATCATTGTGTTCAGCTGGTGTGTGTAATCAGTCCAGTGTACTGCATGATGGGAAATGTAGTGTGTAGTATAGTGTCATTATATGTGTGAGCTCCCTCTGGTGGCCATGGAGGGGAGCGCAGAGCTCATATTCATAACAAGTAGTCAATCCTTCTTATATTTCATCTCCCTTGACCTTCTCCACAAGCTCCTCCTTTACAAAAGACCATATTCACAAGTTCTCCAGATCCATTATATCCTGGAAAAGCTGCAGATCCTCCGTACGTTTTGGGAGTACCACCTCTACCTCAAACTTGAGAAATGTGATTTCCACCATGACACAATTCCCGTTCTCTGATATGCCATCAACAATAATGGACTCCACATGGACCAGAGAGAGGTACAGGCTATTATGGACTGGCCACAACCCTCCTCCATAATTGCAGCTATTCCTGGGGTTTGCCAACTTTTTCAGCAAAATTAGTGCTCTATAAAAGCCCCTGTTCTGGAAAAGTCTGTTCTGTTACTCTGATGCCACCCAACCCTTCCAACAACTGAAGAACACATTTTGCAAAGGTTCTACCCTTTCTCTTACCAATCCCGATCTCCCCTTCATTATTAAAGTCAATACATCTGTCACCGGGGGAGGAGCTGTTCTATTTCAACAGTAGGGTGAGTCTCCCATCCATGTGCCTTCTATTCTAAGAAACAGTCCTCGGTGGAATGTAACTACGATATCTGAAATCGGGAACTGCTGGCTATCAAACTGGCCTAAGAGGAATAGAGACCCTGACTGGAGGGAGCACGTCACCAGTTTGAGGTCATCACTAATCACAGAAACCTGGAATATCGGCGTGCTCGCTGGGCCTTGTTCTTCACCAGTTTCAACTTTACAGTATCCTATAGACTTGGTCAGAAGAATCAGAAAGCAGCTCGTGTACATGCTCCCGAACCAGTTTTAACTGCTCCTGAACCCATTCTCCCTCCAGCCTTGAAGTCCAGACAGCCGAGGCCACATGCACCAAGCTAGCTCTGCCATGAGGTCCTGAGGGAAGGACTTGTGCACCCTCCACCCTTTGCCTTTCATGAAGCACATCGATCCTGGTCATAAATTGGAATGGACTTCATCACCAACCTACCACCTTCTGACTCAAACACCTGTGTTCTGGTGGTTGTCAACTGTTTGTGTAAGCTGATATCGTTGAAAGGTTAACCCACAGCTCTCGAGACTTTTGAAAGTATTTTCCAACAAGTATTTCACCATTTCACAATTCCTGAAGACTTTGTATCTGACCATGGACCAGAGTTTATCTCCAGAGTGTGGAGAGACTTCCTACAGTTGCTAGGAGTGACTAGGAGTTGCTAGGAGTGAAGCCTTTCTTCTGAGTAAAACCGACAGTCAAATGGCCAAACTGAAGATTCATGAGATGGAAAATAACTGCAGTCTTAATATCACCATTATCAGAACAGCTGGAACAGTTATCCATCTTGGGCCGAGTATTCAGAGAATTGTCTCCGGCAAGTCACCACCTCACTCACACCTTTTCAGTGCATGCTCGGCTACCAATCGGCCTTGTTTCCCGTGTCGGGTCAGGTCAAAGTCTGACTCTCCACTAGGAACATCCGTCTTCGACTGCCCTGCCGCAAGAGAAGTCCCCGCTACATCAGTCCATTCACCATCCAGAGGCAGATCAACAACGTCACGAATCATTTGAACCTTCCACTTCCCAAATCCTCTGATTCCTTCCTCCCCAGGGTCTGGCGCTGACGACATACCTACTCCTCTGCTGATCATGTACTGAAAACATACCTCCTACTTCCTCCAGTGGAAGTGGAGGAGTTCTGTCTCATTCTGTTTATGACAGTTAGTTAATAAACATACAGTTGTTCATTGTTTGTTCATGTTAGTAAACAGATCAATAATATTAACAAATACATCTTTTGATTTGAATAATGTATTAGTAAATGCTCAAATTAACATTAACTAAAATTAATAAATACTGTAGACCTATTGTTCATTCTTAGTGCATGTTAACTAAAGTAGTTAACCAATGAAACCTTATTGAAAAGTATTAGCAAGGTTTTCATTAGCAAGTCCTGGTAATTGGAAAATGTCCAGGACTCGATTTGGGAGGGGTACAAATCCCCTGTTATCAATTAGTGAGGCAAATAAATCAATTTTCAATTTACTTCAATCCTTTGAATTAAGAGTTCATAATAAGCATGAAGATTGTTTTTTTAATACATTTAGTGTGTGGTTATATAAGATGAAAGTCACCTTGTCACTGTTCCGCAGCTCTAAGGGCACCTTGTATGTCTTAAATGGTGAGTAGTTTTGAAACACAATCTCTGATGGATATGGCTGAAATATGGCCTGGTCCAAGTCCAATGAGGAAAACTATAAAAAGCAAAAGCAAGTTAAAATTAAACTTTTAGAAGATATCTAATATAATGTAATATGTAGTAAATTACATCCTTATTCAAACTTTAATGTGAAATAAGCTTATTAAATACACTTTTACAGAGAAAAAGTGTATTTTCGCATACTTTCTGCTGAAAATAAGCCTAGTAAAACAATAAGACTATTTAGGGATAGTAAAAATCAATTTCCAAAAACACAAACATAAAATAACATTTGAATTACTGGAAACGTCCAGTAAACATCCAGTATAATCCCAGATTGTGAAAATAATTAAATATGTTACAAAATATTTGTTAAATACATTTTAATTTATTTTGTTTAATTTTTATAATGTGATGATGTCATAGTGATTTTTGGTAAATTAAAAGATATTATCATAATAATCAGTATATTAAAATAATATATAATATTTATAATAATTATTACTGTTATTATTATATTTTTTCATAAAAATGTATTGTCCCTCTTTTTAAATTCATAGATAATAACAAGTGAGAATTCAATGGCATTTTTGTGCACCGGACTTGAACATTTCCAACGTTTCTATTTCCAAAATCTGATCCTTACTTTACAGTATAAATACAAAATAAACAATTGCTAAAGACCTTAGTCAGTGCAGCGCCATCTTTAATAGGAGTTTTTAATAGGAGTGATTTTTGATTTGATTTGATTTTTCACTTCAGTGGGGTGTACTGTTATTTAATGTTTTTAGATTGTTCTTGTGACGAAAAATATCTTTCCAAGAAAGATCAGTTGACAAAAAACTATATGAGCTGTGGAAAATGATGAGTGATCTAGAAGCTTCATACTGCTTTGTAAAAACCTGTCATGACGCTGCTCTAAATAAGGTCTATTGCTTGCTTATACAAATTAAAAGCCCTTGGTATCCCCCTAGAGAGAAACTATTATAATGATGACCTTAATATTCTTTGAAATTGTTGCAACTAAGTTACTTGGCACCAGTGATGTAGAAGAGCAAACTAATTAAGTGTTGGAGCTGAGCATGCTAAAATGATGGTATGTTACCTTGTGATGTGTGGCTTCACTCATGTCTAAGAGCTCCAGGATGCGGGTCGGATGCACCTCGTAAGTGTTTGATAATCGCTCTTCTGTAGTCTGGCACATTTCTCGAGCATATACAGATGGAATCAGCTGCAAAAACATTTGCAGACTGTTATGAGTGCATTCATCTACTATGAAAAATATAGATTTTCCTATATTTTGCAGCAATTGTCCATATACTGCTTTTTTTGTAAAGCTGCTTTGTGACTAGAGTGAGTGTTTGTTTGTGTTTTACACTGACAATCAGACAGAAGCTCTTAATTCACACACACTAACGAAGATAAAAGAGACATTACAGTAAGTGAAATCCCAAAAGCTGATTACATATGGTACTGTAGGTTTACACTCACTAGCCACTTTACTAGGTACATCTGTTTGACTGCTTCTTAACGCAAGTATCTAATTAACCAATCACATGGCAGCAACTCAATGCATTTAGGGATGGTCAAGATGATCTACTGAAGTTCTTGAGTAGAGCATCTGAATGGGAAAGAAAAGTGATTTAATGTGGTAGGTTGCTGGTGTCAAAAGGGCTGGATTCGAAAAATGTGTCTCAATATCTACTGCGACATTCAGATGGTAGGTTGGAATTTAACGTAAATAACATGAAAGCATGGATCCATCCTGCCTAATATATCGGTTCAGGCTGGTGGTGGTGGTGTAAGGGCGTTGGGGATATTTTCTTGGCATCAGGGGGTGGTCTGTGTGGGTCCTAATGCCCCAGTATAGTGACGAAGGCACCGTTCTTCGGATGAGATGTTAAACCGAGGTCCTGACTCTCTGTGGTCATTAAAAATTCCAGGACGTCCTCCGTAAAGCTTATGGGTCCTGGCATCCAGCATCCTGGGGAAATTTTATCCTCAATCCATAATGGCCTTATAATCATCCCCGTATACTGATCCCCATATACTGCTGTCTCCTCTCCACCAATAAACTGGTGTGTGGTGGGCGTTCTGGCCCAATATTGCTGCCGTCGCATCATCCAGGTAGATTCTGCACGTTGGTGGTGCCTGAAGAGATTCCCCCCCTTCCATGCGTAAAGTGCTTTGAGTACCAAGAAAAAGCTTTATATAAATGTAACTATCTTCTACACAGTCACAAGATCTCAATCCAATAGACCACTTTTTGGATGTGGCAGAAAATGAGATTCGTATCATGGAGCAGCCGACAAATCTACAGCAACAGTGTGATGCTATCATGTCACTATGGAGCCAAATATCTGAGGAATGTTTCCAGCACCTTGTTGAATCTATTGCGTGAAGAATTAAGGCAAAGGGGGGGTCCAACCCGATACTAGCAAGGCGTGCCTAATAAGCTGCCAGTGAGTGTACAATGAAAAGGTTTCAGATTCATCCATTTTTATATTTGACAACAATTATCCACCTTCAATCAACCATCTGTCAATCAAAAAAGGAATATCAAAATGCACTTATTTATTCTACACTGCGTTAAAAAATGTAGAGCAGGATGTGGTTCACTTTTAATAACTAGATTTGACTTTTTTTTTTAAATACAGCCATTAGGTGCCCTTCCTGTACAGCAAGTCTGGTATGTTAATGCATGTGTTGTGAGTAGTTTAATAGTTGTTACTCATAGTTATTGCATAGTTTGGAGGAAGAGAGTTAATGCATTATAAGGGTAACCTGAGGCTTTAAAAACAAATTAAGATGTATTAAAGTGCTCACCTTGGCGGAATTTGTATCCCGTTTTACCAGCTTGGGATTTCGGGGTGTCCCTGCTTTTGTTTTGAATCCCGCTGACATCTTCTCGCGTGATTTGCGGAGATCTGAGCGTGATGTTTGGCCATTCGAGGCTGGCATTTTGTAACAAACTAACTCACCTTTTTGTGTGTGTGGAAAGATGAAATCAGATGTTAATGCCCGACATATCTGATTTCTTTCTTGATTGTTAATGACAAACGAAACTATTACGAGAAATGTTTTTAACTGAGAAGCATTTGAATAGACACCATTCGCACGCCAGGTCGCTTCTTTGGTAAAGTTAAACGTCTTTGGTAAAGTTAAACGTTAAACGTCCAGGATGTTTAAATATGGACGTTTATAAAATAACAACATAGCTACGTTACAAACTATGTTTTAAAACGAAAAAAGTAGTGAATTCATTAAAAATCCCAGCTACTTTCTTGTGAAGGCTCTTCCGTCAGCGTATATTTCTCAACTTTGAGCGTGACGGTTGCCATGGTAGCAGTGGCCATGGCACCAGGGTAACTGAACGCTCTCAGTAAACGGTTCTCTGATTGGTTTGCATGTAAAAAGACGCCGTGGGATTCGCTGTGAGTTTTGTGCTCGTGCAGTTGCTGAGGATATCTTTTTTTTTTTTTTTTTTTTTTTCTGTAGCTGAGGATATCTGTACCATAGCAACATTAATAAACAAAAATGCACCTTGTGCTGTATTTTGAGTCAAATCTGAAAAGAAAAAAAATTGTCATGGAACAATGGCAGAGAAAAATACTTATTATTTTACACTTTGCACACATATTGAGATGCTCGGCTGTAGATACTGTATACTGCATTAAGAATGATAAAGATTGTATGTGTGTGTGTGTATATATATATATACACACACACACACAAAGTATATACAGTATATTAATATATAAACATATATTGTGATTTTTTTAATGAACTGATAACATTTTATCACATTTTCAGAGCAGATAAGTTTTAAAGTCTGGGTTGAGACTTTAAGGCCTGAGATATAAAATAAGTCAAATGTTAGTTATAAAAACATTTTTAAAAATGGAAATCATACTGATTTTAGTGTATACAATTTTTGGTCGTGCAATAAATATTATTTAAAACAACTAAACTATTTATTTTATAATATAGCATTTTTAACATAAATGTATAACCTGGGGACATAAAAGTTCCCCTAATTGAAGAATCGCTCCACTTTTCACTAGGAATTCCACTATTAGACACAAAAAAAAATAAAAAATAAGCTGAAATAATCTGGGCTGACAGCTTCAGTAAAGACAAAAATTAACAATTAATCAATTGACAACCTTGTAGCTCTGGCTTTAAAGGTTTATAAATTATCTGTTATCTGTATCTATTTGTACCTTGACAAAGGTTTGTTGCCAAAAGGTTGGATAAACTATTAAGCAACTACATAGTTTAAAAAAAAATGTTTTACCCTAACTGTCACGACACGATAAACGGGGAGGACTCAATTGCAAGGGAAAAGGATTTATTTACAAAGTAACAAAACAACATAACAGGAACTCAAAACCCACGAGGGGGAAAACATTAACTGAAACATTATGCATAAACAAACCAGGGAACACGAACCAACCGGATGAGACGGTAAACGAAGAAACAGGAAACATGGGGAGACAACGACGCCACGCTAGACAGCAAACACACTGGGATTAAATAGGGTACATGAGGGAAGGAGTGATCAGGAACAGCTGGGAATGATTAAGGGAAACAAGGAGGCGGGGCAGGCACTAATGAGACACAAACACATGGGAGAGAGAGCAGTACCACGGTTCTGTCCACTAGAACACTAATAACACTGGAAAAAGTGACAGAACCGTGACACTACCCCTCCTCTAAGGAACGCCACCTGGCGTTCCAACATGAAACAAAACCCCATACCACACCGCATGAAACATACAGGACAGGGAGCTATAACAAAAAAAAAAAAAAAAAAAATTCTCTTTTTTTTTAAATTTAATAAAATAAAGGAAAATAGACAATATCAATGAAAATCAAAAACAGAGTAACCAAAGGAAAATGCAAATGCCAAAAAGTCCAAACCACAAAACCCAGAAAAAACAGTCCACAAAACCAAGGAAAAGAAAAACCAAAAAAAAACATACTAGGGAGGAGGAACAGGGGGAACGAGCCAGGGTGGCTCAAGCAGAGCCGGTAGATCAGGCGGAACCGGCGGGTTGAGCCAAGTCGGCTCCGGTAGGTCCGGCAGATCAGGCCAGCAGAGTTCAGGCGAGCAGAGTTCAGGCGAGCAGAGTTCAGGCGAGCAGAGTTCAGGCGAGCAGAGTTCAGGCGAGCAGAGTTCAGGCGAGCAGAGTTCAGGCGAGCAGAGTTCAGGCGAGCAGAGTTCAGGCGAGCAGAGTTCAGGCGAGCAGAGTTCAGGCGAGCAGAGTTCAGGCGAGCAGAGTTCAGGCGAGCAGAGTTCAGGCGAGCAGAGTTCAGGCGAGCAGAGTTCAGGCGAGCAGAGTTCAGGCGAGCAGAGTTCAGGCGAGCAGAGTTCAGGCGAGCAGAGTTCAGGCGAGCAGAGTTCAGGCGAGCAGAGTTCAGGCGAGCAGAGTTCAGGCGAGCAGAGTTCAGGCGAGCAGAGTTCAGGCGAGCAGAGTTCAGGCAGGCCGAGTTCAGGCAGGCCGAGTTCAGGCAGGCCGAGTTCAGGCAGGCCGAGTTCAGGCTGCGCGGGCTCTGGGTCGGCCGGCGGGTCAGGCTGCGCGGGCTCTGGGTCGGCCGGCGGGTCAGGCTGCGCGGGCTCTGGGTCGGCCGGCGGGTCAGGCTGCGCGGGCTCTGGGTCGGCCGGCGGGTCAGGCTGCGCGGGCTCTGGGTCGGCCGGCGGGTCAGGCTGCGCGGGCTCTGGGTCGGCCGGCGGGTCAGGCTGCGCGGGCTCTGGGTCGGCCGGCGGGTCAGGCTGCGCGGGCTCTGGGTCGGCCGGCGGGTCAGGCTGCGCGGGCTCTGGGTCGGCCGGCGGGTCAGGCTGCGCGGGCTCTGGGTCGGCCGGCGGGTCAGGCTGCGCGGGCTCTGGGTCGGCCGGCGGGTCAGGCTGCGCGGGCTCTGGGTCGGCCGGCGGGTCAGGCTGCGCGGGCTCTGGGTCGGCCGGCGGGTCAGGCTGCGCGGGCTCTGGGTCGGCCGGCGGGTCAGGCTGCGCGGGCTCTGGGTCGGCCGGCGGGTCAGGCTGCGCGGGCTCTGGGTCGGCCGGCGGGTCAGGCTGCGCGGGCTCTGGGTCGGCCGGCGGGTCAGGCTGCGCGGGCTCTGGGTCGGCCGGCGGGTCAGGCTGCGCGGGCTCTGGGTCGGCCGGCGGGTCAGGCTGCGCGGGCTCTGGGTCGGCCGGCGGGTCAGGCTGCGCGGGCTCTGGGTCGGCCGGCGGGTCAGGCTGCGCGGGCTCTGGGTCGGCCGGCGGGTCAGGCTGCGCGGGCTCTGGGTGGACAGCCCCGTGCGTCCTCCAGGCACGCAGGGCCGCCAACACGAAAAAAAGGTCGACCGCCCTCTTGGCCATGACAGGGCTGATAAGCGGTGTTGCTGCCCCCTGGCCGACTGCGGGTTCTGGGGCCACCTCCTGGCCAGTAGAAGGGGACGAAACCCTCCTCCTCCTCCTCCCCTGCATACAACGACCGGCAGCGGGCTCTGGGCCGGCGGCCTCTGGGCCGGCAGCAGGCTCTGGAACGGCGACCTCCGCGTCGGCAGCGGGCACTGGGACGACGGCCTCTGGGCCAGCAGAGGGTTCTGGAACGGCGGGCTCCGGGCCGGCAGCGGGCACTGGGACGGCGGTCTCCGGGCAAACAGCAGGAATGGTCTCAGGACCGACTCTATTCCTCCTCCTCCTACGGGATTTGGAGCTTCCTGCTTGTGCCGGTACTGCAGCAGCTTGGGCTGCCTCTGGGGGTGCTGCGGCAGCGCGGGCCGCCTCCGGGTCGACAGTGGGTGAGGCAGACCCGTTCCTTCTCCTCCCTCTTACGAACGGGGACAGCGGAGGACTGGGGACCTGGCAGTGAGTGGGGAAAATCGGGGGAGGGCCAAGAGGAGGAAGGCCACCCTTCCCATCACGATTGTAAACAAACCCCACAAACTGCCAAAACGATAAGATCACCAGCATTTCCATCTCCCAGGCACGGACGGGCTCATTGAGGCTGCTGTTAAAAATGTCCTTGAGTTCGTCGTTGCTGATGTTTAGCCCCTCCGCTTCGAAGAGGAACAGGTAGGCGAACTCCTTTACAGTGGCTCCTCCTTGCCGAAGGGAAAGGAGCCTGTTGCGTTGGCTCGCCTGCTGTTGAGCGGAGGAATAAGGGGACGGAAATCGGAAGATTCCCATTGTAGCACTCGTCTGTAGCGCCCCTCAAAAAAAAAAATAAAAAAAAATAATAATAATAATAATCCAATTCCCGCTGAGTCCAGTAATGGTGGCGTCGTAATGTCACGACACGATACACGGGGAGGACTCAATTGCAAGGGAAAAGGATTTATTTACAAAGTAACAAAACAACATAACAGGAACTCAAAACCCACGAGGGGGAAAACATTAACTGAAACATTATGCATAAACAAACCAGGGACCACGAACCAACCGGCTGAGACGGTAAACGAAGAAACAGGAAACATGGGGAGACAACGACGCCACGCTAGACAGCAAACACACTGGGATTAAATAGGGTACATGAGGGAAGGAGTGATCAGGAACAGCTGGGAATGATTCAGGGAAACAAGGAGGCGGGGCAGGCACTAACGAGACACAAACACAAGGGAGAGAGAGCAGTGCCACGGTTCTGTCCACTAGAACACTAATAACACTGGAAAAAGAGACAGAACCGTGACACTAACTTGCCCCTCCAAAAGATGTGTTTGCTTTAATGCTTCAGTCTTTCTCATGCCTACCCAATCAAATACTCAACCTGATATTTTCAGATTCAACCAAAAATAAAAAAAAGTTAAATACGAACTTCCAGGGAAGAAAAGACTATTGCAACTTCTGTTTCATGGCAACTTTTAAAATGTAATTTGCACTGCATTCATTGTATGTGTTTAATAGTCAATTAAGTCTAATTATATATATATATATATATAACATTGAATAATAAACTTTTAAACAACTGTAGTTATAATTGTCTTTATAAAGTCTTTTACCCTAACTTGCAAAGGTGTGCATTTTCTTTAATGCTTCACTCATTCTAATTAACAATTCAACACAGGGCACAATTTTTTGCCCTTTTATACAGTGATTTGTATACTGAAGACGACAGTATTTTCACTCACTCACCCATTATCCATTCCCTGTGACTTTGTCTACCCAGCAGATTTTCTAAGCCAGAGTTAAAGTGTCCAGCATATAATCATAACAGCATAATGCATGACTTAACATGCAAATCATCATTTAATCAATTTAATATATATTTTTACATGAATGTAATATTTCAGATGTGCTTTATTTTGCATCTATTTTATTCATGACTGAAGCTATATGCTTTATAATGTTGCATTTTAATGTCACACCATTATGGGCTTTCTATAATGGGCTTTCCTGTAGCTCAAACAGAAGAGCGTGACGGTTGCAAGGTCATGGGTTTGATTCTCAGGGAAAGCAAAAACTGATTAGAATGTCAATGTGTACCTTGAATGCAATGTAAGTCTCTTTGGATAAAAGCGTCTGCCAAATGCATAAATGTAAAAGTAATAGTCCACATAGTCCACCTCTTATTTAAAACAAATCCAAGGGTTTTACAACCTTGTAAATATTCAGGATTGGATGGACAAATCCAACAATTGAAGAACCACTAAAAAAATAAATTGATTGAATTTGACCAATCAATGTTAACAGCCCAGAACCCAATACACTCTGTCTGAAGAACGTATAATAAAACATCAAAAGCTTCTACTAATCTCCAAAGAACCATGAATAACTCACAAACCTATTGCAGGGGAATTACAGTTAAGACCTGAGGACCAGATTTGATAAATGAAGACCAGGAGTCAGAAATGCAGTCAATTGTAGAAATTTTAGTGAAGAATAGTTTGCAGTTTCATTAGCAGAAGCCAGCTTCAGGTCTCACAAGGAGTTTGTAGGCCGCCCCACTGACAATAACATTGTTACAGAAATTATACTATAACAGAAGCTAAAAACTACGTCATTACTGAAGGTTAAATGACTCTGATTAGCTAAGAAAGAAAGAAAGAAAGAAAGGTAAACAAAACTAGTAATTTTCCACACAAGAGCAGATAGTCAGAAGCATATCTTCGTTGATCACAAGGTTGACGGGTTAAGTGAGCTTCCAAATTACAGAAATGCGTTTCTAGGCATCAGATTGTCCAGAAGAACAAGTCATTCTGTTTCTTTATGGTGCCAGTTAATCACCTCACCAATACAGAGCATATTAACGCACACACACAGATACACAGGACTCCAAGGCTGAACTCAGCTCAGGCTCCAAATATCAACAGAAAGACTTCTCAAAACATCCTGATAACGTTCTGGTGAGA
Organism: Rhodeus uyekii; assembly: GCA_037043235.1. Lineage (NCBI taxonomy): Eukaryota > Metazoa > Chordata > Actinopteri > Cypriniformes > Acheilognathidae > Rhodeus > Rhodeus uyekii. Next base: position 1,452,582 of record JAWRVZ010000024.1, on the reverse strand, counting down.
AGTTCAGACAATGTTCATACACAAAAGCAAAGTAAAGGCTATAACGGATATGCGATAGACTAAAGTGTACATAAATTTGAAGAAGTCATTGAAAACATGAATTATAAATCACTAACTTGATTATAAATCACTCATTACAAATCATAAAAAGAAAAGAATATACAAATAAGAAAAAGAAAAGATTATATACAAGCGGCAATGGTTTTCCGAATCTTCCCCTAGCCTAGAATTAGTTTGGGATAAGTTTATCAGAAAAGAGTCATTGTTGAACCTAGTGACTTGAAAGAACTATTGAAGAACTTGGAATGGATTTGAAAGGTTCTTACATGATTGCCAATCAAGAAGCTTTAATTTTAAATACAGATGAGGCTGTGGTGGTATTTCAAAAACAAACATCCATAATCTCTGCGCGTGACAAATGACACTTGAGCCGTTTCCCTGGACACTCGAGAAGCACATTATTTCCCCTTCTGTGAGGCACCACTACACGGCTGTGCTTGTCCTGGCAGGATGACAGTTCTCAAGGCTCTTTATCTGCGGGTCAGTGAGCGGCCCATTCTGACAGAAAATTGGATTAGAACAACGAGCGCTGTTTAAGAAACGACTTTCAAGACCGACTCCTCCTCCGTCACGCCACCCTTCCCACGAGACCGTCGGGTGTTTGACCTCTCGCTCAGGTTGTTCTGTATTATTTCCTTGTGCCAACAATATCCCGCGCAGTAATCCGACCAGCCGCTGCGGACATGTCAACATCCAGCGAATGCAGGTAAGGTGAAAAGCGAATAGGGCAGATTCGCTGCCTTACAACATATACAACAAAATCATTATTCTACGATTCCTACCTACATCATATCAACATACCTAAATGAAATCTTATTGAAAAGACAAATTTGTGTCGCCATGACAACTATCGCTAATTTCATCCCTTAGCAAATGATGCTTTTTTTTTAATCACAAATCGACCCTCAATAAACGCCAGATTATTTTAAACAGACCTATATGATTTACATGCAATCTGTGTCCTTACTGTTTGGACAGCGATAGTTTATTTAACCTACATTCATATTATTCCACTATATGCACCTTCCAGTTCCACTGTAAAAAGTACTTGTTGTCGATATGATGCTTGATCATTTTTAATAACATAATAGGCTATCTATAAAATAAGCTACTTGTGATTATGGTTACGTAACCAGAATGCTCCTATTCAGCTTGGCGGATGCGCTCAGAATAATACGCAGCTCTTAAAGCGACAGGCTCCTCTATAAAACCTGTGGAAAAACAGCGCGCTGAAAACCGTCCCAAATGAGGACGGGGCTGTTGGCAGGGCTTTTCAGAATAAAAACAGAGCTGTGATTTTAAATAAGAGGTCTATTGTGCATTCTCACTGGGCGTTATGGAGTCACGTAGCCCTATGTTTGAAGCTCAGCTCTCTGAATGGAAAGTGCTGATCCCGCAACGCCCTGCAGCACCACGGACAGCGCATGCTTTACAGCCCATAGATCCTGCCCAATATGTTTCAATGTTACCTCGTGGCTTACAGCTACGAAAGGCTTTCTGATCATAAATGTGGGCTGTCCAACTATGCCAGCAATTCAGTAAGGATGGGTCTGTTTTAAAAGACAATAAAATAATTCAGATTATATTGAAAGTATGGTTAAATAATGACAGAAGGTTCTTGAAAATTGCAAGCCTACTGCGATGGCTTCCTTTAGTAACTTGGATTGTCATGTTGAGTAATTGTGTATAGACTGCAAATGCTCCTATTAAGCTATTAAGCCTAAGTTTTGTACATTAACAGATAACAATGCTCTGTATAATTTGCTACACATAAAAATACCATGGCCTGCTCCGATAGTTTAGATCTAGCTGAAAAACACTATGAGCACAGACCATTGATAATGTTTTTTTACTGCTCAGAAATGGATTTACTCTCAACTGACCCTTCATTAATTAGCTTGATAAGAAAGATGAGAAACATAACCAGCAGTTATTCAGTAGCAGCTCATGTACTCAAGCTCACATTTACTACAGTTAAATGACAGACAAAGAGAAGAGATAATTTAACATACACTTCAACATAATAGCATAACGAATGACAAGGATATATAATATAATATAATAGGTCTAAAAAACAAAACCTTTTTTTTTTTACTAGGTAGGTATAAGGTCATTTTCCTTCTATATTCTGAATGCTGCTGTTGGCTGATTTGTCCTCACTTTCAAAGCAACGTGACAGGGTCATTGCACTTCCCACACCTTCCTATTTTATAACCAAGTTACATTCAGTAGGAAATTAGTCAGACGTTATCCAACACTTTATTGTGACACATGTGTTTTTAATGCATGACCAATAGCACTGAAAAATATTTTGTTTCAATCTAGCTACAGCTATGATGAGTACAAAGAAACAGCAGACTGGCTACTTGCTAACACAGACATCAGGCCCAAAGTGGCAATTATCTGCGGTTCAGGACTCGGTGGATTGGCTGACCTGCTGGACAACAAGATTGTGTTTGCTTACGACAAAATCCCCCGCTTTCCAAAAAGCACAGGTTGGATACAGCTTTTTTTTCTGTTTATATGGATTCCTAAAATCACATAAACCTTTGGTGTAGTGTATCATTCATAACCCATTCCGAGAGATTTGTTTCATTTTCTATTCACTGCCTACACAAAAAAAATCGCTCACTGCCATTATTTGATTATTGGTTGCTTTAACACACATTATAAATACACACCCTCGTATCTCTTCAGTGCAAGGACATAAAGGTCAGCTGGTGTTTGGAGAGCTGAATGGGAAGCAGTGCGTTTGCATGCAAGGACGTTTCCATTTCTATGAGGGTTATAACATTGGAACGGTAAGTATCTTAAAATCTCTAAGGGAAAATTGTATTCTCAATGGATAAGGCATATACCAGCGCATGTAAAATATAACAATATAACTATTTGGATAGACTATGCTTGGGGGAGAGGGGGGTGGGGAGAGGGGGGAGGGGCTGGAGGAATGAAAACACATTGTTAGTTGATAATTAAAAGAATCATCTCAGTTTTTCTTTTCCTTTACCAATAATATACCACAACACTAACACAAAGGTTATTCTGTACTTAACCATTGACTTCTCAGTGCTGCTATCAGCAATTTTTCACCAAGTATAACAGAATAGTTATCATTTGACAACTGACCCAATCGCCTCCCGTAAACCTTTACAACACACAACACTCCGACATCTGTGATCAAGTTCAAAAAATAAAAAAGCATTCAGAAAGACACAGACAGTGCTTACTCTTTGTTGCAGAAGTCAAGTGAAATACTGTATGGCACTATCTTCATTATGCTATCTTAAGCATGTTTTTTATGAGTGATAAAATCATTGGACATTTTCTTGCTTGTGTTGCAGAAAAGCAGTCTTATCTTTGTTTCTTATTTCTTAACTCAATGCACATGAGAGAGTCAATTAAAAAGTAGTTTCAAATCATAACTTTCAAGTAAAAACTGTCTTTTAAAATGAACTATTCAGACAAAAGTGGGGGAGGGGGAATACAGTTAAATAATTGCATATTAACCACATAGATCAATTCAAATTTCAGATGTTTGTCAGTTTGTCAAAGTAGCTCTAAAACATTTGGGTTTTCTCCTTCTGTTTTAGGTCACATATCCAGTAAGAGTGTTTTTCCTTCTCGGGATTGAGACTCTGATTGTGACCAATGCTGCTGGAGGGCTCAATCCCAAATTTAAAGTGGGTGACATCATGCTTATCAGAGACCATATCAACATGCCTGGATTTGCTGGCCAAAATCCTCTGTGTGGACGCAATGAGGAAAAGTGAGTTGCTATTTACTATATTGAGATATGTTTTATTCAAACAAACAAGCGTAAAGATTTCAGATCATCTTTATAATTATGTTAAATAAACCTAAACCTAGCACCAACATCTTTTTGTTGTTTTTGTCTTTGTTTTTAACAGTTCAGCTTTGGTTTTGCTATTGCTTTGCAATATAATCTTGCTAGTCTTTCTCCAAGGATTTATGCAACCAGTCTAATGTTCACTGACATTTGTGTTACGTCCCTGTAGATTTGGAGTGCGCTTTCCCTGCATGTCTGATGCTTATGATAGAGACTTGGCACACTTGGCCAGGGAAACTGCCGAAAAACTGGGCTGTGCCTCTTTCCTTCAGGAGGGTGTTTACTGCATGTTGGCTGGGCCGTCCTATGAGACAATTGCAGAATGCAGGGTTCTACAACTGCTTGGGGCGGATGCTGTGGGTACGTACTGTATCACTTTGACCAAATATGAGTGGGCAAGACTTAGCGCATGTATTATACTGTAGCTTGAAGATGAAAAACATGAGCATATATCATCATTTTGTGGCCACGTTGAAATAACTCGTTCCCTTGTTTTGATTTAACTAAAACAAGGGAATGAATAAGTATAATGGGGCCATGATTTAGTACATAGAGGGAATTAATTATTATATCAAATGCATTGTTATTATATATATATATCATTACAGCATATGATTAACTTAAAACAAAGGAACGGATTAGTAAAGTATCACGTCAGCACGTTTAATAATTCATTCTTGGAACAAATTGTTAATTTGAGGCCACAATATTTTTTTATTCAGGGCTCAGTCCTTTTTAATTATAAAAATATTTTTAATTATTAGAATTAGAATTATTTATTAATTATATGTTATATAAATTATATTCTAAAAACATAAATTACTTAAATTACTAATACTTATAATGTAGTTTTTATAGAGTCATTTTTGTGATAAACAAAATGAAAATAGAAAGTTAGGGGGTCATTTTTTGTTTTTTTAAGAAATTGATATTTTTATTCAATAAGGATGCAAAGAACATTTATAAGATTCTAAAAGATTTCAAATAAAAGCTGTTATTTTGAACTTCCTATTGAATCTGATTTCATTCCAAAAATGTATTGTGGTTTCCACAAATAACAATAAGCGGCACAGAACTATTATTTTCAACATTGAAAATAAATAAATAGGTCAAAGAACTATTATTTTCAACATTGAAAATAAATAAATAGGTCAAAGAACATTTATAAGATTCTAAAAGATTTCAAATAAAAGCTGTTATTTTGAACTTCCTATTGAATCTGATTTCATTCCAAAAATGTATTGTGGTTTCCACAAATAACAATAAGCGGCACAGAACTATTATTTTCAACATTGAAAATAAATAAATAAATAAGGCTTGATGTATGGTGACCTTGGGTGATTTGAAAGGTGCCTAAAATAAAATGTATTATTATTTTTATTATTAACATTGATAATAATATTAGGAAATGTTGCTTGTACACCAAATCGGCATCTTACAATGATTTATGAAGGATTGTTAAACACAGAATAAATGGAGTAATGGCTCCGGAAATTCACAGTAAAAAATACATTTTAAAATATATCAAAATAGAAAATAATTATTTTAAATTTAAATAATATTTCTATTATTTTTTCTGTATTTTCATCAAATAAATGCAGTCTTGGTGTTTCTCTGTAATTAGGTATGAGTACCGTTCCAGAGGTGGTGGTCGCTCGTCACTGTGGGATGCGTGTGTTTGGACTCTCTCTTATCACCAACAAGGTAGTGACTGACTACGACAGCAAAGAAAGAGCTAATCATGAAGAGGTCCTGGAAACCACCCGTATGCGAACCGAAGACCTGCAGAAGATAATCAGCAATTTAGTGAAAAATATGTAGCATAACTATTTACACATTTAGCTACTCTTGAAACACTTCCACGCATATTTGCACTTCTACCCAGACAGCTTAACAATGTAGAATGATATACAGTTTCCACTTTAATGCTTCTCTTACTCAGGGTTCAAATCGCTTAATGGACTTTCCAGTGCCTCAAGAGTCGAAATTTAGGCTAGGTTCTTTTTGTTTACTTTTGATATTGTCCACACCGCAGTGAATATTGTGTTACTAACACATTACTGTGAGACTAGATATTAATATGACACGTTCACTGTATGATGCATTCAAATTTTCCCTGAAATAAAAGTTAAGAACAACTGAAATTAGCAGTGTTACATAACTCTCAGTATTCCTGTCACACTATCTCTTGACAAGAGTTAAAGAACAAACATACGTGAAAAGAGACAAACACAAACGTACAATCTCATGCACCTGTATTACAGTTACATAAGGAAATGTTTTATCTTTCTGTAGTTTTATAAACCTGTACATTTGTTTCAAAAGAAATTCACAGATAAAATATGTTATACAAAGACGAGTAATACTTTATTTTCTAGGAGTGCATTTTACTATTAACTTTATTTTGATTCAATTATAACAATATAAAATAAATTATTATGTAAATGCTATGTGGTCATGAATTTATTTTTAAAATCCAGTGTATTCTGTTCCAGTTCTGAAATCCTTTGCTTTGATTTATACAAACATTTTGATAACCAGAGATCAAAACTGTAATCTTTTACCACACCATACTACCCACAAGTCATATTTGGGTATGAATCATCAGTTTTCTGCAATGCACATGTACATAAATGGAGATAAAAAGTTGTTTGTATACATCACATTCTGCAAAACACATTCAATAAAACTGAATGAACAGGCATCCCTCTTAACCTCCTCATGTTACTACATTATTGATAAATCTTGCCAACCCAACTCTGAAGTAGCGATAATAAAACATTAACAACATCAAGCTTGCAGTCTGTCACCGAGCAAAAACCTTAAAGCAAAATTGTACATGATGAAAAGTGAGATATTCACAAGAGAGTAAGAAAGTTTGGCCAGAGGATTCGCTATAGTGACCAGCTCTATCATAACCATAATGTTCTGCCGCTACAGACCAGTAAGTTTTGAAATAATTTGTGACCACTCAATGGAACATGAAACTTCATATTTTAGATTGCAGGTGTGATAGCATCAGCTTGCGTGTGAACCTCTGCACACCTCAGATTTATAGAGGAAACCCTCTGTTCATCCGTCACACGATGCCTCTGCCCTTGCCGATTATGACAGGATGTCAGATCAGTCTGTTATTCAGATGCTATAACAAACTTTCACAAAATATTTATGGAAAGCCGGTTGTGCTTACTCTGCTCAGAAACATCACAGTCCCTGTGAGCCATTAGTGAAGGGGTAACTCTTATGCAGTTAGTGATGGGCCGTTTGCTGAAATATTCAGGGCTTGATGCCCATGATGTGCAGCAGCGACTGTAATTCAACTCGCTGGTTTTCTAGAAGAACAGAGGAAGTCAGAAAATTTAATGATCTCTTTTGATCTTGCGTGTTTTTTGTTCTGCTGTCTCTGACATATTATCACATTTGAAATTCCTGTTTTTTCTCTGTAGATATTTTCCTCTGAAATGCAGCTTTGAGCTCAGCATTCTTCATTTCAGTGTCTTCACAAATTTCAGACAGCACAACACTGTAAAACATTCTCCTAATTTAAAGAAAAAAACTATTAGTAGGTTAAGTGCCAGTTTTACAAACCCTCTTTTTGTGGCTGACCTTATTGCATATGCATTGGTAGGAGTTTCCTTTTCAGACGCAAAATTTATGGGAGGAGAGTACAGTGGAATCCGGTTATGTCGACGGACTCGAGGGTTGCAAAAAAGCGTCGAGATAACCGATGATCGAGATAACGAACAGCCAATATGGCGATTTATTTGATGAAGCGATCGGCATGCTATAAAACGTACATACACTGTATTTGTTAGCTAACAACAAAAGGCATATGTGCACCAACTAACAGCAGAGATTTACCAGTATACAATAAAAAACACCTTCGATTCTCCATACAAAGCTTTAATTATATTCTCCAACATTGCAAACACAATTTCACTCACAGCGTAAACAGTCACAACACACATAAACACATTCGCTCTGACGCAGTTTTGAAAGTATTGTACACGCGGTTAATATGGTTTCTTTACAAACTCTAAAGTGTTTGTTGCTTTTTGCATTTAACGGTCTGCTTGAAAACAAATGCTTCTATCAGTAACAACGTCTTTGTTGAAGTCAATTGTGGCGAGCAATTGAGAGCGTCACGAGAGCCGGTGGCATGATTGATAATGAGTGTCACCTGCCTCTCGTCTCACGGAGGAGTGGAGGCATAAAAGGAGGAGCGACGATCAGGCCTGGATTTATGTTGTGTTTTGTGTGTGGGAGGCAGTTGTCCGTGAGGAACTGCCGCCATTATGTTTATTTTGTATTTATGTTTTATTTTGGTTATTAAAGTGTGTTTAACGTTCGCTGGTTCCCGCCTCCTTCCTCCCTGAACATTGAACTGTGTTACATCAATGTAATCTGGGAATTCCTGGACAGTGACGCTAACTCCTGCCATAGCATCTGCAAGGCTTGATTTTTCCGCCACTTCCGCGAGTTCTTCTGCGGCTGTGCGACAGTGTGTGAGTGAAGCATCACTGACAGAGCGACCATATGGACCGCGATCCACTTGCAACGCGAACTCAGCGCATGCGCAGTGAACTAGGTACAATCATTAGTCATGAGATTACCATGTGAAGTATCAAATTTGTCCCTCTTTTGTGCTTGAGATATTAGGGTTCGGCGACATAAAAGAATCGACATAACCAATAAGAAAATGCTGAGACAAATAGGGAGTTTGGCAGTTCCACTTCAAAAACGTTGACATAATAGGGTTGGCGAGTTTACCGTGACTCGAGATAAGTGAACTCCACTGTATTTAAATGAATAATGCAAGGTGATTTAATAAGGTATGCACCATTATTTACCTCCCAAAAAAGCATGTCTTAAACCAATCGCTAATATGATTGCGTAGGTCATTATGGAAATAATCCGGCTGTGTCTGTGTTGTTTAATTTGAGCGTCGTCAGCAGACCAAGCGCAGAAATTTTCACTCTTATCTCCACTTTTTGGAATTATGCTTTCCAAAAAGTTTAGTAAACTATGATTTACTATGTTTAGTAAGATTTACTATGTTTAGTAAATCTGGCCCTGATTGTGAGTTACCTTAATCTAAACTTTCAAAAGTTTGTGGTCAGCAAGACTTTCTTTAAAGAAATTAGTAATATAATTCAAGATAGACACTTAACTTGTAGTTGCATGGACTGTCAATGGAGGGACAGAAATCTCTCAGATTTAATTTGAAATATCTTCATTTATGTTTCAAAGATCAACGAAAGTCTTACGAGTTGGGAACGGCATGAGGGTGAGTAATTGATGAGAATATTTTCCTTATTGGGTAAATTAAAGGGGTAATGAACTGCATTGTTTTATTGTTTTGTAATGTTTCCTGAATACACTTATGATGAATTATGTACAATAATAGAATAAAAGCATTTATACCCTACGATTATGACAATTTTACAATTTTAACCCTTTGATTAGAACGCTGTTTGAAGGGGCGTGTCTTCTGTCTAAACGCCTACCGCTGTGATTGGCTAACATCTTTGCATATGAAATAAGTATTACATGTATTACAAGTCTCTTGAAAACCTTTAGCACATTTTTACTATTACAAGATTAACTAATTGTGAAAAGTGTTGGTTATAGTTCTAAATTTAGATGGGGGTAACAGATTATTTTAATCTTACTTAGAGAAACAATGTGAAGTTGACCGTTTAGTCGGTGGTTTGATTTACTGACACACAGACTAAGAACATCTGCCTGTAAATGAATCATTACATTTCAGAAACAGATTACATTACACTGGTCCCAGATCAGGCATTAGAATTAGCACAGTTACTTACATGTTGTCTCATTACTGTCCAGTATATAGTGTTAAAATCAGTTTGCTATGTCTGTGCTGAAATTGCAACTGATTTACCAAAGTGAAAATCTGAGACATTCACATTGTTGAAAATAAATAGCCACATTCCTAACATTAGGATACTTTGGAAGGTAATGTTCTTTTTAGTCCTATGATCCTGTATCGCTCTTCTCTGCAGAAGCGGTCTTTCATCTCTCTATGACAAGCACATTACAAAACATTGCTTTTGTAAACAGTGTTTTTGGACTAACAAGAACGTTTTCAGTTAAACTTGTAGAAACTTACAGGATATTCTTACAGTATGATGACCTCATATAAATGTTCAAGAAAAAATAGATTTCTCAATTCATGACGCTTTAACTCTTTATTGACCTTTCCGGTGCCTCAAGACTCTCAGAGTGGAATTTTTTTTGTTTACATTTGATATTGTCCACACCGAGAAAGGCAATCATTGGAGTTTTGAGGGGGGTGATTTGCTTTCTAAACCAGAGATGACCTGGAAGCAGAGGGAGCAGGATTTGCACAGCTGGCTGGGTCACGAGCTTTCAGCAGAGCTGTTGGTGCTACAGACGTCTGTCATATCTGAATTAAACCTCCAGCAAATAGCTTCGGTTCCAGCTTCACTATCTTAATCTACTCAATGGGGAAATCGTTGAGCCAGAGGATGAGGAAGACCACGTTACCGGCCCCCCTGAACCCAACCTTGAAAGCAAGTGGCAGAACATGTGTGGGACAATCTGGCTGGCGCTGTATCTGCTCCAAATATTTGTGTGCCTGCGCTCCATGAGCATGCTGTATTTAATACACTACTTAAAGGTATTTAGGAGTCCTTTTGTCAGGCTTTTCTATTTACAGCAAAGTAATCTAATTGCCAGCACAAAATATTACAGCATTATAATAAACTATAATATTTAATGATAAAGTTGACAGTGACAGCTTCATGAATTAATTAAAAACAGAAAAAGCAAAGCACACCTAATGCACTTTCCTTTGTTAGAGTTTAAGAACCTTGCTGTACCTCGTTTTTATCCAAAGCGACTTACATTGCATTCAAGGAACACATTGAATTCTTGCTTTCCCTGGGATCAAACCCATGACCTTGGCGTTGAAAACACCAATGCTCTACTGGTTGAGCTACAGGAAAGCTTGCAATTAACAGTAATTAAGAGAAAGTACACTGCCATCTATCGCACCTGCCGACATAAACACGACTTCCCACCTCATAAATACGAACCTCCCACCCAGATGTGTCTTGGTTATTATTTTATGAATAATGAGGATTCGGACATACTATTCATTCACCTACTGCTTGTTGCTTACCATATAGTATGCGGTTTCCAACACAGCCAATGACTTTGCCGGCAGCATTTGCACGTGAAACTGATTTCGGACAGACTTCTGAGGTAGAATAAAGTTTTTTATTGACCTACAGCAGAATAGAATGAGCTTTGGTGATAACTAAGCTACCGTTTAAACACTATAATAGTAATTTTTCGCTAGAAATGATATCAGAAGTGGAAAACGTTTGGTCAAAACACAATTTACACACAAAACGACCACCAACCACAACTTTCAGGTGCCATCTTTCTTTTTCTAGCTCAACTGTCACAGAATGGAAAGCACAGGATTGTGGGATATCAAAGGCAGCGAAGGATACAGAAAAAATCAAAATCAATCAAAGAAGGTATAGAAAAATAATCATTGATATAATGGTTCAGTGGTGGACTCCTCACAATCTGTTTACCAAAAATAATTTCCAAAATAATTCTCATGTGAACGCCGACATACTGTATCCTCACAAACAAATCTTTTTTTGTCTTGGACATAACAGACCTTTAAATCAGAAGCCTGATATTTCACTCTGCCCTCCAAACACATCCCTCCAATGCTACATTCGCTCCCAAGATTTTTCTTTTTCATTTCACTTTAATCAGCCTGCTGTGATCCTGTGCTTGATGGAGAGCTACACTTTATATCTCAGCATCTCTCTCAAATCATGTTTGCAGCAAGGGACATAGGAAGGGTGGCAGAACACTCAGGGGACACGTCGCCATTAACCATCTAAACACATTCTTGGAACAGTGGAATCCATTGAGGAAGAGGGACCATATTGGAAGGAGAGATCTCATTTATCCTTAAACAGGCCACAGTTCAGCGAGAGACACAGTGGGAAAGTCATTCTGAACACTGTTCAAAGGTCAGATTCTTTCTCACATCCACATTCATGACATCTCTCTTGGTTAGATGATAATCCTCTGTCTCATTAATGTACACCGAGGTTCAAATTTATGAAAGCACATTCAAATTCGGGGATTTAAAATCAAATGAAAATCTAAAAAAGAAAAAAAGAAAAGAATATTTAGGATTTTAGATAACTTTCTAGGTTATTATAAATAAGCAAATGTGTGACTCAATTATGGTTGATTATCAGGTTTTACACATATTTGTGGCATTTTATTTTCATACTATTTAAAGTACAAATATAATTTATAATGAACGTATGATTGTATTTAAATGTAATGCATGTCACCATGAAATCAAAATTCCTTTACATCATTACACATAAAATTCATACATTTTTATTAAAATAACCCTCCCTCTTGCAGCATGACTAATGGTCATAACTTTTATGACGGTGGGACATCACAACCATCCAATTAATTACTGATAAACAAACTCAGGTCCTGGTCCACATTTTTCTTGTTCGAAAAGCCAACTCTGATGTGCACAACAAAAAAGAAAAATACTTTCATGGTAATTTAATTTAAATGTATTAAAAATGCAAAATAGAAGCATATCCCCTATTGGTCTCTGACATTTGGACCTTACTGTATTTGAAGGAAGTTAATCAATCACTCTGTAAAGGTGCATCTGGGGACATACAGAGGAAATAGACTAAGACATCTCTGCTGAACAAAGACTTTCCTCACTTCTAAACTCAGCTGTCAGCAGCCAGATAACTGGAGCATAGCCAAGAACTGTGTGACAAGGCAAGCAGTAGGTATTGACTGACTATTCCTCAATGATCATATTAGTTCACTGTCACTTTCAGAGCATATTGATTGACATTTTTGCCATGTACCCCATATTAGATCCCTAGTCCTTCCATAACCTCTATGAAAGGTTGTCTCATGAGAGGACATCAGCCTCTGACTATGAAAGAGTACCACAAAAAATAATGTGTACTCAAACAGTGCATTACAATCAATTTGCTGCTGTCATATTTAAATATGCATTTTATTTCTCAGCTATTTTAATATATATATATATATATACACACACACACACACACACACATATATATATATATATATATATATATATATATATACATACACACACACACACACACACACATATATATATATATATTGTGATGTTATTTCCATCAAGAAGTGCAGACATTTTCTTATCAAGATCTTGTATTGACAATGCAAGACTCAATCACTCTGTAAAGTCTCCTCCAGCACATCTCAAAGACTTGACGTGTCTTCCTACATGGTTGTTTAAGAAATGAAAAGCTACTCTCCATTAATTAGGGTTAGAAGAAATGTTGCCAAACATTTTTTGGACCGGGCAGTATATACATATACAGTATATACACACATACATACATACATATATTTATGATGAGCTCCAGGTGCAAGAAATATCTGCATGGAGCCTTTACTACACAATTCCAACAGGAGAGTTGATGTTGCTGGATCAGGCTTATTTAAAAGAAGCTTGTGATTTACTCTTGTCAATGACAAATGGAAACTGTTTATTCCTCAGGATCGCACCGAAACACTCTGCCTCATGGCAGGACCGTCTAGACTCTAGACGGAGCAAAGCTATAGATTGATAACATCTTCAATCACTACAAACCCCTCAAACCCCAAGCTGTAGACTGAATGAAAGTTTGCAAGCAGCAATGAAATGGCTCTGTCTTCTTTTTTGTTTCGATACATGTGTGTATGTCTAATGCGGTTTTATTTCTTGTTTCTAAAACTTTTGCAGATTCGGTGAACTACAGATCAAATGAATCTCCCCTTATAACCTAGAGCTACAGCTTTTAAAATATAAAGTCATGACACAACAGAAGTCACATTTGTCTCATCTCAAATGAAGAACAGGGAATGACAATCCAGTTTGAGACACTGCCCTTACTGGAGGTAGAGTCTCATATTTCACTTCCCATCAACAGCTAAGCATTCACAGGGGAGAAACGTAGAACAGCAACCTTGAAAGTGAGTGAAAGCTCATCTGCTCTTGATAAGGCTAGTAGCTGGCAAAACTCTGTTTCTAAACTGAGCGGTTATGAGAGTCATACTTTGGCAATTTGTCCATATGTCATGTAAGAATGCAGTGTAATGGATTTCAATGCATATATCTATCCATTTATCTATCTATTTATCTAACCATCTATCTATCCATATATCCATCTATCCATCTATCTCTCTATCCATCCAACTTTTAAACAAAAGCTTTTCAATTTCCCCCCCATAACTTTCAAGGCTTTAATAAACCAACATTTAACGTTTGTCCTGAAAAAACTTTGCTTTTTTTTAGTTAGTTTATTTCTTTTTAATTTATTCATTTTAATTGTAATATAATTCCCTTTAATTCAACTTCCAGCCTTCTGGATTCCATTTGCTATTGCAATTCAAATTCAATTGAAATCTAGGAATTGAATTGGAATTTAAAAGGCATCATTCTCAGTTCTAAATGCTATAGAAACCTGTTTTTTTCCATGTTTTTCTTTACAAACCGCTAACCTGCTCTTAAAAACATATTCAACAGACAATAAAAGCAAGCTGCAAAGATTAGCTGGTTGATCCAGATTTACACTGTAAAAGCTATTATTAAGTCTACTAGTTTTGGTGGAGAAGGTCAGGAAACTCTCAGTCAGACATATCAGTCATCACCTTCAACCTGACTCAGTACTGAATTAACTTGAGCTTCTGTTTAAACAAATAATCAAGATTAGTGTTCAGACGCTCTGACCGCAAAGAGGGTCCACATAAGCCACTGGGTCTCTATGGGATGTGCAAAATGTAATTAAGTGTGTGGGTTTTTAATTAATCTGGCCCTAGTTGAGCCATTTCTATCAAACGATTGTAACTGGCATTAAAGCTTTTGGAGTGTCGCATGGGCTGAGTGCTTACACATATTTGGCAGCGAGGGTGCAGTAATTACTGCTGAGTTCCCGAGATCCCTATGGTAAGTTAGCATTACTTTTCCCAATGCACCGATCCCCGTTCCTATGGTGCAGGGAGAATGTATGCATGCATGACTGCGGTGGGATAATTAGCCTTTGATGCTGCGGGCTCCGCGGGGACGGATGT